>CM057450.1:1203471359-1204099692 GCA_016271365.2 Neoceratodus forsteri | reverse complement strand
CATACTGCAGGATTAGAACAATTCTGGAAACAATACCAGGCATTAAAAAATATTGCATTATGGAAGTCTTTTTTGGCAATCCACTTAACAAAACCCATGTTTAAAAAAAAATACAGTTCTCTTTTGTAATGAGCGAGTAAATGTAGCAGATATAACCTACTGGCTGAAGCAACACTGTTCATTAAATGGGTACTCTGAGCCCATTTTAGATGAGGAGCACCTCTGGACTGGGGGTTGGAAGTACAAAGTAACCCTGAAACAGATAAAAGGGGTAACCAAACACCTCCTCAATTGTTTTTTCTTGGGGAGGGATATAGGGGTAATATTCTATACTGGACAGCCATGGGTCTGCTACAGATGTGGGGACGAGGGGCATCTGAGCAATGTATGTGAAAAACAGTGATGTGGGCTATGTGGGGAAATAGGCCACATTAGCGCGCACTGTAGACAACCATTAAAATGTAACCTCTGTGAAGAGAATGAGCACACTTTTCATAATTGTGCCTGGGCATCCCACAACAGCCTAGACCAAGCATTCCATGCAGATCATGATGTGTACATGACCAATGTACAGAAGGAGAAAATGAGGTTTCAGGATTTAATGGGGCAGATAACAGCAGCAGACTCTAAACCACAAAAAGCTGCATATACCAAAGGGGCAGCAACAGGTGACACAGAAGCTCCAAATGTTAGGAAAGAACCCCCCCAACCCCACCAACAATGCTTCAAGAAGAAGCACAAAGACAAGAGCTCCCACAAGCTAAGCCTAATAGTTATGAAAACCAGAAAGTCACTGCAATAGTGCAGGAGCAGGAGCCCAGCACCTATGAAGAGACAGCTCCCTCAACAGCCGCAGAAACCTCTCAGGAAGATAGGGCAATGTAACACAAGATGCCACCCCCCGAAAGTGTGACAGATCCACCATACTAAAGGGTCACACATTCAAAAACAGGACAGAAAACCCCTATGGGCCAGGTTCACAACAGACAAAATGAATCCATACCTACCCAAAACACCTATGAGGTACTAATGGACATTGCAGAAGATGAAGTTGGAGGACAATCAGATGTGTCCTCAGTTGCCTCATCACAACCAGACATCGGAGAAACTGGAATAGGGGAAACACCAAAGCCAAAGAAAAGGAAAAAGAGAAAATAAATGATTAAATTGATGTGATACTTTGTAAATTACACCTAAAAATGCATGCTGGTATGTCCTTAATAACATCAAATGTAAATAGTATAAAATCCCAAGAAAAAATGGCAGGTCACATTTGCTAGCTTGGTAACAGGAGGTGGGCAAATTAATTTCGTGCAAGATACAAGGCTGCACACCCTTTCAAGAAATTGATCTTGCACAAAAGATTGGAGATGGGAGTCTTCTCTGTGGTCTATAGGGGAGGAATATTGTACAGGAGTAGGTATTATGTTTGCAGGACTCCAAGTGGAGAGTATTAAAGAGTTAAACATTTTTCCAGGTAGAGCCTTGATGTTAGATATCAGTATACATAAAGTCACATATAGATTAATTAATACATATGCATCACAATCTAAGTCTGAAAGAGCAGCCCTCTTTAGAGATATAGAACCATACCTGAAAACATCAAAATGAATACTATGGGGGTGATTTTAACTGTGGACTGAGTAATAGAGACTGGGGACAGAAAACTGAAAAACTCTATTGTGATACAAATGTACTACAGTCCATTCTCACTAGAAATACACAATGTGATATTTATGACCTGCTAGGCAAAACACTGGTTCATACTTTTCACAAAGGAAGACTGTCCACAAGGACAGATTTTTGGTTTATTGCGGATAGAATAACAGGTAAAATTGTTCAAGTTCTACCTCTCAAAACTTCAGATCATCTAGCTGTTAAAATGGAAATAGGGACAAGGCATAATATAATGATGAGGAGAGGTTTTTGGAAAATGAATATATCCATTTTAAAGGTGAAGCATATATTACTGAAATTCAGACATTATTTAATGCAAGACAGGATATCAGATTCTTGTATGACAGCTCCATAGAATGGTGGGAGGATACCAAAAGAGATGTAAAAGAACTTTTGCTATATTTAACAAGCACAGCAGCAAAAATGAAGTATATGCAATATTTAGGGCTACAAGCAGAGTATTTGAAAACTATCACAGAAATGAGACAGACAGGAAAAATATGATGACTAAACCGAATGACATAAAAGATAAAATATATGCTTATCAGAAAGAAAAAGAGAATAATTTGGCAATAAACCAGCAATTTGTGATTAGGGGGACAAAGAAACAAATAAATCCATATGATGAAGACTTGCAGGGTATAAAGAAAACAATTATTACCTCATTAAAAAATGAACAGTGTATAACAGTAGAAGATAATGTATCAATACAACAGGTAATAAAAACATATCTGTGAAACCTTTCAAAAGGAAGAAAACAAAAACACAAAATAAGTTGTTTGAGCATCTAGAGGTACCCAAACTGACAGAAAACGAACAAAGAGAATTAATGCAGCCTATTACAATTGAGGACATAAAAGAAGCCATAGTAAAACTATCAACATGCACAACTCCAGGACAGGATGGTATACCCAATGATTTTTATAAAAAAAAATTGTAGTCATTCTAGCTCCCATGCCCCAAACAGTGTATGCAGCAATACAAACAGAAGGCAGATTAGGCACAAGTATGAAAGAAGGCATAATGATTCTTTATGTAAAAAGGAGGATCCCCAAGATATTAAGAATTGGAGACCCTTAAGTCTCTTGAATATGGATTATAAGATCCTTACAAAAAATAGTGACAGCATGATTGGCTAAAGCTGCAAAAAAAGTAATATTTGAAGCACAAGCAAGTGTTATACCAGAGAGGAACATTTATCAGAATTTGTCATTTATAAGGGAAATAGCAGAACAAGAGTTAATGATGAATCTTGAAGGATACATTTTGTCTATAGATCAGGAGATGGCATTTGATGCCATAAGACAAGAACATATCTGGAGGGTATTACAAACATATGGCATCCCAAAAAATATGATAGACTTGATAAAAGTATTATATGAGGAAGCCCAAATAACACCATTGATAAATGGACATCTAGGGATCCCTATCTATTTGAAAAATGGAGTAAGACAAGGCTGCCCTATGAGCCCCCTCTTATAAATTTTTGGATTAGATCCTATTTTGAGACTAAGAAGCTACAGGAGAAATACAATCTATAGTAAATAAAAAAGGGGGACAGTATAACAAGGTTACAACCTATGCAGATGACAGTACTCTTACAGTAGCTAACTTAGAATTTGGAAACAAAGCCTTACAACTTATAGACTGGGTTACAGAGGTAACATGAATAGGAATTAATTACAAGAAGAGCAAAGTACTAGCCTTAGGAATAGCTCCTGTGGATCCAGATTTCCCTATTCCAGTAACTAAAGACTCAATAAAGATATAAGGACTCTAATTTGGGACAAAATAAGTGGAAAAACAGAATTGGGAACTAGCTTAGAAAGAAGCTCACCAAAAAGTTCAAAATTGGAAATCTTGGAAGATGACAAGAAAATAGAGAGTATTCTTGATGAGGCATATATAGCACCTATATTTTATATGTTTCCCACATATATCCTTTACCATATGAAATGCACACAAAACTGATGGGGCTTTTTCTTACACTTGTGGGGAGCAAACTAAATCCAGTTAATAGAGTGTATACATACAGGGCTTAAGATAGAGGGGTTAAATGTGCTACAGCCCTAGTATATTTATTTTCAATTTTCTTACACAAATATCAGGCCATTAATATTAAGGAAAGAAGCAGTAGGGATAAATTGCATACAGTGTTGGAGTTAAGAATATTTGACAGCATGGGTCATGGAAAGTGGCATATGTCAGAAAAATCATCACCACAATATGTACAGACCACATTAAAATATATTAGAGTGTGGAAAATTAAAATTAGTTGGGTTTTGAAATGTGAATTGGAAGGAGTTCTACAGTTTAATAGTAGAGAAATGTTACTTTGAACAGCCAGTATTTAAAGCAGAACCAGGAATAGACTGTACACAACTGCTGAAAAGTATGATTGCAACTAGAATACCATAAGATGCAAGATGTTATATGGTTATGTGGGCATGGAAAATTGAACACTAAAGGGAATCAGAAAAACACAAAAGGCAGGAGGAAAGATTGTGCATGGAAGAAGGTTATCAGGAGCAAACAGAAACAATGAGGCATTTATTTTTTGAATGTACATATTGCCACTGAGGCACAGGTCAGGAAGCACAGGAAAACCAGGAGCAGTTGAAGAATTCACCAAAATATTTATTTGTACTAACAGTAACACAAAAAATAAAATTGTTCAATATAGCTATTTACAAAGGCAAAATAAAATATAGGAGATACATCAGAGTTTTCCTTCAGTCTCTATGTCCAACTTGCAAGCAATTGCAGCTCTGTCTTATAAGTCCTTCCAACCCCCCATTCTTAACAAGCATCTTTCAAAGTGTTCTTGTATATTTCAGGCAGGTGCTGGCAGGAACACAGTGTGCCTGAGCCAAGGATCACATATACAGTGTCATTATTCATTTATAAGGGAAATAGTAGAACAAGTAGTACAAAAGGGAAAAGAATGTAGTAATCAATTTATTTATGTTTATTTTTTATATACATATAACATGTTGGATTTGTTTTGATGTGATTTGCTGTAATTGATATGTCTCAGTTTTATTTTTGAACATTAATAAAAATGTCCCCTACTCTTACTACAGGGGGCTCCTTTGCTTCCTGTGTGTGAGGGATGGAAGAGACAGACCCACTGGAGCTGGCTGAAGGAGGTGATGGAGGAGGAGAAGGAGGTGCACCTGCCACCTGCATAGGCATTGGATACTTTGGAGCCTTGTATTGCAGTTTCTGTTCAGGAGGACGACAAGGATATTTCTATTGAGGAACAGAGCCTATGGGATGCTTTGGAAAGGAAAACACAGAACATCCAGAAGCAGCTCTGTGAAGCTGAATGGACCTATTTTGTGGAGAAGACGAAGCTGACGAGAACAAAAAATGTAAACAACAGCTGAATAGTTCACCAGGGATGCTGGGGAAGAAACTGAACAGGGTATATCACTTTGGTGCTATGGCGCAGTCCCCGGATTCAAACCTCGGCACAGCTGACAGGGAGCTGACTCAGTCTGCAGTCAGCATTCCAACATGAATGCCTGAATTGGCATTGAGAAATGCAAAATGAATTAGAACATTGGGGGGACAGTGGATTCTTGACCCACACCTGGTATTTTCTGGCTCTACACATAGCCCTGTGTTTGCATCAACTGAATGTCCAGCTGTCACTCTGTTGCTGCTTCCGCCATCGGACATTGTGCAGCAGGACTCATAGACTGCTATGGAACTTATGATTTCAGGTAACCTTCCTGTTCCCCTCTCAATACTTTTGGGGTAATGTTTCATGATGTCCTCTCTGATACAGCACCCTCAGGGTGTGATGGGGGTAAGCCTTGTTGCACAACACTGATAGTACTGCCATAAATTCAGCTGCTGTGGCATCTGGCATAACTCTTGCACTTCCAAATTGTAATCCTACAGTTGTCACAGCCTTATTCAGTTTATTCCACAAACCTCTGGAACTTGCGAAATGTAGAAATGCCATAATATTGCAGCACCTAGGGGATATGGAGACCCCCAATATATACTTTGTGGAGAAAATGCTGATTAAACAGGCATTAGGCTTTTTGCCTATTGATGTCTATACCCTTATACATGCCCCAGGTGAAAGTACTTTTGATGTTAGTTTTCTGTCAGCTCCCCTACTGGATAGATTTTGGATTAAATATTTGGCCCAGAAGACGAACCCCCTGTGGACTCCCTTCTAGGTCATTCCCCTGACAAAACAAACTTTGAAGGTCATTACTGTACTGTTCAGGAATGAGGGAGTGAATATATCAGACATTATGTACTGGCTTGAACAGCAATGTGATTTTCAGGGCACCCCTGACCCTATCATCAATGGGGAAGGTTTCTGGAATGGAGGATGGAAATTTTGCATCAAACTGCATCAGACAGACACAGGAATCCAACACCTCCCTAGTTGTTTTTACTTAGGTAGAGACAAAGGACTTCTCTTTTATCGGTGCCAATCTAGGTCATGTTATAAATGCAGCTTCCCTGGACATATTAGCAACAATTGTTAAATTATCAAATGCACCCAGTATGGTGTCCATGGACATCCCTGTTTTCATTGCACCAGCACAGCAAAGCGTAACCTGTGTGAGGAAGCTGGTCACTAATTTAATGACTGTCCCAGGGCAGCCCATAATACTGTTAGTGCTGATTATGTGGAACAGTATTTTTATATTAACAAAGCTGCTAGATCCACTGCAGCCCAACATCCAACCACAAACTATGAGGTGTTTGCCCAACCCATGACTTCCCTATCTGTTTCTAATCTTCCTGTGCAATCTGAAATCAGATTTCATGCACAGTTCTCCTCCACACTGGTACCCTCTGAACAGGAACAGATATCTATCCCAAGTACTGCTCCTACTCCAGCTGTGGCTGATCCAGAGCATTGGAAGATGTCCCCCCCCCATTCTGGAGGAGGCGGCTTTTCAAATGGTACTCAGGGGCAAGAGTCTGAAAAGCCTGATCAGGTTCCACCACCTGAACCCATCCAGACTATGAATAAATTTACAACACTGCAATGGGGAGACACAGGTGTAGGGGAAGAGTCTGATGCTGATTCCATACCTTCTTCCCAAAAAGATATTATATCTGATATGGAAACATAGAAACATAGAAACATAGAAGTTGACGGCAGATAAGGACCGCAAGGCCCATCCAGTCTGCCCATTTCTTTTTCTACCTTATAAATGTGCCATCGGCCTTTGCTCTGTCAGTGACCTATCTATTCATAGTCATTTGTATTGCTCCCTTATGCCTATCCCATGCCTGTTTGAAGCCCTGCACTGTATTCATAGCCACCACTTCTTGTGGTAAGCTATTCCATGCATCTACCACCCTTTCTGTGAAAAAGAATTTCCTCACATTCCCCTTAATCGGCCTCCCTCTAATCTCATGCTGTGTCCTCTTGTCCTGCTATTTTTCATATTTAAACATGTTAGACTCTTTCACCTTGTTTATGCCGTTAAGGAGGTTTAAATGTCTCGATCATATCACCTCTCTCCTCCTTTGCTCAAGGTATACATATTGAGTTCCGCTAATCTGTCCTCATATGTCTTCTGATGCAGTCCCTGCACCATTTTGTTGCCCTTCTCTGGACTGCCTCAATTTGGTTAATGTCCTTGTGAAGGTGTGGCCTCCAATACTGCACGCAGTACTCCAGATGGGGCTAACCAATGTCTTGTACAGAGGGATTATTACTCCTCTTTACGACTTGTGATACCCCTACTAATACACCCTAACACCCCTAGCCTTACCTACTGCTTTAGAGGTCTGCTTGGATGATTTTAGGTCATCAGTGATGATGATGCCCAAGTCTCTTCTTCCTTTGTGACTGCTAGCAACTCCCCTCCCAGCCTATAAGTGGCTTCAGGGTTTCTCTTCCCTATGTGCATGATTTTGCACTTCTTTGCATTAAATCCCAGTTGCCACTCTTCTGACCATTCTGCTAGTTTATCCAGATCTCTTCTCATTCTGCCCACCCCATCTGGATCATCTACTCTGTTGCAGATCTTGGTGTCATCTGCAAACAGACAAGCCTTACCCTCTAGTCCATCTGCGAGGTCACTAATGAAGATGTTGAATAGGACTGGCCCCAGGACTGATCCCTGAGGTACCCCACTTGTGACTTGCATCTCTTCTGACTGTATACCATTTACCACCACTCTCTGTTTTCTGCCAGTCAACCAGTTTGCCACCCAGTTGACCAACTTCTGACCCACCCCAAGCCTACCTAGCTTATTTATCAATCTTCTATGTGGAACAGTGTCAAAAGCTTTGCTGAAGTCAAGGTAGGCGACATCAACTGCTCCCTTGGTCCACCACTCTGGTTACCCAGTCAAAGAAATCTATGAGATTAGTTTGACAGGACCTTCCTTTTGTAAACCCATGCTGTCTTGGATCCTGTGCCCCTATGGATTCCAGGTGTTGCACTATCCTTTCCTTAAGGAGTGCCTCCATAATCTTGCCCACTACTGAGGTAAGACTGACCGGTCTGTAGTTCCCCACCTCCTCCCTGCTACCACTCTTGTGGAGTGGGATCACATGAGCCCTTCTCCAGTCTTCTGGGACCTCCTGTGCTCAGAGACTCACTAAACAATTTTGCTAATGGCTCTGCTAGTTCCTCCTTTAGCTCCTTAAGTACCCTGGGATGTATGCCATCAGGTCCCATTGCCTTATCCACCCTGAGCTTAGCAAGCTCTTGTAGGACCCCTTTCTTTTGTAGAAGGGAGTAGTGCTCACCTCCTCCCCTGTGTCCATGATGCTGAGCTGTGGGCCCTGCCCTACCTTCTCTTCAGTAAATACTGAGCAAAAGTATCTATTTAGGATAGATGCCTTTACAGGGTCCTCCTCCTCACATGCTCCCTTTTCTCCATTAAGCTTAGCAATACCCCTCTGGACTTTCTCCTTTCACTAATGTATCTATAGAAAGTCTTGTCACCTTCTTTTACTGTTAGTGCTAGTGTTTCCTCAGTTTGGGACTTTGCCTGCCTTACTGCCTTACCTGCTTCCCTTAGGGCAGTTTGGTATGCCTCCCATCTTCATCCCGCTGTGTTCCCTTATATTTTCTGAAGGCCAGCCTTTTTGGCTCTGACCTTTTCTCTACTGTATTTGAGAACCAAAGTGGTTTCCTTCTTCTTTGCACTTCCTTTTCTGTCTAACACAATGGGATGTTGCTTCAAGTATTGTATCCTTAATGCTTGCCACTTTGCCTGTACCTCCTCACCTGTGTTTCTTTTTGCCAGGGCTAGCTTAACTCTGTTGGCCATCTTATCAAAGTCAGCTCCTCTGAAGTCCCATATTTTGCTTTGGAATGGGATGATTTAGATGTAGTAGCCAAATTAAGACCATACCATGTGATGGTCACTGGCCCCAGGTGACCTTCTACCTGGAGATCTGTGATCCCTTCTTTGTTAGTCAGTACTAGATCTAGGATAGCCCTGTCTCTTGTGGGTTTGCTGTACCAGTTGTTTGAGGCCCTCCCTGCAGGGAATCCACTATGAGTCTAGTTCTGGCAGATGTTCCTGCTGGTATTGACCAATCTGTATCTGGCATGTTGAAGTCTCCCATTATCAGAACCTCCTTTAGCTGTCATGTTTTGTATATCTTCTAACAGTAATGTGTCTATGTCCTCCCTCTGGTCTGGGGGCCTGTAGACAACCCCAGTTCTTATGGCTGTCCCATTTCCTGTTTCCAGGGTGACCCACAGTTCTTCTGGCTCCTTATGTGTATTCTGAATTTCTGTAGCTTTGATATTTTCATTAACATACAGGGCCACCCCTCCCCCCCTTTTTGCACCTCGGTCTCTTCTGAACAATACATAGAGGGAGGACCAGTCTCCCTGGACTAAAACCAAACCTAAGCGGAAGAGATGGGGCACTAGATCTGGGGTGAAGAAGGTCACCTGACTTTTTAACCTTGACCAATATCACCTTCCCTATATGAATTATCTGTGGCATCCTTGAATGTCAACAGTATTAAGTCCAGCAGGAAGAAATTGGTTACTTTTGCCATGTTTGAGCATTGTACGCACGATATTGTTCCAATACATATAGCATAATACATAATTGATGACACTAAATTCTCCCTGTTTCTGGGGGTACTAATCTTATAATGTACTCATTGTGGGGAATAAATATTTCTAATGAAACTGGTTCATACAGTAACTATTTCATTTATACATATTATTTATCCCACAGTCTTAATAAAGTGAAGCGTGTTAAAGCCTGTACTGAAAAGTAATGAACTAGTAGCTAAGGAGAGCTTGTTTTGACAAAGAAATATTGCAGGTAAAACAGCAGAAATAATTAGTGTGTACAAGTAATACAGCAAGTGTGTCCATTTTAACTTCTCCATTTAAAGACTCTCTCCCTTAAGTCCAAACTCCAAATGGTGGGTGCAAATCAAGTCAGGCAGGATTATGTCTCACTGTAAAGTGCAGATTCATATTACCCCCTGCATACTCCATAACTGTCTTGTAAACCCATATCATGTTGTATCTAGGGAAATGAGACAAAATTATAAGGAGGTTAGTTATGCTGGAACTAGGAATCTCTATCCCTACCCTTTTATTGCTGTATAAATATACTCACATAAATCAAAACATCTCCTCACTAATAGCGCCCAGGAAATTTATCTTTTCCTTACAACACTGGATACTTCTATCCTATCATTAAGTCCAGGCAGAAAATGACTGCCCAGCTGTACAATCCACATCATTTCTTTTTCAGATACCAGATCATTGATATTGCCACCTCTTTTCCCCAAACAGACTTTCTGTATACCACAGTATTTAAAAATTTGTGATGTGGGGTTAGATTGTCTGGCTACATGGGCGGCTAATGCATTTGTCAAATCCTGATTAAGGATTGCCCTTTGATGTTCATCTGCCCTTTGTTTAAATGGTCTGTTAGTCTTACCCACATAAAAATGCGCACGCACAAGTAACCAAATATATAAAGTCACCGTGTTTACATGTCAGTAAGTAATCAGATAACTTGAAAACCTGACTGAGTTTTCTACAGTGCTGTTTACATGCAGTCTCTCTTAATGATCTGATTCAGTGCATCTGTTTACATGCCTGAGAGTTATTGGGTTTGATTTACATGGGCTCCAGTTGTAACATGGCTATTTTATCTACATTATACTGTATACTTTGGATTCTGACAAAAGGCATTTTGTCCACAAAAGAAATAAGAGTACAGTACTTACCTTCAACTACCTCACACTCCAACCTCTGCCCCACAGGCTATTGCTCAGTCTAGTGAACTACTGACCACTTTTAGTCTGAAACTAGTCAATAGTCCAAAAACCTTTGCTGTCATGTGACTGGCTCAGGACTAATCAGAGACCAGGATTTTTTTTATCTTAAAAAACATTTTTTGAAATGTGGTCTTCTTTCAGGCAGTTTAACCAATATGTAGAACAGTTTCATTTACGTACACTTCCATCTTGTACATGTAATCACCCAACCAACATTTTATCGCCACCACCCCCCAACCAACCCTAAATCTTTCTTGTTTTTGCAGGATTTGCCTGTAAAAACCTTAGAAGATGCCAGTGACTCAGGTTCAGAAGTGAAACAGAACTTTAGGGGTCAGCTGGGGGGGAGGGCAATGAGTGATATTGAGCCACCGCAAGGCAGCTCTCTCCTCCTGGGAGGGACTTGGGCCTCCCCAGCCATTGGATGCCACCCGGTGGAGTATGTGTGGTGGCACTGACCAGAGGGAGCTCTGGCACTAGCCACAGGGAGGGGTGGAAGTGGCTGAGCTGGTATCATGAGGCATGTGTGTGCGCCACCATGCATGCACAACACCCATGTGCTGCAGTCCCGGGAATAGGGGAGGAAAAGGGAAAAAAAACAATAAAGTACTAATTAAAAAAACTTTAGAAGATAATATTACTAATAAAAATTAATACTGTTTGAAAGGTCTTGTAGTTTTGTTAATTATTATGCCCCATCAGTCAGAGTACTGATTTCTGCACTGCGGACAGAGACATTTCATGCAACCAGGCATATGCAAACATAATAATAATCTGAAAACATTACCAGATCTGTTTACATGAGCCAGATACCAGATTCAAATAGGAAAAATCCAGGTATTTGAATCATGTTTATAAAAGTTTACATAATCTGATTATAATAAGAATTTTCCCGTTTACATGGATCTGAATAATCTGATTCAGTTATCAGATAATTCAATAATCCAGTTCGAATCAGACATCTACCTGCATGTAAACATGGTATATGAGTTGCATCACAGTTAAATGCTCTGATGTCAAAATTCTTCATGGCATTTACACCGGTGAACTGTCTGTTTTTTTCTACCACTGAACAGTATTTACACCTATCACAGGAGTAGTTCTCTTTAGGTACTGTGGGTAACCAGGTGTTTCTATTGTGTGTATCAGTGGTGTAAAGGCTATGTGACAGTGTGTCTTCTTAGTTGGGTGTTCTTTAAGAAAATATGGATATTTAAGAGGGGCACTTAGTGTTCTAATGGTGACTCTTGAGAAAGCTCCACAGCAAAACCGATCAAGTCACTGAGGGTTACCGCTCTGTACTGTTTGTGGATGCCTTTTTATGTAAGTCTTTTTTTTTCACTTAATCTTTTTGTTGAAATTCGGGGTATATAAGAAAGCACACATCTAATACAATAGAAGACTATCCTCCATGTAAGGTATAAAATATCACTTAACAAAACACAGTATTTAGGGTAAACATATTGGAGAAGCCCTATACACATGTATTGATAATAAAACACAAATCTAGACAGGATGTAAGTGGAGAGCAGAAGGGTTACAATCAATAGTGTATTAAAGGAACAGAAATAGCAGCCATGTATGAAATACATGCTAGGGCAGGCTATGGCAAGGCATTAAGTAAATTGCAAAAAGTGATAAATGTGGTAATATGAACAATGTTCAGTAATGGAGAGGTGGAGGTGAAGATAAGAGAAAAGTGTGCAAGGAAAGAAAGAAGAGAGAAAAAAGCAAGGAAGAAGGGAAAGAGAGAGGGAGAAAACAGGGAAGAAGGGAAAAAAGAGGAGAAGTCTATGCACAAAAGTTTCGAGAAAACCTAATCTGAGAGCAAAATAAGAAGGAGGGCTAAATATCCCTAAGAATTAGGGTCTAGAAGAACTAAGTTTGATGTACTTGAAGTAATCCTGCCAACATCTGTCATATACAGTGAGTCGAAGTCATGAGTAACATGAGATAATCGGCCCAGAGGGGCATACTGGAGAGAGGCTTTGAAGAACATCTGAAGAGAAGGCACCAGAGTTGATTTCCATTTCATAAGAATCAGATGTTTGACCAGAAGAGAAAGTATGTTTAGCCATCTAAAATGTGCATGTGAGATGAGAGAGCTATTGGGGATAAGTATGTCTAGAAGGAATAGCTTGGGGTCAAAAGGTAGTTTTTGTCCTGTTACTCTGGAGGCAAGTAAACAGACTTTATGCCAGAGCTTACTAATGGGAGCGCAAGAGCACAAGATATGAAGTAGATCCCTGTTGGCCAAATTGCAGCGCCAGCAAATATTATTATTTAATAGGCCCATTCGTTAAAGCACAGAGGAGGTTCTATACCAAAGATGTAGGATTTTAGTTTGTATTAAAGAACTGTGGGCATCTTTAAAGGTATTATGTGCAATATGCCAACAATTACTCCATTGGGCATCTGAAATATTGTAGTTAAGAAGAGTACTCCATTTAATTTTGGCCTGTATAGACTGATCAGGTAGATTATTAACAATGTCTTTGTAAATGGAGCTATTTAATTTTACTGATAAATTAGTCCAGTGCGAGATGTATGAATTTAGAAGAGTATGCCTGTACACTAAACTGGAGAGAGAGTTATAAGCTGCCCGTATTTGTGAAAACTTCCAGAAGTCATGTTCAGGAAGTTTCCATGTGACCTGCAAGTCTGAGAATAATCTTAGAGTGAGTGAGTGAATTCTGGTCCAAGATATCTCCAAGAAAGAAAATGCCTTTGTGCCTCCATGTACGATGGAAAATCGGGTGATCTTCTAGAGTGAGCAGTGGATTACCCCATAAGGGGGCATAAAACCAGGGTGTTGGATTGGATTTCAGGAATTTGTGGGTTAGTTTCCAATAAAGAACAGAGGATGATATCGTCGGGTGAGATTTTAGTTTAGAGGAAATGGGATTTAAAATGAAGGACGTGGGAACTCCTCCCGGGCACGATGCGGATTCCATTGCAACCCATAGTGGTGAGTGAGGGGAGGGTTTCTGAAACCATTTAATGGTTTGGGCCATTCAGAAAGCCCAGAGGTAGCTCTTGAACCAGGGAGTCCGAATCCCCCTTTTTTGCAATGTGATCAAAGTTTGTTGCGGTTAAATCTCAGTGGTTTCCCATCCCAGATAAAGTTACCTATTAATTTATCAATTTTAGCAAAAAAGGAGGATGGCAAGACTAAAGGAATATTGGCAAAGAGGTAAAGAATCTTGGGAGAAATGGACATCTTAATGGCTGCAATTTTCCCCATGAAAGAGAGATTAAGAAGCTTCCATCTGTCCAGAATTGTTTTGATGTTATCAAATAAGGGCTTAAAGTAAATGTCCCATATCTTCCCTAAGTTACTAGTAATTTTGATTCATAGATATGTTACACCCTGTGACGACCAGTGGAATCCAAAAGGTATGTTCATAAAGGCTTTACAGTGGTCATTAAGGGGAATAGTTTGTGATTTGCCATAATTCAAAGCAAGGCCATAAATTTTTGTAAAATTATTAAGCAAATCAACCAACAGGGGCCCAGCCTCATTCAGATTTTCAAGTAAGATTATGAGGTCATCCGTGTAGGCGACAGAAACATATCTTGAATTGCTCACAGGTATGCCCATAATGCCAGAAGATTGATGTAAACAAGCAGTCAGGGGTTCCATGGCTAAAATAAACAGGGAAGGTGACAGGGGACAGCCTTGTCTAGTTCTCCTTGCTAGATGAAAGTAAGAGGAAAGGGTGGAATTAGTAAGTACTTTAGCAACAGGGGAGTTATATGATAGCTTGATCCAGGAGCAAAAGGTATGAGAAAGACAGAAATAAGATAAAACCTGATGAAGGTAGTCCCAGTTTAAGGAATCAAAGGCCTTCTCGAAATCAATAGCTATAGTTGCACCTGGTGTCTTGAGGGATTTGGCTTTGTGAATTAAATTAAATAAGGAATGTAGGTGATCAGAACCAGATCTATGCTTAATAAAACCAGCTTGTGAACAATGAGTTATCTTGGGAATCAAGGATTCAAGTCAAGAAGTTAGTAGTTTAGCAAATATCTTCCCATCCATGTTTAATAAAGAGATGGGCCTGTAACTTGCGGGGTGAGCAGGGTCTTTTTCCTTCTTAGGGATTAGGGTTATAATTGCTTTGGTGCAAGATAGGGGAAGCTTGCCAGTATTGGAAGCTTCTTAAAAAACATTAAGAAGAAGAGGACATAAGGTGTCGGAAAACATTTTATAAAAATTGACAGGGAATCCGTCACCACCAGGGGATTTGCCGGATTTCAAGGAAGATAAAGCTTTCTGGATTTCCTGAAGCGAGAATGGTTCATCTAAAGAATTTGTTTCAAGAGTAGAAAGATGAGGAAGATGTAATGATTTAAGGAACTGTTGAATTTGTAAAGTAGATGGAGGATTTGTGTTAGAGTATAGTTTTTGATAAAAGGCTTTCATGATACGGTTTATAGAGGGATTGTCAGAGTGAATCGTATCCCATTCATCTTTTAGGCTTAGGATATGTTGTTCCATTCGTTGTGCTTTGAGCTGGTAAGAGAGGAGTTTCCCATTTTTATCGCTGTGTTCCCAAAACTTATATTTAAGTTTAAACAAGGCCAGTTCGGTTTTACGAGAAATTAATTTGTTAATTTTAACTCTAAGTTGAAGAATTTCAAGATGAAGTTGAGAATCAGGACAGTGTTTATTAGAAGAAAAGTATAAATTCTTTTTAGCCTTAAGAGATTTTTCCAAGTCAGTCAGCTGTTGTTCCCTCACTCTTTTCCTATGTGCAGCATAACTGATAATTTTCCCTTGAATTGTAGCTTTAAGAGCTTCCCAAACAGAGGACATAGAAGATTCAGTTGGGGTATTGTGAAAGAGGAAGTCCTGAATTTGTGCTTTGATCATGGGTAAGAAATTGGGATCCTTGAGAAGGAGAGGGTCCAGCCGCCATTAAGAAGATTTAGATGCTAATGGGCCCCACAAAAGTTGCAATTTGACAGGAGAATGGTCCAAGATTATGATGGGATAGACGGATGAATCAATAGTTTTTTCCATTATAACAGGAGAGGCTAACCAGTAGTCAATTCTACTGTATGTCTTATGTAGAGAGGAGTAAAAAGTAAATTCTCGATCGTGAGGGTGAAGGAGGCACCATACATCAGCTAATCCAACATCTTGCATTAGTAATGAGAGGGCTTTAATACTTCTAGGGTGGGCCTCTGTAGTGGGGCTACTTCTGTCAATACTGGCTTCTAAAGCTAAGTTAAGATCCCCTCCAAGAATAACTGGTGTATTATCAGTGTTAAAGGATAGGATCTGTTGAGCTAAATTATGAAAAAACTTCGGGGAATCGGAGTTGAGTGCATAGACATTAACAAGCAGAAGAAGACCAGAGTTGGTATTCAGTTTGACCATCACCCATCTGCCGTCAGTATCAGAATTGGAGTTTACAAGGGACCACTTGAAACTCTTATGAATAAGAATAGCAACTCCTCTTTTTTTTGAAGTATAGGATGATTCGCAGATCTGACCAACCCAATCTTTTTTAAGTCTATGAACATCCTCTGCTAATAATTTTGTTTCTTGAAGAAAGCAATTTGTGTTTTATGTTTTTTGAGATGTGAAAGAATTTCTTTCGCTTACAAGGAGAATTAAGACCCTTCACATTCCATGTATATAAAAATATGTCACTCATATTGTTAGTGTTAAAGAAAGGGAATAATTGCTGGAGTGTGAAGGGACAAATAAATGAGGCAGAGGATGGTTAGAATATAATATACAGAGTTTACGTATATGCAGAGAGTGGCAGGAACATTCAAGCCAAAAAAGTGAGATATATGATACATGAGTGGCACAGATATCTTATTAAAGTTAGAATAGAGATGAGGAAGGAGAAAAGTCATTAACAACAACAACACTAGTAAGCTAAATAACAAAGAAAACGTTTTATGAGTATGAGGAGATATGAGTCAGCCAACTGGCTAAGAGACTTTCTCACCACACTCTGGGGCGTCGATGTAGGAGGAGACTAGGGAGGACCGGTTATAAATATCGGCCCAAACCTAAGTCTGATCCCAGTAATATAATAAAGTAAGTATTCCTAATAAGCTAAACTGAAAGGGAATAATACCAAGAAAGGCAGGGGACTTTAATAACCTCATTTAATTCTAAGCTAACAGGACAAGGTATAAGGATAAAGCTAAACACCAAAACGTATTTATAAACATTAGTAGTAATAGTACAAGATATACCAACTCGAAATAACAGTAAATTAAAGAACCATATATGAGATGCCAGTACAAACCTAGACATAGAGCAAGGAATTCAGGGAGCCAGGTGGAATGCAAATGAACAAATATAAAAGGAAAAGTAGCTCATTACCACATTAGAGTGACTCTGAGTATACTTTGCAGTGCAACAGAATAAGTACATAATAAATACAATATTGAGGGGGAAAGAAGAAAGGGAAGGTCAATTTAAGCCCTTAAGCCCTGAGCCAAATGCAAATCGGGATTATGTGGAGAGGTATAGGCTTTGGTGATAACTGTAGACAGAAGAGATAGTCATAGTAAAAATCAGCTCCGATTACTCGAAAATTGCCTAAATAAGTGTTATATGTGGTGACTTTGTCTAGAAGACTAGGCCCAGTGAGCCCCAAAACAGGAAGGACCACAGAGCAGTGGATTTCTATAATATCTGTAGGCTTCAGGTAAAATAAGGAGCATAAGGAAGATGTAGATTGACAATCCTTTGCAACAGTACACCAAACATAGCCCACCGGGTCTAGTATGGTTGCCCGGCATAAGTTTTCTCAACTCTGTATTGCCCAGGATGTGTTTCCCGCAATGCAATTTGCTGACGCAATGTTTTCCCGATTATTGTTTGCTCGACTGTCAGATATGTGAATATGTGTAGGAAGCCTGGTTGTTACAATATACAGAATTAGTAGGTACAGAAAATGTCACAGTATAAAAATAACACAGTAACATACTATACCTAGTAACATACATAATTTCATAGCAATGGAAAGAAGAGACTCTCAAGTCTATCATGTTGTGCCCCCCCACCTCAGTAAACTGGGATACATATGTCTGCTGTGCTGTGCAAACACATATATTTTTTTGTTTTCCCACCCACTTACTCCACAGGGTACCCTGTATTTTTTTTTTTTTGGTAAGCAAAGCTTTACCTTGAAAGACTGTACTGCCCTTTTATAGCAAGGTGGGAGGAGAATGGGGGATATGTAAATGAATTTACAGGTATACATGGTTAGCAGTTAGTTTTTGCTATGCAGCCTTAATCCACTGACTTTCCCCTGCATCATAAGCTGCTTATAGCCCATCTGAAATGCAACATCTCATTTTCGGCTTTGCTGCTGTGAGTGAAATATTTTGTTTTGAGGTTTTGTACAGGAACTGAACTAGGAATGTTAGGCATGCTGATTTATATGCTGGTGGTGTTTTATATTGTTGACTGGTGTTTTTGTAGCTGTAGAAAAGGCAATGTATAAATCAGTAAGTCATTCAGTGACTACAGGTCACACAGTAAGTTAAGTGGAGGGATCTGAACCCATGATCCCCTGATTTAGAATTCTACACTCTTTCACTAGGCTGTCCGCGCTCCTAGGCTGCAGTGAGCCCACTCGTTGAAAGGAGACACAAAGCTTTCCTTTTGTCCTACAACAGCAGCCTTCCTATACAGATGTGGCTGCAAGTGAAAGCGGTTTTAATTTACATGTTTGCCGGTAATGTAGGGGAAATGTCAAGTGGCTTTTATTTAGCGGGGAATACCTATGAAGGGATACTGGTGTCGGTTTACTTGTTGTCGGGCAACATCATGCTGGGCAACCGTACGGATCCCAGACCACCTCTTTGAGTGCTAATGATAGTTCCATATTGTAAGCAGGAGGTAGTAAGAATACTGGAGCGTAGGGAAGGAGATAGATTAAATGTAGTTGCCAATAATACTTAAGGCCTTTCATCAGGAGAGGGAAGGGGTAAACTGCCTTATAATGTATGGTAGAACGCTGTTAACCTTAGGAAATCATCATTTCCTAAGGTTGTTAACCTATCGATGTGACGTAGAAATGTTGTTAACCTATCGATGCTATGTTACATCGATAGGTTAACAATGGCGATCGGTCTGTGCATGTGCGCGCCTCTTTTTACACTGGGAACCAACGGATGAATGCAGCGGTTAGGGAAGGACTGAACTGCTGCAGTGGTGACTATATTTCAAAAAGTAAGCAGCCGTTTTCCTTTTTATGTGGGACCATACACTACAAAAATAATGTATGATCCCTCTGTCAGTAACCGGTCACTGTTAACCATCTCAAGGTTACCATGGCAACGTAAACCTCTCGAGCTTCACTCTCGAGGTTTACACGGTCGCCCTGGCAACCTCTCGACAGTTAACAGACCAGTTACCGATTGAGAACCATACATTATCCTCTATGTAATATATAATAATTCACATATGAAAAAAGAAAAGGCAATAATCAGGATGCATACCGATTGAAGATATGCAACTGAACAGCCAAAAGGCTATAAACCTGATGCACTGCTAAACTGGAGAGTAAAAGGCTAGATACAGAGAGCCTGTTTAGTGAGGTAATGTATAAGATCTAACACTAAAATAATGGGTTAGAAAAGCATTGCTGATATACCAAAGTTCCCTTGAAGACCTTTAAGCTGCTCGTTTAAACACTGCAAAAAAAGTAAATTATTCGTGCCGCGATGTACAGCTTTTGCTTTCTGCACCCGCTGGGAGCAAAAGCAACCACGTGGCATAGACTGTAGAGCGGGCAGCTAGGCAGAAAAAGTGTACTGTCACTCCCTTTAAGTATCCTGGAAGCAAAACCTACCAAGATATAGCAACTATGACCATATTACTGACCATATAAGTTCATGACACCTTAGATTTATTAGCAGGATTGTGACTATTGATGTTCTTTCTTTTGGTCTTTGCCTTACGTTTCTTTTTCGGCTGCTCTAAAGATTTGAGGGGGGGACTTGCAACAACTTCTGCCCATGAAGTATTGGCAGAAATACATCCCTGAGGCACAGGGCCCAAATAAGAGGGATGTTCGTCTGAAATTTGCTGGGAAAGATCCTCCTGCGAGGAGCGCATGTCATCCTCCAAGAGAGCAAACTTATTGCTCAAGGGAATAGAGGGGTTGATTTAAAGGTGAGAGGCTGCAGCTTGGGGTGTTTGGGGTGAAACCTCGCTAGAACAGCATGAAAGTCTTGAAGAACAATGCCCCGACAGAAGCTTCTCTTGCAGCCGTGTTGATTGCCTTGGGGTCAAATCAGTTGAGGCGTTGCTGCTTGGGGCTGCGAGTTCTGCAACACTTTCCCCACATTCCTGTACTTCATCGCCCACCCTCCGTGCAGATACCAAAGCTGTGTCCAGGTTGCCAATTGCTACTGAACCTCCCAGGGTAAGATTACAGAGAGAGAGACCTCCAGATAGTTGGCTAAGGCATCAGGGGTTTCAAAATTCTTGAAGGAAGAGCCTGAGAAAAGGCATAGTGTCATGGGATAACGTAGAGCAAATTTTTTTTATTATTTTTAGTTGTTTAACCAGGTATAGCACACTAAGCTGAAAGCTTTTTTACAGGAGCAACCTGGGAGCACAAGGAGGCTAAGTGACTTGCTCAGGGTCACACAGTATGCAAGTGGAAGCTGTGGGATTCAAACCCAGGTCTAGTCTGCTGGATGTCACCAAATTTGCAGCTCAGAGCCTTAGACCACTGCACTATACTGCCTAAATTCAATGTTTCTTTGGTGGAGGATTTGTTTAAGTGGATTGTAGGCCTTCCTTCTGATGGTTAAATCTTTTGACAAGTCTCTGTAGATGGAAATATTAAACTCTTGCCACTGAAGTTTCCCCATTTCTCTGGCTCATTTCAGTATTGATTCTGTATGGGAATAGTTCAAGAAGCGAGCAATGATGGGCCTTGGTCGCTGGTCTGATGTTGGCCTGGGACCCAGAGTGTGGTGAGACCACTCAATGATTAACATTAGGTCGGAGTCAGTTTAAGCATTGCAGGCAGCACATGTAATAAAAGCGCAGTAGTGTCTCCTAATTCTACACCTACAGGGAAGCCAGAAAATTGTAAATTGTTGCGACGATTACGATTTTCAATATCATCAATTTTGGCTTGTAGGGATTTAATAGTTCGATCTTGATTGCGGACAGTAGCCTGGAGGTCATGAATAGTAGTGGTGTTACAGGCTGTTGCTTTCTCATTAAATGCAATTGTCTGGCTAAAAGTTTCAAGAGGGGGCGCATTCTGTTGGGTGGAGGTTTTTAGATCATTAATCTCAGCCATCAGTTTAGAAAACATTACTTCCACTCTAGCAAGTGAGTTTTGCTGTGCTTGGAGATCTGCCATGGTGCTGAAGGATGAGGCCTAGTATGCTGCAGTATAGTGTAGAATAATTGAATATAATTAGATGATGGACCAAAAATGACTTACAAACTGTGTCAGGCAGTAAGATGACAGGATGGTCACAGGAGTTGGTACCAAAGAAAGGTCTGGTGAAGGCTGGATGAGGTTAGATTGCAGTCATTCCTGCAAAGATTCTGAACTATGCTATCATCTTCTGCCTGGTCAGGCCACACACCCCCCCCGTAAGTCTTTTTTTGATACAAGATTTATTAAAGCTTTTTTGATACCCAGTCACTCTGTGCTGGCTGTTTTTTTTGCTTTCATTTGTAGTAACAACCCCACAGTAAAGGTTTCCCACATTGTTGGTATATGCCCTGGGTGGGTGCTCCTAGTTGATGTTCAATTTCACGCACAAGAATTCTGACTGATAAACATATATGCCCCACAATCTAAGGTTGGGAGAACTGACTTGTAATGCTTATCCAACCTTATTTATTTACTTCTAGAAATGTTTTGTTTGGTGGTGATTTTAAATGTAGCCTGTTTAAATCTGACAGGGGTTCTAAAGCAGATAAAACATTCTGTGATGCTGCTTTTTTGAACAGATTGATTACCCAAATGGATTTAGTGGATGTCTTTTCACATACTTATAACACACCTCCACATACCTATTCCACAAGGACAGATTATTTGCAGGTAAACTTCAATTTACCTATCAGACAGTCACCTGTCCTCCCTGTAGCTTCCTCAGACCATGGGTTGCTTTGTATGACCTTAGTGAATTTTAAAGAAACTTCTCTTTAATTTACTCATCCTCCATCCATATTTTACCACACCCTGTTGGGGACTGGCTCAGAAGCTTTCTTCCATCAGTCTATGGACTTCATGCCAGAAAGGGGCAACTCTTGGACACTGGAGTGCCATGTGCAGAAAGTCTGCATTGTCCCCCCTTACATTTTGGGCATGTATGGTTATTGTCAGGACTCAGAGCATGGAGCCTGATGGGCATGAGATATTTTCTGTATAGGAAATTCAGGGATACCTGTCTTAGTCTATTCCTTCTGGAACAGGTGTTGAATTGTTTGAATGCCAAGTTCCAGGTGTGGTTGTCTATAGTTATGCCCAGGTCCTGCTGCCTTTTCTACCTTATAAGCAGGGAAGCTTCTGAGCCAGTCACCAACAGGGTGTGGTAAAATATGGATAGAGGTTTAATGCCAGGCTATGGGTTATACAGCCCTTCCTCCAATGGTGTTGGTACAGACCAACCACCAGTTGGTCCCAGGAACTCTCCCAACCTATGTCACACCGTGTGATAAATAAATACATCCCCAGGGTCTATAAGCCATTTATTTTTTACCTTTATAAATCCTAATATTCTTCCCCCTTCATACATTTGAAAGACATACTCCAGGCCTCTACTTTTCCACTGTCTCAATCTCTGGTGCATTTTTACTGTGCATGTTCTCCTGTCTCTCATGGCTGTGCTCAAGTCAGTATATGGCACGTGTGTGTGCCCACACCCCACCCTGCCATGTGTCGCTTTCCATGTCCTGAATGTTGTTAGTGTGCAAGGGTTCAGTGTTTTTGGTTTAAGGTCCTCTCCCAGGCCTCCAGACAGGTATTGGAACTGTAGAGATCCCCCTAGCCATTCCTCCTCCATGGCTCCCCTTGCGGGATCTACAGTGAAGCCCACCAGGATGAAGTGCAGCACTGTAGAATTCTGCAGTAAAGTTACTGCAGCAAACAATGCAATTTCAATGGGAGTTACTCCCTTTTGTCATGCAGTAAACCTGTGACACTGCACTTCATCCTGATGGGCTTCACTGTACTTCCCCATAACCTCTGGGGAGAGATGCCAACTGCACCACCCAGAAATACATTTGAAAGTTGGGAAGACCCAGTCCACCATTGTTGGGGGATGAGGGGTAGTTGGAGAATTGTTATGTTGATTCTGGCTGCCCTCCCCCTCCATATAAAGCCATGCAATAGGGTGTTTATTTGTTTGAAGTGTAGCAGTGGCACACTTATAGGCAAAGACTGGTAGAGGTATAAACACCTAGGAAGAACCATCATTTTGATCATAGTTATTCTTCCTATAAAGGTCAGGGGTAGGTTTAGCCATCTCTCACTGTGCTCTACGAGTTTTTGCACTAAGGGTCCATGATTGATGGCATACAGCGATTCCAATTTTGCTGACAAGTATATACCTAGGTATTTTAGTTTGCTGACCATTATCAGGCCTCCCAGGGCCTGCGACAGCTGGGGTCTATCCAGTTGATCAATGGGGAGGAGCTCAGTCTTCGTCCAGTTCACCTTGTGTGCTGAAAAGGAGCCATACCCTTTCAGTAGTTTATGGGTAGCTCTCTAACAAGGTTGTACAAGTAGAGCAGTAAGTCATCAGCATATAATGCTACCTTGTGCTCTCTACCACCCCCTACCAAGCCCTGTATCTGTGTGTGTGTCCTAATGGCAGCAGCAAGAGGCTCCAGTGCAATCCCTCCTGTAGTACGTTGTATAGTGGGTAAGTGAGCAATGTTCGAAAGGCCTTATAACAATATCAGTGGGCAGCCCATCTGGACCGGGGGCTTTTCTCTCACTTAACATTCTGATGGCTGTTTGAATTTCTTATTTTTCTAGGGGATTTTCAAGTTCTGTAGCCTTGGTAGGGGACAACACCGTAGACGGGGCTTTGGCAAAGAATGCCTGCAGTTGTTGTAGGGTTGGGGACTCCTCAGAAGTGTATAGCTTTTGGTAGAATTTTCCAAACTCAGCCCCAGTCTCAGGGGTGAATGTTGTATTTTCACCATTTGTTGTCTGAATTTGAGTGATGGTCCTGTCCCCCTTCCACTTCTTCAGCTGCCAGGCCAAAAATCTACCCCCCATCACCATCGAAGTATGCTCCAGCATTTGATAGCAGTATGAACCTTTCAATCCCAGCAGTATTCAGGTTAAATCTCCACTTTAGTTTTTGAATTACTGTGTATAATGGCTGTGTAGGTCTTATCATATGCGCTTCTTCGCAAGCTTTAATTTTGTCTCTAAGGTGCTCAACCTCTTTCTGAGCTACCTTTTTTCCATGTGCTGAATAAGAGATAACCTGCCCTCTAACATATGCTTTCAGGGCCTCCCATCTAGCCACAAGTGATATTGCCCCTCTCCTGTTGTGTAACATAAATTCTTCAAGAGTATTGGTCATAAATGTAAAAAAGTGCCTGTCTTTCAGCAATAGTGGGTCCAAGCACCAGGTTCTCTGAGGGGGAGAGCCACCATCCCCCATATCAACTGGTACTGTAAGTTGGGCATGATCAGAGATCAGCAAAGGGGAGCAATAAGCCTTCCCCATACTACACAAGAAGGAGGCACTAACCAGAATCTGGTCCAGTCTGGCATAGGAGCTATGAGCATGTGAGTAAAAACTATACTCTCTGTTGGTAGGGTTCTGATGTTGCCACACATCGATCAGGGAGAAGATGTCCTCAACCACTCCCAGGGCAGCTGTATTTCGTGCGGTCTGTACAGAGGCTGGGCTGGATCTGTCCATTATTGTGTCTTGTACACAGTTGTAATCCCCCCCCCCCAGTATCCAAGGACCTGGGAAGGTTGCCATGTCCAGGGCCAAATGCTGAAAGAATCCAGGGTCTCCTACATTGGGACCATATATAGAACTCACTGATATGGAGCTCCGACTCCACAGTCAGATTGGCCAGGACATATCTCCCCCCAGGTGCTAAGTTTTTCGTTTATTGTAACTCTGGTGCCTCGTGCACCCATATGGACACCCCTCTTGCTTTAGTGATGAAGCAGGCTGACACCCACTGCCCACCCATACTCCTCTCAGTTTGTATTGCCTCTTGCTGAGACGTGTGTCTCTTGCATAAGAATCAACTGTACTTTTCCCCATCTCATCTCAGCCATCGCCCTCTTTCTTTTAACTACCGACTTCAACCCGTTAACATTCCAGGAGACCATTTTAACTGAGCTACCCATAATCATCAGTAGAGGTTATAACACTGGTCACCAGATCTTCTTTCCCATTTTGCAGGATGAATATTAAGCAGGGTTGTGTGTCTTTTTCAGTGCTTGTCCCCATATTGCATACTTTTAATCCCCTTAACAGTTCCCCTTGCCCCCCCCGAGATTAACAAAGTAATAAACAATGTAGTAAACAACAATATAACTTGCCAACTGGGCAATATAGCATCTCCTTGTCCTCCCCTCCCATCCCACCCCACGGCTGGGCCCCAAAATGCCCTGTCAGCTTCCCTTCGTATGTGGATGGTGATTAGTGTGTGTGAGTTGGACATCTCCTTAACTCATTCTATTGTGAGGTACAGTTCTGCACCTCTGACCTAGGCCCTGCCCAGGCACTGACCCAAATGTGATATGACCATTTTAATTTTACAGCCATGCAACTAAGGAGCAGAGCTCCAGTACCTGTACTCTTGTTGCTTTGTAGCCAGTTTCCTTCTTCCTACCATACAAAAGCTGAAGGAAGTGTGCTTGTGTTCTGGCTCATCTCTATGGATAGGTGTTCATCAAGGCTGCTTCCACCCTGGAAGGAAGAGCACAGCACCAAGTGTCTTGTCCAGACAGGCATAGGAGTATTTGATGTGTTCCCTGTTTCCAAGTGCATCCCCTCTTTTACCCTCCCTCCCCATCTCTGGTTCAACAGTTAATCCTTCTGATGAGTTTGTGCTCCTGACCACACATGAAGATTAGATCATTCTGAACTATGAAATGAAATTCCATATTATCATGCAAGGGACAACAAATTACAGTCGTTAAGGCCTCTCTTTATGTGAACTACTCCCCCCCCGGCCCTCATACCAATTCTTTCATGTATTACACCTAGCTGCAAGCCTGAGTTTTGTCACCCCCCCAGGAGAATTATTAGCACTAGGTACCATTACTGTTACTTTCCCTATATAAGTTATGAGGTTGCCATTTTAATAATTATTTTTATTTTAATTTTAAGTCCCCCCCCTTCCCAGTTTCTTTCCAAGAACAACACATGCAGCGTGGCTTGGAATTCAGAAATAGCACTTCCCTGATATTAATCCATTGGGACAGGTGCAGATGAGAAGAGACCACCCGCCGGCACCCACGTCCCCTGATGTGATCAGGCTGACCATTAGTGAAGATGGATGTGCAGGATCTGAACACAGTTCTTAGGAGGATGCCATCAGTGGGACAACAGCTGCTGTCTCTAGTTCTAGAGCATGGAGTTCATGAATCCAGTCCTTCAAATATGGCAGCATGCGATACACAGTTGTTATCCTCTACTTTTACCATCTGACCCTCCGCGGAGAAATAGTCTTGCCATAAATTGTAGGTGTTTGTAAGCAACCGAGCTGAAACTGCAGACTAACTTGCTTGGTTCTTTCTGCCATAGTGCTGCAAGGCCTATCCGCCACCACGAGGAGTGATGCAGTATCGTGGAGTTAACTAAGCCCACTGTACCTAGGCTGTGTCTATGGTGGGATCCTTGAACACAACAATTAACCAGGTAACACCAGAAAGAACAATTAAAACAGCTTTTAAACAGTACCTGATATTGTGCTCCCCACTCCCAGGTTTAGGCAGCCCTTCCAGCTTTTCTTTCACGGCAGATAAATATTTAAAGTTAAAACCAGGAATCTCCTTTGCAGATCAGCTTGCATCGGGGTTGCGTCTAGTAGGGGATCTTCTTTCTTCTTGTCTGGCTGCCTCTGCCACCCATTTCTCTGCCTCCAGATAGTTAGTGACGAACCTGGGGGGCACACCAGGGCAATTGATCCAGAGTTTAGCAGGGTAAAAGAAGGAGAACGTCCACCCCATTGCATGAAGCTTTGATTTCACTGAGTTAAACTTTTGGTGCTTCCCCTGCAGCTCGCAACTGTAGTCTTGATAGATTGCCACTCTAGAGTTTCCTACTTGTATTGACCCATGTTTTTAGCAGCTGCCAAGATCATCTCCTTGTTGGTGAATCACAGATATTTAATTAGACAGTGCCTCAGACGGTCTGAGAGTCTAGGGGGTGGACCTATTCTATGTGTCCACTCTATTTCAAACTTATTTGCTTTGGGAGGGAGTTTGAGGGCTTTTATTAGCCACTGGTGCAGTCTGAATGCAGGATTTCTCCCCTCTGTCCCCTCCGGTAGCCCCACAACATGGAGGTTGGCTTGGCGAGAGTGGCTCTCCTGATCATCTACCCTGTCCTGCAGCTACACAATGGTTTCAGCATAGTTAGATTTGTCACAGGCTAGGGTGTGAAGGGAATCCTCCAAATCTCTCACCCTTTTTTGTAGCTGTCCTAAATGTGTAGAGTGGGCTGTGGTGGTTTCTGTGAGCCCAGTCACCACTGACTGAAGACAAATAATTTGGGCCGTTATGTTGATAAATCCGGCCCTCATTTTGTGTTGCATGGCTTCTAGAGTGGAGGGTACCCCCACTAATGAGCACTGCAGCACGGACATTGCAGGCTCCTCCTCTACCACTGCAGCCTGGGCCTGGTGGTGCTTGTGTCTGGGCCACTCTGCAGCTCCTTTTGTGGCTCTGTGGCCCCAAACTAGAGTTTCAACTGTCTGTTTTTGGATTTAACTACTGCCATATGCCACCGCTCTTGTTTCCTTACCAAAAGTGGTTGGTGTCCATACAGGGTATCAGGTAAATGTTGAGTTCAAGGTAGATGCCCAGGGAGCTAGACTGCAATGAGACTGCCATCATGACTGTGCAAGCCATGCCCCCTACACACCTTGTTGGTTAATTTTTAATTTTTTTTGTTAGCCTTTCTGTTTGGTTTGTTTTCTTTTTCCTGATTCTGTGCCATATGTTTAACTATGTTTGAAATATTTAGTTTCATTATTTAATAAAAAATTCCCCTGCTCTTTTCGAGAATTGCTATGGGATCTTTTACATCCACCTGAACTACCACCAGAACAGGCAGACGGGTAGCTGGCCCATCAGCACAGCAGTTGGATTTCCGCTCACGACGCTGGCGACCAGGTTTTGAAAGCGGAGTCGGGTTGCTGGAGGGCTGGCTGGTGGAGAAGGCTTGAGCATCCCAGGACAGCTCGTGTTCTCCGGGGGGAGGGGATCAAGGTCCACAGCTTGCCTGACCCCGTGCGGAGGCCCAAGGTACAGCAAGTTCTGAAGCTTGCAGGAGGAACCGGTGGGAGCTGTGTGGTGGATGTCGGCGTGTAGTACCTTGACATCAGGGTGCATACCACACAGGGAGGAAAATGAGAAAAAATGGCCGGCGGCACCTCCAGTAGATGGAGCACCAGCCCCGATCCCCAATGCCTCCTGCCTGGCCCGGAACCGGCATCCCGACTAAATGAAGGAAGTACGGGGTGTTCGGGCCCCACCTCGACCCCACCTGGGGGGTAGAACCAAGGCTCCATGGGGGATGGACCACTCCAGGAACAGGTAGGAGAGCAGGGACTGATAAGGCAGATGGTGTGTCCCGAAGAGTGGAGTGCCGCGGACCTGGGGGGAGTATAAAAAAAAAAAAAAAAGAAAACAGGCAGATGGGACAGTGGTTTAACATCTCATGCAGCACCCCCTAATGATGTACTACAGTGTCAGTACTGGGATTTATCCCAAGTTTCTAGTGTGGGGCTAGAACCCACCACCTACCAATCTTCTGACCTTAGAGGTGAGTGTGCTACTTGCTGAACCACTGACACTGTTCGTAGAATATTCCAAAATGTTGTAGCATATTTATTTTGCTGGTTGGATGAGGTAGAAAATGAGTGCAGCAGAACCCAAGATATGCCATCCACCAATGGTTCCAAACATTCGCCAAAATCCAACCACACATGGTTGCCAATCAGAAATGGGGAATTATCAAAACTGGGTTGGTGGAGGCCACAAACACATGTTCAACGCTCCAAAGCAAGAAGGCAAAGTCGAGGAGGCCAAGCTGGTTAAGCAGAGAGGTGTTAGGGAGAGTTATGAAAAATAGGACTACCTTCAGGAAATACAGAAGATCAAAAAGGGCAGAGGATAGGGAGGAGTACATGAAGAAATTAAGAGAGGAGAGCAGATCAGTCAGGGCAGCCAAGGCAGCAAGACAGCTTAGGCTGGCACAGGGGTTAGGGGAAGGGGAGAAGGATTTCTTCAGTTACATGAGAGAGAAAAGAAGCTGTAAGGATCAGATTGTTAGGATCAAGGTGGATGAGGGGTGGGTGGAGAAAGGGGTGGAGCAGCTGGGGCCAATTACACAGGGGAAAGGAGCAGTGCGTACAGGTGGGGAAGAACTTACAGAGAGGGACATCCCAGAGAGCAGAGTGCTAGAAGGTCTTTGAGCCCCAAAGGTGGATAAGCACCAGGTCCAGAAGCATCCACCCCAGGGTGCTATGGGAGATGGCAGAGATCCTGGCAGGACTGCTATCAGACTTGTTCAGCACCTCCCTGTGGACTGATTGCATGCCCCAAAACTGGAGAATGGCACATGTGGTGCTCATCCATAAAAGTGGGCCCAAGGATGAGCCAGGGAACTATAGGCCAGTCAGCCTCTCCTTCTTCATGGGGAAACTCATGGAGTCTATGCCTTTCTGGAGGACAATGGTTTCAAGGACGGTTCCATGTGAAAATAATCAAATAATAGCGAATATATAATTGCAATTGCAATGTGAGCATGTTAATAATGGTGATTGCAAAAACTGCACCATCACATAATCACCGCGGCACTGTAACAATCACGATCCGCTATTGCACAAACAATTGGACCAGTGCTGAACTTTTTAAATAAATTGGTTTTAAAATATCAGCAGCAGAGTTAAACTAAACTTTACAACTTTGTACTATTCATTCCTAGCACTCTTGGTATTACCAACCTGGCACATGTTGTTGCTTGTAGCAAAGCCCTTGGACCATTATGTCATGAGGGAACATGACTTCCCCACATACTTCGTATCAACAGAAGGCATTAGTTTTAACAATCCTGGCAAATCCTTTATATGCCCCTGTGTGTGTCAGCCACAAGTCAGAAAATTTGAATGAGGTAGGCAGTTGGATTTTACACCCTGCTAAGTGTAAATTACAGCGATATGTGACAGAACTGGACTGGGGTCAGCTACAGTACACAAACTAATTATTTAAACAAATAAATACCGCTCTAGCTGTCCAATCAGCTAGATGACACACTGTATAAGCCATAAGCAAAGAGAAAGCTTTCACAAGTAAATGCGGTTTACTGTCAGTGATGGCACTCCATCCTTGCTGTGACTTACTATGTATGGGACTAGAACACTGGCAAATGGAATCCGTGGTGGTAGCCAGACCTTTCAGCAGTCAGGTATGTGTACTTACTATCCCAATCTGGAATGCACTCAGCTATTTGGAGTGTTAGAGTGTTGGTCATCATATATTAACTTGCAGCGTGTCTTTCTTTAAAAGCTGCAACAAATGGGAATTTGCACAAGTGCAGCAGTCAGTAACTGTGTGCTAAACTCGCGATTACAAACCATCGCCATTTCTGTTCACTTGTAATCGCTAATATGGTAAAGTGCTTTTTTGTGCATCTCACTATTCATGTTGTCACTAATATTAACTTGTGGTTTTGTACTCGCTATTATGTAGTTGCTATTATCATGGGATACCCTCAAGGACAGCAGGCAGCATGGGTTTGTCTCAGGTAGATCATACCAGACAAACATGGTTGAATTCTATGACTGGGTAACAAGGGCAATCGACAGGGGCCAGGCAGTGGATGTCCTGTACTTAGACTTCACCAAGGCCTTTGATTCAGTGCCACATGGGAGGCTGGTTAGCAAACTGGGTCATCTGGGGGTAGAGGAGATGATGGTGGAGTGGGTCAAAAACTGGCTGCGGGATAGGCAGCAGAAGGTTGTTGTAAGGGGGGGAACTCTCATCTCAAAGAGTTGTAAAAAGTGAGGTTCCTCAGGAATCAGTGCTAGGTCCAGTGTTGTCCGGCATCTTTAATGTCCACATTGCAGTTGGGGTTAGCAATAAGATAAGCCTATTTGCAGACAACACAAAGATTGGTGCGGTGGTGGACAACACAGAGGGGTGGCTAGGACTGTAGGAGGACCTGGATAAACTCAAACATTGGTCAGACATATGGCAGCTGGGTTTCAACACAAAGAAGTGCAAAGTTATGCACATGGAACCCAAAAACCAAAGTTCTGGGGTGGGGGGGGTACAATTATTCACTACAGAGGAGGAGAAAAATCTTGGGGTGATAATCATAGGGTAAATGAACCATTCAGCACAGTGCAGGAAGGCAGCCGCTAAGGCTAATAAGATGTCACGATGTATTTCCAAGGGAATCACCTCAAAGAGGAGGGAGGTTATCCTACCATTGTACAGGTCACTAGTCAGACAGAACCTGGAGTACTGCATGCAGTTCTGGTGGCCCTACTTAAAGAAAGATGTCAAGCTGCTGGAGGGGGTCCAGCGCAGAGCCACCAGGATGATCCCGGGAATGTAGGACAAACCCTACGAGGACAGACTGAGGGAGCTCAACATGTACTCCCTAGAGGTTAGGAGGGATAGAGGGGATGTGATCGAAACCTTCAAATATATGAGGGGCATACACAGGGTTAGTACAGAGGGGACTTTTAGATTAAAGGGAGGGAGAAACACTAGGGGGCACAGTCTGAGATTGGAGGGGGGAAGGTTCAAGAGGGAAATGAGAAGACACTACTTCACAGAAAGGGTAGTGGATGGGTGGAACACACTGCCGGAGGAGGTGGTAACATTAAAGTTGGTGGGCAGTTTTAAGAGGGGGTGTGACAGTCAGGGGGAAGGTCACTACTGTAAGGGGGGGAGCAGCTGCAGAGTAAAACACTGATAGCTGCACATTTGAGCTGACACAGCAGACCTTAAGGCCTGTTATCTGATGGCATTTTTTGTATATTCATGTGTTCATAACTATGCACATTTAGCATGCTGTAGCATGTTTTTGCCGGCTAAATGGGGTGAACAGCAGATACAGGTGCCCACAGTGTAAGCTACCAATACATGTAAAAATGATACATTTGAAATCATTAATAGTCCTTGCCCCAACCACCTCTGTCGGTTACTGTTCCATGGTTGTTCCATGGTTTAACCACTCTCTCCATGAAGTAAAATTTCATCATATGCCTCCTGAACCTTCCTGCTGCCAGTTTTCATTCATGCCCCTTCATCACTGACTCACAATTCCTATTGAACAGGTCCTCACTGTTTACTTTGTTTATTCCTTTTAGGATTGTGATGGTCTCAGTCATGTTGCCACTTTCTCTTATGGCTTCTAGCAAATACAGCTCAGGGCCTCTAGCCACTCCTCATAGGCTCTGCCCTGTTGGCCCTGAATCCCATTGGTGACCTTTCACTGTACCGATTCCAGTCTATCCCTGTCTTTCCTCAGGTGGTGACTCCAGAACTTGGCACAGTATTCCAGTTGGGGTCTCATCAATGACCTATATAGTGGCAATATCACCTTCATCTTCCTACTATTGAAACCCCTTGCAATGCACCCCAGCATTCTGGTTGATTTTCTGTAGGCCTTACTGCATTGGCTGATTTATTTGAGGGAGTCATTTTTGATGACTCGTAGACCCTTTTCTTCAGTAGTGATGGCCAACCTACCTCCCAGCCGGTTTTCTATCCTAAGATTCCTTTTTCCTATTCACTCAGTGTACAGTATAAATCCACACTGACCAACCGACATGGGGTCATAATCTCACATGATAGAATGCCACATGGCAAGATCGCACTGTCAATACAGCGCGATTCTTGCCATGCAGCATATCTCTTTTTTCTGTGAGGGGCTCTGCCCCCCACACACATCCCCCCCCTTTATTGGGGGTTGTGCCCCAAACCCCCACTATAGATTCTCAACTCCGTGGAGGGGTTCAAGTCGGGAGTGCACAAAGTTGTAAAAAATAAAATTTTCTGGGACCGGGAATCAAACCCGTCCCGGAAGGCTGGGTTCCCTGCTGCTGTGGCTCAGTCCGTTGAGCCACAGCAGCTGGTCGGCAGAACCCACTCCCAGCAGAGGTCTTATCATCTGCCTGGGAGAGTGAGAATGGTACAATTCCGTGTACAGCAGTATACGTGGTATTGCACCATTCGCTCACTCACTGGCCAGCTGTACTAGGTAAGCTAAATGTCACACCACATGCAGGAGATTATGACCCGGTACTGACCAGACAGGTACCCCCTTTCACTCCTTCTGCCATTTTGCTCTGGACTATCCTCTTCATACCCACCACTGTTTCCTCTGCTCCTCCCTTTCTCTATCCTCTGTCGGTGCCAGACATCCTTCTCACTGTTCTCCTTCATCTCCAGATTCAGGTTCTACTACATCCCACCTTACCTTAGCTCCGTCCTCACTTGTCTCTCTGCTCCTGTGTGATCCCTCTGCAACTCTGACTCTCGCACTCTTTCCCTCACCCTTGTAAAATCCTCTGCTGGTCAGGCTGCCTTCTTGTTCAGATTTCCTAAGCCCTGACAAAGCTTTGCAGCATGGTGGACAGCAAAGAGGGAAAGAGGGACAAAACAAGGCCAATGTGCTACCAAACCCAGGCCAGGTGCTCTGTACAAGGCACAATACTCAGGACTGAGTGTAATAATACACCACCCCCCATTCATATCTAAAGACAAGCACTGGCCCACCAAGCTCTGCTGTTTGCAGTTACTCACTTTTAATTTTCACGGACAAAACACCTCGCCTTAGCTGAAGTAGTTTGAAACTTGTTTACTTTTAGAACTCCAAACTCCCAGGTGCTAACCATACAGTGAAGAGAGTATAAAAAACAAGCAGCTTTCCTTCCCCCGTTGAAAAACTTTTTTTTCTTTGTGGGTTATCCCTGGGGGGTCTAACTGCAAGTTGTGAGATTATAAATCAGTCAATCTTTATTTTACCAGGCAAAACACCATTGAGATGGAACTCATTTACAAGATGGACCTGGGATTAGGTTTACAGACTCAGTCTTCCAAGAGGATAAGAAAAGCTATTTGTTTTTATACTGTTTTCACTGTAGCTTTAGCAACTGGGATTTTGAAGTTATGAAATGAAACAAGTTGCAATAGACCTCAGCTGCAGTAAAGTGTTTTGTCTATGAAAAATAAATATGAGTAACTGCAAACAACTCAGAAATGGTAGATGGTGTGCGCGGGTTGGGGAACCACAACCATATGGTTGGAACTGACCCTGGTTACCAATATACCCTCATCAAAAACTGAGGTTCAGGGCCAGCCCAGTGGCGCTGAGGGTTGAGGCACTGGACTCAACACCTTGCTCCATGCCGGAGACCCAGGTATGGGAACGGACTCAGGTCGCTGGTGGGTCAGCCAGGGGGAGTTAGGCTTGAGCGTCCCATGACGGCTCGCCTACTCTGGCGAGGGTTAAGGCCATAGCCCGAACACTTGCCTGACTCCGAGCGGAGGCTCGGAGTACTGCAAGCCCCTAACATCAGGGGCATGGGAAGCCACTATACAGCGTTATGTCAGTGCTTGACGCCTTGACGTTGGGGGTCCTACGCTGTAAGGGGGTGGGGAGAAAAACTGAGAAAATGCCTGCCATCGCTGGGAAGATGGAGCCCCCAGAGACATGCCCTTGATGTGCCTTCGCCCGCCCGATGGCCCTCAGACCGACGAAAGTTGACTGATGGGGTAAGGGGGATCTGCCCCATCCCTTCTCGGGGGGGTAAGCCAAAGCTTCATGGGATCCAGTGGGGTCATTCGGGCAGGGTGGAAGGTAGAGGGATGTCTGCCTTGGGGCTCCTGAAGGGTCGGGGATGGCAGGCTGGGAAAAGTGGATAAACAGCAATTTAAAAAAAAAAAAAAAGCTGAGGTTCAAGATTTTTTGAAGTGCAGACTTTGACCAGATGAGGGCCAGAATAAATTAGTTGGAGTGGACAAAATCATGCCGGTGGAGAAAAGTGGGAGAGTAATTAAACCGGACCATTCTTGAGTCAACTAAGTTATGCTTGAGAAAAGTTATCAAGAGAAACAAGCACAAGAAGCCAATCTGGTTCTCTAAGAAGGTCAGGGATGCAGTGAAGGCAAAAAAGGGGCCTTTATCAGATGCAGAAGCAGAGGGATGAGGAATGGAGTAAATACCAAGTAAAGGGTGCAAAAGCAGACACAAGGATGCATATTGCAGAGGAGGTACAGGGAGTTGAAAAACAGGTTTTTGGATACAATAGGGAACAAGCATTTGTCAATGCCGAATGTTGTCTCGCTGGCATTGGCATTGGTAGTGCAGGAGTTAGAGACGCATAATAGGAATGGCAGTGAAGTATTGAACTGATGCCAACCCCACAGCCACCCTGCAGAGACTGACAGGTGTTGGGGTGTGCCTTTGGGTCATCAGCTATAATGCTCATGCCATTTACCTCACCCTACTCTGTAGACACTGACAAGTGTCGTGGTGTGCTTTGGGGTCTTTGGGCCTTATACTTACCCCATTCCATAAGGAAATACGCTGAGGTGGGTGCAGTATAGGAGAATGGGGTGAACTTTGGGGCCGAACACTCCAAGGCACACCTTGATGCCTGTCACTGGTTGCAGGGTGGGGGTGGGGGTTGAATGGCAGGAGCATTACAGCTGATGATGCCAAGTCACACCCCTGACACCTGTCAGTCTCTACAGGGTGGGGTGTTACAGCTGGAAACCCTAACACCGTAGGCATGTGTTGGTATTTTCACTCCAAATGATCAACATGGGCTTTCTGTGACCCCACCTCATGAAGAGCGGCACTATCAGTTTGTTAGCCGAAAGGTGATTTTGCACAGCGACTGCGCCATTTGGCACCACAGGTACAGAAACACATTTTGGGCAGGATGTGAAAAATTACAATTGTATTGTTCATGAGGAGGTGTAAAAAAATGGCAACATTGAAAATCTGGAGTGAAAATATGAAAAATAGGTGAAGTCATGAGCATGCATAGAAACTGCACAATGCACACCCGTAACTCAATTATTTTTGGGATTTTTTAACCACATTTTCAACACAGGCATTTTGGGACCTCCCCTCATGAACAGTGGCACTGTGATTTTGTTAATCTGTCCCAAAAGTTGATTTCCCACAGTGACCACGCCATTGTACGCCACAGGTGCGAAAACACATTTTGGGCAGGATATGAAAAATGACAGCTATACTGTTCATAAGGAGGTGTGAAAAAATGGCAGTGTTGAAAATCTGGCATGAAAATATTGCAAATTTGCGAAGTTATAAAGGTGCACAGAAACTGCGCAATGCACGCTTGTAACACAGTCATTGTATGGACTTTCATCACCAAATTTTCAAGATATGCATTTTAGGACCTCTGCTCATGAACAGTGGCACTGCCATTTTGTTAGTCTGTCCCTAAAACTGATTTCCCACAGTGACTGTGCTATTCTGCGCCGGAAGTGTGAAAACACATTTCGGCCAAGATATGTAAAATGACAGCTGTACTGTTCATAAGGAGGTGTGGAAAAATGGCAATATTGAAAATCTGAATTGAAAATATTACAAATTCACAAAGTTACAAGCGAGTGTGGAAACTGCGCAACACACACTCATTAAACAGTCATTTTTGGGATTTTTTTCCCCACATTTGCAACATAGGCTTTTTGAGAGCCCACCTCATGAACTGTGGCACTGTTATTTCGTTAATCAGTCCCGAAAGGTGATTCCGTGCAGTGACCGCAAAATCACCTTTCAGGACCAAACAACACCATGACAGTGATGGAATTCATGAGTAGGGGTCCCAATAACCCCATGTTGAAAGTTTGATGCCAAAATTCCCAAAAATGGCTGAGATATGCACCAAAGTTTAAAAAAATCCTATTTATGCCATTATACAGCTTACCAGCATTTCTTCAGTTCGCGGTTGGCTTTAAAGCATGCAAACGTGTTCCAGGTCCACCGAAGATCATCGCGTCGGGCTCTGGAGGTAAGTATGGGGTGAGGGGTGTGTGGGGAGGCAGGGTACATAGAGGGTGGGCGCGGGTTGGGGGAGGGAGCAGGACAGACCGCGAGGGACCGTTTTCTGTTTTACAGGTTACAAAAAAAAAGAAAAACATCGTGAGACTTTTTTTGTTTTACAGGGACATTTGGGGTGGGCTCCCAGTGTGCCACCTAAGTGTTTTTTGAGGGGCTGTAGCCAACGGGGATTGGGCACTCATTGGCACATACCGAAGGGGGCATGAGCAGAGGAAGATTCAGCACCCCCGGCACACAACAAATGGGGGCATTATGCTGATGGGGAGGGCTCCCTACGGGCAAATTAAACTGGAAAGGGGGGATCAGCCGATGGGGACTGGGGCCCCTGTCGGCAAAGCAAGACTGTTGGGGGGGGTGCATGATGCTGAGGGTGATTGGGCACCCCCTCAGCACACACTTGAAATGGGAGGGGGGCCATTATGCCGATGGGGAGTGGGCTCCCCTGTCTGCAAATGAAGTGGGTCTGGGCATGACAGGGGAATTGGGCACCTCTGAAGTCCAGCGGTGGCAGTCAGTGCCGCCATGTGTGGTGACAGACTTCACCAGTAAAGGCACGTCAGGAGGGGTGTTACTGAGCCGCTGCATGAGGAGCTTGCCTCTCATTGCAGTGGCACTTTTGTTAGATCTGGTGGCCAAGTTGCATATAGCTGGTGTCAGCACCTGCATACTGACTTATTGGGGAATAAGGGACGTGGCTACTGATGTGTGCCCTGCATTCACCCACAGTGACCGCACCTCCAAATCTACATTATCAGCAATATGTTGGTGTGGTAAGTGCAAGCCAACATAAAAAGAAAACTGAGAGGGGGGATTTGTAAGGCTGATCGAGGATGTATTGCTAAAGAAAGGTTGTAGGTAGTGGTGACTTCAGTTCCTCTGGGATGCCCGAAAATTCAACCAATCAGGTTTTACTAGGAGCAAAGACGTCACCATTTGTTCATTCATGCCATTCTGAGAAGGACACTGAGCAGACCAATTTCTTTATTGCAGCTTTGCTGGTTGATTTTTTTGGATGCTGGTGGGAGGATGAGGGTGGTGGGGACTAGAACAGGGCTGGCTGGGGAAATAGATGTGCTTGATAAGACAGCAGGACTCGGGGCAGGTGGTGTTTTACGTGTGATTGAGGGGAAGGGATTATATTTTTTAGCTACATTCTGTACATCTCACACACAGCACTACAATTCAAAGGGGAAGGGGGAGGCTGCACTGCCAGAGTGTAGGGGGAGGGGTATGAAGGAATCTATAATTTGTTCTGTGGAAGAGAGGGTGGTTTTACAGCACACTGGGTGGGGAGTTTTTTTTTAAGTTGGGCTTAGTGGATCCAGGGTAAATAAAATCTAGATCCTGGTCAGAATAGACTTGTGGACCATTTAGTGCAGACTGGATGCAGTGAGGTTTGATCACTAGTAAGGAGGTAAAGAAATCTGACAGGGATTAACCCAGTTCCCATGGAGAGGAACAGACCCATGGTATGTAGTGGTGCCGAAGAGAGACTCCCTGAAAAAGTTGTTAGGATTCCTGTTGAGTCCTTAGTTAATAGGGCCTTGCCCTTAGTTATAACTAATGATTAAAAGTAAAGAGGAGGAAAAAAAAAACTGGTTGATTTTATTTCTTTAAGATTACGCTATGAAATATCATGAAGAAGGTAAAGGTAATTTTCCTTTGGAAGATACTTTGGTTTCTAGGGGATTTGTGCACCTCATCTTGGGACTGGGGTTTTTATTTGGGAATGGGTACATACATGAGAGGTAAGGGGAGGTAGCGGTGCTAACCCTTGATCATGGTAACACTGTACTTTGTTATCCCTTACGAACTTGAAATTATGGGAATTCTACAGTGTGGGTAAAACGATTCAATGACTTTGTATAATATAGAACTGAGTCCCAATGTACTGTAATGACATAATCTTCACATATGAGCTGCACATATGATTTATGAAATAAAAATGAAATTTATTAAACAAAAATAGAGTTTTAAAAAAATAAATATTAAAAAAGATACAAATTTGATGGTGAAATAGGTGCATCTGTGCAAACTGCGAATTTCCACAGATTCACACCAACTTCATCACTGGATTAAAAATGCATAACATCTTTACCTAGGACAACACACACAGTCTGTTTCAGGACTCAGGAGGAGGAGGGAACTTCAGCATCTTGGGAAAATGTGAAGAATGCCACAAGAAAGTAAATTTTTTTTTTTTTTTAGTTATGTGAATCCACCAAGGTTTCAACTAGAAGTGGCAAGGCACCAGCATGCTGTCAGCTGGCACACAATTGCTGCCTACTGCCTTGATAACACAGCAATGGCAGAGCATAGGAGGCACACAGACAGACTGCTTCAGGAAACAAGAAGAGGAAGGAACATTAGCAATTGGGGAATGTGAACACTGCCACAAAATGCATTTTTTTTATGGGATGCCACCAAGGTGCCAACTACCAGTGGCCATGCACCAGCTTTTAGTCAGATGGTACACATTTGCAGCTCACTGCCCAGGTCACACTGCAACAACACAGATTCAGGACTCAGGAAGGGTAACTTCAGCCACTTGGGGAAAATGTGATAACTGTCACAGGAAAACATTTTTCAGATTTTTATTTAAATGTTTTTATGGGATGCCACCAAAGTGCCGGCTACATATGACCAGGCATCAACACACTGCCAGCTAACCCGCACTTGCTACCCACTACGCAGATCACACTGCAACAACACCAGATCAGGAATTACTATGAGGAACTTCAGCAACTTGGGGGAATGTAACAAGAACACTGCAACAAGGAAAATTGTTTTTTATTTTACTTTTTTTATGGGGTGCCGCCAAGGTGCCAACAACCACTGGACAGGCACCGGCATGCTGCCGGCTGGTGCTCACTTACTGCCCAGTAACTCTATAATCACAGGCTTCAGGCAGGGGCCTCAGTGAGTCTGTATGCCCTGCTAAAATGCTACTTCTGCAATGAAAACATAACATTTGTATCCAGTTTGATAAAAAAAAGTGTTTGCTGATGATCAGGCAAGTGAGCACTGGCAGACTGCTATCTCATGTCCCATTTGCCCACTATCCAACCTCATTCCAGTCCCTACTCTCCAATTTTCCTCTCTGGGCAAGCCTCTGGTACCAGAGACCTAGGGTCCATTATTGGAATATGGGCAAACATGGAGCGTAAAGGTTTGCGCTGTGGTTGCCAATGTCCATGACCCTGAGGATGTCATATTCAGTTGGATAGCGCAGCCTCACTATCCAACTGAATATAGGGGTATGTCGGCATAGTGCTAAGTCGGGTAGTGCTGCCTTGGCATGGATCTGGTAAGTACAGGGAACAGCGCCCCCAGACTCCATAGTGCTGGGAACCCCAGTACAATATTCAGCTGACACTATGCAGATACGCCCATTGGGCACACACGGTGTTAAGGGGCCATATGCATGCCCATTAGGGACTCATTTGCATGAGAAGCAATGACAACTTTGCATCCCTGTCTCCGGACCCCCACCCCAATCACCCATCCCTGTAAATGAGTAATTATTCCCTGGTGTCCAGTGGCACACACCAACACCCTCCAGTCACCATCCCTGTGCAACCGCATGTATGCTCTGGTGTCTAGTGGTACTGGACATCCTCTGATTCCCCTCCCTGTATATGTTTTAATATTCCCCAGTGACCAGTGGCACCCCCCACCTAGCAATCCTCATCCTCATGTATGTTTTAATATTCCCTGTTCTCCAGTGGCACCCACCACCCAGTGATCCCCATCCCCATAAACCTTTAAGTAGTCCCTGGTGTCCAGTGGCACCCACCACCCTCTGATTGCCCAGCCTTATATGGTAAAACATAGTCTTTGATGTCCAGTGGCACTCCCCACCTTCTGATTGCCATCCCTGACTGGTAAAACATTGCCCTTGGTGTCTAGTGGCACCCCCACCCTCCCATTCCTCAGCTTTATTAATTAGAGGGATATCCTGGCATATAGTGGTCCCCCCACCCACTAAGCATCCATCACAAGGGCACCCCAACACCCTGGTGGCTAGTTGTCCCACCAGCCACAGTGAGCACACCAACTGTCCACTCTTCCTCACCATACCACACTGGCCAGTGCCACACAGATCTGATAGGGCAACTGGCACAGCCCTCCTCTCACTACCTTGGCTGGCCATCATATGGACAGGGAGCGCATGGCCTGTGTACTGTAAAGGGAATGCAATACACAGGACGCGCACCCCCTGTCAGTCCATATGGTAGTCAGCCGAGGTGGTGAGAAGAGGGCTGTTCCAGTCACTGTATCAGATCTGCTCAGTACTGGCCCATGTGGTATGAGATGGATGGATGGTTTCTGTGCTCATGGTGGGTGGGTAGGGGGAGGCCTCTAGCCACTGGGGCACTGGGAGCCACCATGATAGGTGCTTAGCAGGTGGGGGGACTACTGACCGCCAGGTCATTCCTCTAACTTATAGGGCTGGGGGATCAGAGGTCGGGGGTGCCACTAGACACCAGAAATAAAATTTTACTATACAGCGATGGTGATTGGAGGGCAAGGGGTACCAATTGATATCAGGGACAATGTTTTACCATATGGGGTTGATGATAGGAGGGTGGGAGTGCCACTAGACTCCAGGAACTTCATTTATTTTATGATGGTGAGTGACTGGATTGTGGGGGGGTCCGCTAGACACCAGGGAATACTTAAAGGTTTATGGGGATCAGAGGGCAGGGGTACCACTGGACACCAGGGACCTCATTGCTTAAATGAGCTGGGCTGGCAGCAACAGTCCCTTTGCCCACCACCAGTTCCATGCACCCTGTTAAGTTGGGTTTTGCAAAGGCAGTAACTTGTACCTGTTCAGGTGGCAGTTAATGGCTGTGAAAACTTCTGAATATGCCACTGTAGCTGTATCTGTATGCTGGGAGGACTCCCCTCATTTGTACAGGTACAGCAGTAACTTGTTAAAAGGTTTTGCCTATACTGAAGGATGGTCTGTGAATATAGACCCCATCCACAAGTCGGGTGTAAATCCCAGTTTGCATAGACAAATGCCCCTTAGCACCCAGGCTAAGTGTTTAAATATCTGGCCCCAGCTGTTTGCAAGTATTGCTTAGCTTGAAGTTTACTTGTTTTCTTCCTTTTCCTCCTACAAATAACCCCCCTTCAGCAGCCCTGTTGTAATACAAGTATAGGTCAAACCTTTATGATGATTTTGCCATTTTTTAAGAATTTGAGGGATTCCCTAGGTATTCTAACTAGAAGTTGATTAGATCCCTGCCTGAGCTACCTATCAGCCTGGCAATAAGCACACGAGTGACCTTTCATGCTGGCTCACATCGTCAAGCTGAGTCTAGCATCAGAACGAGGCTGGGACTCACGCTCTGCCAAGCTATCTGTTTCAGCTGCAAACTGTAGTTAGCTGTTTGACTAGTTCATCTGCTTTGCACCTTTTGAACCAAGGCAAACCAGTCAAATTGAAGTCTGCCTATTTGCCCCAATAGTTTGCCACAGTCTGTAAAACAGAACACATGAAGTTCAAGATGTTCTGCTCTTTGGTAGAACCAAACTTGCATCCCTAGTCTACAGACCACCAGGCCAGGACCAGGGGACAGATAAAGAATTGGGAGAGATGCTAAGAAAGTGTACCAGGTTGGGGACATAGTAATAGTAGGGGAATTTATTATGCCAGATGTGGACTAGAAAGTTCCAACTGTGGCAAGTATTATGAACCAGCTCCTGGTATATGGATAACAGGAGGTGTTGTTACTATGAATGGTCCAGGCCAGACAATGAAAAGAGATCTGCTGGATTTGGTGCTAACCAACAGTGAGAGGATCCAAAATATGGTATTCCAGTAAGAGACAAGACAGTGAGGTTAGAGGCATGAATAGGGACCATAAAAGGGGAAAATACAGTACAGATATAGGATTTCAACAAGGCAGATTTTGCTTGGATGAAGGAACTGCTGGGGGAAAGCATGGAGATAATAGGGTAGCTAAAAGGGGCAGAGGAAAAATGGGAAACCTTCCAAAGAGGAATACAAAAGGCAGTAGAAGTTGGGAGGGTATCGAAATAGAGAAAGGTCAAGAGGACCAATGTGGTTTACAGCAGAAGTAAAGAATTTAGTAAGAGCCAAGAAGAGGGCATTCATGAAATACGAAGGAAGCAAAATGGGGAGGACAGAGAAGAGTACTTTGAAACATTAAAAGTAGCTAGTAAGAGTTAGGAGGACAAGGTGGGGACAAAACTCTGATTACCAATTGGGGCAAAGCAAAGGGAAAAGGTACTCTTCAGGAACATTTGAGAGAAGCAAAAGGTCAAAGGGGAAATAGTGAGGCCTAAGACAGAGCAAAAATGGGAGAAGAGGGACAAAGGAAAAGCAGAGATATTGAAAAAACATTTGTATTCAGTATTTACTATGGAGAAGGATGGTCCATTGTCAGAATGTGGGGTGAGGAGGGAAAGTGAAAGGGGCAGGTGCACCAGCAGCATGGGCATACTATAAAAATGGGGAGATAGGGTATTACAAAAGCTGAAAGGGTTAAAATCAAATAAATCTAAAGGACCTAACGGCTTATATCCTAGGATGCTCAATGTGAATGCTGAAGTGAGATCAGATGCAGAGATACTCGGCAGAAGGCAATACTGGACCTTGTGCTCACAAACAGGGACAGTATGATGGGGGTAACAGTGGGGGAGCACCTGGGGAACAGTGACCACCAGTCATTGTGGTTTGAAATCACAGAAAGAGCAGAACCAAACCACACAAAAACACGTATCCTGGATTTTAGGGGGGCAGACTTTGGGAAAATGGGGAGATACTTGAAAGAGGCATTAAGGGAATGGGACAGGAATCAGGGTTGAGGAACAGTGGGCAGTATTTAAAATGGGGATTACAAGAACAACAGAATTATGCATTAAGCAGGTTAGCAAAAGGAAAAGGAAGATGAGACCATTATGGTTTTCCAAAGAGATAGCAAAGAAAGTGAAAGCCAAAAGATTGCATTCAGGCAATACAAAAAGACACAGGCAGAAGGGGATAGAGAAGTACCAGGAGAAGCAAAGGAGGCAGGAGGTCAGTAAGGGAAGCCAAAGCTCAGACAGAAGAACACATTGCAAAATCAGTGGGTAGAGGGACAAAACCTTTACAGGTACATAAGTGAAAAAAAAAGACAAAGGGAGGATAGTGAAACTGAAGGGGAGGATGGGGCGGCGTGGAGGATGACAACAGTAAAGCTGACATATTGAACAGGTATTTCTGCTCAGTCTTTACTGAGGAAGAGGATGGTAATGGGTCTGAAGGGAGTACAAGGGGTGAGAATGGTGCAGAAATGGACACAAGTCCCTTTACAGAAAAAGGGTCCTGAAGGAACTGGAAGTAATAAGAGTTGATAAAGCAATGGGGCCAGATGGGGTGCACCCTGGGTCCTTAAAGAACTAAGAGAGGGTGGCTGAATCTCTGGCTATCCTGTTTAGCCAATCACTGGAAACAGGAGAGGTACCCAAAGACTGGAGGAGCAGATGTAGTCCCCTTATACAAAAGCTGGAACAAAGAGGAAGCAGGAACTACAGACCAGTCAGCCTCACCTCGGTAGTGGGGAAGATCATGGAAGCACTACTGAAAGGAAGATTGGTGGAACATCTGGTTGTCAATGGACTACAGGACCCAAGGCAGCATGGTTTCACCAGGGAAGGTCATGTCAGACCAACCTCGTTGAATTTTTTACTGGGTGACTAGGAGGTGGATCATGGGAGGGCAGTGGACATGGCCTATCTGGACTTCAGCAAGGCCTTTGACACTGTGCCACATAGAAGACTATTACACAAACTGGGGAATATGGGTGTGGCAGGACAGTAGTGTGGTGGGTAGGTAACTGGCTGGGTGGCAGGACACAGAGGGTGGTGGTAAATGTCTGTCACTCCACAGAGGGAAGAGTGGCCAGTGGGGTACCACAGGGATCAGTGCTGGGACCGGTCCTATTCAACATCTTCATCAGTGACATTGCACAGGACTTAGAAGGCAGAATTTCACTGTTCGCTGATGACACAAAGCTCTGTAACAGAGTAGACACACCAGAGGGTGTAGACAGAATGAGAAGGGACCTGCAGAAACTTGAAGAATGGTCAGGGGTTTGGCAGTTGAAATTCAATGCAAAGAAGTGCAAGATAATGCATATGGGGCACGAAATCCCTGGCACAATATATTAGTTGGGGGGGTGAGGATATAGCATGCACCAAGCAGGAAAGAGATCTTGGGGTTATCATCTCTGATGACCTCAAGGTAGGGAAACAGTGTGACAAGGCAGCAGGTAAAGCAAATAGGATGCTGGGATGTATAGGCAGGGGCATCACCAGCAGGAAAAGGGAGGTCATAATTCTGCTATACAAGACACTAGTGAGGCCCCACCTGGAGTACAGTGTACAGTTCTGGAGACCATACCTATGTAAGGACATAGACAGGGTAGAGAAGGTTCAGAGGAGGGCAACAAAGATGGTGCATGGATTGCATCACACGTCCTATGAAGACAGGTTGAAGGAACTGAACATGTACTCCCTGGAGGAGAGGAGGGAGAGAGGGGATATGATAGAGACATACAAGTATCTCACAGGGAGGAACAGGGTGCAGGAATACACTATTTTTAAGCAAAAAAAGATGTTCCAGGATTAGAGGGCATGCGATGAAGTTGGAGGGAGGACGATTCAGAGGAAACATGAGGAAGAATTTCTTCACAGAATGGGTGGTGGACAAGTGGAACACCCTGCCAGAGGAAGTGGTGGGGGCTGAAACAATCATGGGATTTAAGAATGCATGGGATAGACATAAAGGAATTCTGGAGGTCAGGGGTAAGGGGCAACATACTTCTAGGAAAACATAAACTGAACTTACAAGCTCAAATGGGCAGACTGGGTGGGCCATAGGCCCTTATCTGCTGACACTGTCTATGTATCTATGAATCAGAGCAACTTGCAGACGTATTGAACTGTTTACAGGTCATAGGGGTGGTCCCTAGGGACTGGAGAGCAGCAGATATGATCCCTATGCACAAGAGCAGAAGGAATGTTATGCCAGGGAACTATAGACTAGTCACCTGATGTTTATAGTGGGAAAGGTAATGGGCTCCATACTGAGAGAGGAATTAGTGGACTTCCTGGAAAGAAATGGGCTACATGACCCCAGGCAGCATGGGTTTATGAAGGGGCGGTCATGCCAAATGGATCTAGTTGACTCCTTCAACCTGGTGACCAGGGCAGTCAATACGGGGCAGGCAGTTTATATGGTGTACCTAGATTTCACCAAGGCCTTTGACTCGGTCCTCCAGAGCAGAGTGATCAAGAAGCTGCTGGACTTGTGGTGGAGGAAAAATTGGCTGTTGAGTGGAACGTTGACCGAGGGAAAAATGCAAAAGTTCATAGTAAATGGGGGGTTCTCAGAAGTAAGGGAGGTTACAAGTCATATACCACAGGGATCAGTGCTGAACCCTCTCCTTTTCAGTGTGTTAATTTGTGACATGTTGGAGGGTATAAAGAGCAAGGTCTGCCTCTTCACAGATGACACAAAGATCTGTACATGCATTGACATGGAAGGATAAGGGAATTCAGGTAGGAGCTGGGTAGTTTAGAGAGCTGGTCAAAGATCTGTCAGCTGTCATTTAACACAAAGATATGTATGGTGATGCACAACAGGGAAAAAAACACAAGTGCAGTATGAAATGGGGAGAGGTTGGGGTGGTGGTGATGGAAAGCATCATGGACATAAAGGACCTAAGGGTCATGATATCAGACAGCCTATAATCCACAGCACACTGAATTAGATCTGTTAGAATGGCAAACAGGATGTTGGGATGTATATGGAAGAGGATAAGCAGCAGAAGTCGGTAGGAGATACTCTCACTGTACAGATCATTGGTGAAACCACTAGGACAAGAAGTGGTTGTGCTCAGACACACAGAACCAGGGTGCAGCTACTGGGGTTTGCTAAGCCCCATACAATGCAAACCAGAACCAAAGTGTAGCTGCACTCATATAGCAAATAAGCACACAGAACCACCCAAGGAATTACATGTGAAGTTCACAGAAGTTAAACAAGTTTATTGCTGGTGCAAATCACACAAACGGCTAGGAAGAAACTGTGCTTTAAGATGGGGACAACAGTCCTGACCTCCTGGTGCTTCACTCAACTGAACTTCCTTAGGGGACAGGCAACTGGACAAGTCCCACCTCATATATGCTGGTCACTGCATCAAGAGAGAGCCAATCAGATTTTGCTAGCTCATCTATAGAAGAGAAAATCTTAAAGGTTCAGATCATAGCATTAGTGGAAAGGGGTGAGGGCAACCAAACGGTGATGTGCAGTGGTTGTGGTGGTGGTGGCTAAATCATCAAATGTTTACAGAGGTAAACCCAACAACAGAAAATGAGGTGGTAAAATAACCACAAGATAACAACATCACAGACTAACTACAGTACTTCAGACAAGAAAACAGTAGAAAATATAGTTACATTTCAACAAGTTCTCAGGTCAGAAAGAAAAGCTAGTTTCAAATGGGAGGGAAATTACTGATGTTAGGTAGACTACCAACCAGCTGTCATGACCTGGAAAGATAGAAAGAAAGGTAAACCAAGAAAGGATATGAGAAAGCTACAATCTCCAAGTGTAAGTCTGAGTTCCAAATTGAAAAGCCATGGGGATCAGCACACACAAGGGATGAATATCCTGTAGAAAGATGGAAAGAGAACAAAGAGATAAAAATATGAGAAAAATTGTTAAAGAGGAGAAGAATGAAGCCAGAGAGTAGAAGGGTGGGAAAAATAGGAGAGAGCAGATGGGGGGGGGGGGCTTCAAAAAGAAAAGAAAACAATTGGGGCAATGCACGATGGTGCGCTCAGTATGTGCAATTTTTGTGTACCTGGCCCACAAAGCAATGCATCTGCAGACAGGGATAGGGTTCACGGTATGCACAACCATGTGCACCTCCAGGGTACCTGTCCGTGGCCACGTCACCCAGTGTGCACAATTGCAGGGGGAAGAACGAGGGGCACAGGTTGGCATCCAATCAGATGCCTGTCCTTGGTTCCATAGTGGATCCCCTGCTCTGCACAAGCTGGGGATTCTGGGTGGCATGGGAATGGACTTATTATACAGTATGGGAGAGGGTTCTAATGGCCATCCCCAGCCCTCCTTTCCTGACCAGAGGGCTGGGGTGGCATTGTCACCTTATATTTGTTTCCACCACAGCTGGTGGATGCCATCTATGGGGGCACACAGAAAATATAGCAGGATGTCTGCTGTCATATTTTGTGCCCCCTTGCCTGGCACTCAGCACCATTGTGAATGGCATGAAGTGTGGGCATGCCACCACACCGTCTGTACATGTAGCTTTGCAAATGGCTAGGGGGATCACAGAAGAGGTCTGTGTCCCTGTTGGGCATGCACATGGTGGTATGCCAGGCCCTCAGTGTGTGTCATTCCAACATAGGGTTGCCTACATGCCACAAATCCGTGGCATGTAGGCAATCTGCCTCTTCGAGTATAGGGGCCAATAAGATGAATTTATTCAAAAAGGTTAATGTACTCAGCAAATAAAATAAAATTGTCTTGGCAAATCCACAAGAGCAAAGGCATATAGTGCACAGTACCTAGTCTGGGATGTGCAGAAGCCCCCAGTCTACAGACAGTTTTACTGCAAGGACAATAGGGAAGAAACTGATAGGTGGGTGCAGGACCTGTAAGAGGTTCCCCCTCAAAGGGTTCATCCAGATGGCATCCATGATATATTTCACTCCTGTTGTGAAGTACTGGGAGGTGATGAAGGTATAAGTGCTCTCCTCTGGCTCAGGTATTCGGATTTCAGATATAAATGATCTTATCAATGTAAGAGCTGTTTTTTTCTATTAGTCTTCCTGTCTGTTACCCAGGGAATGCTAGTGTTCAGGAGGTGCCCTTCAAAGGGGAAGAGAGTGGTAATAGAAGATGTGTATAGAGGTGCCAGATGTCATTGTTATCACATAAGGGCTGTCTGAGATTTAGGAGAAAGGGGTCCCATTTATTTATATATATACCTCTAGTGTAGGACAGAAATGTGTGCAGATGATCTGATTCCATGCAAGTCCTAAGACAGTAATGAAATGATAACTGTAAATAGAGACAAATGCCATATATAAACAGAGTATTGGAACAGAAGTGTATTGTATATTGACAGACACTCTCCAAAGGTCTTACTTTTTAAGTTCACCATGAACTTCTCATTCACCGCTGCCAGTGCAGTTGAATTTCTGAACCTGAGAGCAGCGAATTAAAGCACAAGTTTAAACAACAAAATACTGGACCAGAAAAAATCATATAGCATATCTTGCAGGGGAAAAAAAAAATACTGTCAAAAATTCTGTGTGCCATAGGAACATGGTGAACTGGCATGCGCATAACTTTTGTACAGTACGTCCACATGGCAAAGTATTTAATTGGGTCTATAACAATGAAGATTTGACTTTTTTTTTAGAAAAAGAATGAGATACCAGTGCAAAATCTAAGTAAACTTTTAATTGAATATCAAAGGAGATAAAAAAATCACACAGAGACTTTTACAGGTAATAGGAATTTGGAACAATCTGTAATGTACTATTAAAGGTTTTTTATTTTTAAATGGGATGCAAAAGGAATTAGAAGGTGAAAGGATATAATAAACATAAATAAGTGGATATCCTGTAAAAAAGTTCAGAGAAATATAATATTTCAATACAAGAATATTTTAGATATAACACAACTTACAAAACATCTTCAAAAAACAACTATGGCAGATGGGAAAGGGTTCCTTCAAATTACACTAAAGTACATACATCAATAACTAAGACTCATCAGCAATAGAAGCAGCTGTATGCATGGTTACAAAAGAAATTACTGGTTAACAAAACATGATCCACACAAAAGCACAGGATTAAATCGGGCAAAGGAATAAGTCACACTTAGAAATAAATGAATAATCAGTACTTACAGTAGCATCAGTAAACATACAGTATACAAATACACAAAGAACAAAACTATACAATATGAAATAATCAACAGGGCATATTACCCACCTATCCATCTATTTGGAATGGGACTAAATCAAAACACAAATTGCTGGTATTGTTGACAAGAAAATGTGATCATGCAGCATGCCTTGTGATCACGCGGCGTGGTCACTAAATGGTGGGAAGCTACCTGCAGTGTGTCAAGTAGAATGCTAGATCAAACAATACCAGTAAGATCAGTCTTACTTCTTTTTTATCATCAAGCATTCAGATTTCAACTAAACAGGAAAACCAAATTGTACTAATAGCTTCAATGTCTACAAAAGAATGCTTTTAAAATAGTTGAAAATTGAGAATGAGGAAGGCCAATTCCCTGACCGAGAGTGGAGAAGCTCTTTACTAAATTCTTTAAGCCATGAAGACTTTTTTTCAGAGTCAAGACCACATGCAATTAGTATTCTCTAACAAAAAAAAAAGTTTGAATGAGAGAGCATTCTTTCCCTCAGAGAAGCAGGTTCCATTATCATAGTTCATATCCTCTGACTATGAGAAAGGATCTTGGGCCCATTCTACAATGTGTACATTTACATCAGTTCAGCTCTTCCTCATGATATCTGTATCAACACTGAACACAAAAACTGAGGACATGCTCTCCTTGTTAAGATGAATTGCACCAACTGTTTCCATTCATCAATGTCATTAGTGTTGAATAATGTATTGTACTACTGTTGAATCTATAAATTACTTGCATAAAGAAAACAAAACAGTACTACTGTATATCAAAAAGAGGGTACCACTAAAGCCCATGCCATTGTTGGAATTACACTTTATGAACTTTGGGACCTTTGAAAATCCATGGTTGCACTGTCTTTAAATTGATCCCTTATAAGTCTGAAGCAGTGACGTGTGAGCTACTGATCCTCACTTCAGTGCTATAGGGGTGAAGCCCTGGCAAGTCACCCTCTAATTCCTACACTGGTGGCCTGTGCACAACCAGTAAATAATCGTGTTCCTGTTCAACTCAGTGGAAGTCTTAGTGCCATGTTTCTTGTACCTAATGCTAGAAACATAGAAACATAGACTTTGTCAGAAGAAAAGGACTGGTAGGCCTATCTAATCTGCTCCTTTCCCCTGCCTGTTCTGACCCCTCTGACCGTATTTGGTCACCAGCACCCATCCCTCCCCACTTCCTCTACTTAGTTTGCCCCTGTGCCTATCCTACACATGCTTGAAGTTGCCTCCAGTTTTTGCCCCCACCTCATCCTCTGGCAGACTGTTTCAGTCATCCACCACCCTTTCCGTGAAGAAGTATTTCCTCACATCTCTCCTACACTTCACTCCTTTAGCTTCATTGCATGCCCCCTTGTTCTAGTGCCTACCCAGTCAACAAATAATAAATAAATAACAAAATTTGTCTGAAAGAGACACCCTATATTGTTCACTCCTGTGAGTTACTTGAGGGTCTCAATCATGTCCCCTTTAGCTCTCATCTCCTCCAGGGAGTACATATGCTGAGTTCCTGCAGCCTTTCCTTGTATGGCTTTTTGTGGAACCCTCACATCATTTTAGTTGCCTTACTCTTTACTACCTCCACCCTGTCAATGTTCTTGCAGAGGTGCAACCTACAGAACTCTACACAGAACTCCAGGTTGGGTCTCACCAGTGAGTGATACAATGGTAGCACCACGTCCCTCCTCCTGCTAGAAATCCCCCTCATAATGCACCCCTGCTTCATACTAGCCTTTCTCACTGCCTTGTCATGCTGACCAGCTATCTTGAGGTCATCAGATATGATGATCCTGGAGTCTCTTTCTCCCCTCCATCTTATACACAGCTCCTGGGTTTCCCTGCCCCAGGTGCATAACCTTGCACTTTTTGGCATTGAAACCGAACTGCCACACTCTAGACTGCTTCTCTAGTTCCCCAGATCCCTTTGCATTCCCTCCACCCCTTCCTGAGAGTTCATCCTGTTGCAGGGTTTTGTATAATTCACAAAGTGACACAACTTACCTTCCAGCAGAGCACAGGATCTGAGGCAGCATGGATTCACAGTGGGAAGGTCTTGTCAAACAAATCTGTTTGGGAGCGTTTAAAATTATATATATTTAAAAATTATATATATTTATTGTATTTATAATCCACCCAAAAATAATAATCTAGGGTTTCAAGATTTTATGGAATTAGTGACCCCCTATGGCAAAAAGGAGTTACTGGTAGTGGGTGATTTTAATTTGAACTGGATGGGTAAAGACAGTTTTAAATACAAGACTGTGCTCCTGGATGTATGCTTGCAGCAGCTAATAATTAACCCTACTTGCCTTAACCTACAATCCAGTAGGCACACTCTATTGGACTGGTTTTTAATCAATAGACAGGAGCACATTGTTACCAGCGGTTTAATACCAGACTCTATCAGCGATCCCCATCCAACCTTTGGAATCTGGAAAGGAGGTTGAATGCAAAAGCCATCCCCTAAAATATACTGAAATTAGGAATTACAATACATTTGATGTTACTAATTTTTTAAGTAGGTTATCTAACATAGATTGGTCTTACTTGAAAGTAATTCCAGTCATAGATTGCACACTGGACTTCTTCATTAAAGTTTTTATGGAGATAGTAGATAAATATGTACTGGTGATTAAGAATAAAGTTAGTGGGAGGAAAACCAGATGGCATCACAAAAATCTATTTAAGCTTATGAAAGACTTGGCTAATTTTTTTTTTTTAATTTACTATGCTTTATTAAGTTTTAAGCAGTACATAGTACATGACAAGGTCAAAAGAAGTAGGCTACATATGCATACATAACATAAAGAAACATACATATAAACAAACCAACAATCCCCCCTCCCAAAACTACTCCCCTCCCTCCCACTCACCATAGTGCCAGTGCCAGGAGTCCTCAAAAAAAAACAAAAAAACAGGGAAGTTAGAACCTTATTGGGAGAAATTAACAACTTACGGGTTCCAAAGAGATAACAAGGTATAAAGGGGTTCCCAGGTAGCCTGGAAGGCCTGAGGTCTATTTTGCATGCGGGCTATATGCTTCTCCAGTTGGATGGCAAGCAGTGCTTCACAGTGCCATTCCATCACTGAGGGGAGCAAGTCTTCTTTCCAGTGCCACAACATAGTCAGCTTCGCTGTGGAGGCTATCAGAGTAAGGTGGGCTTTCCTTATTCTGGGAGTCCTACATGGGAATATAGTTAGGAGACAGCTTTCTGGGGTAAACAGGGGTTCAAGACCCAAAAGTGGGTAGAGTACTCGTTTGATGGAGTTCCAAAAGGTTTGGTAATTGGGGCAACTCCATAAAAATGATATAGTGACCCAGGGGCCTCTTCACAGCTGAGACCATAATGGAGAAGGGAGCTTACCTATCTGATGTAGTTTTATCAGAGTAGAGTATAGGTTGTGCATAATATTGAATTGGATCAGCTGGAGTTTGTCCTGTTTGACAAACTTATAAACTGAATGCCATGCCTTTTTCCAGACAGCCACCTCAGCAGGGAGAGACAGTTCCTGGATCCAATGGTAACAGATACCAGAAGGGAGGTGAAGATCCAAAGATTGCAAATACTTATAAACTTTAGAGACTGCATGTGACTGGTCAGCCACTTGAAAGACTGAGGATAGTTCATCCCTGGGCAAAAGGGAAAAAGGCTTCTGCCCTAAGAAGGAGAGGATTGCATTCTTAACTTGTAAGAATTTAAATAAGTCTCTATTGGGAACCTGCAGTTGAAGTTGGAGAGTGGGAAAGGGAATCACTTTGTCATCATGAAGCAAGGTAGAAAGTTTACATGTCCTCAGGGGAGGCCAGAAGGAAGGTGGGATAGGGCGGTGACTGATCCAGAAGTGAGGATTACCTATGAGGGGTTGTTCAAGAGACCCATGCCAATTCACTGAGAGATGGCTCTGAATTTGGTGCAAGGCCTTGAGTGACCATCCGATCAGAGAATTATTCAGAGGCTGGGGAATTTGTGAAGGGGATGAATAGACAAGGGAAGATAGGGAACAGTGAAATTTGTTTGCTAGAGATCTTTCAATTTCCAGCCATATGGGGGTATATATATATTAGGTGCTTGGTTAACATTTTTAAAAAAGTAATACTGTCTTTAATTTAAATGAATACAGGAAAAAAGTAATAACTGCAAAAAGGAAATTAGAGCAGCCACATTTTTTTTAAGTAACAAGTGGAAAATTTGTCCAACTCAAAAAAGTTTTGGGGTTCTATAAGATCCGTACTAACCCTACCTAATGAAGTCAGCACAAGTGTGCAAAAGGATGGGGATATGTTGACCGATTCTATCTTAATTGCTGAAGAATTTAATTGACAATTCACAAATTTGGATAAATATCTGAAAAGTCAGCATGAACAAGCCACTTCTGATCAGGATGTTAAACTAACTAGGTTGAGCTTTCCTTTAAAATGTGTTAAAAGTGTTGATGTATTAAAATTGCTTAAAAAGCTAGAAACTGATAAGACACCTGGCTGTGATGAACTTCTGCCTAAACTTTTGGCACTTGCTTCATCCAAAATTGCTTACCCCCTTAGTATAATATTAAATTTATCATTTCATATAGGCCAAATACCCAACCTGTGGTAAAAAGTCTTACATAATACCTAGTCAGAAAACATGGTCCCAGTCAGAATTCAATAATTATTGCCCTATATTAATTTGGTCAGCACTTGCAAAAATACAGGAACAAATAGTGTATTTACAGCTCATTGACTACATCAAGACCCATGACCTACTGTCTCCAAATCAACATGGTTTTGGGGAAGGGGGGATACAGCACTGAGACTGTCTTGGTTGGGTTTACGGACACTGTTCATAATGCTACCAAGACCGGTGGCCCAACAGGGGCAGTGTTCATGGACCCAACCAAGACATTTGATCTAATACATCATACCTTCTTATTGAAATGTCTTGAACATGTGGGTCTTGGAACCCATGCCATTGCTTGGTTCAGGAGGTTACTTTAACAATAGGCTCCTGTGTGTTAAATAAGATGTTTTCTTTCCTACATTTCATAAGGTCTAGTGCGGAGTCCCTCAGGGCTCCCTACTGGGCCCTTTACTTTTAACATTAACTTTTCATTGACCCTATTTGACAAGTACCACATAACTGTGATTTGATACTCTATGCAGATGATGTAGTACTCCTGTCTCATAGTACATCAGCCTTAGAAGTCAGTTTCACTCTGAGTAGTGAGTTTACTAAAATCCAAAAATGGTTTTGTCAGAATAATCTGGCCTTAAATAAAATAAAAACTAAAGCCATGCTATTCGGATCCAAAGTTAAAGTAAAATAATATTCAGGTGCCTTTATAGTTTCTACACAGGGGCAGAGTCCAATTGAGACTGTAGATTTGTTTAAATATTTAGGCATTATTTTGGATCCGTTATTCAATGTTCACATGGACAGAGTTATTTCCAAGTTACACACAAAGGTAGGAACAGTATACCATTTAAGGAACTTACTAACAAAAGAAACACACCTTGTTATTGCTCAACAAAATATTCTCCCAATATTGATTTATGCATTGTTGGTTATTGATGCGGCTCCTGCTTGTACTGTATCTAGAAAATAAACATTACTGCAGAAAATCGGGAAGTTTGAATGCCTGGCTCCATTTGCACACACCATTGTCAAGTATTAAATCAACTTAATTGGTTTTCTGTACAGAATAATTACAAGTTTACAATGTCTAGCTTCACATTTAAAATATTCAGTACTGGAATACCAGTCACAGTACGAAACTTACTTACCATTTATTCTTCTACTTATGAGTCATGATCATCTATAAAGTCTCAGTTGGTCTTGCTCCTTATACAATCAAAGGCAGGCAAGAGAACCTTTGCCTACTGTGCTGCTTCTGTTTGGAACACTTTACCTATCAATGTTAAATAATCTACCTCTGCTAATACTTTCAGTATGGCAGCTTTTAATTATTTTAAAAGGCTGAATGAATGTGTATGTAAATTAATGCATTGCACTATTGTTACTTATGTATTGTGTACTGTTGAAACACACATACTTGTATGTTGTAGTTGTATTTGACTTCAGGTCATACCTGAAAATGGAATGTAAATTCCAGAGTACGTACCTGCAATCTCAAAATAAATGAAATGGAAAAATGAAAAATTCTGACCCTGCATAGGACCCTGGTGAGACCACAAATGGAGAATTGCATACAGTTCTGCTGCCCCTATTTGAAAAGGGACATCAAGCTACTGGATGAGGTCCAGCATAGGACAAGATCCTGGGACTGGGGGGCAAACCATATGAGGAGAGACTGAGGGAACTCAACATGTATATCTTGGAGGATAGAAGGGAGGGAGAGATAGGATATGACTGAGAACTTTAAGTACCTAAAGGGCATGAACAGTGTTAATTCAGAGGGTTTGTTTAAGTTGAAAGGGGCAGAGACACCAGGGGGCACAGTTTGCAATTGGAGGGTGGAAGATTCAGGAGGGAAATGAGGAGGCACTATTTCATGGAATGGGTGGTGGCAGGTTGGAATGCGCTGCCAGAAGAAGTGATATCTCTGAGGATGGTGGGCAGCTTTATGAGGGCGTGGGACAGGGTCAAAGGGAGGGTCAAAACTGAGGAGAAGTGGGGGAGGGAGAAATCAGAGATGGGGGCAATAAATTGAAAGGCCAGGCAAGGGGAGGGGGGCAGCTGCAGTTTAATAAATTGGATGCCGCACACTTGAGCGCAGTCAATAGACTTTAAGGCCTGTATCTGCTGGCAATTTCATATGTTCATATGTTTAAAAAGTTTGCCAGAAAAAGCACACTGAGCTGGGAACAGCTCATTTGCCAGGGGGTGGGGGGAATGGGTCAAAGGAAGCAGTGCATATCAATACAATCAAATTAGAATAAAGGAACAAAGGATAGCAGCAGTACAAATGAAACTATACAATCAAATACTGTAGCAAGGCATCAAGTGAGAGAGCTAAGGGCACTAAAGGAGTCAAGGAGGAACCAAAAGGTCCACAGAGTTAAAGCCAGTTCCTCTGAAATGAAGGGAGTGACACATCAGTCTGTGAAGATACCATAGCTCCAAAGTGTGCCCTGCAGACCCAGTAACTCCCCAGGGACCCTTTAAGCTGGGACACTGTCTATTCATTGTATTGTTTTCCTGAGCAGCAGCACTTCTGGTTCCCCCAGAAACTGTCATCTCGGGTGGAGGCATAGTTCATATTTTGAACCAGTGCCAACTGCATAATCTACATCATTTGAACCAATGCCCAGTGCATTATCTGTATCAGAAAATCTGGCTGGTGCTCTTGGCATAGAAGAATCCCCCAAGTCTGATTCTGATACACAGCTAGTCAGTTAAATCTGTGCAGCCATTACACTGAGTAGTGCAAAGTAATGTATTTTGGGTATAAAATACAATAGTGCAGTATAAACTAGGAGATAGCAATTTAAAGGTGACAGAAAGAGAGAAGGACATGGGGTATTAGTCATAAACAATCTAGGAATACAAGTCATTGCAAAAGGGTATTAAAAAATGCAGATGGGAAGTAGCAAACATCAAAAGGAAGTTTGTAATCAGATCAAGGGCTGCACGTCTGTAATTGTATAGAATGTACTGTATAAGAGACCACACCTAGAGTACTGTGCACTGTTCTGGTAGTCGTACTGCAGAGTTGAAATAGATCAACTGGAAAGAGTGCTGAGGGGGGAACCAAGATGATAACAAGGCTATCTAATAAGAAATATGGAGAAAGACTGAGGAACTAGAGATGTTCTCGCTTGAACACAGAAGATTGAGGAGGATAATACGGTAACAGCATACACAATAATTAAGGGATGAATTAGGGTAGACATAGAAACATAGAAACATAGACTTTGACGGCAGATAAGGACTGCTTGGCCCATCTAGTCTGCCCATTTCCCTACCTACAGGATAGGCTGTAGATCCTAGTTAACCAACAGCCTATTTCTTCCTACCCCCCACAAGAATTGCCTTATGTCGGTCCCATGCATTCTTGAATTCTCCCACAGTTTTAGACCCCACAACCTCCTCCGGAAGGCTGTTCCATGCATCCACTACCCACTCTTGAAATAATACTTCCTCACATTGCCCCTGAACCGCCCTCCTTCTGTCTTTAAATTGTGTCCCTTGTTCTGTAATGCTTTTTCTGAAAGATGCTACCCTCTTGGACTTTGTTGATTCCACTGAGGTACGTAAAAGTTTCTATCATGTCCCCCCTCTCCCTTCTTTCCTCAAGGGTATACATATTAAGCTCCTTTAGTCTCTCCTCATACGGCTTCTCTTGCAGACCCTGCACCATTTTAGTTGCCCTCCTCTGGACTACCTCTATCCTGTCTATGTCCTTGTGGAGATGGGGTCTCCAGAACTGGACACAGTAATCCAGATGGGGTCTCACCAACTGTCTGTACAAAGGGATAACAACTTCCTGTTTTCTGCTGCTGATGCCTCTCCCTATACATCCCAGTATACCCCCAGCCCTCCCTACTGCCTTCTCACATTGCTTGCTAACCTTAAGGTCATCTGATATGATTACCCCCAGGTCCCTTTCCTTTTTTGTTGTTGTTACTATCTCCCCACCCATTGTGTATTCTTCCCTGGGTTCTTGTTTCCCAGGTGCATTATTTTGCACTCTTTGCATTGAATCCTAGCTGCCATACTTGACCATTCCTCCAACCTTGCCAAGTCCCTTTTCATCCTTTCCACGCCTCCTTGTGTATCAACCCTGTTGCAGATCTTTGTGTCATTTGCAAAAGGCATACTTTTCCTTCCAGTCCTCTGCAATGTCACTGATGAAGACATTAAAAAGGACTGGACCCAATACTGAACCCTGCGGTACCCCACTAGTAACCTCTCTTTCTTCAGAGTGGACTCCATTTACAATTACCTTCTGTGTCCTGTTGTGCAGCCAATGTTTTACCCAGGCTACCACCCTGGGACCCACTCCCAGGCTAGTTAATTTACTATTAATCTTTTGTGTGGGACTGTGTCAAATGCCTTGCTAAAGTCTAGGTAGGCCATGTCCACAGCCCCTCCCTGGTCTACTACTTTGGTCACCCAGTCAAAGAAATCTATTAGATTCGCCTGACATGACCTTCCCGCTGTGAATCCATGCTGCCTTGGGTCCTGTGCTCCACTGGCCTCTAGGTACTCAACTGTTCTTTCCTTCAGAAGTGACTCCATCACTTTCCCTACCACAGAGGTCAGACTGACCGGTCTGTAGTTTCCTGCCTCTGTCTTGGTCCCACTTTTGTGAAGGGGAATCACATCCACCTTCCTCCAGTCCTCGGGTACCACACCATCCTCCCATGATTTATTAAAAAGAGTAGCCAGTGGTTTCACTAGTTCCTTCCTTAATTCTTTTAGAATTCTGGGGTGAATTCCATCAGGACCCATTGCTTTGTCCACTTTCAGTTTTAGGAGTTCTTGCAGAACCCTTCTTCTGTGAAAGGACTGGGATCGACCCCCTATCAAGAGTGCTTCTGTTAATTGGATTAGGCACTTCCCCCTCCTCTTTTGTGAATACTGAGCAGAAATATTCATTCAGTATCCCTGCTTTTTCACTGTCCCCCTCTGCCCACCCACCGTTCATTCTATTCAGCCTCACTATCCCTCCCTTTGTCTTTCTACGCTCGCTGATGTACCTATAACAGTGTTTTCTGGAACATGATAGACCACGATAGACCTTGGACACATGGGTTAAGTTTGAAAACAAAAGGTTTGGCTAACAAGTAGGAAGAATGACTTTATTAGAGTCAGAAGGCCCTAAAATTTCCTACCAGAGGCCACTACGTATGCTGAAAGTGATAACATTTTAGGAGTGGCTGGATACGTTCTTGAGAGAATATGGAATCATTGGTTAGAACCACTGAATAAGTGGTGGGTCAGGGTCGACAGGTCCTGACTCCTTCTGTCCTGACTTCTGTAATGTAATACTGTATAACCTATCACTGTTGCGAGGGTACTAACATTGGTGGTGGTCATTTGCTTTGATTTGTTGATGTTTCAGCAGGCACATGGGCATGCAGCCCATTTATACCTTCTGCTGATTTTGAATTTTTGTTTATTTTTGTTATCTGTCTATCTGTCTGTCTGCCTGCCTGCCTGCCTACCTATCTATCTATCTATCTATCTATCTATCTATCTATCTATCTATCTATCTATCTATCTATCTATCTACCTATTCTTGTAGGAGGCTGGGAAGGCCTCACTAACACTGGGGAAAGGTTGTTTAAAACTGGCACTAGCAGGGACTTCACTAAAGAATAAGGGCCTGATCCACAAAGTGATAAGCACCCATGGAGGGCTCCTTGCATGGGCCAGTGGTGTACAGAGGTCCTGCTCCACACTTGTGGTAACCTCTGTGCATCCACACTCCATGGTGTGTCATCCCTGTACCTCATCCTGTTACTCTGGTGCACTCATGCATGCAACTTGATCAGGGCAGGCAAAGGAGCACAGGTGTGCAAGTGTCTGATTTTCACAATGAACTCCACAAAGAAAAGGCCTGTCAGAATGGGCAGGGGCAACACATCCCAAGGAGCTGGGTTGATTTTTGAAACTTTTATTTGAAAATTTAATTTTATTTTACTTTTTACTGGCTGCTTGTGGAGTAGGGCATAGAAATCCACCTTTTTATTTTTTGCCTGTGTGTGAGCTTGCCAGCTGGTGACTGAATAGTAGGCAGCTGTGTGGGACACTAGATCCGTCAGTGTCTCTCAGTAGGATGTTGCTGGAGCATATCAGTGGGGTGTTACCTAGTGGCATTGCTCCTGCTTATTTCCTTTAATTCCTGTCACCTTTTGAGCCATGCAGTATTGTGCAACATGAGGGTGTCTACAAATTGTCCTTGACTATTTTGAGTCATCATAGTTAGCCTCTGGTGGTGGTTATGTCATGTAATAATCCCATTGTATATATGTTGTTGATATGTGTAGAAAATATGAGGAAACAGGAGTTGTCAGAATTTGTTAATGGTGGGGGGGGGTCTACAAAATAAATGATATTCATTAGTCTTTGTGTACAAACTTTTTTTTTATGAAAACATAATAGATGTAAAATGGGAGGGAGTTTGTGGGCACCCATGAAACACCCCTGACTACGCCTATGGAAAAGAGCCTGAGGGCAAAGGGATGGAAAGAGGAGGAAAGATGCAGTTAAAGGCTCCATCATGGCAGTTCCAACAAATGCTGGGCCAGATGCTCTTCCAATTCTTTATCAGAAATATAGGGCAGGTATCAAAGAATTGTTCAAAAACTTCCATGATGATTCCAAGCTTGGCAATTTGGTGGACACTTATAAGTTATATGGAGGCAGTATAGCACAGTGATTTAAGGCTCTGAGCTGCAAATCTGGAGACCTGGGTTTGAATCCCACAGCCCCCACTTGCAAACTGTGTGATCCTGAGCAAGTCACTTAACTTCCCTGTGCTCCCAGGTCGCACCTGTAAACAAGCTTTCAGCTTAGTGTGCTACTCCTGATTAAACAATTGGGAAAGTTCACTGACCTGCAGAATGACCTAGATAGTATATCAGGCTAGACGGACAACTGGGGAATGACATTCAAATCTGATGAGTAAACTCCTGCATATGGGCAGAAACAACCCTGAATACACCTACCATATTGAAGGAAAAAAAACTGGTACACATGAGGAAAGGGACCTCATTTCCTATTAATCTACTATACCCAATAAGGCCATAAGAATTCTTAACTGTATTCATTGCCATTTAGTGTCTCATAGCAAGGATGTCATGGTCCTCTTGATAGGAATTTAGTAAGGCCCCACTTGGCCTAGTCTCCTTTTCTGTTCAAGGATAAATCTATTGCAGAAAACTTACAAACAATGGAAACTAAAATGGCCTGGGGACTGGCCAATGTGCCTTATCAGAACAGGTTTCATAGTGCAAACTTTGACAAAACATAATTTTTATGTTGATTGAGCACATGCACAAGAAACATGTTGCGGCAGGTTGTGGAGGCGTGGCACTGTTGTGCTCAATGCCCCCACAGCCTGCAAAGGCTTGTCCCCCGTCCCCCAATGCTGTGGCACACTGCTGCTGACACTAGTTCAGCCAGCAGTGCCACAACTTAAAAACAAATAGCCGCTGCAATCAGGGGCCCCTTCGTCATTGCAGCGTAGCCATCTGCTGCAATGAGGGAGTGACTCGTCATTGCAGGGGCGGATGTAGCAGTTGTGGTTTTGTTTTAGAACATGGTGGCAGCTTGCTACCGATTCACAAAACAATATGTACCTTCATCAGCTTATTTGTTGACGGGGAGCCCACTCCGTCAGCAGAAAGGAATCCCCCTTTGTTGGTTTGTCGACGGGGTGCCCAGTCCCCGTCGGCAGAAATAAATCCCCTTTTGTTGTTTTGCCGATGAGGGTGCCCAATCCTATCCGCAGAAAGAACCCCCTTTTGTTGTTTGTCGAATGGGTGCCTAATCCCCGCTGGCAGAAATAACCTCTTTAGTTGTTTGCCGAATGGGTGCCTAATCCCCGCCGGCAGAAATAAATCCCCTTTTGTTGTTTGCTGACGGGGTGCCCAATCCCCATCAGCTACAGCTGTCCCCCCCAGACTGGTATATCGGCCAGAGCCCACCCCAGTGTGCCCCATGCCCCAAAATGTGAAAAACTCTACGACGCTTTCATGTACCTAAAAGAAAGGAAACAGTCCCTCGTAGTCTCCCGCACCCCCCACAACCCGCACCCACCCACAGCGCACCCAGCCTCCCCACACCCCTCACCCCATAATTACTTTCTGAGCACGGCACAACGATTCATGGACCGGAACAAGTCTGCACTCTTCAAAGCCGACCGCGTACTGAGGAAATGCAGGTAAGCTGTATAATGTAATGAATAGGGATTTTTCAACTTTAGTGCATATCTCTGGCATTTTTGGGAATTTTTTCACCAAATTTTCAACATGGGGTTTTTGGGACCCCTCCTCATGAATTCTTGAACTGTCATGGTGTTAATCGGCCCCGAAAGGTGGTTTCGCAGTAACTGTGTGGAATCACCCTTCGGGGCTGATTAACAAAACGACAGTGCCAGTGTTCATGAGGTGGGCTCTCAAAAAGCCTATGTTGCAAATTTGGTGGAAAAAATCCAAAAAATGACTGTTTTACGAGCGTGCATTGCGCAGTTGCTATGTACGCTCGTAACTTCGCGAATGTACAATATTTTCAAGCCAGATTCTCAACATTGGCATTTTGTCATGCCTCCTTGTGAGCAGTATAGCTGTCATTGTTCACATCCTGGCCAAAATGTGTTTTCGCACTTCTGTGCAGAATAGCGTGGTCACTGTGGAAATCAGTGTTCAGGACAGATTAAGAAAATGACAGTAACACTGTTCATGAGTAGAGGTCCTGAAATGCCTATGTTGAAAATTTTGTAACGATACATCTATAATGACTATGTTACGACGCGCATTGCGCAGGTTGGCACGCACGTCAGAACTTCGCGAATTTCTAATATTTTCACTCCAGATTTGCAACATTACCATTTTCCCAGACCTTCTTATAAACAGTACAGCTGTCATTTTTCCCATTCTGGCCAAAATGTGTTTTCGCACTTCCGGCGCAGAATAGAGTGGTCACTGTGGGAAATCACTGTTCGGGACAGATTAAGAAAAAGACAATGGTACTGTTCATGAGCAGAGGTCCTAAAATGGCTACGTTGAAAATTTGGTGATGATAGCCCATCAATGGACTGTGTTACAAGTGTGCGTTGCGCACTTTCCACGCACCCTTGTAACTTCGCAGATTTGTAATATTGTCACACCATATTTCCAAAAGTGCCATTTTTTCACACCTCCTTATAAGCAGTACAGCTGTCATTTTTCACATCCTGACCGAAATTGTTTTCACAGTTCCGGTGCAGAATAACATGGTCACTGTGGGAAATCAGTGTTCGGGACAGATTAAGAAAGTGACAGTGGTACTGTTCATGAGCAGAGGTCCAAAAATCCCTATGTGGAAAATTTGGTGACGAAACTCCATAACATGACTGTGTTACAAGCGTGTGTTTAACTGTTTCCACACACCCTTGTAACTTCGCAAATTTGTAATACTGTCACACCACATTTTCAACAGTGGCATTTTTTCAACTCCTTATGAACACTGCAGCTGTCATTTTTCACATCCTGACTACAATATGTTTTTATACTCCTGCAGACAATAGCACGGTCACTGTGGGAAATCAGTGTTTGGGACAGATTAAGATCGACCGAGTGAGAGGGGGGAGTGACCGAGCTCAACTGAGCTCTATCAGGACTGCTGCGGATTTGTTTGTGGCAGACAAAGGCCCCAACACAAGAGCCCAGAACAAAAGGACAGCCTGCTGCACTTGGAGAAACAGAACGAGAGAGCGAGCGAAGGAGGGGGAGTGAGCGAACTCACCGAAGTGCTGTCAGGACTGCTGCAAATTTCTTTGTGGGCAGAAAAAGGCATCGATACAGGCATAGGGGCCCAGTACAAAAAGCCAGCCTGCTGCAGTGGGAGAAACAGTATGAATGAGTGAGACAAGGGGACTTAGTGAGCTCAACGGATCTCTGTCAGAGCTGCTGGGATTTCTTTGTGGGCAGAAAAAGGCGTCAATGCAGGCAGGAGCCCCATATAAAAGGGCAGCTTGCAGCGCCAGGACAAACAGAATGAGCGATGTGAGCTCTGTCGGGACAGCTGCAGATTTCTTTGTGGACAGACAAAGTTGCCAACACAGCCAGGAACTCCATGCAAAAGCGCAGTCTGTGGCGCCAAGAGAAACAGAACGAGCGAGTGACAGAGCGGTAGTGAGTGAGCTCAACGTGGCTGTAGTGTGACTGCTGCAGATTTCTTTGTGGGCAGAAAATGCAGCAACACAGGCAGAAGCCCAGTACAAAAGGCCAGCTTGCAGCACCGGCAGAAACGGAATGCGAGAGTGACAGAGGGGGAGTGAGCGAGCTCAGTGGAGCTGTGTCAGGACTGCTTCAGATTTCCTTCTGGCCAGAAAAAGCCACCAATGCAGGCAGGAGCCCAGTACAAAGGGTAGCTGCAGTGCCAGGAGACACAGAACCACCACGTGAGGGAGGGGGAGTCGGTGAGCTCAACGGGCTTTGTTGGGACTGCTGCGATTTGTTTGTGGCAGGGAAAGGCAGCATGCATGCAGGGGCCCAGTACAGAAGGGCAGCCTGCAGTGGCAGGAAACCAGAATGAGCGAGTGAACGAGCTCAACAGGGCTGTATTGTAACTGCTGCAAAGTTCTTTGTGGGCATAAGAAGGCAGCAACACAGGCAGGAGCCGAGTAGAAAAGGGCAGCCTGCAGTACCGGCACAACAGAATGAGCGAGTGAGAGAAGCGGAGTGAGCGAGGTCAACGGAGCTCTGTTGGGACTGCCATAACATGACTGTGTTACAAGCGTGCATTGAACTGTTTCCACGCGCCCTTCTAATTTCGCAAATTTGTAATACTGTCATGTCACATTTTCAACAGTGGCATTTTTTCACAACTCCTTATGAACACTACAGCTGTCATTTTGCACGTCCTGGCTAAAATATGTTTCTGCACTCCTGCCACACAATAGCATGGTCACTCTGGGAAATCAGTGTTTGGGACAGATTAAGATCGACCGAGTGACGGGAAGAGTGGCCAAGCTCAACTGAGCTCTGTCGGGACTGCTGTGGATTTGTTTGTGGGCAGACAAAGGCCCCAACACAAGAGCCCAGTAAAAAAGGGCAGCCTGCAGCACTGGAAGAAACAGAACAAGAGAGCGAGTGAGGGAGGGGGAGTGAACGAACTCACCAAAGCGCTGTCAGGATTGCTGCAGATTTCTTTGTGGGCAGAAAAGGCTACAGGCAGGGGCCCAGTACAAAAGGCATCCTGCAGTGGGACAAACAGTGCGAGCGAGTGAGACAAGGGGACTTAGTGAGCTCAACAGAGCTCTGTCAGGACTGCTGGGATTGCTTTGTGGGCAGAAAAACAATGCAGACAGGAACCCCATACAAAAGGGCAGCTTGCAGCGCCAGGACAAACAGAATGAGTGATGAGAGAGGGAGACTGAGCAACCTCAACGCAGCTCTGTCAGGACAGCTGCGGATTTCTTTGTGGACAGACAAAGGTGCCAATGCAGCCAGGAGCCCCATACAAAAGCGCAGTCTGCGGCGCCAAGACAAACAGAATGAGCGAGTGATAGAGCAATACTGAGTGAGCTCAATGGAGCTGTAGTGTGACTGCTGCAGATTTCTTTGTGGGCAGAAAATGCGGCAACGCAGACAGAAGCCCAGTACAACAGGCCAGCTTGCAGCGCTGGCAGAAACGGAATGCAAGAGTGACAGACGGGTTGTGAGCGAGCTCAGTGGAGCTGTGTCAGGACTGCTTCAGATTTCTTTCTGGCCAGAAAAAGCCGCCACTGAAGGCAGGAGCCCCATACAAAAGGGCAGCCTGCAGCGCCAGGAGACACAGAATGAGCAAGTGAGGGAGGAGGAGTCAGTGAGCTCAACGGGGCTTTGTTGGGACTGCTGCAGATTTGTTTGTGGGCAGAAAAGCCAGCAATGCATGCAGGGGCCCAGTACAAAAGGGCAGCCTGCAGCTTGCGGAGAACCGGAATGAGTGAGTGAGACAGGGCGACTGAGCGACCTCAACGGACTCTGCCGGGACAGCTGTGGATTTCTTCATGGGTAGAAAAGCCACCAACACAGGCAGGAACCCAGTACAAAAGGCAGCCTGCAGTGCCAGGAGACACAGAATGAGTGAGTGACACAGGGAGTGAGCCACTCAATGGAGCTCTCTCAGGACAGCTGCGGATCTCTTCCTCGGCAGAACAAGGTGCCAACGCATGCACCAGCTCAGTACAAAAGAGCAGCCTGCAGCACTGGGACTAACAGACTGAGCCACTGACAGAGGCCCACTGCGCGCGCTCAACAAACCAATGCAATCAACATTCGGCATTGACAAATGCTTGTTAGACATGTCATGGTACCTCAGGGCTGGAGAACAGCACATGTAGTGCCCCTCCACAAAAGCGGTCCCAATCATGACCCAGGGAATTACAGACCTGTCAGTCTGACCTACATTGTGGGAAAGCTCATGGAGACCATAGTAAAGGAAAGGTTGGTGGAATATCTAGAGGAGCATGGTCTCCAGGATGTGAGGCAGTATGGGTTCATGTGTGGGAGATCGTGTCAAATGAATCTGATTGACTTCTTTGACTGTATCACTAAGACAGTAGATAGGAGCCAAGCGGTAGACATCCTCTAGCTTGATTTCAGTAATGCCTTTGACTTTGTACCCCACAAAAGGTTGATCAGGAAGTTGGTGGATCTTGTGGTTGGGGAAAAGATGGCCAGTTGGGAGGAAAATTGTCTGAGGAACAGAACCCAGAGGATAATTGTGGAGGGAAGAGATATCTGGCACCAGATAGGTAACCAGTGGGGTCCCACAGGATTCGGTGCTGGGCCGGTGTTGTTCAATGTCTTTATCAATGACTTTGGGAATGACATTAAGGGCAAGATGTGCCTATTTGCGGATGACACCAAGCTCTGTGGAAGAGTAGACAAAGGTGAAGGAATACTGGACCTACAAGAAGATCTGGAAAAGCTGGGGTGGTGGTCCAGGATCTGGCAGCTTGGCTTCAATGACAAGAAATGCAAAGTTATGCATATTGGAGCCAAGAATCCCAGGACAGAGTACTACCTGGGTGGAGTCTGAGTATCTGCATCAGAGGAGGAGAAGGACCTGGGAGTGATGTTCACTAGTGACCTGAAGTACTCCATGCAGTGTAAGAAAGCAGCAGCAAAGGCAAACAAGATGCTGGGATGCATATCTAGGGGGATTAATAGTAGGAGAGAGGAGGTTATACTGCTCTTGTACAGGTCACTGGTAAGGTCGCATCTAGAGTATGGAGTTCAGTACTGGTGCCCACACCTCAAAAAGGACATTTACCTGCTGGAGAAGGTCCAGAGGAGGGCTACAAACATGATAGTGGGTCAGCAGGGTAAAGCATACAAGGAGAGGTTGAGGGCCCTGAACATGTACTCCCTGGAAGACAGGGGGGAGAGAGAGAGAGAGAGAGAGAGAGAAAGAGAGAGGGGACATGATTGGGACCTTCAAGTACTTGAAAGGTATACATGAGGTTAATAAGGAGAATCTCTTTAAGCTGAGTGGCAACCATAACACGAGGGGGCACAGTCTTAAGCTGAAGGGTGGGAGGTTTAGGAGGGCGGTCAGGAAGCACTTCTTCACAGAGAGGGTGGTGGACACTTGGAATGTGCTGCCAGAAGAGGTTATCTCATTGAAGAAGTGGGCAGCTTCAAGAGAGGATGGGATAGGCATAGGGGGAAGGTAAGGATCTTGGGTAGGGTGGATGGGAGGAGTGGGGAAGGAGGGCAGGGACTTTAGCTGAAGTTGTGGACCCTGCAATATGAGCAGACTTGATAGACCAAATGGCCTTCTTCTGCTGGCTTCTTTGTATGTTCGAATGTTCATATATTTCACTTCATATGTACTGTATTTAGCCCCCCTTTCCTTTATAAATATGTATAGTGACATGAATACGGATCACAGTCACTAGACTTTAATTTCTCTGGTTGCTTGTCTACACCCAACCTGATAATATTCTGCTTGTGATATCACATTCTGCTGCTATGGAAATAATTATGATTTCATAAACTGGTGATGTCTATGATCAAAGCTGGGAACCAGAAATTGTGCACTACTATTTAGTTGAGAGAAGAGAGCTCTATATGAGTAGCACTCCTAAATAATGAAAAAACAGCACACTGTTAGCCTCACAGAGCAGAAATTATCAGTCCTTCCCTCTCCCAGGAAAGGGAAAAGGGATATTGTTTAACCAGGAAAGACACACTAAGCCAAAGCACATTTTCAGCTATGACCTGGGAGGCACAAGGAAGTTAAGTGACTTACTCAGGGTCACACAGTATGCAAGTGAAAGGTGTGGGATTCAAATGCAGGTCTCCAAGTGTGTAGTCCAGTGCCCTAAACCACTGTCTACACTGCCTCTTCAACATTCTCCTCAATAAAATATAGAATAAAAACAGTTATTAAAAATATTCAGTTCTGTGAGAAAGAAAGTCTAACTTTGTATTCAAAAAATTGTAGAATAGTCACTTAAGTTCACCTCCGTAAAGCCTGGCACCAATCAATAGTTTTTGATGGTGTAGTGTGTATCGGAGGCTAGCATTTGAAATGCACAGTAAGCTGACCATGTGGAAAATATGGCACAGATCCGCCTAGTCAGGGTGCAGAAAAGTCTGCGTGGTTATATCTGGCATAGCAGGGCCTCCCTCATGCAGAGCACACAAGCCTAAGTCAAGCATTCAGTCATGAGTGTCAGAACACCCTTCAGTAAGTCCATTTATTTTCATTGTTCTGGGTCTAAGTAAATTCTATTACTATTTGAAGGTTAGTAGTGCACAGTATGTCTTGTCAGCAAAGTTGGTGTCAGCGTGGCTCAGTTGGTAGCACATTGACCTCTGGACCAGAAGGTTGTGGGTTCTTGTCCCACACCAGGATTAGACTTGCACCTCAAAATGCTGGCATCTGAGTGCAGTATTGGGAGGTGCTGTACTGCTGGGTGTGCCGTCCTTCAGATGACACATAAAACTGAGGTCCCTTCTACCCATCCTGGTGTTGTCCTGGTGGGTGTCCAGGTGGAAGTAAAAGAACCCGGGGCACTCTTTGCAAAACAGTAGGGGACATTCCCGGCGCCCTGGCCAACATTCCCCTTCCCATAAACCGGTTCATGCAATTGTCCAGGCTGTGTGTGGGTGTTCATGTGCGATATGGCTGCCACTACACATTCAGTCGCTTCACTACCAGTCTAGCATTGCTTGTAAAGCGCTTTGGGATACACTGTATGAAAAGTGCTATATAAATGCTGATTCTTCTTCTTAACAGTTACTTCTGTTGTACAATGTAGATTAGAGGAGTTTTATGGGAAGCTCTGATTGAGGTTCACATAGTATTGGGCTATATAATCATTACGCCAGTTAGGCTGGCTGAAGTACCTGTGGTGTTGATTTATTATTAATGTTGGATCCAACTTACTACGCTGGCTGCACTGGTGCTCCATGTGGTGTGCTGTCAGAACTGCAAAATATTTTGGGGTTTTTTTGTATGTGTTTATTCCCCTCACAAGGTTTCAGTAAGGAAACAGTCTCACCTGTACCTAGACTGAGATAATGTAAAATGCTTTATTAACTGTTGGTGTACCTGTTAGAGTTTCTGCATCCTCACATACCTGTGCATCCTCTCCACTCTGCCGAGGAGGGCCCCCTGGCAGTCGCTAGGGTGAAGTTAGAATCTTCCATGGGCATTTGAAGTAGCAGCCCCTATCCTTTGGAATTCCTTGCCCGGGACTTTGAGGGAGGCCCACTCAGTGACGGCATTTAAACAGGGTCTGAAAACCTTTTTATTTATGCAGGGTTTGGGCATTTAAGTTGCTTTCACCATCTGTATACAAGCATTTTGCTATTGTTTTTCTTATACTTTCTGTTCAATTTTAGTGGGTATTGTTTTAATTTATTGATGCATTTTAATGACTCTTGTGATATTACTTCTGTTATAATTGCACCGTGAGCCTCAGGGGAAGGGTGCCGCATACAAATAAAGACTACTACTACTACTACATGTATTCAGCATTCTATATAATGTATCACTAAAAATGCAATAAAAAAAACTGATGATATCATGTGTAGATACACAACCAGAGCACATGAAGTTTAGGGGACAGTGATTCTGTTGTCATGTTTTAATGCAAATAATTATAATGCGAGTGGAAGTTAAATGAAAACAATATGCAAATATTATGGACTGTCAAAACATTTGCCTTTTTCCAAAGTGTTATATGTGATGTCAAGGGGTTCTTTAAATCCCTAGACATGTCACTGGAGACAAGAAGCTGGATATTCAAACTGCGCTATTTTGTGGCGCAAACCCTTGCGCTGCACAAAATAGTTGTGCAGGGGTGTGGCCGGGGCGATATTCAAAGGAGTTGTGCTATTGAGCAACTCCTTTGAATATCACCCCCTGGCCATAGCCACTGTGCATGGCGCAGTGGAACTTGTGCCACCGCAAGTGGTCAGAGTGGAGCATTCAAGTTGTGTGGCATTAAGTACCATTGCTACCATGCGCAAATTTCCCATATTCAAAAGGTGACATGCAAATGGGCCATAATTCATGCAAGGTACAGGGGGCCATTTGCATCTATTTATGGCCCATTTGCATGCCATTAGCATGCAGGTGCGCCGATCCCGGACTTGCACCTGGTGCCCTGCCAGGCAGCAGCCATCGAGGACGGCATCCCCCTGCAGCCTGATCGCGGGCAATGGTGTAAATCCCCACCCTGACTGGCCCGATCGCGGGCAAAAGCGTAAAATCCCTCCCCGACTGGCCTGATCGCGGGCATAAGGTTAAATAACCCCCACTAGCCCGATCGTGGGCAGCACAGAGTCCAACCCCAGGACATATCCCTGGTGGTCCAGTGGACCCTAAGCCCGATCGCGGGCTGCAAATGTGTAAACCCCGAACAGATCCCTGGTGGTCCAGTGGACCACTAAGCCCGATCTCGGGCTGCAAAATGTACCCCCACCAGATCCCTGGTGATCTAGTGTCTCCCCACCCCACCCACCCAGAAGCCCCACCACCCTGCTCCCCGCAGCGGCACCTGCCTGCCACCTGTGCCCGCCGACTGACTGCCCGGTAGGGCTGCACGCCTATTGGTGCAGAGCAAGACCGGGAAGTCAGTCAGCGGGCGGCTTGGCCGAGCAGGCAGGTGGGATGCTGCCACCCGCTGCGCGGGGGAGCAGGGTGGTGGGGCTTCATGGGTGGGTGGGTGGGGGACACTAGATCACCAGGGATCTGGTCTTGGGGTTTGCCACATTTTGCAGCCCTATCGGGCTTAGCGATCCACTGGTTCACCAGGGATCTGTATCGAGGGGTTTCACATTTTTCAGCCCACGATCGGGCTAGCGTCCACTGGACCACCAGGATATGTCCTTGGGGGTTGGACTCTGTGCTGCCTGTGATCGGGTTAGTGGGGGTATTTTACAATTATGCCCGTGATCGGGATAGTGGGGGGTTTAATAAAGCTTATGCCCGCGATCGGGCTGAGTAGGGGGTTTATTAAACTTATGCCCGCGATTGGGCTGGTGGGGGTTATTAAAACATGCCCATGATCGGGCTGGTGGGGGGTTATTTAACCTCATGCCCGCGATCGGGCCAGTTGGGGAGGGGGGTTTTTATGCTTTTGCCCACGATTGGGCCAGTCGGGGTGGGGGATTTTTACACTTTTGTCCACGATCGGGCTGCAGGGGGGGCACAGGGAGTAGGTTGAGGGCCAGCCACAAGTGGCAGCTGCTGTGTTGCACCCTGCAATGTGGCAGCTCACCTGTGGGTGGCCCTCGACTTACTCCTCTTTTTTTTGGCTCAAAGTTGTGCAGGCGCAGGTTGGGGGTTGCACCTGCACAACTCTGCACAGCCCACTGAATATCGGGCTGTGCAGTTTATGCATGGTTCCTCCCCCTCCGGTTCAGCATGCATTCATTTGCATTGCGCTGTTGCTCAGCTTGACTTGGGGGGCGCAACTGCCTCCAGCTGAATATGGCAGAATGGTGCTATTTCGGACTTGCGCAGGTGCAACCCTATTGTGCATGTTGCAACCCTTTTGAATATCCAGCCCAAGATGTATAAGGGGTGACACTTCATTGATGTGTGATATCCTCGGGGATGAGATTCCAATGCTAGGCTTGGAGCTTGAGATCAGAACAAGGGAGCAATCTACTAGATATCACATGAAACAAATCAGACCAGCTAACTTAAAAAAAGCAGAAATACCTTTTTATGCAGAGAACTGTGGGTGCCTGGAATAGTCTACCACAATTTTTAATTGCATGCAATGCGCAATGCTATGGCTACTTTTGAAAACAAATTGGACTCACTAAATTTATATGGGCATCTGCAATAATTAACAGTTTACTGTGGAGATAATGGGGGAGGACAATCCAGGTAGGCCTCATGGTCTCCTTCTGTCTTAAACACCCTAGTAAACCTTAATGAACCACCAGCCCCCTGCAGGAGTTATAGTGAAGCAGTCAGCCTCCTATAGACACAATAATAGAAGAACTGTTTTATTTAATGTGTCAGTCATCCAGGGGAAGCTCAACGGGTAAAACATTCTGTGGATCATACAAACACTGCTGAACATGAGATGTGAATATACCTTCATGATCTGAAGGTTAACATCTTTACTTTAGACAGTGGCGATGACATGACAACGGTAACAAATGATGGGGATTTTTGTTATGTGCTTTGTTCTGTATACCTGTATGTACTTAAAATGGTGGTGAGCCATGAGCTTGAGAAACTCTTGATACTGTAGGTGACATAACTACATATTTCCATTGTTTACCCAAATGTGATGAAAGCCTCTGTCATCACCAACAGAAGCACAATGTTCCTCAGCATTGTTTAATTAAAGTTATTTCCACACAAGGGACCTCTGTCTTTTATATAGCAACCAAAGGGTATGGTGGCACCAACACAAAACTACAAAGACAGGAAATGTTTTTCAGTTTTTTGACTTAAAGTTCTCAGTGTTACATTATTATAATGAAGACTGTGTGAAAGGGCAAGCAATCAGGTTACATACCCCTGCATTTCAACCACCTGTATGGTCTTTCTCAGGAAGTCACTGAGAAATACCATTCAGGTGGTCAACACACTGGGGTATGTAACCTGAACAGTCTTTATAATGGTAGAACACTGAGCACCTTAAGTGAAAAACTGAAAAGCATTTCTTGTCTTTTAGTGTCATATTGGTGTCACCATATCTTTTGGATACTTTTCATACAACAAACTGCCTGTTGCAACTTTAATGGTATGCACAACATTGCCATTTGTGCCAGCTCTTCATTTCTTTGCTTTGACCTGTCTTTTATATGGTGGAGAGGCTCATGAAACTGAAACCTGTGTCCTAGACTATTGAATTTCAAGGGTGTGGCCCATGGAGATATCTGTCATGGATGTAGTAGTGTGTTCTGCAAAACTCATTCTGCTTCTGTGACCATATGAAGTGACCACAAAATATTTCAGTGCAGAATCAGCAATCATTACATGGTCCTTCCCATGGTGAGTCTATTTAAAATGCACACATGCTGTTGTTGTTTAAAATCTTCTACAACAACTAAATGAAACAAGGCTGATGATGGTAGCCATGGTGTCACTCATGGCAGTGATCATAATGATTGCAATGATGGTGGTAGAGGAGGAGGTAACACCACAATTTCATTGGAGTCATTGCAGCAGCCTACAATATACAGTACATTAAAAAAGTGGTAGAGGTGTTTGTTATATAATTTGTAGACAGGTGTAATAGCATTAGATTGGGAATGCAATTTGACATGGTAACACTACAGGACCACAAATATAATGATATATTTAATCCCCTTTGGATGCAATGCTTATTACTGTATATCAGATAGAAACTGTTGTGTACACATATACTGCAGCAGCAAAAATAGCCTAAAGAAACTGGTAAGAATGTGCATACAAAGTCTCCTGGTCATACTGACCCTCCTCTTATACCATCTTTTCATGGTGCTAGTAGCAGGCATAAGAACGATGACACTAAAGACTTGGATAGAAATAATTCTGAGACAACTAAGGACATTTGGGAGCTTTTGGACACTCAGTGATATCCTTGAGCAAATATTTTGGATGAAGATTCAGACTTATTAACGGAATATGGAATAACTCTAGTTCATGCCTAGTAGAAATACTGATCTGGTTCAATGAATCAAAAGCAGCTGGATGTTATTGCAATCACAGAAACATGGCGGGAGCAAGATGATACCTATGGAAAAAAAATTCACAGCTATAATCTGTTTAGAGCAAATAGAAATTTTAAGAAAGGGGTTTGAGTAGCATTATAAATTGATTCTGATCTCACCAGTTGAGATATATCAGCTAATATAAAGAATGATGATACAAAGATGGAATCTACTGTATATGGTTTATCATAACAAATGAGAACAACTGGGAAACAAGGGACAGTTAACATTCAGACTCATATATACACTGCTGGATTGTGGACACCAGATAAGCTATGAATTAATTAATGACATATACTAGATAAAGTGAACAGAAAAAGAACATTATTGTAACAAGGGACATTAACTATCCAGGAACTGACTGGGAGTGGACCTGTGGCAAAGTCATAGGTGAAAATTATTTTTCACTCCTCCGAAGGGAGAAGGACTTACTTCAGCATGTGAAGACTCCAACAAGAAGGAACAATATACTTCATTTATTGATTAGCAATATTGAGGATCTAGTCAAAAATTGTATGGTAGGAGAACATTTTTCAAACAGCGCTAGTTCATGTCAGAAAAAAAAAACTGTCTAGTAAGTATCACAAATATGATTATACAAATGTTGACAATAAGGCCATAGAAAGGCATTTTTCAGTAATGGTATTGGAAATTTGACATAATAAAGACACAAATACATAATGGACAAACCTTAAAAAACAACATTTCTGTAATAAGGGATAAAGATATCTCCAAAGTAAAGATGTTGCCTATAGAAGAAAGAGGAAAAAAACACCCTGGTGCAGCAATAAAATAAGGAAACTCATGATGACAAAGGAGAACTCGGTTTGTAAAATGAAGATATACAACACACAGCAGACTGACATAGATAGCACATACAATTTAAACCAATGTAAAAATCAAATAAAAGGGCAAATAGGAGCATGGAATACAAAGCAGCAAAAAATTCAGCAGATACCAAGCTATTTCTTAGCCATATAAATTTGTCAAGGGGGCAATTAAATCAACAGGACCATTACAGATAGGTAGGGAAATACTAACCAGGAAGAAAGACATGGTGGAACCATTTAATGAGTACAGTATTTCTGTAGTGTGTTTAGCAAGGATTGTAATACCCCAGTGAATGCTATAAGATATGGTTATGTAGCTGAAGGTACAAATAATGAAGATGTGGAAATAACCAGAGACTTGTTTAAACAAAAGTTAAGGGAATTAAAATCAAAAACAAACCTCCAGGACCAGATAATATAACTACAAAAATCATGAAAATATTGGGTGATAACTTGATTGGACCCCTAATGGAAATTTATAACAGATTGACTATAAAATTTGACTGGAAAACTGAAGATGTGGTGCCAGTTTTTAAAAAGGGAAATAGACTGCTACAGTCAAATTATGGACAAATAAGCCTAATGTCAACTCTGATCAAAGTGATGGAATCCATAATTGAAGACATACTAGAGAACAATATCAGAAGCATGGGGAATATAATAAGGAAGCAACATGGATTTAGCAGAGGAAGAGTGTGCTTAACAACTCTATTAAGATTTTATGAGTCAGTAAATAACACTTTGGATAAATATACACTATTGGATATTCTCTACCTGGAGTTTTCTAAGGTGTTCAATGTGGTGCCCCATGCAATTAAAATAAAACTTAAAACACAATAACAAAATGAAGGTTTTGTTGAACGGATAGGTGAATGGTTTAGGAACAGAATCTGAGGGTTAAGATAAATGGTTTCATGTTTAAGGAGGGTGATGTGACAGTCGGGTGTGACCGGAGGTCAGCCATGGGGCCCGTGCTCTTCCCATTATTTGTACTGGATATGTGGGAAGAACTGTTCATGTGGTTTCAGCAATTTGTGGATGACAGTAAGTTAGGAGAAGTAATTGAGAATGAACAGGATTTAAATAGGATTCAAACTGATTAAAACAAAATTGCTGCATGGAGGCGTGCCTTGGAAATGAAGCTAAATAAAGACAACTGTAGTCATGCATTTGGGAAAAAGAAAGAAATGCCATAATTGCTGCTTAGAGAATACGCTATTAGCTGTCATGAATAAAGAGACCTAGGTGTGATAATAACTAATAACCTAGTGCAATCAAAACACTGCAGCGAAACAGCTAACAAGGCTAAGAAGATTCTAAACTGTATGAAAAGGGCATTTTGTAAGCAGAAATGAAAAGGTAAAAATGTCACTGTATAGGAGCTTAGTTAGCCCAGTTATGGACTGTGCATCCCTGTTTGGGTTATACCATTAAAGAGACAAATAACAAACTAGAAAGTGTGCAGAGAAATGTAACCAAAATTATACAGGGAATGGAGGGATTTGACTATTAACAGCAGTTAATGAATGAGATAAAAACAAGTCATGTTGTTTGGGATGGCCCAGAGGCTGGCCCAAGGTGAGTAAGACCTTTGCATCAAAAGTAGTAAAGGGGTGAAGATCTCTCAAGTTTAATCCTTTAAATACTTAGGCATTTATCTGGACCCCTCCTTATATTTCATGGGACATTTAGACATCATTGGTAAAAAATACATCAAAAACTGGGTTTCCTGAATAGAAACATAAATATCCTGAGTGATGAGGCTAGGTTGATTATAGTCAGGCAAATTTTGTTACCAATACTGGATTATGGTGCTCCCCTATTCTTTAATCAGGGGGCGTCCTTTATGTCAAAATATCAATTTATATTAATAATATTTGTTGCTTTGGGCTATTGGCTCCAGTTAGAACACATCATTGTTTTCTATATGAGAGGATGAATATTCTGTCCCCAGAATGTAGAATAGAACACAATACTGATATATTCGCATTCACTATTTTGCATAACACATTTCCTGGCTGTCTTTATGAGAAATTTATAAAACAAAATGGATCCCATTTGACAAGGAAAAGTGTAGATTCACTATTTCATCCATCTTCTGTGAAATTGACAATGGCCAAATGTTCATTTTCTTGGCATGGTCCAACTCTGTTAGATAAGTTCTCATCCATAACTCAAAAAGCCAATAGTATAAAACATTTTAAATCAATGTTGGTCTCTTATTTTGGTAATCTGAATCTTTGCTTGTACAATAACAATGGAATTGTGCAATTGTGATTCTAATTTATATTTGTTAAATGTTGTATTAATATTATGTACTTGTATTGTGTGATGTATTTATGTTTTTATGTCAGGCATGACTGAAAAAGGGCGGTGCCCAGTCATTTTCCTGGTTAAAAATAAAAACAAAACAAATTAAGAAAATTAAATTTAATAAGGCTGGAGGATAGAAATTAAGAGGGGATATTCTTTATATGTAAAATATTAGCAAAGATGAAAACCTGCTGGAAATGCAACATGTAAAGTCAAGAACAAATAAGCATACAAATAGGGGGCAGAATATGGAGCTAAAATTGTCAGTTTTCTAAACTAATAAAAAAATGTTCACCCAAAGAATAACAGAGCTACTGAGTAGTCTACCACCAACAGTAAAAAATATTGGGACTAAATCAGAATTCGAAAAGAAAATAGATCACATAATACTTGAGAAATGTGATTTGACTTTCTACCACAGAAATAGTGGGCAGCAGTCTGAAGGGGCATATTAGCTTACTTCTGCCTTAAGAGCCTTAGTAATGTAATGAACCTTAGTTATTCTGATAAAACAGCCAAGTCATTTGGCCTGCACTGGCTACAGCGACTTTGTATTTTCACATATGTCCTCTGACATCCACTGCTTTTTAAAGATGTTACAGTAGAATTGAGGATATTGCCTGGCAACATTATTAACGGCTGCATCCAGAAAATCTTGACTTTTTAATCTTTCTCAAATTCAAATTACCACAGATAAACTTCAGCTATCAATTTGATTGGTCACGTGTTCCCACTTCTACTACTCCGGGTGTCAAATAAAGAGGGGCAAAGAAGGGAAGCTTCCCTTCATGAAAACTTCATGAAGGTTTTTGATATCACTAAACATGAAATACCACTTTACATATTTCTTCACCTGGGTACTTCATCAGGTGAAGACTTCATGGTGCAGTACTTCAGCAAAGTAGGAGCACTTTAAATAGCACTTCAACTGGTGGAAGTGGCACTTCACTGACAGTGTGCAACTATATAGTTACTTAAGAAAACCCAGAAAATTCAACCTGTCACCATTTAGCCAGTCTTTTCCAACCTCCTTACTCCAGCTCCACCCGCTGAAGACTGTTGCTACCCACTCTAACTTCTAGACACCCATCTCACCCTTCTCCCCATGACACCTCCAAAAAGGATACAGATTAGGTACCACATTGTGAGACTGTCACAGCCCTCTCTCTCCACCTTGTGGGCATTGGTCTGAGGTCATGCAGGAAGCCCAGAATCTAACTACGAACAAAAGTGGGGTCTGTCTCTGACCCAGTACTCCCAACATACAATCAGTGCAGAGAGTGAGGCTCATACTGGACATCTCACTTTGGAAAAGTACATTCAGGCTGTGTAAAAGTGCAGCACACCCAACCCACTCTCAATGATGAGGGGTGTGTAGTCCATGATGGCTCTGATGAGTCTGGTTCCTCTTCACCCCACAGAGGACTTTTTTCACCCACTCAGAAAGGCAGGCAGTCACTCAGGATTAGTGATGCTAGGCCTCCTTCCAAGATAAGTCCTGATTACAACCCAAGACAGCAGTAGATAACCACTCTCTTAGCATCTGGAGTTACAGCAAAGCAGGGTTGAACTGGGGTATAAGGGGCCCACCTGGAATGTTGACACAGGGGCCCACCTGGAGAATCAATAGGGGAGGGCCCAGGGTGACAGAGTCATATCAGTATTCCACTTCAGTATGACACTCTAGCCTTGTATTTGTATCTTACATTTACTTACAGGGCCCATTTATTTAAGGGGAGGGTGGCAGAGATGACAAAGCCAAAGATTCTCAGAGTTTCGAAGGTGGTTATGTACCCAACAGAGGGGGCCCACCTGGAAATGTCCAGGTATCCTGGTGAGTCAATCTGACTCTGCAGCAAAGCAACCCCTAACTGAAGAAACAGTGGAGCATAATCAAGTCACCTTTGCTCATTGTCACTACAGACCTACGAAGTCACTTAGGCATTGGAGGTTTTGGGACAACTCCCTTGATGTGGTGCTGCCAGTCCCTAGGGCCATCTCAGCTAGAAAGTTCAGGATCTTCAACTTCAACCAGAGGATTAGGGACTGGTGCAAGGAAGAGGGCTTTTGCTGCAAGTCAGACTGGGGAAGTGTCTGGGAGGAGAAACCCTATACTTGTCAGATAGGCTGCATAGTAGGGGGGGGAACCAGGATGCTCAATGACAGAATCAGGGAGCACATCATAGCCACCTTAAATTCAAACTGAGTGTGGGACTACCGTAGGGCACAGAATCCAAGGTTCTCAACAGCAGGAGCCAGGAAGGCCTCTCCCAAGCAGAGGGCACCATAAACAAAAGAGAGTTGGGGGTTGGAGAATGGGTATTTGGACCACACTTTGGGGATGGTGAGAAGGAGAGGTGGGAACAAGACCGGGAAGGGGAGAAATCAGAGGGGCAGCCCAAGGGAGGAGGGAGGACTGAGAAGGGAGAAGAGGTAAGGAAACATGGGATGTGGAGAGTGATATCCATAAATGCCTGAAGTCTGTGGAACAAGATGGATGGATGACCTCCAGGCCATGATGATAGAGGGCCAAGCAGTTCTGGTGATGGTCCTTGATACCTGAGCAACACCGAACCATGGCTGGGATATGTCTATTCCTGGATACACCCTCCATAGGAAGGACAGGATGAAAGGTAAGGGGGAGGGCTAGCACTCTATGTTAGAGAAGGGATTAAGGTCACAAGGAAAGATGGGAAGGAGAGACTACAGAGACTGTATGGGTGCAGCTGCTGTCAGGGGTGGGGAAGAAAGTAAGGGTGCGGGTATTTTTCCAACCACCAAATCAGGATGAATCCACATATCAAGAGCTGGGAGTGAGATAAGGAAGGCTTCAAAAGCAGGGGAAGTGGTAATAGTGGATGATTTCAACATGCCCAGTGTGAATTGGAGCAGCTGTAGGAGTCAAGTGATTCTAGATGTGATCCAGATGGGTTTTTGACTCAGGGTGATGGAGCTGACAAGGAACTGGGCCATCCAGGACCCAGTGCTGATGAATAGTGATCATGTCATAAGCATCAGAGTCGCTGAGTCCCTGGACAGGAGTGATCACCAGTCTGTGTGGTTTCAGGTGGATATGAGATGTGAAGTGTTGAACACAAAAACACATGTTCTTGATTTCAAGAAGGCAAATTTTGCATGCCTCAGGGTGATATTAGGGGAAAGACTGAGTGAGTTCAGGCAGGCATAGGTGTGGAAGACAGATGGTCCTTGATACAGGAGGAGTTCCAGGCAGTCATTGCAACTTGCTTTAAACAGAAGGGTAAAAAGAATAACAAGAGAAAACCACTGTGCTTTATAGAGAGGGTGGGCAGAGCAGTGAAAGATAAAAGGGCTTCTTAAAGGATGTACACGAAGACCTAAAGGGAGGCAAACAGGACTGAATACTTAGGGAAGCTGAAGTCAGCTAGCAGAGTTGTAAGCCAGACCAAGATGGGAATGGAGCTCTGTATAGCTCAGGTGGTCAAGGAAGGACAAAAGACCTTCTTCTGATGCACAGAGGAGAAAAGATCAGCAAAGAAGGCATAATGAAGCTGAGAAGGGGACAGTGTGTGGAGGGGAACAAACAGAAAGCAAAAGTATTAAAAAAGTACTTTTGTTCAATCTTTCTAAAGGAGATGAATGGACCAGTCCCACAGGGTAACATAGGGATGGGGGCAGTTGTAATGAGTGAGGAACCAATTATGGAGTAGGGAGTCCTCAAAGGGCTCAAGGCCCTCAAGGTGGACAAGTCCCCAGTGCCAGATGGCATGCACCTGAGGGTACAGAGAGATCTCACAATAGTTCTTGTAGCACCCCTGGGTGACCTGTTCAACTGCTCTTTGGACACAGACATGGTGCCATGCGGACAGAGTATGGCTGATATTGTACTCCTACATAAGAGTGGTCCAAAAGATGAGTCATGGAACTATAGACAAGTGAGCTTGACATCAATTTTTGGCAAACTGATGGAAATCATCCCAATGGAAAGGTTGTCAAGTTCCTTGAAGTGAACAAGTTCCAGGATAGCAGGCAACATGGGTGTATTGCATGGCGGTCTTGTCAAACTAATTTGATCAGCTTCTTTGATTGGGTCACTAAGGCATTGGACAGGGGTCAGGCAGAAAGCATGCTGTACCTGGATTTCAGCAAAGCCTTTGACTCAGTACCCCACAAGAGGTTGATTAAAAAGCTGGCAGAATTGGGGACAGGGGAGAAACTGACCATGTGGGTGGCAAACTGGCTAGCAGGGATAATGCAGTGGGTGATGATGGGTGGGCACTCTGGAATGAAGCACGTTACTAAAATCCTGTCTGTAGTGATTCAAGTTTCCCTATGTTCTAAATGGTGTCTAGTTACTTGGATCATGTAAAAAGGCAGTCCATAGTACAAAACATATAGGTTGGATGAACTGCACTCAAAACACAAGTTTTTCAAGCTGAACACTTTTAATATTTTTCAAATTCACAACAGGTAACCAGGGCTCTGGTTACCTAGTATGAATTTGAGAAATATTGAAAGCGTTAAGCTTGAAAAACTTGAGTTTTGAGTGGAGTTCATCCAACCTGTATGTTTTGTACTATGACACAAGTTACTAGCAGAGCTCAGCAGAGGTGAGTGCTTGGCCTGGTCCTATTTAATGTGGTTATTAATGACATTTGGGACAGCATCAAAGACACAATATATCTATTCCTGCACAAAACCAAGCTCAGCGGGAGGATGGACAGTGAAGAGGGGATCAGAAATCTGAGGGAGGACCTGGTGAGGCCAGAAATGTGGTCTAGAATCCAGCAACTGGGATTCAATGCAAAGAAGTTCTAGGTAATACACAAAGAGTGTAAGAACCCCAGAGTCAAATACAGACTTTCATACGGTGATGGTTACAGTCTCAGAGGAGGAAAAGTACCTAGGGACAGGAATCAAAAGCAACCAGAAACCTTCAATGCAATGCAAAAAGCCAGTGGGGAAAGGCAAACAGGATGTTGGGTTGCATATCAATGGGGTTCTCTAGCAAAAGTAAGGAGGTCATTCTGCTCCTATACAGATCCACTGTATGATTGCACCTGGAGTACTGTGTATAGAACTGAAGCCTGTACCTCAGGAAGTACATAAGTCAGCTTCTTGCAGTGCAGAGAAGAGCTAACAAGATAAATCAAGGGCTGCAGTATGTTCTGTATGAACAGAGGAAGGTGAACTTGAACATATACTCACTTTCAGGGGAGAGAAGGGGGGGGCATGATCAAGACCTTTAAATGCCTTAAATGCATAAACAAGGTCAACACTGGGGATCCTTTTGGCATAAGTGAAAACAGAAACACCAATGGGGATAGCTACAAATTGGTGGGGGTAGGTACAGGAAGGAGGCCAGAAGACACTTCTTCACAGAGCGAGTGGTGAGTGGTGACAGGGTGGAATGCACTACCAAATGGGGTAGTCAATCACAAATCAGTTGGGGGGTTTCAAAAGGGGTCAGGTAAAGTCAAGGGAAGGTTAGGGTGATGGGGAGTCGGAGCAACATGTAACAAATTTAGATGAGCTCTGCAATGAGCAGACTTGATAGACCTTTTGGACCTTCTGCTGGCATTTTCTTATGTTTGTATGCTGATATGATTTCAGCAGTTTCAGTCAAAAGGCCAACAGCAGACAAAGCATGTCTCCATCCTTTATGCTTTCCAGCAGATCTGAAATTATGCAGAATAATCTTCTTCAAGCTCAGGACTGAGGACTCTGCTGATTGGCTAAACAGTGTCTCTGAACAGAATTGTGTAATCTCTGTTCTCTGATTTGTCATCAATTTTGTGAAGAAAGAATACACTGAAATCTTAAGTACAGTAGCCTGCTTGTCCATGGTCTGTAAAACTGAACTCAGGATTGGCCAACATTTCTGGCCTGGTTAGGTTCCATCTGACCCCTAAGAAAATGTCAAAAAGGGAGGTTCTGCTCCAATACAGGTGTACTGTAAGATAAAAGGTTTATAAATCCACCTTAACAAATCCAAAAATCTAGCATTTTGTGTCATTTGCAACTTCCTCATGAAAACAGTGGTAAGCTTGTACTTAGAGATGCCATAGGCAAGAAATAGAAACATAGAATTTGTTGGCAGAAAAGGAATGCTATGTCCAGCCAGTCTGCCTAAGGGTTCCCTGTCTATTGCACCTCTGCAAACCCTAACTGGTCTCTGGGGACCCTCCCTGTTTCTGTACTACTCTAATTTGCTCCTGTGTCTGCATGCTTGAAGCCTTCCACTGTTATAGCCACCACAGCTTCAGGTGGCAGTCTGTTCCATGCTTCTACCACCTTTTCTGTGAAGAAGTATTTCCTCACATCTGTCCTGAAGTTCCCCTCTCCAATATCATTGTATGTCCCCTAGTCCTGGAGCTCATCTTCTAATGGAACAGGCTCTCTTCCTGCACTTTGCTACCCCTGTGAGGTACTTGAAGGTCTTGATTATATCGTTGTGGCGGGATGTTGTTTTCAGACACACATTCATGTAAGGATTCATGTATGTTTGTTAATTTGCCCCCCCCCGAGGTCCTCTGCGAGCGAGGAAGCTGGTTCTTCCTGGGGGACTGATTCTAATAATAGCAGACTCTGTGTTAGAGCCTACACTCTACCCTGTCACATTGGCCCTCTTTATAAATGAAACAGTGAAGTAAAACTGTTTGTGTTGTGGTGTATGACACAACCACATAAAAGCATGAGCACATGATGTGTTTTCTTTTTTCGTTTAATCAGTAATTGATGTTAAGATTGGTACTAAAATGATAATACTTACCAAGAAGATGGTATTCCCCTACTTTCTGTTTTTGGAGAGCATTTCCTGATCAGGAAAGGGAGACGGTAATTTGGAACAGACTCTGGTGTTGCAGTAAAATGAGTCCCTATAGAAACAGACAGCTGGTTTAAGTATGTATCTATATGTTGTAAGTGGCTAAACAATGTCAGGAACCAATCAGATTCCAAATTCAAATTGAGTTATTTACATATGCACCACCACTTGGTCAGGTCACTATATGGGCAGGGTATATAAAGGGAGCCAAAAATCCCTGCAGTCAGTTGTCAGCCAGCCTTGCTGGTGGAAGGGCTGTGAGGTAAGGTAGAGTAGCAGGGCTGGTCCTGATCCTGTGAGGTAAGGGGGGTAATAGCCCTTACTGAGCCGAATGCTCTGGTCCTAGCCATTGGTTCTTGGAGCCATTACTGAGCTGAATGCTCTGATCTTAGCCATTGGATCCTGGAACTCCTAGGCCATTAAGAGTTTTGCTAATCCTGACATTGCCCAGCTACTTTGCTCTACATTGCTGCATGCTACTGAAGCTGCACTTCAAGAGAAGCTTTTTAGAGACTTTTGAAAATAAAAGAGCTGTGATCACTAAAATTCTGGTCTCCGGCATCTTCCATACAACCTACCTGCCACAAGTGGTGTTAGAAGTGGGATTGTTTCCCATGTGATATGTGGGAATATCTGACATACTGTACCTACTGGTCGAGGAAGATGCCCAAAGGAGCTGGAGTGCATGCTGTGACTACAAGAGGTATGGAGCCGAATGAGGCTGAGCTTGAGGCTGAGAGGTTGGGGGCTAAGCCAAAAGTTGGCAGACATTTGACTACATCCTTTGACCTTGGCAAGCCATAAGCAGATAAGAAAGAGTCCACAGAAGAAGATGAAGAAAAAGAAAGGGAGTACACACCACAAATATTGGCTGGGGAACTCACAGCTTTCCTAAAGTGGTGGACAGCCCATCTAGAAGCTGTTGAGAGAAAGAGAGAAAAGCAGTGGCATGTTATGCTACAATCCCTGACAGTAAAGCCAGAACCACTGCCACAGCTTGGAGCAGCTCCATTACCTACACTACATCAAGACATACATCTGAATCACTTAACATCTACAGATGACATCAAGGCATTCCTGACATCATTTGAGAGGGTTACCTTGGCCTGTCAGTGGCCCAGAGACCAGTGGGTAGTGAACCTTGTTCCAGCACTCACTGATAAAGTGCAGCAAGCCTACAGCAATGTAGATGTTACACAGGCCTACAATTATGACTATGTCAAGCAAGAAATACTCTGACCAGATGATATAGCCTGTGAAACGTACAGGCAGAGGTTTCAAGGCTTGAAATTCAATGCCGCAGAAATGCCCATGGAGATGTTTACATGTGTAAAAGACATGCTTGAAATGGCTTCAGTCCAATGGAAAAATAAAGCAGGAAATGGTGGACATGATATTAATTAAGCAGATTATTGCCAATTTACTGGCAGAGGTCCAACTTTGAATATAGGCCAGAAAATGGAAAGAGAGCAGTGACCCTAGCAGATGACATTTTGCCCACCTGAAGGACATCTGCACCTTTCCAGAGTACTCCCTCCTATGGTAAGATCCAACCAACCTACTTCTACATTGGGTGAGAAAACGAAGAGGGAACAGAAAAGGGGTCAGTAAGTCTTCTGGAGACATTATCTGCTTTAAGTGCAATAAACCAGAAAATTTGGCCCGTAATTGCCAAAGTAAGAAAGCAGAAGTCCAGCTAGCCCTCTATGCCAAAGGACAGTATCTAATGCCAGTTAATATTTATGGAAAAACTGTCCTGGGATTTTAGATTCTGAGAGCCACCAAACATTATTAAAAGCTGCACTAGTGGGAACTATATAAAAACAGTGGCCTGATATCATCTGTACTGATTTTCCCCATTTTCATGAACTTTTGAAAGACTGTGACATTGACAATTTATCAACAGTTGTTCAAACTAGAAGCCAGACTAGGAAGCAAGAAGGACTAAAGGAACTGTACCCTTTTGATGATGACACCTACAGAACCCAACAACAGAACTACAGAATTCTACAGAACTAGAAAGAGTAAAAATAAAAAGAGAAAGGAAAAGAAAGCATAGTTGGAATCCCATAGTGATCCGGTGAAACTGGATCTCACACCACCAACAGATGTTGGGGACTTAAAACATGATTTGGACTTGAGTTTACAATGTGATATAATATGTGAACAAAGGAATGATGCTGAGTTAAGAGCTCTGTGTAAATCAGTGGGTAAGCTGCATGGGAATACTCAGTATGTGAATCAAAATGATATTTTGTATAGGGAATGTACAAACCCCAAAACCAAAGAAATTTGTACCTGTTAGTAGTCCCTTAAAAATATAGGGAGCAGCTCATGCATTTAATATTGCAGAGCATGCCCGACTTGCCAAAAATTAGCTGCTACCACCAACCAGAATGTAGTACCTTTGGTGCCCATGCCAGTAACATAAACACCATTTACTAGATTAGCTATGGATGTAGTCGGACCTCTAGAACATAGGACTAAGGGTAATAGATTCATACTGGTGGTTTGCGACTATGCCACACGTTACCCTAAGGCAATACCATTATGAACAGTAATGGCTGAGAAAGTAGTAAAAATAGTTAGCTGGATTGGTGTCCCTAAGGAGATTTAACAGATTAAAGGATTCAGTCCAACTCTGCTCTGTTAAGATCACTGTATAAAGCTTTGGGCATTACAGCAATCCGCACTTCTCCCTACCATCCCCAAATGGACAGCATAGTTGAGAGATACAATAAATCCCTAAAGCAAATATTTAAGTTTGTTGCTCTTGAAGGAAGAGACTGGGACAAGTATCTTCCTCTACTGCTTTTTGCTGGTATACACCGCCGACAGCGCAATTTTGACAGCGACCATCACTACAGCGCCATGTCGCTGTAGTGTCAGCGCTGGATCCCGGCACTGTATTCTGGGTGTTTTTCACCTCCTCCTCTAATAAGCTCCAACTCAGAGTGGATTATATTTAGTGGAGGGGGTGAGGGGGCGAAGCTCCCTGAAGAAAACATGTTTTTCAGTGAGAAACCGTATGCTGACCACAAATGCAATCGACATGATGGTTTTGCTGTACAGTCGTTCTACAAAAATGTTGTCGACGACCAGTCGTAGATCCTTTTTTGCCTATAGGGAAGTACAAAACATGAGAAAACTAGGGGTAATTGAAGAATCGCATGGTCAATGGGCCTTTTCCATGGTTGTGGTGAAAGGAAGAAAGAAAGAAAGAAAGAAAGAAAGAAAGAAAGAAAGAAAGAAAGAAAGAAAGAAAGGGAATCTGTCTAGAATTAAGATGTCTGAACCAAGTCTCATTATTTGATGCCTACCCAATGCCCTGTGTAGATGAACTTACAAATAGTCTAGGTAATGCTAAGTACATCAGTATTTTGGTTATGACCAAAGGGTACTGGTAAATGCCCCTAGCCCAAACATCCCATGACAAAACTACTTTTGGCACCCCACTGGGTTTTTACCAGTTTACGGTGACACCCCTTGGATTACATGGTGCACCCGCAACATTTCAGCGATACATGAATCACATATTGGCACCCTATGGAGAGTTTAGTGTAGCATACACGGATTACATTTTTGTATACAGTACAGACTGGGAAACACACTTATCACACTTAGATGCCATCCTTGCAGCCTTACAAAAGGCAGGCCTCACCGTAAATCCCCAAATATGTGCTATAGGCATGGAAGAAACAAGATACTTGAGGTTTGTCATGGGTGGTGGAAATGTCAAACGCTAAATTGCAAAAGTGGAGGTGGTAGCTAAAAGACCATGCCCTCTGACTAAAAAACAAAGTCAGATCTTTTTTGGGCCTTGCTGGCTACTACAGCCACTTTATCCCTCACTTTTCTGCAATTGCTGCACTCTTAACCGACTTGAAGAAAAAAGCACAGCCAAACAAGATATGTTGGACACCTCAGTGTGAGGCTGCTTCCTTTGCCCTAAAAGCAGCCCTTTGTTCCACCCCTGTGCTAAAGGGACCAGACTTTAGCAAACCTTTCCAACTTCATACAGATGCTTCAGACATACAGTAGTAGCCACAGACATGGCCAGATGTAGGTCTGAGGGCTGTTCTTAGCCAAGTAACAAATGATGACGAGCATCCTATTTTGTATTCTAGTAGGAAACCCTTTGAAGCACTATTCTACAATCAAAAAAGAATGTCTAGCAGCTACCGAGACTGTAGAATCCCTAAAATTCTATTTATTAGGGAGGAAATTCACATTAATCATGGACCACAATCTGTTGAGTTGGTTGCAGTAGATGAAAGACAAGAATGTCTGTTGGATATGGTGGTACTTAGCCATGTGACCTTATAAGTTTACCATGTTACATTGGTCAAATAAGCAGCATATCAGTGCTGACTACGTGTCATGATACAGTGCTGAGACTGACAGAGATGAAACATCTCAAGTCTCAGAAGTTTCTAGGGAAATTAATGGATGTCAAGGACTCAGAAAAAGGAACACTAGAAAACCACATAAACGTACGGGTTTTCTTTAATGGAGGGAGGTATGTGGCAGAATGTTGTTTTCAGAAGAACATTCAGGTAGTATTCATGTATGTTTGTTCATTTACCCCCAGGTTCTTCATGTGAGCTAGGAAGCTGGTTTCATCCTGGGGACTGATTCTAATTATTTTCTGTACCCTATATGTGCTGTAAGACTGTTACACTATATATAGCAGATTCTGTCTTAGAACCTACACTCTGCCATGTCACATTGGCCCTCTTTGTAAATGAAACAGTGAAGTAAAACTGTTTGTGGTGTGCTGTATGACACAATCTCATAAAAGCACGAGCACAGGATGTTTTCTGTTTTCATTTAATCAGTAATTGATGTTAAGAATGGTACTAAAATGATGGTACTTACTGTACCAAGAAGATGGTAAACCCTCAAGCTCTGTTTCTAGATAGTGTTTCCTGATCTAGACAGGGGGAAGGTAATTTGGAACAGACCCTGGTGTTGCAGTAAAATGAGTCACAATAGAAACAGACTGCTGGTTTATGTATGTATCTGTGTGATGTAAGTAGCTAAACAATGGTCAGGAACCAATCAGATTCCAAATTCCACCTGGTCAGATGACTGTATAGGCAGGGTATATAAAGGAAGCCTGAAATCCCTGCAGTCAGATGTCAGCCAACCTTGCTGGTGGAAGTGATGTGAGGTAGGGTAGAGTAGCATTGCCGGTCCTGGTCCTGGTCCTGGTCCTATTCCTGGACCTGATCTTGTGAGGTAAGGCAGGTACAGTCTTTACTGAGCTGAATGCTCTGATTCTAGCCATTGGATCTTGGAGCAATTACTGAGCTGAATGCTCTGATTCTAGCCATTGGATCTTGAAGCCATTACTGAGCTGAATGCTCTGATCCTAGCCATTGGATCTTGAAGCCACTACTGAACTGAATGCTCTGATTCTAGCCATTGGATCTTGAAGCCACTATTGAGCTGAATGTTCTGCTTCTAGCCATTGGATCTTGGAGCCATTACTGAGCTGAATGCTCTGATCCTAGCCATTAGATCTTGAAGCCATTACTGAGCTGAATGCTCTGATTCTAGCCATTGGATCTTGGAGCCATTACTGAGCTGAATGCTCTGATTCTAGCCATTGGATCTTGGAGCCATTACTGAGCTGAATGCTCTGATCCTATCCATTGGATCTTGGAGCCATTACTGAGCTGAATGCTCTGATCCTATCATTGGATCTTGGAGCCATTACTGAGCTGAATGCTCTGATCCTATCCATTGTATCTTGGAGTGATTACTAAACTGAATGCTTTGATCCTAGCCATTGGATCCTGGAATTCCTATGCCATTAGGAGCTTTGCTGATCCTGACATTGCCCAGCAACTTTGCTATACATTGCTGGATGCTGTTGAAGCTTCACTGCAAGAGAAACATTTTGGAGATTTTTGAAAATAGAAGAGCTGTGATCACTGAAATTCTGGTTTCCAGCATCTTCCATACAACCCATCTGCCACAATCTCCCCACATTCTCCTGTTCTCCAGAATAAATGTATTGAGATCATGTAGTCTCTCATCATAGGGCTTCCCTTGCAACCCCTACACCATTCTGGTTGCTCTTCTCTGGACTGTCTCCACCCTGTCTATGTCTTTCCTGAGGTATGACCTCCAGAACTGGGAACTGGACACACTATTTCATATGGGGAATACAAGAGAGTGGTACAGCGGAAGCACCATGTCTCTGCACCAGCTGATGATGCCCCTCCCTATGAACTTCAATATCCCACTAATCCTGATCATGGTTTTGTCACATTGCACTGCCACATTAAGGTCTTCTGAAATAACAGCCCTGAGGTCCCCCTCCTAACTAGTGACTGCCAACTCCTTCCCCCATCCTATACTCAGCACTGGGGTTCTTGTGCCCTAAATGCATGATTTTGTACATTTTGGCATAGAACCCCAACTGCCATGCCTTCAGCCACACTTCTTGTTTCCCTAGATCCCTGTCTTTGCTTTCTCTTGGGTTTCAACCCTACTGCAGATCTCTGTGTCCTGTTCAAACAGACAGACCTTCCATTCAAGTTCCTCTGTAGTATCACCAGTGAAGATATTGAATGAGGACTTGTCTCTGTACTGTACCCAGTGGTACTTTGCATGTCACCTCCCCCCCACTGGGTTGGAGTGTGTAGTTTACCACTACTCTCTACCAATTATTCGTTTGCCAGTTATGAACCTACTTTATCATTTTGGCCCATCCCCAAATGGGTCAGCTTCCTTTTCAGCCTCCTGTGCAGCACAGTGTTGAAGGCCTTGATGAAGTTAAGATAGGCTACATCCACTGTCCTCATAGAAACATAGAAACATAGAAGTTGAAGGTAGATAAGGACCGCAAGGCCCATCCAGTCTGCCCATTTTTTCTACCTTATGAATGTGCCATAGCCTTTACTCTGTCAATGGCCTATTTAGTCATAGTCATCTGTATTGCTCCCTTATGCCTATCCCATGCCTATTTGAAGCCCTGTACTGTATTCATATACACCACTTCCTGAGGTAGATCGTTCCATGCATCCACCACCCTTTTTGTGAAAAGGAACTTCCTCACATTACCCCTTAATTGTCCTCCCTCTAATCTCATGCTGTGTCCTCTTGTCCTGCTATTTTTCTTATATTGAAATGTGTTAGACTCTTTCACCTTGTTAATGCCCTTAAGATGTTTGAATTTTCATCAATCGTATCACCTCTCTCCGTCCTTTGCTCTAGGGTATACATATTGAGCTCAATTAATCTGTCCTCATATGTTTTCTGATGCAGTCCCAGCACCATTTTGGTTGCCCATCTGTAGACTGCCTCTATTTTGTTAATGTCCTTGTGCAGGTGCGGCCTCCTGTACTGCACGCAGTATTCCAGATGGGGTCTAACCAGTGTCTTGTAAAAAGGGAATATTACCTCTCTCTCTTATAACTTTTGATACCCCTGCTAATACACCTCAACATCCCTCTAGCCTTACCTACTGCTTTAGTGGTCTGCTTGAATGATTTCAGATAATCTGTGATGATGATGCCCAAGTCTCTTTCTTCCCTTGTGATTGCCAGCAACTCCTCTCCCAACCTATATTGGCTTCAGGGTTTCTCTTCCCTATGTGCATGATCTTGCACTTCTTTGCGTTAAACCCCAGTTGCCACTCTTCAGACTACTTTGTCAGTTTTTCCAGATCTCTTCTCATTCTGCCCACCCCATCTGGATCATCTGCTCTGTTGCAGATCTTGGTGTCATCTGCAAACAGGCAAACTTTACCCTTCAGTCCATTGGCAATGTCACTGATGAAGATATTGAAGTGGACTGGCCCCATGACTGATCCCGGAGGTGCCCCACTTGTGACTTGCATCTCTTCTGACTGTATACCATTTACCACCACTCTCTGTTTTCTGCTCACCAACCAGTTTGCCACCCAGTTGACCAACTTCTGACCCTCCCTGAGCCTACCCAGCTTATAAATCAATCTTCTACAGTATGTGCAACAGTATAGAAAGCTTTGCTGAAGTCAAGGTAGGCAACATCAACTGCCCCCCCTTGGTCCACCACTCTGGTTACCCAGTCAAAGAAATCGATGAGATTGGTTTGATAAGAACTTCCTGTTGTAAACCGATGCTGTCCCAGATCCTGCACGCCTATGGATTCCAGGTGTTGCACTATTCTTTCCTTAAGGAGTACCTCCGTAATCTTGCCCACTACTGAGGTAAGACTGACTGGTCTGTAGTTCTCTGCCTCCTCCCTACTGCCACTCTTGTGGAGTGGGATCACATGAGCCCTTCTCCAGTCTACTGGGACCTCTCCTGTGCTTAGAGGCTCACTAAACAGTTCTGATAATGGCTCTGCTAGTTCCACCCTTAGCTACTTTAGTACCCTGGGATGTATTCCATCAGGTCCTATTGCCTTGTCCACCCTGAGCTGAGTGAGCTCTTGTAGGACCCTTTCTTTTGTGAAGGGACTTGTGCACACCTCCCTCCCCCCTATGTCCATGTTGCTGAGCTGTGAGCCCTGCCCTACCCTACCTTCTCCTCAGTAAATATTGAGCAGAAGTATCTATTTAGGATAGATGCATTTCCTTGCTCCTCCTTCTCCACACACTCCCCCTTATCCCCTTTGATCTTAGCAATCCCCCCTCTGGACTTTCTCCTTTCACTGATGTATCTATAGAAAGTCTTGTCACCTTCTTTTTCTGCTCGTGCTAGTGTTTCCTTGGTTTGGGCCCTTTCCTGCCTTACTGACTTCCCTACTTCCCTTAGGGAAGTTTGGTAGGCCCCTTCTTTCATCCCACTGTGTTCCCTTATATTTCCTGAAGGCCAACCTTTTGGCTCTGACCTTTTCTGCTCCTGTTTTTGAGAACCAAAGTGGTTTCCTCCTTCTTTTGCTCTTACTTTTCTCCCTAACACAATGGGATGTTGCTTCAAGTATTGTATCCTTAATGCTTGCCCACTTTGCCTGTACCCCCTCACCTGTATTTCTTGTTTCCCAGACTGCAAGCATTTGTGTACATGATTTTCCATTGGCCAGATTTTGGTGCGTTAGTTGTGGGGTGAGGTCCAGCTTTTCCCCTGTGTGTCATATGGGGTGCCAGACTTTTTTCCTTACTTGGTGATGCAAATTAACTACAAACAAGCTGAATTCCTGTTTGATCACTAGCGGAGGAGGGAAGGATGTTCTTCCCATTCTATGTATCGGGTACTGCACCCCCTCACCATTTGCTAGTTTAAATATTATGCAAAGTCATCAAACTTCTGCCCCAATTCACTGACTCCATCCTTAGTCAGATGCAGTCCATCAAATTTAAAGAACTTTCGCTCCCAGAACTGTTGCCAGTTACCTACAAATTTGTGTCCGTTTCCTGGCAACAGCCCTTGAGCCACATGTTTAGCTCCTCTATCTCCCCTTCTCTGACCTTCTGTCCATCTTCTGTCCATCTTCTCCCCTCTCCCAGACCAGCAGGATCTCAGAGAAGGAGATGCCAGATGAAATGGATGACAGCTTGTCTCCCAGCCTGGTCAGGTATTCTTTGTTCTGCACAACTGACTGGCTGGCGAGATCATTAGTCCCTATCTGCACCAGGATGTTGGTGTTTTCTCCTGCTTCCTGCATGATTTTAGCAATGCAGTCAGTGTCTTTCCACTCTGACATGCCTAGGAGACATCTGACCATTACCCCCGGCTGGAGGTAGGTATCAACTCCCCAAATCATGGAGTCTCCTATGATGAGAATTGTTTTGGATTTCCTTTTTGCCTTTTTTATTTTGGTCCATGTTTTGGGTGAGTTTTGTAGTGCTAGCTTCTGTGCTGCAGTGTCCTGCTCTGCAGTGTCCTCTGCCCCTTTGTTTGATTTCAGAGATAGAGGCAGATACCCGTTTGTAGTTTTTATATGGTTTGTGGAGGTGATAGGTTTGTGAGCACTGAGTGATGGGGCACCCGATTTGCCCCTCCTAACCACCTACCAGCCTCCAGGACCAACTACCCTCTACATCAAGGTGCTTCAGTTGAATGTTGGGGAAATGGTAGGTGGTTCTTGTAATATATTTCGTCCTGAATATGCGATTTGAATTGCGCAATCTCTACCAACGCTGTCCGGAGCTGAGCCCTTAGATCTCTGATGGTCCAGCATGTGGGACAGCATCCTAAATCCTGTATAACTGCCCTTTTGAAAAGTGTCTCACAGTACCTGCAGTTAATAATATGCATTCCAGTTGAGTTGCCAAGTTTATAACCTGATCCAAGTAATCAGGAGGAAAATGAAAGCATAAGTTTGATTTTTTTTTTTTTTTTATATATATATTTTTGTTTGTTTTTGTATAACATTTTAAAACAATTTAGTTTAATTGTGCCCAGGAGCGGTTCAACTATGTTCAATGTAGGGGGGCCAAATAATTTTCACTGAAGTGGCAGGGGGGTGTGTGGGCCTCCTAGGCCCCCAGAAAACTTTACACTTTTTGAAGTATTTGGTGTCTTTTTTTTTATCTTTCAGTGTTTACTTCATATAAATAAATTATACAGTATCATGTCAAGAATTTATTCTTAAATAATCCAATTAGACTCATTACCTTGAGTGATGCTGTGCAGTACCTTCCTTCTAGTGCCCAGCATGCACAAATGCTATTTCACATTAGGGATGGGCGGACCAGAAAAGGCTCTGACCCTTATTATCAGGATTAGGATCCAGGCTAAAGTCCTGATTAGTAAGGATAAGTTCTGATTTAAATCAGAACGTTTTGTAAAATGTGAGGAAAACTGAAAATCCGCCATAAAATTGCATAAAATGGCACCGAGATTTATGACACACACATGGAATTGTAAACAGCTGAAGCTCTATAAGTGTCTGTTGACTCTTTTGTTCTTTTTAGCTGCGTTTTTTCTTATTTTATGAAATTAAGGCACTCTTGCGCTTTTGCTTTAAACTGCGCATTTTAGTTAGGGTAACAATAGAAGACACTGGCAGAACAGAGGTTAAAACTGCCATGAGATATGAGTTCAGACAGGTACTGAGTGGGCACTGAAGCTCTGTCTGTTGGCCTTCCCTATCCTAGCCCTCCTGCCAGGTTGATCTGTGTTTTTCTTTTTATTCCCCTTAGCCCTTTTGGGGGTTTTTTGGCTTTTATTTTCCTTCATGAAATTAAGGCACTCTTGCACTTTACTTTGCAGTTTGCACTGCTGGACAAGTTTATAGTTAGGGCAAGTTACACAACAAGAGAACTCTTACAGAAGACATTGGCAGAGCACAAAAACTGCCATGATGAGATATGAGTTCAGGCAGGTACTGAGTGAGCACTGAAGCTCTGTCTGTTGGCCTTCCCTATCCCTTCCCCCTTGTCAGGTTGATCTGTATTCTTTTTATTCCCCATGGCCCTTTTTTTCTTTGCCCTTTTTAAATAAAATTAAAGCACTCTTGCAGTTTGCTTTAGTAAAGTTTAGTTATTAGAGCAACAAGTGAAAGTAAGGCAGTACTGGTACTATACTGGCAAGCAAAGACTTAGTAGTGTACAGGCTTTAGTTAGAGCAACAACAGAAGGCACTACTACTGGCAGACTAGCAGAGGTAGTAAACTAAAACCACTGCCATGACACAGGCTGAGCTGTACTAAGCACTGAAGCTCTGTCCAGTATCCTTTTTGGGCCCTCCCCTTCCCCACCCTCCCTCTCCTGGCAAGGTTAACAATTTTTTTCTTTAATCCTCTTGAACTTCCAGTCCCGCCCCCCCCGCCATCTTCTTTATCCCTTATTAACCCCTACCCCATTGCAATTTTTTTTAGCAGCTGCAGGCTAAAGTTTATTTCCAAGGCTCTGCTGGTGGTCAAATGCATGGACGAAAGATTCATCTTTGCCACGAAACTCCTCTCAGGTTCTCAGCCATGCCCTACTGATTCCCTTGGCACAGACCATTGTGTATCCTCAATACTACCTGACCAACTTATCACTGAGTGTGACGTGTGTCACGCAAGCCATTGTCACCATCTCCCTCTGGCTGTGTCACCAACTGATAATAACCTTTGACTTTAACATCTATTATTGCAGATGTTTTTGCATTTATGAACTGCAATCTTTGCACTTATTATCCTATAGCACTTTTCTACATAACTTCTTTTTTTCCAAAAGCACTTTATCTTTTAACAAGGTCAATATCTAAACTCTAATTGCACCTTATCTGTGTATATTTGACAGCATCTTTCACCCCCCTGTGCCACTTTTTTTTTTATCTTTATGTTTTTAAGCCTGGTCACTATTACCGGTGTATTATTCTTTTATCTTCCCTTTACACACAAAACTTTCAGCATTTTTGACACTGTCATTTTAAATCACTGTTTAAATTACACCTATGAAACACAGTGATTTCAGCCTTGAGAAAGCACTTAGTATTGCACAAAAACGTTTAGCTGCTGAGGGAGGGTGTTTTCCCTAGAATGACATTGTTGGAGTTTATCTTTGCTTTTATCATTTATGGATTACCTGAAATAACTAATAAAGTGTTTGTGCACTGAGGAACTTATGTTTCTGTGGACCTTTCACTGTTTTCATCTGAGGGCAGAGACCGTGCTGCCGATGTTCCATGACCTGTAAGCCCTACCTCTATTTGCTTTTTTAAGCAAGCCATTCTCTCTGTCTTCCTCTAACTGTGCCCCCCCAACTTGAGCTGTGAATAGCTTAGCCACTAAAGTTCCTACCCAGCTGCACCTCCCTGTCCTGATCGCTGCCTATTTCACCCACCAGCCCAATTAGTCCCTGGTGTCTAGTGGCACCCCCTCACTACTGCCTTACAGAAACCCCCATCCCCACCACTATTTCCAATCCCTGGTGTCTAATGCCCCCCAGCCTCTCCATTGTGCTGGCACTGAAAAAACTTTACTGATGTGCTCCTCCACACTCCAGGCGTGTGACTGTGAACATGGGTGAGAGCAGACAGTAGCATTTTGTCAGGCTTCCAAGTTCCCTAGTCCCAAACTTCAGTGCAAATATTATACTAGGAGGCAGTTCAGGAATGTAACCCTGAGCCGCGATCAAGCTGGCAGCTACAAACTAAGCTTATTGTAGCTGCTGGCTTGATCATGGCTCAGGGCTGCATTCTTGAATTTCCTGCTAGCATACATATTGCTCTGTAGTTTGGGACTGTGAGCTGAAAGCCTGACAAAAAAATTACTCTGTCCTCTCACCCAAGTTCACAGCCACACATCAGGAGGTGGAGGAGCACATCTGTAAGTTTATGGTGCTGGTGCGATGGAGGGTGCAGCGGGGCACTAGACACACCAGGGATGACCATTTTGCATTTTGTAAACATATCAGCCACACGCAGCCAGCGGACCTGGACTCAGTACATTTAGGCAATGGGTTCTTATTGATCCTGGTCCGCCGGGCCACATTGAATCGGGGGGGGTGTTCTGATTTTTGGTGGGTCAGTCCGCCCATCCCTATTTCACATAACCCCCCTCCCACAGCATTTGACTTGATAGTGCTTGCATTGCTCTTGTACCAGGTGAGACCAGCAATGCCAGGTTGAGTGTTTTTATAGTAGGTGCTCAGAAGACGAACTAGCAAGCTTCAACAATGTCTCAGAGCCAATGCATTTCTTAACACATACTCCCTCTCTGCCCCTCTTTTAATTTCAAGATACCTAAATTCTGAGACCAGATCACAGACCAGATTGGGGGTGAGTAGTCGATGTGCTTGACTAACATAAACCGATCAATGGAAGGGGAAAGGGTGGCAAGCACAAGGGCAGTAAAGAGACAAGAAAATGTACAATGACATTAAGAAATAAATTATAAGTTTTCCAGCTCCATCAGTCGTAAAAAAACAACTGCTACCAGATACCACACACACACACACACACACACACACAACAGACAGACGGCAAGAGGGGCTTTTAATATTTAATGGGCATATGTAACAGCCACAGTTAAAAAGCTGCAAACTGTCTCCATCTCAGATTGTTTTTTGAAGGACGGCACAACTGAAACAGTAAACTCATAGATAAATATACAATAATGACAGTTGGTGTCAATGAACATAATGTGCCTCAAGGGGAAGATGGAGGATAGGGGGTGCTTCAAAACCAGCAATCGTGTCAGATCTGTTTTTCCTTAATTATGAAAAAGGCAGGCCCTCTTACTCCAGAGTGGCACTGACACATACACAATATCTATTAGCGAACACACTTGCTAATCAACTGTCTGCACTGCCAATAATCATTACATTTTAGCACTTCGGCAGTGGGTCAGATGGAGTTGTTTGCTGCAGTAACCCCTCCAATACATCCAGACTGAAAAGGTTATAGTTCACAAACATTACAAAATCATCAAGCCACACAAATGAGCTCTTGTTACAGGTAAACGTGCTCTGAGCAAGAAACACACTGTGTGGAAGGTGTGAGGGCTTAACATAATAATACAAACACCCACAAATAAAAAAACTGATATTAGACAGCAAACACAAATCAAAACCACTCTTATTTAATAGGCAGCAGATGAGTGACTGAGGTCAATGATCAAATCCATCTCTTTTCCACAACAGTGTGATATGCAGTACAAATCAGACTGTTATGGAAAATGGCTGGATTTGACAATTTATCTCAGTCACCCAGCCTAGGCTCTGGCACTTCAATTAACCACAGGAAAAAAATTTAATTATCTAGCAAAAGCTAATCTGAGCCACTCTGAATTAATAGGCCGCAGTGGCAGTACAAATTATACTATTGTGGAAAATGGCAGGATTCAACAATTTACCTGAGTCACTCAGAATTTGGAACTTTGATTATCCATAAATAAATAAAAATATTAGGCAGCAAACACAGATCAGAACCCCACCACTCTTAATCCATTCCTTCCAGTAGCGCCATATGGCGTCAGACTCATCCACTCTTTAACCCGACCCAATATGGCCACACTGAATGGAATGAGTACAGATGCAGAACAGATCATACTTTTGTGTAAAAAAGGCAGGTTTTGACCATTAATTTATTACCTCAGGCAATTCTATTACCTGTCAACCAACTTAGTTTGGCTACCAGTATGCAGTGTTCCCGCTCCAACTAGTAGCTGCTGTGTGCTGATATTTCATTGGCTTGAATGAAGAATTAATTTATTGGTTCCCCAGTACTACTTATAGAGAGCACCCATCACCATAGTAATATTGGGAGAAGCAATAAATGAATTCTATATTCAAACTTACATGGTAACCAGGCAGGCAGATTAAACTGCACAGACCTTATTACCATCATGATATTGGTATATGATCAGTGTTCACAAGCAGCTGATGGTAATGCACAACTCAAATTTCAATTTCTGTGCTGCATATATTGATTGAGAGTAATGTACACAGGCTATGTATACATTAATAAAAAAAATACATTAGTGTCAAAAAAGTGTTGGGGGGGGCAAAATACATATGTGGCCCACCCAGGAATAAGAGTGGGGGTGGCCGTGGCCAGTCCAGCCCCCCTAGTTTAGCTGCCTCAATTGTGCCCCTGTAAGTGAGGTCACTGTGAGGATACTCATCTGATCCTCCCCTTCCTGCTTGGCTACAGAAAATGTCACGACTGTGCCGCTCTATAAAAAGTGTGTAGCATGGGGTGGTTGGGGATGGGGTGGGTGTTTGGACCCTTCCCCTGCCAAAAAAGAAGAACCACAGATGAAAGAAACAAGGAAGTAAGAGCAGAAACAATCAACCAACAACAAATGCAGTCGCTATCCCTCAGTCTGTGTCTTGTATGTGCTCCTGTAATTAGCCCTGAAAGCTTAGCCTAATGATAGATAAAACTATAAAACCTGTAAGCACCATCCGTAACAATTTCACAGAAGATAGACCCTGCAAAAAACATGTTGCTACAGAGACAAATAAAGCAGTAACAACGTAACAAAACCTGTAAACACAACCTGCAGAACAATTTAACAGAAGATATACCTTGCAAAAAAACAATTTGAATCAGAGAAGATTACAGCAGTAATCTGTAAACTCAAAACAGTAACAAACCTGTAGGCACACCCTGTAATAATGCAGCAGAAAGTATACCCTGCAATAGCAATTTGAATCAGAGAATAATAAAGCAGTAAATTGTAAGCAAAAACATTAACAAAACCTGTACGCACAAAAGAAAATAGTAACACACTGTAAATCTGCCTAGCCAAAAGAAGCATTAATTTTTTTCCTTGCTCTGATAATGTTGTTCCTTGCTCTGTCATAACAAGCAAACCTAGAAGAAAAGAGCTCAGGTGAAGCTTGGTGTCTTTGCCAGCAAACCTTGTCTTCCACCTGGTCTGTCCTTCCCTGTCTGTTTTCCTGGTTACCAAGTCAAGGAAATCTATAAGATTCATTTAGCACTACCTTCACCTGTGTACCCATGCTGTATGTAATCCTGCAGTCCATTGGTTTTCATGTACTCAACCAGTATCTCCTTTAGTAGGGTTTCTTTTAGTTTCCCCATCAATGAAATTAGGGTGACTAGCCTGCAGTTACTATTCTCCTCCCTGCTGCCAGTCTTATGCAAAAGGACCACGTCAACCCTTTTTCAGCCCTCCAAAACAACAACTGTTTACAGTGAACTGTTACACAAGGTTGTCAGTGGAGCAGCTAGGACTTCCCTGAGCTCCCTCAGTGCCCTAGTATATATCCTGTCTGGTCCCATAGCCTTATCCACTTTCATGGTTACAAGTCCTTTCAGTACTCTTTTCTCTGAAAATGGCTTTGTATTTATCTCCTCCCCCTCTGTTCTTATTTCTCTCTGGTGGCACATCCCCCCTTCCCACTCATGGCCGTGATTCCAGAGGACTGGAGGAGGGCAGATGTAGTCCCAGTTCACAAACGTGGTAGCAGGGAAGAGGCTGACAATTATAGGCCAGGCAGTCTGACATTGATGGTGGAACAATTAATGGAAACATTGCTGAAGGAAAGGATAGTGGAATATCTTGAATCCAGTGTGTTACAAGATGGGAGGCAGAATGGATTCACAAGGAGGGCGGTCATTGTAAAACAAATATGATAGATTCCTTTGACTCGGTGACCAAGAAATTAGACCAGGGAAGAGTGGTGGAGATGGCCTACCTAGATTTCAGGGTTGGTAACAATGTGGTAAACTGGGTAAGAAACTAGTTAAGAGATATGTGATAGAGGATAGGGGTAAATGGAGTTTAATCCAAGGAAGGGAAGGTGATCAGTGGGATACCTCAGGGTTCCATGCTGGAAACAGTCCTCTTTGATGTCTTTATAAGTGACATTGCAGAGGAGCTAGATGGGAAGGTATGACTTTTTGTGGATGACACCAAGATCTGCAACAGTGTGGACACTCAGTGGGGGGGGGGAGATGGAAAGGATAAACAGATATGAGAAAACTATAGGAATGGTCAAGAGTATGATAGCTGGGATTCAATGCAAAAAAGTGCAAAATAATGCACTTGGTGCACAGAAACCCAGAGGAAGAGTACAAAATGGGTGGAGTGCCGTTGACAACTACCAAGCAGGAAAGAAATCTGGGGGTAATCATGTCAGATGGCCTAAAGGTGGCCAGGCAGTGTGACAAGGCAGTTGGGAGGGGTAGTGGGATGCTGGTTTGCATAGGAAGTGGCATCACCAGCAGAAATAGGGAGGTGGTGTTGCCTTTGTATAGATCATTGGTAAGACACCACCCAGACTACTGTGTCCAGTTCTGCAGATCACATCTCGGGAATGACATAGACACAGTAGAGGCAGTCAAGAAGAGGGCAACTAAAATGGTACATGGACTGCTTCAAATGACCTATGAGGAGAGGCTAAGGGATATATGAATGCCCTACAAGACAGAAAGGAGGGAGGATATGAAAGAGTCTTTTAAATACTGCAAGGGGTAAATTAGGTACAGTCCAGAAGTATTTTTCAGAAAAAAGGTGCTCTACAAGGAGACATGCAATGAAGCTGGAAGGGGGTAGATTCAGGAGAGATGCGAGGAAGTGCTTCTTCACAGAAAGAGTGGTGGCTTTCTGTAACAGACTTCCAGCAGAGGTGATGGGGGCCAAAACAGTGGTAGGGTTCAAGAATGCCCTGGACAAGAAGAAAGGAATCATAGTGGTAAGAAAGCAGGGGGAGACAGAGCTGTAGATCAAGTAGGGTCTGTGGTGATAACAAAGGTAGAGAAAAATAAGCAGATGCTGGGCCAAGCAGCCCTTATCTGCCTTCAGATTCTGTTTCTGTTTCTATGTACTATGAAGACCAAGCAAATGTTCCTGTTCAAAATGTCAGCCTTTTGTTCTTGGTCTCCTTCCACATAGCTTCCCCCTTCCACCCTTCCTTTTCTCACCATATCAACCTAGCTTTTCTTGTATTGGACAAAGGTCCTATCCTCCTTGTTTCCCTTGCAATTCTTTCCTCTGCCTGTGCCTAAGCTCTCCTAAGCACAATTCCTATTTCCATCTGCCTAGTCTGGTACACTTCCCTATCCTCTTCCCTTTGAGTTTCCTTGTACTTTTTGAAAGCTGCACTTTTTTCCTTCACTGCCTTTGCCACCTCCTTGAAGAATCATTACAGTCTTCTTTTCCTCCTGCCTTTTCTTACCTCTTTCACATCCAGACCTATTACCCTAATGATGCTCTCCTTTATTCCCTTCCACTGCGGCTCCACCTCTCCCTGGCTATCCCTCTTCTGGAAGCATTTTCTGAGACTCCCAGCCATTTTTTTTGAATTTCACCCTCCTAAAATCCAGGACTATTGTCTTCATATGGCTCACCTCAGGTCCTTTCCTTACACTGAACCTCACTTTAAGTGGTCACTGGTACCTGGGGGACTTCCCATGAGATGTTTGCAATGCTGACCCTGTTAGTGATCACCAAGTCCAACACTGTCCAATCCTAGTAACTTTTTTAACAAACTGCCTGAGAAATGTTCCCACTAGGGAATCTAGAATGCCTTGCTCCTTGCTGAAGCTGCAGCTGGTAGATTCCACCCCATATCTGGTAGATTGAAATCTCCAACTATCAGCATCTCAACCATCCCTGCTGTCCTAATGATGACCTTCCCTAGGGACATATCCCTCTCCTCCCCTTTTGTTGGCAGTCTGTAGACTACTCTGTCTGTAGAGTGGTCCCACAACTTGTCTCCAGGGTGACCCACAGCATCTCTAGATCCTCCACCTTATTGCATTTGCATTGCAGTAGCTTTTATTCCCTCCCTCACATACAGTGCCACCCCTCCTCCCTTTTTTCCAGTCCTAACTCTCCTAAAGAGTGAGTAACCTGGTCTGGCCATGTCCCAGTCATGGTGTGGAGTGCACCACATCTCTGTAATGACCACTAGATCCAGGTGATCTTCTGCCATGGAAATCGCCAGGTCACAGATTTTGTTTCTGAGGTCCTGGTGTCAGCACACGTGGTTGTTCACGCCTCAACCCCCCACCTTTTGTCCTTTGCTTTCTGTCCTTGTCTATTCATATTGCCACCTGCTCTTCATACTTACCATGTTCCTTCTATACTTGATCTGTTTACCTCCTCCTTCCCAACTGTGTCCCTTTCCCTTTTTTCCCTCTCCCTGTAACTAACTCCCTCAGACGATGCCCTTGGGGCAATTTCACCCCCCCTCAGAATTTCCTCTTTGTCTTCCTACCATCTGTGGGGAGGCATGTGCTGCCTCCCTTTTTTTTTTCCACATCCCCATCTGGCTAATTTAAATGTTCATCCAAGTAACATCTAAACCTCCCACTGGGCACTGTAGTCCCCATTTCAGAAGGATGCAGCCCTTCCCTCTTATAGAGGTCCCCATCTTCCCAGGTTGATCCCCAGTCCCTGATGTTGCCAAAGCCCTCTTCTTTGCATCATGCCTTCAGCCAGTCATTAAAGGTCCTGTTGTGAAGTTCCCTTCCTTGCCCTCTGCCCAGATAGTACCATGGAGAATGCCACCAGGCATGCTGTCTGCTTCAGGCCTCTCCCCAGCTCCCTGAAGTTCTCCTGCACTACCCTTACCCTCTGTCTAGTGAGGTCATTTGTCCCAAGAGGAACAAATGATGTCAAGCTCCCTTCAGCTAATACTGTCCTAGCAATCTGTAGTATCCACTCCCTGTCCCTCCCCGATGAGATACCCCTCAGGCACCTTACCTGCCTATCCTTCCCTGTCCAAATGCCCAGATTTATGACCCTCACTCTAGGGTCCCCATCTGGCAGCTGATTCTTCCTGGTCTGGGTGACTCCCCTTTCCCACATAGGGGCTTCTGTTCCTGAGGACCCCTCCTCCCATTCCACTGTGGTGGGGGCCATGTCTTGGTTGTTCCATTCTGCCAGTAGGGTGAAGAAGTTCCACAGTGGTATCAGTGGAGGAATGCACACCTTACCCTCACTCTCCTGGAGCCCACCACAGTCCAACCACTCCACCTCTGTCTGGGCATCCTCTGGCAGAGCCTGGTGGCCCCTGGGTGAGACAGAAGGTCTGCTGTACCATTGCAAGCTCAGTCTGGAGTTCATCTGCATGTACCTGGAATCCAGAGAGGTAAGTGTAGATGGGACAGCACCTCATTCTCCCAGAAGGTCTCTGATAGGGCCGGCCCAGTGGCGCTGAGGGTTGAGGCGCTGGACTCCACACCTCTCACCACACCAGCGACCCGAGTTCAGGAACAAGCTTGGGGAGCTGGGGGTCGGCAGGGGAGGACTAGGATTGAGCATCTGTAGACAGCTTTCCTAGTCCTGGGGAGGGTTCTGGGGATCTCCTGATGCTCTCGTACCCCCTGGCGGATGCTGGGGGCTCTAGAGTGCACAGCGGCAGATGCTTGGGGATGGGAGCATGGCGGACGTCTTTCAGGGGTGTGCAGGAGCGTGCGCTCACTGGGCGGGACATCATTGCACGTCAGTGCTCTAGGCAGAAAAAATATGGAAATACCCCTTTCTTTCGGGTGAGGCGACGGCAAACGGAAATCATTCTGACCAAACCTCATGCCCAATACCGGCCATCTCTCCGGTTCTCCTTGGGGTCTGGGGCCGCTCATTGGGCTGGGGGGAGTGCCCAGACCCTGCTCACCCAATGTAGCCCGGAGGTGTTGGTTCAGGTGGACGGTTGTGTTCGGCGGCTGATGGAAGAGACCCCTGACAGATGCCACGAAGGTATGGGTGCTTAAATAAAGATTACAAAACAAAAAAAAGAAGGTCTCTGATAGACTGCAGGTCTGCATTCATTTTTTTAATTTAGTTGTTTAACCAGGAGTAGGACACTAAGCTGAAAGCTTTTTTACAGGAGTGACCTGGGAGCACAGGGAAGTTAAGTGACTTGCTCAGGGTCACACAGTATGCAAGTGGAAGCTGTGGGATTCAAACCCAGATCTGGTCTGCTGGATGTCACCAGATTTGCAGCTCAGAGCCTTAAACCACTGCATTATACTGCAATATCCATTGCACTGCATCAGTCCCATTTTCAACTTTTCCTACTGCTATCCAGCTTGACTACCTTACAATACTTCCCAGAATACTATATCCCTATTTTAATCCTGTAATTCTTACCTCAGTGTTGCTATCAACATTGCTAGGCCCTCTCGTAGACCCACACATAGTTTTATTGCTTTCTTCACATTTCTGTGTAGATCCGCTACACAAGTATACTTCTTAAATTGATGGGAGTGGCCAACACCTCTGCTGTCAATGGATCCTGGCTTCTAACAGAGATAGATGAATTTGGTTTATTAGTTTTAAATTTACGGTGGAAATACTGCAAATTATTATTGGCAACATTTTCTCAAAAATAGTATCCATGATAGCATACTAGGTAATGCTCCCAGAATTCAATTTATTGACTTGAACATTTGCAAAGCATTTATAACCACTGCATCTGAAAAGCAAAGCTGCTTGCAGTCCTGTAGTTCCTTCCTAGGTGACTGTTTTGTCCTGCCTTCTTTTTTTACTCACTTAGCTTGCCGAGATAGACTCACATCAACTGCTTTTCCCCTGATATCCTCCTTGTTCTTCACAAAAATGTCACCTACTCCTTTTCCTATAAGACTCATCTCTTAAAAAGACAGAAATTCTATTTCTTGGTGCCCTAGTCATTTTCTTCCCTCACTACATCTCATCCTGGACTTACAAATATGTCAGGCATGCAGGCTAATCTGTTTTGCTGGGTGTGATTCTTATATGATCTGCATTCAGATGGAATTGCTGTCCTTATGTGCTTCCTTGCTCCAGCTGAAGGTCTCCTACTCTTGTGCTACCCAACTCAGTTGTCCTGTTCTTGGTGAACCTTCCTTTACAGTGTAGCCTGCCAGGATACAATGCAATGTCACCGATTCCTGCATGATAAATGGAATTAACTGCCATTTGAAATGTATTGTTTGTTGCAGTAGCTCTGCTGCAGAATTCAGAACTGTGTTGCATCCTGCCAAGCTCCACTTCATAAATCAAACTCTTACAACCATGACCCACTACACTAGCTGCTTCCAAAAGCCATGTCCTTTAGTTTTGATTCCACTTACAGCCCTGTCCTTTCACTTAACCAATAACGTTTCCTTCTTGACACAACTACAGTACATCCTGAACAATTCTTGTCCCACACTGCTAACTTGCCAGAAATAGAATGCCCTTACTCTTCCAAAAGAATATTAGCAAAAACATAGTTTGTCTAATTTCTATCACTATCTTTCCTCACAGACCACAGGGAAATGAAAGCCTTTGTGACAATCTCTCCGAACATCTTTTCCCTTGGGAACATCGCCAATTCAATAAATGTTCTCTTCATAGTCTCAGAACTTGAAAACATAGAAACATAGAATTTGAAAGCAGATGGAGACCACTGGGCCACCCAGTCTGCCCATTTTTCCCTACCTACATTATTACCACAGACCATACTTGATCTACAGCTCTTTCTCCCTCCCTCCCCTCTTCCTTTTGACTATGATTCTCTTGTGCCTATTTCATACAATGTTGAACCTCACCACTGTTTTCACTTCCAACACCTTCACTGGAAGGCTGTTCCAGGGATCCACCACTTTGTCTGTGAAGAAGTACTTCTTCACAACTTTTCTAACTCCCCCCCCAACTTCATAACATGTCCCCTTGCTCTCGAGCAACTTTTTTTCAGAAAAATACTCTCTTGTACCTTATTTACCCCTGTGAGGTATTTAATGGTTTCTATCATATCCTTCCTCCTCTTTTCCAGAGAAAGAGAACAAAGCTGTAGATCAAGTAGAGTCTGTGGCTTTTGTAGCAGGTAAAGAAAATGGGCAAATGGGTGGACCTAATCGTCCATATCTGCCGTCAATTTCTATGTTTCTATGTACTGTACATACTGAGGTTGTTTAGTCTCTCTTCATAGGGTTTTTGACACAGACACTACATGTTTTTAGTTGCCCTCCTCTGGACCACCTCCACTCTTTTTATGTTCTCCCAGAGATGTGGTCTCCAGAACTGGACACAGTACTCTAGGTGCAGTCTGACCAGTGATCTAGACAGAAGCAGCACTACCTCCCTCTTTCTGCTGGTGATACCCCTTCCTGTGCATTCCAGCATCCTACTAGCCCTCCTGACTGCCTTCTTGCACTGCCTGGCCACCATTAGGTCATCAGATATTATTGCTTCCAGGTCTCCTTCCTGCTTGGTAGTCGTCAATACTACTCCACCTATTTTGTACTCTGCCCCTGGGTTTCTGTGCACTAAATGTATTATTTTGCACTTTTTCACATTGAAACCCTGCTGTCATATCATTATCCACCTCACTAGTTTTTTCCGGTCTCTGCTATCCTTTCCACCCTCCCAGCGGGTCCATCCTACTGCAGATTTTGGTGTCATCCACTAAGAGGCATACTTTTCCTTCTAGCTCCTCTGTAATGTCACTTATAAAGACATTAAAAAGGGCCAGTCCCAGCACTGATCCTTGAGGCACCCCACTGGTCACCATCCCTTCCTTGGAGTGAACTCCATTTACCACCACCCCCTGCCGCTTATCCCCTAACCAATTTCTTATCCAGTTTACTACCTTTATACCCACTCCTAAGCTACCACGCTTACTTACTAGTCTTCTATGTGGAATGGTGGCAAAAGCCTTACTGATATCTAGATAGACCACATCTACCACTCCACCCCAATCTAATTCCTTTGTCACTGAGTCAAAGAAATCTATCAGATTAGTTTGACATGATCTCTCCCCTGTGAACCCATGCTGTCTCAGGTCTTGTTACCAAGTGGATTTAAGATACTCCACAATCTTTTCCTTCAGCAGTGATTCTATTAACTTTCCCACCACTGATGTTAGGCTGAATGGCCTATAATTGCCAGCCTCCTCCCTGCTATCACATTTGTGTACTGGGACAACATCCACCCTCCTCTAGTTCTCTGGAACTACTCCTGTTTGCAGTGAGCTGTTAAATAGGACTGTCATAGGTATGGTCAGTGTAGTGTACTCCCTATAACAATGTATACAACAGTCACTGCTGCCTCTGTGTGCAGTGCTTGGCTATGGATCACGCTCATTTGATCTGTTCTGAAGGCAGGCTGATTGCCTTACCTGCATTAGCACATGGTCCTGCAGTGCTCTTACAACTATCCTGTTGCTTTTACAGTGGAGTCCCCTATGATTCCTTTCTCTTTCTCTTCCATGACTGGACAGGTATATGGCTGGGCAAAATTCATGGATATGGCTACCACAATATTATCATGAAATTCAACAATTTTGACAAAGACTGTTAGCTGCATTATGTTCTCTGTTTTGGTTACTTTGGTTAATTTGATTGTATAAGACAAAAGTAGGCTGGGTGCCAATCAGGATTGTCTCCCACTCCATAGTGGGTGAATTATTCCCTGTTTAAGTTAAGCTCCAAGTAATTATCCAACCCTTCCTTAAAACTAGTGAATGTTGATAAGTTTACTAGCACTTGGGGTAGTTTATTCCAGGCCCTGGCCACTCATGTAGTGAAATAATTGTCCCTTTTTTTTTGTGTGTTTACTTTGAAAAGTTGTTTGTCATGGGACCTTAGTTTGACCGTTCTGATACTGAACTCAAAACCACACTGGGTCGCTAATGTGAGGTTGTTTAAGATTTTGAATAGCAAGAGTAAAGCCCCCCTTTTCCTTCTCACTTTCAGGTTGAATAATCCTGTTGCAGTTAATCTTTCCGTATATGTCATGTCTCTCAACTGAGGTATTAGCTTGGTTGCCTTCTCTGAACCCTCCCTATAAGTTCAATATCATTTCTTAAATATAGGTTCCAAAAAGGGGACCCATCGTCCAAGTAAGGTCATATATATGCACAACACAAGGGTAGGATACAGTATTCACTTCTAGAGACAAATGAACATTTTACAGTTTTCAGTAACCAATTGGATGTTTGTGTTATTTTTCTACAGTGCTCTGAAGCTGACAGTCTATTATTGATTATGATTCCCAGATCACATTCTTTATCCACTGCCTGTATTGGTTTATTTCTTAATATATAGGAGTACAGCAGATTATTCCTGTCAAAATGGAGGACCATATACTTGTTTTTTGAGGCCCATGTTTTTAATTTTTTAGATCATGCATTATAGTTTGGTATTGGGTAATAGTGTTCACTTCACCACTTAGTTTGGTGACATCTGTGAATCTGTAAATAAGGTTTGTAACACTATCCTTCATATCATTTATAAATAAGCCAAACAGTGTTGGGCTCAGGACTGAGTCCTGAGGGATCCCACTGCTGACTGAGCCCTTCTCGCAAAGAAGTCCGTTAATTCTGATCCACTGTGTGTGGTAAACCAGTCAGCCCTCATTCCACCTGACCAAGAATAGACTCAAGCCCATGTTCCTGATCTTATCCACTAGTTCATGATGGGGGACCTTGTCAAAGGCCTTCCCGGAGTCTGTCGATCAGTCCCCCCCATGTATTTTTCTGAGTCCAGATGTTTCTTTATCAGCTTTTTCATAGGGATATAGCATAGGGAGGTCAGGATAATTGTTCTATAATTCTCTACCAGATCCTTTCTCCCCTTTTTACAGCTGCAGTGGGTGAAGCCCTGCAGACATCCTGTGATAACAATAGAAAAAGGGAGCTTACTGCATATGGGACAGACATTTTAAAATTGACATTGGACACTGGACAGAAATCTCTGTGCATCCACTGCACTACTTTGTCGGCTGGTGGCAGCAGCAGAATGGAAAACGGCACAGTCTGCATGTCAAGGTGGTTGCTGGAGCCCAGTGTGCATGGGCGAGGCTCACTCTGACAAGCACTGAACACCGGGTATTGGAAACTAAACATGGCACAGTCCACCATGTCCAAGCTGGCCTCTGGAACCCTCTGCGCATGCGTGAGTCATCGTGCTTGCATACTGAATGCCGGCAGCCATCTTGGACATGGCAGAGGGTGCCGTGTTCTGCTATGACCTCAGTTGCAGCTGTACCAGCTCAAGCCAGAGTTTGTTATAAATAGGGATCATGATTTCCCTCTTCCAATCCTCAGGTACCATCCCAGTTTCCATTGATTTATTGAACAGAATCATCAGAGGGTATGACAAAACCGTTGCCATTTCTTTCAGGAACCTGAGGTGTATGTCATCTGGACCAGGAGATGTATTTCCCTGTATTATACTCAGGGCAGATAGAACATCTTCAGTACCGATGTGTATACCAGTTGTGTAGGCCATATTTGTTTCAGTAGCCATGTTTTTTTGGCTATAAACAGAACAAAACTTAAATGACTTAGCAACCTCAAGATCATCATTAATGGCATTGCCATTTACCAGCAGAGGTCCTACCATCCTGGGGCTATTTTTAATTTTTACTAATGTATGCAAAAAAGGATTTGTTATTGTAATTCGTAAGGGCTATTCTAATTTTCACTTTATTTTTTCCCCTCTTAATCATAGTTTTTATTAACCTTAATTTGGATTGATATATTTTCCTTGAAAATTTGGAAGAATCTTTTTATAGTTTAGAGTAAGCCCTTTCCTTGATTCTGAATTGTTCCCTTACTGCTGGTGTAAGACATATTGGGATCTTCCCTTTATTATATTTCTTTTTTATACAAAGTTTCTTTCTAGTTTTAGAATTTCATTTTTAGCAGCAACCAGCTGTTCTCACCTGGGAGGCCTGACATCTCCATACTCCAATCTATAAAAAATTAGGCTATTAATGATGTTGTCAAATTGGGCTCTATCATAATCCCTAAATGTTTGTTTACCTGTAAATTTTGTTTTGCATGATGTCAGCACATTACGGTGTTGTGATCATTGTTTCCTAGGGGACTGTCTAATGAAACATCTGTTACTTCATGCTCTATACTGATAATAATAAGATCCAGAATATTAACTCCCCAGGTACTGTAGGTTCAGTTACCAGCTGTTCGAGTCCAAGCCTCAGTAAGGTGTTAACAAAAGTCCTCTCCAATTCATTGATTCCATTCAATGCAGCCCAATTTATGCCTGGTAATTTAAAATCCCCAAGTGTTGGTATGACTCCCTAATTTGGTGATCCTTCAGTTGCCCTAGGATGGGGGTCTATAACAATTTCCTATTATAATCTTGGGTCTGTTCTTAAATTGGGTTGCACTCAGATGCTTTCATTTGGATTTGTTGTGTCTTCTGTTATGTGACACTGGTGACAATCAATACTGCCCTTAACGTAGATGAAGATACCACTCCCGTTTTTAGCAACTCTGTAATTATGAAATAGTTGATACCCTGGGATTTCCCTCATCCAACTACTAGATTTGTCCCACCAGGTCTCCATGATTGCAGCAACATCCACGCTGTCATTAAGTAAGATTGCTTCCATTTCTGATTTTTTTACTAAACTCAAACTTCTTGTGTTTGGCAGTAGGAATCTACACACATTCGTGACTTTGGATGTTGTATTTGTGAGGCCAGAAGTGGTGGCATTAATATCCCTGTCCCCCTTGTTAATTATTTCAAAGACATAGTGATATGTTGCTCCTGTTATTTTACCAACATTGTACTCCATCTTCTATTCAAATGCAGTCCATCCCAACTAAATAGTACAAAGTTATTTTTGAATGTTTCCCAGCGCGTTAAAAATGAGAAGCCATTTTTCAGGGTCCATTCCCAAAGCCATTCATTAACTGTTTTTATTTTTTCTGTTTGGTAAGGCTAACCCTTGGATGGGTAGGATTTCTGAAAAGCGGATCTCACACCCTCTTTCTTTAAGTTTCACACTGAGTTTAATATATTCACTCTTGATGTCCTTGAGTCCCAGTCTGTTTATGTCATTTGTGCCCACATGTTTGACGACCAAAGGATTTTCTTCAGCACTATTTATGTTGTCAGTCATTTGTGTGATATCAGATATTAAAGCCCCTCTGAAACTGCTACAAGTGTGGTTGGCTTTATCTGGTTTGCATACTACCTTGTCAACATATTTTACTATTGAATCACCTAGAATGTACGACTGTCAAGAGAGGGCAGTTTTATGATCCTGGTCGGTGTGTTCAGGCTCAGTCCTACTCATTGACATAGCTAAGGGTACATTTTCTTGTAAGCTGGGATCAGAGTAGGAAACATTATGGGACCCTTGTTCCATAGTTACTGGTTATACTAATGGGGGGGGGGTTATCTGATTTCACCTCATTTTCATCAATGGTCAGAAGCATGGCTAAATTGTTAGATAAGGCATCATGACTGTATGACATAGAATCTGGCTGCGGTTCACACTGGTTTTCAGGGATTGTTAGGGATTCAGAGGTGGTAGGATTTTCATAAAGGGTTTCATTATTCCCATCAGTTAGGGGAGAAAATCTATTAAATAAAGGCAAATTATAACCCATTGCTTTTCATCTTTTCTTGAGCTTATGTTTTGTCTCAGTTGTAATCCACCCCTGTCCTTCACTAGTTTCCTCATTCTCTTCATCCTTCTGGTCCCTTTTATATTTAAGCAGACTGTGGTGGATGCAAATGACATCAGGTGACAATTTATTTCAGTGTTTATTGTGGGATTTAGTAGTTTTTGGTCTTGCCCAGTGCCTCTTTGTAATGAGGTAATGTATTCAGTGTTCTGGCATTGGGTAGTATCACCAGAGACCATACCTAAGGTGACTAAATCATATGCAACTGATTTAGCAGATATTTGGGAACTCTGCTTTTTTAAAGACTTTATCCTACAGGCCACTTCATCCTGGCCTTTTCCAGCACTTACAGTTTGTTGCAGAAAGTATTAACTTCAACCAATAATTCAATAATGCATTTACATTTGTCACAGATTTATTTCACTTTTATGACCTCATTTTTGATTAATTTATAAATTAGGCAGCTAGAACATATCCCACTCCAGTGTAATTATTGTGTCTGCCATAATGAGGTTGAGTAAGAGTTTGGCACTAGCTCCTGATACTTATTCAGTGTTGTTGGGCTGCTATTAGATTGAGCTAGGGTTATTGCACACCACTATGACAGACGATACCTAAGTGAATACAATATAGTGTTTTAGATAATATCCAGAGACTAGATAACTCTCAGTCATAAAATCAGGGAACAAGAGACAGGTTTCATCTGTTTACACTTGGTCCTATTTCCCAATTTGGGTTGGTCCAATGCAGAAATAACCTTCCTAGTTATCAGTAAATATAATTACTACTACAAGCAGAATCACAAGGCAACAGGTTGAGACAGTATGCCAATATAAAATAAGAATTTCCAAACAGAAAGTATAAAAATTACTTGGTCCCTAGTCCTGTGGTCATACTGGACACTCTAGTCACATGCGAAGGACACTGAAGTGTGATCTACATCACGTGACCACACTCATGGCTGTGAGGACCCACAAATTAAATGAATAAGTAAAAAAGGTGTTTTATACCTATGCTCGCTTCTACTGTAATTGTTGTATCTGCCATAATGTAATACTGAATGAAATTGAGCAGGAGTTTGGCACTAGCTCCTGATACTTATTCAGTGCTGTTGGGCTGCTACTAGATCATGCTAGGGTTGTTGCATACCACTTTGACAGGCGATACCTAAGTGAATACAAGACAGTGTTTTAGGTAATATACAGGGACTAGATAACTCTCAGTCATAAAATCGGGGAACAAGAGACAGGTTTCTATCTGTTTACACTTGGTCCTATTTTCCAATTTGGGTTGCTCCGGTGCAGAAATAACCTTCCTAGTTATCAGTAAATATAAGTACTACTATAAGCACGGTCACAAGACAACAGGTTGGGACAGTATGCCAATACAGTATAAAATAAGAATTTCCAAACAGAAAGTATAAAAATTACTTGGTCCCTAGTCCCCGTGGTCATGCTGGACACTCTAGACACATGCGAAGGACATTGAAGTGTGGTCTAGGTCATGTGACCACACTCATGGCCACAAGGACCCACAAAATAAAATTAATAAGAAGTTAAAAAGGTGTTATATGCCTGTGCTCACTCCTAGAGTGATTCACTATCCATAGTAAGGGATTTGTTTCAAAATATGACCCCCCCCCCAGACAGTGTTCCTGTAGTTCAGCTCTCTGGACTACTGATGCCACATCCCCTAGAGTGGTTGTCTAGCAACAGACACCACGCTAGTCCTGAGCCCATACAACAAATATCTATTGCACTACACCACAAATAAAGGTAAAAGTATGGCTTTGTACAGCTCTGTAATTAAGTCAGCAATTTTGTTTAGCACACAGCACTACTCACATTCTAATTTTAAGTTACAGGAGCTTATAATTTTAAAGTTGACATATTTGCAAAATTTAATTAAAAAATTTCTGAAAGCTTGGCTACTAATAACTCAGTCTTCTCTGAAGCCAGAGGTTTATACATGGCACATGTGTCACGGTAGTTTAAATGTTTCAGATTTGGCAAAATCTGGATAAGCTGTTTTAAAATTAGAAATAACTGACAATTACATTTTAGCAAAATATTTGGTTGCCTATAGCTCATCTCCCTTTAAAACTTCATGGTCCGGATATTCAAACTGCACCAGGCTATGGCGCAAGCTTGGGCGCAGCTCAACTTGGCTATGCAGGGGTGTGGCCTGGGCGATATTCAACAGAGCTGTGACATGGCTCAGCAACTTTGAATATTGCACCCTGGCCACCACCAGTGTGCATGGCGCAGTGGCACTGCGCCAGTGCAAGTGGCCAGAGTGGAGCATGGAGATGCGCTAGCACAAGTGCCATTGTGCCATGCACAGCACCAGCGATATTCAAAAGTTGACATGCAAATGGGGTCATAATGTATGCAAGGCACACATCCGACCATTTTCATGTCATTATGGCCCCATTTGCATGCAGGTGCACTGATCCCCGACGACTTGTACCTGGCACCCTGCCAGGCAGCAGCTGTCAGGGACCGACGCCCCCTGCAGCCTGATCGCAGGCATTTGTAATAAAATGGAAGCTATTCTGCCTTATATCCCTGGTGGTCCAGTGGACCACTATCTGCCTGATCACGGGCATGTGTAGAAAGAGAAGAATACGTCCTATATCCCTGGTGGTCCAGTGGACTGCTATCTGCCCGATCGCGGGCATGTGTAAAATGTAAATATTCCATTATCCCTGGTGGTCTAGCAGACCCTATCTGCCCAATCACGGGCATGTGCAAATAATAAATTCCAATATCCCTGGTGGTCTAGTGGACCCTATCTGCCCAATCGCGGGCATGAGTAAAAAGTAAATATGCCATTATCCCTGGTGGTCCAGTGGACCACTGTTTGCCTGATCACAGGCATCTGTAAAAAATAAATTCCAGTATCCCTGGTGGTCTAGTGGTACCCCACCGCCCACTGGGCCCACCACCGTTCCCCATTGCAGCAGGAGGGTGGCGGTACCCACCCACCTGCTGCCCACATCCACCGACTGACACCTCGGTAGGGCTGCCTCCCATTAGTTCACAGCATGAGCCAATAGGCGTGCAACCCATACCATACTACAGATTCAGATATGTGAATGAAATCATTCACATATCTGGAATATGTAGTAGGTACAGGCTGCACGCCCATTGGCTCATGCTGTGAACCAATGGGCATACAGCTCTATGGAGGTGTCAGTTGGGGCAGCAGGCAGCAGGTGAGTGGGTACTGCCACCCTCTGGCTGACTGGGGGAACAGGGTGGTGGGGCTCAGTGGGCGGTGGACCACCAGACCACCAGGGATATTGGAATTTGTTTTACAGATGCCCGCGATCGGTGAAACAGTGGTTCACTGGACCACCAGGGATAATGGCATATTTATTTTTACACATGCCCGCGATCAGGCAGATAGATTCCGCTAGACCACCAGGGATAATGGAATATTTACGTTTTACACATGCCCGCGATCGGGCGGATAGCGGTCCACTGGACCACCAGGGATATAGGACATATTCTTCTCTTTCTACAAATGCCCGCAATTGGGCAGATAGCGGTCCATTGGACCACTAGGGATATTGGACAGTTTCATTAATTTGTTTTACAAATGCTCGCGATCGGGCATGGGGGCACCGCAGTGCAGCGCGGATATCGTGGCCACGGTGAGCTGCCTTGTTGCACCTGCAATGCGGCAGCTCACCTGTGGGTGGCCATCTGTTGTTCCTCTTTTTTTTTGGCATAACTTTGTGCTGGCACAGGTAGGGGTTGTGCATACATGGCTCTGCATATCCCGGGCTGAATATCGGGCTGTGCAGGTTATGCATGGGCACGCCCACCCTACCTGTGCCTGCATACATTACTGATGCGCTCCGGCGCATTGGGATTTGTGCAGTGCACTTTTTCCTTTGAATATCGTGCCAGAGCATGTCAGTGGGTTGTGCATGGCGCTACACTGTTGCACCATGTGCAACCCTTTTGAATATCTGGGCCGAGGTGTATAACTTGGTACAAGTACCTGAACCCATTTGATATATATAGTAGTTCCTGTAACATGTCAAATGTGGATGACTTCGAATGAGTACTTTTAAAGCAGCGGTATTTGTTAGTCACCTTACAGATTTTTCAGCAATAATATTTTTCTGGAAAAATAAATCAATATATTCATTTTCCTTTTCATTTACTTTTATTCCTGAACCACGATACAGGATTTTGAAGTTTCTAAATGTCCTTATTCCCGTGCTATGCACATAATGAAAGAAGTACATATCTTGGTACAGTGTTTTGCTGTTAATCATCAGAAGCATGTGGTAGCATCATCTTTACATATCCACAGTATGACTCTGGTATGTACTTTTATCAGATAGTTTCAAAAGAGGAGATTTTTAACAATTGTGGGTGGTGACCATCTTTAATGACGTAAGTCATTGATTACAAAATTAGCTTTGAAAGCCATCTAAAAACTTTACTGAGTGAGCTAAAAATATACTGAGAATGAATCTAGGGATTCCTGAAATGAATTTTTGCTAAAAGGAAAAAAAGTATATGATTATATTTTTGCTGACTAACGAATACTGCTGTTTTAAAATTAGATGGATATAACTAAAAATTACATTTTAATGAAATGTTTGGCCACTTATATACACCTAACTCTATCCCTTTTAAAGCTAGGAACCTAAATTTTTGAAAGCATTTACAAGTCATAGAGAACTTGAAGCATGGAAACACTGGTGAATATTGGATGAGTGGTATTGAAATGAGATGGAAATAGCTGAAATGTAAATGTTGGGAAGAAATGTGCAGAATTTTCACAGAAATTCCACAACATTTCACAGACTCAGAATTGTAGTTCTGTCTGAATTCTGCTAGTGGAATTTTATATTCCACAGAGCTCTCCTTCTGAATATTCTAAATGCATTTTTCTCTATAGCAAACTAAATGCAGCTACATTAAGTTTACTCTAGTAAATGCAAGAACACAGGAGCATGCCATGAAGCTGGAAGGAGGGATTAAAGAGGGATGTGAGGAAGTATTTCTTTGTTGAAAGACGGAAGGACACCTGGATCCGTCTTCCAGTGGAGGTGGTGGGAACAAAACAGTGGGTAGCTTCAAGCATTCATGGGATAAGCATGGAGGGGATTAGCCAGAGATCAGTTAGGGTCTGCAGTGACAGTATAGGCAGGGACAAAATGGGCAGACTGGGTGGGCCAAGTGGTCCTTATTTGCCAACAAAGTTTATGTTTCAGTGTTTCAGCTGCTGAAGAGCTGTGATGCTCTTTGTTTTCAAATCAGAATAAAATTGCACAACGTTTCTATTATTCCCACTAGTAATTTTAAAGTAGCTTGCTAGACTTGGATTTGTAATTTATTCCTTGCCATCACCTGTGCTTTCTGATAAGGGACAGTCTTACTAATAAGGCTGTATGAATACCTTTTCCTGAATATTTGGGCTGAATATTATATTTGGGTCCCCAAATATTTGGGTATTCATTATTTGTTATTCACCTGTGTGTGTGTGTTAGAGAGGAAAACACAACATAAATCAACCTATCCTCTTGTCTTATGACCAGGGATAATTTCCTGGCCATCCCAGTCATTCCAAATCATTTCCCAAACACTTCTGCCTTTCCATGCCCCAGTGAGAGTAGCAGAGTTAACAATTGCAATTATTAGCTCCTGCCACTATGCCAGGAACTCATATTGTCTTTTTGCCACTTCTATATCCTGACATCACCAATCTCTGTTACTTACGTGTTATTTATTTCTGCTCCCCTTTTGATACCTTAATTGATGGGGCATCTGTTGGATATCCATGCATACAGGCTAACCAAATCAGCCCCCATTCCCACTGTGTCGTGCATAGCTCACTGCTCTGGGTCAGTATTGGTAGAGACAAAGTTCAAGTTCAAGTTAATTTATCAGGAAAACTCCACTGAGCAAGCTCATTTACAAGGAGGACCTACTGAGAACTGTACATTACATACAGGAAATAAATTATGCTGTGATGTGGGCACACCGCAAGTGGGCACCTACCAAAACTGCGACCCATTTATGGTGACTACCCTGATGGTGAGGGCATAGGGAAGGTGACCGGATGAGGAGGGTTCATGAATGGCAACAGGATGTCGGTACATGTAATAATAGTAATAATTATACTAACTTTATTTGTATAGTGCCTTTCAAAATATCAAAGCACTTTAACAATAATAGGATAAAACTAGATACAGTAAAAAACACAATTAAATACAATAACAATAAAATTCCATGAGTACATGTGTGTGTAGGGGAGAATGAGTGCGCCAAGTGAGGGGTGGGAGGGTTGGTGAGCGGTGGTACCATGGACTGCCGCCAAGCTGGCTTCGTGGCATGGTGGGGTGGGTGTTGGCCTGGGGTGGCAGGGATACAGGGTTTGGGTCTGGGCACTGGTATATTTTGTTGCGCCCAGCCTGAGACGGTGATTTTTTTTTTTATTTCACTGTTGCACCCCGCCCCTGACATGCACCCCTCTGGAGTTGAGAATCTAAAAGTAGGGGGGGTGTGGATAGTAAAAATACGAGTCCTTGTGCCGTTGTTTCTCTCATCGGGTTTGCATATTGCCAAAATTCAGTTTCAGCAAAGTACACTCACCATAAGGACGACTGCCTTTCGGCAATTGCCCTTATGACATGGAACCAGGAAATAATAGCAATAAAAGTGAACAAGCGTTGGTAATAAATCATAGTATACAATAGGAAGGATACCTAAGTAAACAGAGCAAAGGCAAATAAAAACAAATTATATCTATTCTAAGTAGTACTAAAAAATCAGCTTAAAAATGAAATGGAGATACAGAAAGAGTATAATGCTCTGTTGATATGATTTAAGTGCAATTAGGTAGTATGGTAGTGGTAGATTTCCATAAGATGTTTGCTAATCAGTGGTTTGAGTGTGCTGAGGGAGATCAATTCAGAAGGTTTGGGGGTGGATTGTAGCTTGATCCAGGTGGAAGGAATGATGTAGCTGATTGCAGCTTTACTGAAGTGGTTGTAGAACTTAGGTATGTCTAGTAAAATAGCAGTGTTTTTCCTGAGCGAGTACTGACTATAGGAATGATGATATAGGGACGACATGTAAGGGGGGAGTTTGCCAATAGCATTTTATACACCCAAGTACAGTTATGAATTGATCTCCTAATGGCAAGAGATGGCCAGTCTTCTGCAGCATAAAGAGTACAATGGTGGATTCTGGATGGTGCATTCAATAAAAAGCGAATAGCACAGTGAAAAAGAGCATCTCATTTATGCAGATTAGATGCTGTGCTGGATCAGTAAATAATGTCTGCATAAGCGAGGAGGGGAAGGAAAGTGACTTGGACTAGCCTCTTCCTAATGTCAGTAGGAAAAAGGGATTTGTTCCTATAGAGGAAGCCTAGTCTAGTTTTCAACTTTTTAGAGAGAGCTTCAATGTGAGTGGTGAAGGAGAGGTTGCTGTCTAGCCACAGGCCTAGGTATTTGAACTTGTCTACTACTTCTAGGGTGTCTCCTAAGAAGGTTGTAATGGGTGAAACAGCATTGAGGTTCTGTAGAGAGGTCAAAGAGTGTGTGGGTAGAAAGAACATTACCTTTGTTTTTTTTTGGCATTTAATAGGAGTTTAGACTTTAAAAGGTTGAGCTGCAATTGACTGAAGTCTGATTGTAAATCAGTGCAAATAAAAGGAAGGGAAGGTTTTGATAGGTATAGAATGGTGTCATCTGTGAAAAAGTGAAGTTTGGCTTTATGAATGCTGTCACTTAGGGTGTTGATGTAGATTGAGAATAATAGAGGACCTAGTATGGAGCCCTGTGGGACACCTTGTACGAGTGGTAGAGGAGATCAAAGGAGCCCATCTGTTTTGATGCATCGTGATCTCTCTGAAAGATAGCTACAGAAGCAATTTACAAAAGACATCATAATGCTATGACATGACTGCCCTGCCCCTCTCTCCTGATTATGTGTCCTCCTATTCATCCTCTTGTCTGTACCAATACCGACCAAGAACAACGAATTGTGTAGGACATGGCAGTGAAGGGGCTACTGATTAGCCTGAATGAATGGATTGCCACTAGACCCTACATAAAGCTAATGGATTAAGGGGGAATAGAAACAACAACAACAACCAAAAATAAATAACAGTGGGAGATGGTTTGCGGGGGTGGGGGCATGAAAAGACACTGTCAGTTTTTGGTATAGTGCCAGGAGCTAACAATTGAAACAGTTTACTCTAAAGCTCTCCCTAGGGCATTGGGAAAGGGGAGGATAGTAGGGGAAGACCATTTATACTTTTTATTTAGTACATGGACTGAATACTCAATACCATGAATAGCATTTCTGAACATTCTGGAAGCCCACTATTCCTAGTATTAGGGAAATAATATTTGGCCCATGCACACTCCTTCAAACTAACATAGTTAGCTGACTGGAGACAGGCAGGCTGAATACGCTTTTACACTGGAGACTAGTAGTCCATTGACTAAAAAAGGTGCCAGAGACAAAAGCCCTGCCACCCTACCTACTTCCTTCTTTCTTTCTTTCTTTCTTTCTTTCTTTCTTTCTTTCTTTCTTTCTTTCTTTCTTTCTTTCTTCTTGATCCTCTCCTTTTCCTTTTCTATATTCAGCCTCTTTTTCTTTTAGCCTTTTCTATTAAACCAGGTTTTAAAAATGTTGCCTGGGGCTGAAATATGTGAGACACTGAGGGTCAGAGGCACTCAGTGTTTCATTGTGGATTAAACAACCATGTCTGAAAGTCAGTAGTGTTATATCTCTAGCACTATTTGCATTTATGAGGACCGGAGACAGCCTTTGTGAGCGATCGGAACCAGTGTAAGTCACTGCAAACCTGCAAGGAAGAACAAATATACAGTACACTTGTACTGAACAGAAAAATGAAACATAAAAGAAGTTTGAAAAAAGTATACTGCTGCGGTGTTCATGCAGTGATTGAGCAGAATGTTTCTGTGGACAAATGTCTGTATGAGAGGGCACAACCAAGTACAGCATAATATGACACATGACGTACCGTACTGAAATACACTTTACCAATCTCCAGGGTCATATACTTGGTCTCCCTTGTGATGCTGGTTATCACTGAAGAGCAAAATAAACCTGTTTACAGTATTTTAATTAAAAATACAGATTGCCCCCACATTAGATACCTCATCTCATGCCAGTTAAAAGTGAAAAGAAATGTGTTCTTTAATGATGAGTTTATTTAATTGGAGGTTTACACCAAGATGTTGTTCACTAAGACAAAGTCTAGTTTTCAGTTAGGTTCCACAAACAAACAGATAAACAAACATTAATTCATAACAAGGTCAAAGTAACTCCCTATGCCTAGTGTGAACTCAAATTACTAAAAGTAAGGATACTGCATTAGTTTGAGTACTGAGTATGTTTGGAACATGTATCAGTTTCCGGAGGTAAAGTATACATATGCCTGCTGCAATGTAAGGGTTAAAGCTTCTCTTGTCATGTCACTTCACTTTAACGAGTCCATCTTTGTCTCACTTTCTCTCTTAAATACCAGTAGCTGAAACGTATCATCTGATCTGCTTATAATTCTTTGTAACAATTTTAGCTGGGGGGGGTAACAGAACATAGTCATGTAGTTTGTGCTTTACAACATACCTTTTGTGAATGAATGACAAGCTCTTAATATGTTTTTGTGCTGAGAATGACATTGTGGGACTTCTTTTTAGAATTATGCATGCTGCTGCAGATGAAAGAAAGCCATTGTTCTAATCATAGAGACATAATCATACACTTTCACATAGGAAGGGAATAGGAAGGGAATTCCGGTTCATGAAAACCAATTGTTTTTTTTGAATCCTCATGTTTTCCTTTATTTTATACAATTTACAGTTCAGAAAATTCATGTTATTGGCCACTGTGGAAAACCATTGCTGAGAAAATGTGAGCTGGGAAAATAAAACATGTTAAACAATAAAGCCATATCAGTTTGGTCAGTGGGATTCACCCAGTGTGTGTAATGTAGTAGTACTTGTCACTCTTTTAAAGTGAACATTTGACAGCACTGCAGATGACAGGCATAGGTTACAGTACATTTATAATAGCTCAAGTTAGCATATTGTCAATTATTTATTTATTTCCCTAAAGGAAGCTACCTGCATGGTTTACAAACCTGTTTCCCGTAGCAATATGTATTAAACTTTCCAAGTTTTCTGATTTTTGTTAGCAGTGTAAATTAAATGCTGTTATAGTCACCTTTTAGATCTATTTTTAATAACCTCATGAATAATGTGTAATGCTTTTAAATCAGGTGCCCTATTTACAGTCTTTGTTTTGTGGTGCAAAACGGTCACACTGACCACTTTTCACCAAAGTTCGAGTTTGTGTTCCATTGTGCTACGTACTCAATAGGTTCACAAGCATTTCCCTGTGCTGTTGTAATGGATGCTGTGACACTGCAGGGAAAGAGGTGGGGCAGTCATGTACAGTAAATGTGAGTGCCAGCATGTAAAATGTATTTTGAGTTATATTCGATCACTGTAGGCATTACAATACTGCAGGGAAAAAAGTGGCACAGTCATGCAAATGTGGGGGCTGGCATGCTGAGTGTGTGCTGAGCCATACTTATTTCTACATTAGGCATTGCAACAATGCAGGGAAAGAGGTAGGGCAGTCATTTAAATGTGGGGTCCAGCATGCAAACTGTGTGCTGAACTATATTCATTCACACAGTGGGCACTGCAACACCACAGGGAGAGAGGCAGGGCAGTCATGTAAATGTGGGGTCCAGCATGCAAACTGTGTGCTGAACTATATTCATTCACACAGTGGGCACTGCAACGCCACAGGGAGAGAGGTAGGGCAGTCATTTAAATGTGGGGTCCAGCATGCAAACTGTGTGCTGAACTATATTCATTCACACAGAGGGCACTGCAACACCACAGGGAGAGAGGCAGGGCAGTCATGTAAATGTGGGGGCTAGCATCCGGAGTGTGTGCTGAGCCATACTTATTTCTACACTAGGCATTGCAACAATGCAGGGAAAGAGGTAGGGCAGTCATTTAAATGTGGGGTCCAGCATGCAAACTGTGTGCTGAACTATATTCATTCACACAGTGGGCACTGCAACACCACAGGGAGAGAGGCAGGGCAGTCATGTAAATGTGGGGGCTAGCATCCAGAGTGTGTGCTGAGCCATACTTATTCCCACAATGGGCATCATGAGAATGTAGGGAAAGGGGTGGAGTAGTTATGTATATGTGGAGACTGGGATGTAAAGTCTGCACTGAGTCAATCAAATCAATCAATCAATGAAAATCTTTATTTATCCAGGTGAACATCATTGAGCAGAGCTCTTTTACAAGATGGACCTGGTTAGAACAGGGCCGGGTAACATTCATCATAAAAACAAATAAATACATGTAAATAAGTATATAAACACAAACACAATGGTGCAGTAATAGGGGAGTCAAATGATAAAAGGAAGACAAGGCAAGCCATAACAGAGGAGGATTCAAATACAAGGGGGCAGGTCCACCATTGAATCATGCAACTGTACATAAACCATGTTCTCTGTATAGAAGTACCAGTTAGTTCATTTACCAGGGGCAGTCACTAGTACTAGCCATGAAAATGGTTTGGAGAACCACCAACTAATGGCAGATGGGGTACCAGGAGGGGTATGTAATATGTTAGCGAAGGATAAACATTGTGAGAAGTGAAGTCCCAAGGATAGGTCGATAGAACTGATGCGGCGGTTGGGGTCAACGGGGAGAAGGAGAGGGAAAGGGGAGTTAGGACTTTTATAGTATGATTGCATGTAGATTGTGGATGAGTGCAGTATAGAGTTGTGAAAAGAAGGCTGGAGAAAGCGAGAAGATAGACCAGTATCAAAGGGAGGACAGAGGCATCAAGGTGTTACATGAAAGCACGATGACAGACCAGGGCCAAGGAGGAGACAAGCACTAGAAGTAATTCGTTCATGGTTAAATGGTACAGGTTAGCATGATGACAATTCATGGTCATGGAAAACAATTGCACTGATCATTTCTGAGATGTGAATATAACAGCTTGAAAGATGAGATGCCGATGGGTGACCTCAGTTTCAGTTTTTTTTGCAATTTATTCCACAAGGAGGACAGTGTAAAGCTTATAACAGCCCTGCCAAAGCGAGAGTTAACTTTGGGAACCATCAGTAGGAGAGATTTGCAACTTCTCAGGGTGTAATTGTCTATTGGTTTTATAGGAAGACAGTCTGTAATGTACTGGGGCAGTTTTTTGGAGATGGCTCTCAGGGTTCATAAGGCTGCATTTTTATCACACCTGAATTGAAGAGAACTCCACCCCACTGATTGATATAGGGAGCAGTGGTGAGTGGAATAAGGCAGGCCTGTGATGAACCTCAAAGCTCTATGATATGTTTGTGTCATGTTTGCTGAGGTAGGAAATGGGACAGTGACTGTAGAGGATGTCAGCATAATCTATCAAGGATAGAAAGGTTGATTGTACCACCTGTAGTTTGGCATCTCTAGTTAAGAAGCGGGCTATCCTAAAGAACAGGCCAAGTCTCTGTCATAACTTTTTGAGTAATTATTCAATGTGCTCTATAAAGGAGAGCCTATGGTCCAGCCATACTCCCAGGTATTTGAATTTAGGGACAAATTCCAACTTCTCACCAAGAACTGTAGTGATCTGAGGCACAGGATCTGATAGGGCTGAATTAACCATTTGGGCAGAGGGAGAAAAGAGCATTGCTTTTGTTTTCCTGGTGTTAAGTAATAGTTTTTTGTTTAGGAGTTGGTGTTGCAGCAGGTTGAACTCAGATTGAAGGTCATTACATGCAGATTGTAAGGACGGGTGGCTTATGTAAAGAACTGTGTCATCCTCAAACAGATGAATGTTGGCCTTAGTTATGCTTTCATCATTGTTGTTGATGTATATTGCAAATAAGATCGGTCCTAGGATAGAACCCTGGGGAACACCTCTTAGGAGAGGTTTGAGAGTTGAGAGATCTCCTTCCGCTTTCGCCTGCTGGAAACGATCAGAGAGGTAGTTGTTGAACCACTGTAAAGATAATGGGTCAGCACCTAATGAGGTCAGGGAAGAGAGTAGCAGAGAATGGTCGACAGTGTCAAGGCCTTGCTCAGGTCCAAGAATACGGCACAGGCGTAATTCCTGTTGTCTAGCTTTCTTTGCCAGTCATTAGTCACTTTGGCAAGTGCTGTGATGGTGCTATGTTTAGCTCTAAACCCTGATTGGACTGGATTAAGCAGGTTATTAGTTTCTAGATACTGCCTCAGCTGGTTACTTACGACTTTTTCCAGTAATTTTGACAAGACCCAGAGAATCGAAATTGGTCTGTAATTATTTAGATCACAGGGATTTCCGAACTTGAACAGGGGTATGTTGTGCGCTGTTTTCCATATTGAAAGAATGGATCCTTGAGTTAATGATAGGTTAAATAAATGGGTTATGGGCACGGCTAACACATGGATGGCCACCTTCAAACAATATGGGTTGAGGGTATCCGCACCAGCACTTTTTTTTACATCCAGGTTTAGCAATAGGTCTTCAACTTCTTTCAGAGTAGTAGGACACAAGGAGAAGACTGAATTGGTGATGCTAGGATCTGCACCTTGATTATCCACCTGAGAGCATATCAAATTCACAGGGGAATTGTCGAAGGCTAAGCCTGCAGTCGCAAAGTGATTATCGAAGGCATCCAAAACTTCCAGTCTGTCACTAATGGTGTTATTGTTTAAGGAGATTTCATCAGGTAGTGAGCCACCAGAAGTGTGACCAGACAAGTCCTTGATGGTTTTCCAAAATGTTGTAGGATTTTTGGAGGCAGAGAGAAATTCAGAATGATAGTATGCAGCTTTTGTATCTCTAACCATTCTAGTATATGAGTTTCGTGCCCTTTTGAACTTGCATCAGTCTGCAGCAGACTGGGTTTTGCGTGCTTTTTTCCATAGGTTATCTCTTTCAGTCAATGCAGATTTTAATAATGGTGTGAACCATCTACATGCATTTTTTGCTATTCTTACCTTAACTATAGGGGCATATTTATTTAGGGTGTCTATGATAATTTTGCTGAATATGTCGAATGCTGATTGCGTGTTTTTCACCAAATAGAACTCTTGCCAATACAAGGAATGTTTCCATTCGTTTATGTAGGCAGTAAGATCAAAGTTCCATCTAGATCTCTTGGCAGCAAACTTCGGCTAAGTAGTAGGCTTGTTGCTTGATCTTATGCAAGCAATAAATGAGTGATCACTAATATCACTGAAGAAGGTGCCGGCAAAGGAGAAGAGATGTGGTTTATTCACTAGGATAACATCTAGCAAGGAACTGTTATCCACATTATTTTATTTACTCGTGTTGTTTCTACAATGAGTTGCGATAATCCATGGATGTCACAGAAAGCTACGAGAGGAGTGGTGGTTTTAGATAGCCAGTCTAAATTAAGATCCCCAAGAATAATTATTTCTGAGGACTGCTGTTCGATGATATTACTCAGATGAGGTAACAATTGTAGGTCGGCAGAAGGAGGTCTAGAGCACCCTATGATACATAATGTTGAAGTGTGCGAGATGATGACTTGAAGAGACAGATATTCATAAGCATTTGCAACAGATAAAGCACTCAGACAGGATACAGTATACCTATCCTTGACATAGATGGCAACCCCTCCACCCCTAGAGTGTCTCTCTGCTCTAAATAGTAAATAGTTAGGGATATTGACTTCCCTGTCGGAGGTGGCCAGTCTAATCCAGGTTTCTGAAACCACTAGGATGTCTGGTCAAGTATGGAGGACCCAGGTCTGGATCATGGAGAACTTTTTTAACAGACTGCATACATTAATGTGGAGGAAACTCATGCCTTTCAGTGTGGCAAGGTCAGAGGGTGGCCCCGGATTGAGCTCCACATTTCCTGAGCACAGGAGAAGAAGGAGTAAAAGTTTTCTTACAGTGGCAATAGTAAGCTCCATACTGGTAACCCCTTTACGTCGTTGTGGGCAATTGTCCTGGGGGGGCGCGCTCCAACATTTTTTGCCTTTCCCACTAAGGGTGGCAGAGACGAGTACTCTGACTGCTATCTGTAGAGGTGATGCCTCTATGATGTTGGTGGAAGTCATAAGCTGAGGTGGTAATTCATTTCATGTACCAGTGTTAAAGATAATATGAAAATAGTGTTGAAGAATTGGGGAGTTGAAAAGGCATATATCCATGTAGGGACAGGAACTAGTTACAGAGCAGATCAGATTAGTATCCACAGTAATAAAGGATTGAGGTGGCATATATTGGGCATGCGATATGAGATAGAAGAAGGACCAGAACAGGATCCACGATTTGATCCACATAGTGGAATAAGGATTGGAGGGGGGAGCTAGAGAGGAGTGAGCTAGAAAGCCGAGGCAGGGTTTATGTGTATTTAATCAGGACCAAGGGAGGTGGGTGGGTGGGTGAAAAAATTGGCAGCTAGGGCTCTCATCCTGGAGGTAATCAGTCCCTGAGGGCAAGTCCGTACCTGCGTTTCTGTGAGGGGCTTTTCGCTTCAGACCTGGACTGTGGGTGGCAGTCTGGCAGGTCGGGTTCATCAGAGAACCACGGCTGCGGCTCTCAGACTACCTAGAAGGAGAAGGCAGAGGAGAATTAAATAAGAAAGTCAGAGGGGGTGGGGCTGCTCATGGAGCTAAAAAGAAATGCAGACTGGCTTAAATGGAGGGGGGTGTTGTAGACCAAGATGTTAGGCAAGGTGCCTCCAAGTCTGAGTGAGCAATAACAGGGCTATTTAAAACACAATACTAGCGTAAAAAGGTGAAGGGGAGGTTTTAAAGGCCTGAGCTGAGATTGCTACTGGTCTTATGAGGAACACAATACAGACATTTACATTAAATCAGAAAACTTCATCTATAAAATACAAACAAGACAGTTTTAACAGAAAACATAATCTAGCACAATATAATCAAACATTAACAGTGCAGAGCTATATGGAGCCAATCGGAGTGCTCCTGGGGCTGACTGCAGCCAGTGGGCCACAGCAGTAAAAGACTCTGGATTTAAACCCAGAGACAACTGTCCTCATGTAAAGAAAGCAAAAATTGGCAGCTAGGGCTCCCTTCCTGGAGGTAATCAGTCCCTGAGGGCAAGTCCGTACTGCGTTTCTGTGAGGGGCTGGTGGCTTCAGACCTGGACTGCAGGTGGCAGTCTGGCAGGTCGGGTTCATCAGAGAACCACAGCTGTGGCTCTCAGACTACCTGCATTTCTGTGAGGGGCTGGTGGCTTCAGACCTGGACTGTGGGTGGCAGTCTGGCAGGTTGGGTTTGTCAGAGAACCATGGCTGTGGCTCTCAGACTACCTGCATTTCTGTGAGGGGCCGGTGGCTTCAGACCTGGACTGCGGGTGGCAGTCTGGCAGGTCGGGTTCGTCAGAGAACCTCGGCTGTGGCTCTCAGACTTAACTTGACTCATTTGTATCTTGCAATGTGTAAAGTATGTATTCTGTAATAATACCTTACTGTCCCAGTCCCCACCTCCACCCCCTAAGTCACAAATGGAAATGAGCCCTGGACTCTGTATGCAGACCTGCTAAATTATGTTTTAAATAAACAAATAAACAAACACATACCAATGAATTACTCCTCAGTTGCAAAATTGCCATGGCGAAACTACAAGAAAAGTGGTGCTGCAGTTATGTAAATGTAGCGGGCCAGCATACAAAATACACTGAGTTATACTTAGTCACACAGTGGCCCACACTACTCTGGTCACATGCTACAGCCCCTTCCAGGTGGGTGCTGGGGTGTACCACAGGGGCTGAGAGTTGTTGTGGGACTCTGATGAGTGAGGAATAATACTTTACAATGGCAGATGTGAGGAAGCAGGGCAAGGATGGGGCTATCTACTGGACACCAGGGATAAACTATGGAATGGGGGGTAGAGAGAGGGTGACCAATGGACCACCATGGACAGGGTCTAGACTATAGGAAAAATTGAAAGTGTGGCAGCTCAGAAGTGGACATAAATGTAAGAGCTGGGTGAATGGTGATGCGGGATGACTCTGGTGGTAGTACTATGTACCTGGAGGACTGCGCATTGCAAATTGCCCTGTGACTGGTGTTATGTATAATGCAGTCCTCCACAGGTCATGCAGTCAGGTATGGTGGGTGGCATAAACTATGTTTACTCCTCCAAACATCTGGTGGCCACATTTAAAGTGTGCCTTGGGTTGCCAGGGAGACTCCTCCTCTGATGACCAAAGCAACATTTTGTGCATAGCAAATTTTGATCATGGTCCAAAGTATGGATGAGATGATGATGAATTTGCATTTGGTAACATGCGGAAATCCAACATTTTGGATATTGATGCAGCAGGTCTGAAGGAACTTGGTTTCCCTTTTGCATGTTGACATTTTGACAGTGCACATTTTTTTTCAGGGAGCACACACTGGGCATGTCCAAGTTGTTGGTAAGTCACATGACCAGCAGCAGTCAATTAGTGATACTGGTGATGGAAAACTCCTAGTGCTTCACACATCTTGGTGCTTTTTTCAGCTCTCCCTCACGGGGGAAATATATGTGTTAATGGTTACTGCAGGAGCTCCTGGTCTATGATAAAGAGTGACATTTGATTGGAAATGTTTGAAATCAACAGAAAATCATGCATTAAAATTTCAGTTAGCTTATTTTCACTAACTTTACTTGTAGTTTCGGGCAGGCTAGTGAACTTTTGATGGAGAGTTGAGTTAAGAGTGTACAATGTGAACCTGCATGGGCAGCTGCAAGCCCAGCAGTAGGAGCAGACAGAGTGAATTTTGCAGACTGAAAAAGGTACTGTACAAAGGGGAATTTTGAAACATGTATTTGACAGATATTTTTAAATGAGTATTGGTGGTGTAGAAGGCACATCATTTATTTTTATTATTCTTTTTCAATTGTCTCTCACAGCAGAAGGGCAGAGTGAATCTGGCATACTGGAAAAGGTGCAGAGATGAGTTGAAAGAATTTATTTAATGGACATTTTTTTACTGACTTCTGGGGGTACAGCAGTGCACAGAAATCATATAAGCTCCATTCCTTCTCCGAAACCACAATTGTCTCCTGCCTCCATTCTTATACTACTTACTTTGGCTGCTACTCTCTCTCCATTCCTACCTATCACGGCTTTGCTCCTTATCATCTTACTTACTTCACCATTGCCTTCTTACTTTGTCTCATCTGCTGCAGATCCTTGTCTCTTTTGCCCCTCAAGCTCTATTCCATTTGCCTTGCTGAGCTAGTTAACGCAGGAGGGTGATGTGCTTGCCCGTCTCCTTTGAAATCCACATCTTGAGGGTATGGCCCTCACTGAGTGGAGGTTCTTTTGGCCATGCATACTATCTCAGCAGCACATCTCAACATTCCATTAGAGGAGGGCAAAAATAGCAAATTCCAAATTTGTGGGATTTTTGTGAAATTCCACAAATTTTCCTGAAATTTCACAAAATGGTTTGGAATGTTCTGAAATTGTTTATTTGGCCATAATTCAATCTGGGGTAAATCTAAGTATCCACAATTTGGTATGCATATTGTCTGGGACAGGCCCAAAAAGTTTTCCAAGTTTAATGTCATTTGGATGAAGGGTAGGTATATAGGCTGCAAGTCTTGCAATTTAATATTCATTTTGTGAAGACAACACGCCTTCATGCATTCACCCATGGCCTGGCCCCTTCCTTTTCTCTTGAAGACAATTCAGTCGAGGTAGAGTGGTGTTCTAAGTAATGGCAGTGGATTTGAATTGGGTGATGTGCTGCCTGCTTTAAACCGGGAGTTTTTAAAGTCCGTTTATGAACTGGAACTTCACGGTGATATTCTGGCAACCACATGAGTCTATGACCCTAGGTAAATTTAGCTAAGACTCTGCTGCTTTTTTTGTATTCTGAGTAAGTGTTTGTAAAAAAGAATTTCATCAGTTTGTTTCACCCCAGTTTAAAGGGTGTAGAGATTCACCTGAAGTCTTGGTTTCTGCAGGTATCTGAAGTCTGTGTCTGAATAGAAACTTCGCGGTGATAATCTGAGATACATACAGTTGTTTTACTTAAAATAAAACAAAGTTTTTTGTCCTTTTGGAGTTTGAACTATTGTTATAGAAAAGTTCTTCAGTATTTTGATTTAGCCCTGAAATTGGGAAAGCAGAGTTTTACCAGGATATTTTGTTAATTACTAGTTTTTCTGACAATACACAAAATATTTGAATTTGAAGCGTTTTTGATCCCTTGAAAGTATTTACAAAAAGGTAAATATAAAATTAGTGTGGTATTAGTCTGAATATCCTTAGACAGTATTTTATATAATTAAAAAGTATTGTCTTTATCTCTAGAGAATTTAAAGGATTTCTTTGGCAGCACATGCGCCCCCATCCCCAATTTTGGTTTGTCTAAAATGAATTGTTTGAAATAAGGTCAGTTCCACCTTATGTATTCTAAATATTCAGGAATTGAAACTAGCATTTGAAATTAGAATATTAGACACTTATCCATTTCCTTTTTTATTGTAGAATGAAATTCTGTATGTGTAGTATGCTCAAATTCTGATGAAGGAACTTTTTGCAGTTCTGAAACGTTACAATAATTTTGGAGCAACAGTGAAATGAATTGATATTCATTATAAAGCAACAGTGAAAATGACTGACTTTGGAAATAAAATAATAACATTATACAGTACTTAAAATTCTCTGGTCCACTATTTGGGTCGAGTGGGATTATTTTGGTGACTCTGATACTGCAGATGTGTGGACACATTTGGGGTGGGGGATGCAACAACCAGGAAAATGGCTGCCCAGTTGACTGGATGACAGTTGCCAGGTCCCCTCTGCCATAAAGCCCTAGCAGAATGCCCTCTTACAGCTGCATCCATAGCCCCGTGCCCTGGATCCAGGTTGAACCCCAGTCTCTGTTCCATCCTTCCACTACCCAGGGAAGGGAGACCTCTCTGGTGAAGGGATATGCTGGGCATGTCTGGGAGCATGGGAAAATTAGGGTCATCAGCAGATGGTAGGAGGTGAAGATGCAGTTGGCTAGGGGCCCTTGGTGATATGAAGGAGTGAACAGCCAGGTAACAGGGGTGAATAAATAGATAAAGAACAAAAAAAAAATTCAGCAATGATTAGAGCCATCATAATAGTATCCTGTGCTATGAGAGAAACATAGAAACATAGAAGTTGACGGCAGATAAGGACCGCAAGGCCCATCAGGTCTACCCATTTTTTTCTACCTTATGAATGTGCCATAGGCCTTTACTCTATCAATGCCCTATCTATTCATACTCATCTGTATTGCTCCCTTATGCCTATCCCATACCTGTTTGAAGCTGTGTACTGTACTCATATCCACCACTTCCTGAGGTAGGCCGTTCCATGCATCCACCACTCTTTCTGTGAAAAAAACTTCCTCACATTACCTCTTAATCGGCCTGCCTCTAATCTCGTGCTGTGTCTTTTTGTCCTGCTATTGTTCTTATATTGAAACATGTTAGACTATTTCACCTTGTTAATGCCCTTAAGGTGTTTGAATGTTTCGATCATGTCAGCTCTCTCCCACCTTTGCTCTAGGGTATACATATTGAGCTCCGTTAATCTGTCCTCATATGTTTTCTGATGCAGTCCCTGTACCATTTTGGTTGCCCTTCTTTGGACTGCCTCCATTTTGTTAATGTTATTGTGAAGGTGCAGCCTCCAGTACTGCATGCAGTACTCCTGATGGGGCCTAACCAGTGTCTTGTAAAGAGGGATTATTACCTCCCTCTTATGACTTGTGATACCCCTACTAACACACCCCAACATCCCTCTAGCCTTACCTACTGCTTTAGTGGTCTGCTTGGATGATTTCAGGAAATCTGTGATGATGATGATGCCCAAGTATCTTTCTTCCCTTGTGATTGCCAGAAACTCCCCTCCCAACCTATTGGTGGCATCAGGGCTTCTCTTCCCTATGTGCATGATCTTGCACTTCTTTGTGTTAAACCCCAGTTGCCACTCTTTCGACCATTTTGCCAGTTTATCCAGATCTCTTCTCATTTTGCCCACTCCATCTGGATCATCTGCTCTGTTGCAGATCTTGATGTCATCTGCAAAGAGACACACCTTACCCTCCAATTCATCTGCAATGTCACTGATGAAGATATTGAAGAGGACTGGCCCCAGCACTAATCCCTGAATTACCCCACTTGTGACTTGCATCTCTTCTGACTGTATGCCATTTATCACCACTCTCTGTTGTCTGCCCACCAACTAGTTTGCCACCCAGTTGACCAACTTCTGACCAACCCCAAGCCTACCCAGCTTATTAATCAACCTTCTATGTGGAACGGTATCAAAAACTTTGCTGAAGTCAAGGTAGGCAATATCAACTGCACCCCTTTAGTCCACCGCTCTGGTTACCCTGTCCAAGAAATCTATGAGATTAGTTTGACAGGACCTTCCTGTTGTAAACCCATGCAGTCTTGGTTCCTGTGCTCCTATGGATTCCAGGTGTTGCACTATCATTTCCTTAAGGAGTGCCTCCATAATCTTGCCCATTACTGAGGTAAGACTGACTGGTCTGTAGTTCTCTGCCTCCTCCCTGCTACCACTCTTATTCAGCGGGATCACATGAGCACTTCTCCAGTCTTCTGGGACCTCTCCTGTGCTCAGAGACTCACTAAACAGTTCTGATAATGGCTGTACTAGTTCCACCCTTATCTCCTTTAGTACCCTGGGATGTATGCCATCTGGTCCCATTGCCTTGTCCACCCTGAGCATAGTGAGCTCTTGTAGAACCCTTTCTTTTGTGATGGGACATGTGCACACCTCCCTCCCCCCGTGTCCATGGTGCTGATCTGTGGGCCCTGCCCTACCTTCTCCTCAGTAAATACTGAGTAGAAGTATCTATTTAAGATAGATAATTTTCCTTGGTCCTTCTCCACACACTCCCCCTTATCCCCTTTGATCTTAGCAATACCTCCTCTGGACTTTCTCCTTTCACCAATGTATCTATAGAAAGTCTTGTCCCCTTCTTTTACTGTTTGTGCTAGTGTTTCCTCGGTTTGGGCCTTTGCCTGCCTCACTGCCTTTCCTGCTTCCCTTAGGGAAATTTGGTATGCCTCCCTATCTTCGTCCCGCTGTGTTCCCTTATATTTCCTGAATGCCAGTCTTTTGGCTCTGACCTTTTCTGCTACTGTTTTTGTTTCCTCCTTTTGCTCTTGCTTTTCTTCCTAACATAATGGGATATTGCTTCAAGTATTGCATCCTTAATGCTTATCTACTGTGCCTGTACCCCCTCACCTGTATTTCTTCTTGCCAGGTCTAGCTTCACTCTGTTGGCCATTTTAACCACGTATGCTCCTCTGAAGTCCCATATTTCTGTATTGGAATGGGATGGTTTAGTTCTAGTGGCCACATTGAACCATACCATGTGATGGTCACTGTCCCCCAGGTGACCTTTTACCTAGAGTTCTGTGATCCTTTCCCCATTAGTCATTACTGGATCTAGGATAGCCCTGTCTCAAGTGGGTTGTTGTACCAGTTGTTTGAAGCCCTCCTCCAGCAGGCAATCCACTATGTGTATAGTTCTGGTGGATGTTCCTGCTGGATATGACCAATCTGTATCTGGCATGTTGGAGTCTCCCATTATCAGAACCTCCCCTTTAGTGGTCATGTTTTGTATATCTTCTAACAGTAATGTGTCTATGCCCTCCCCCTGGTCTGGAGGCCTGTATACAACCCCAGTTCATATGGCTGTCCCGTTTCCTGTTTCCAGGGTGACCCACAGTTCTTCTGGAAAACAAAGGCCTTGGTTCTCCAAAAGTTTCCTCCACAGGGTTTTTTCACCTCCTCCATGCCAAGGGTCATACAATTATGTGTATTTTTAGATTCCAGCAAGAGCTGAAGTTGGATGGAGGCACTTCACTTCATTTCTTCCCTCACTGAAATTGGTGCTCTCTCCAGGATGTTCCCTTCTCCAAGTTATGTCTTTTCTCTCCAATGTGAAGTAAGTGTGTTCCTATTTTGTTTTACTCTTTTGGGTTTTCTTTCCCAAAGTAACTTTGTGCTAAGGTAATCTCACCACTGTGACACCTCTAAGGGTAGAACCCTCTTAAGGGGGTTCCTGTGTCTTTTCAACACAACAAAAGAGTGGTGGTCCCTTTAGCAGGGGCAGAAAAAGTATAAACTGGGGGATCCAACATAGCCAAACAGGTAGCAGCTTTGTTCCTATGTTCTGACAGACCTCCCCTGGATTTAATTTACTCAAAACATTATGCTGCTCTTTTTTTTTTCAATTCTGAAAAATGGATTTTCATACACACATACATCAGGGCGGGGCTAAAGCGTTTGTTTTCCTGAGGTCCATTCCACTTTAACAGTGGTTTCATCCCATCTACCAAATCTTGGGAGTGCTGCAGTAGTGCTGGTAGCATGCTGACCTCCGTGATGGCTACTGCAATACAGAATGCTCCTCCTCCTGTCAAATTCAAATTAGCAGCAGATTTTATGACACTGCAACAGAGCACTTTCAAACCAGGTGATTCTTCTATGACTCAGTCTTCTCCATCAGAGCCAAGGTAGTGCATGCTGGAATCCTTGGGCCAGTCGATAGATAAGCGTATTTTATTAACTGACTGTTCAGACATGAGATTTGAAGCCTTGATAAAGAGCAGAATTTTTGTAGGCTAAAGTGAAAAAAATAGGCTCTGCAACCCAGGCCACAGAGCACACATTGACAGAGTACACCTCACTGCTGACAAAGCAAGAAGCTAAGATTGCAGCTCTAGAAGAAAATACAAACAGTTTAATGAAAGACAGCTATGATATAAACTGAAAACTGGAAAACAATGAGAACTTACTGATGCACCAGAATATTCAAATTGTAGGAATTTCAGAGCATCATGACTCAGAACTTTCAGATACTCTGGAACTAATCAAGAACATCTTGATTAAGGCCTATGTTTTCAAAGGAGATGCGCGGCCCAAAATGGAGATGTGTGGCACAACCCATAAAAAGTCCGGAAGTGTGATATTTGAAATGGAGAGATGTGTTGCACATTTCTGAATGTGTGATTATAATGTGTGCAGTACAAAAAAGGGGGCGTGTACATGAATATGCTGTGCATCTGTATATTCAGCCAACATGTGCAGCACATCTGCTGTGCATCTCAAAAATGCTCTGTGCAAAGTTAGGTATGTCAGGGGATGGACTAAATCAGCCAGCCACCCACAGATAGGCTGCAGAATTGCAGACAGGTGACTGTGAGACAGCCCTCCGGGGTGCACCAGAATGTGCTCTAGGCACCCATACACAGCAGTCATGCCAGGATGGATGTACCCAAAGCCACAGGTGTGGGCACACCATGGGCACTGCCCAAAGAGCCATCCCCCACACCAATCCCAGGACATGGACACCCAGCTGCCACATGCCAGTGCTGTTGGGGGCCTCCAAGGAACACCAGTGGAGCAGATGACCACACTGCAGCACATGTACCAGGGGCCATGGCCTGCACCCATGTGGCCTGCAGGGTGCCACCCAGTGGTAGCATGTACCCAGGGTGATGTCTGGGGCAATGGTGCCCTGGTAGCCCAGTGGTACTAGTGGCAGCATGGCATGGGCCAGGGACTGACCTGTGGCATACACCCACATTGGTACACCATAGGTGCACACAGGTGGGACCCACCCACTCAGGTGCCAGGTCAACTTCTTCACACTGCCATTCCTTGCAGTTATCACCATGTTTCTGACATACAGGAGAGTGTGGCACTCTGTAGGTGACTGTACACTGCATATGGGGCTGGTGTATCACATGCATGTGGTATACTGATCAAACTGTGTCACTCTGTGCCCTTCCTGTTGTTTGTCCAGGAGGGCTTCTGTGGCTGCTGTCTGAGTGGTCCCACTGTACCCCAGTCTGACCCTGTACATGGCTATGAGTAATAGCACTGTACCCAGACCAATGCAGTCCACCCACCCACACAGAGATTCTATCACACCTGCCTGCTGGGCTGCAGTACCGCCTGTTCACATTTGTGGCATGGTGGGGCAGCCCTGCAAAGCTGGAATTGAGCATGCCTTGGGTATGCAAATGGCCTGAATACATTCCAGTAATGAAATGCAAATGTGCTGTTTGGGCTCTGACTGTGAAATGAGTTGATTTGCATATCCTGGCTGAATATTGCAATTCTGCATGCCGCTCAAGTGGCTTTGCATGACGCATTTCCCTGTGCTCCGCACTGGGCTCTGGGTGCCTGCCATGCATCTCCCACTGTGTGATAGCACATGTTCAGGATATTCAGCCACACATGCGGGATCACATCCCATGATGCAACTTTTGAACATGTCATTATTTTGTGCTGTAGCACCTCAGTTGCGTGACACATGCACTTCCGAGTTGCAGCCTGGGACTTTTGAATATGGATCCTTAATCATTTGATTTACCACAGGAAAACTCTCCTTTACTAACTTGTGCCTTCAGAGTTAATAAAAAAAACAAAACAAGATTCTGGTCTGGCAATATCAATTCTACTATTTTGGCCACCTTCACATTTGACTCTGATTTTGGTTTTTGATTTTTTGTTTAAACTGGCCAAACTGAGAGGTTTGTTGGAGTACATAAATTAAAAATACAATATTTTCCATGATTTTTATTATACTACTCAGCAGTAATGATAGAAATTCTTGGCTTATTACAAAGAAATTCTGCAGATTGGAGCCCAGTTTTCCCTGATGCCACCTGCTGAAATGAAGATCACTAAGGATTACAAGGTTCAAATTTTCTTTGAGGCGGACCACCTAGTTGCATATCTTTGCAGCCATTATTCTGCCCAAGAGTCAGCAGAATCTTCATGACCTCAGAAAGGGATACAATGGACAAAATGGACATATAATCTAAGTAAAAGCTAACTAAAGTTATCTAATTTTTACAGTTTTGCATTTTGATAACTAATTTCAAATATGTAGTATCTTGAATTGGCTAATGGGGAGGGTGAGTTCCCACTTGATATCGGTTAAGAAATGGATTGGTAAAATTATTTGTCTCTGCAGGTTATTGGATTTTAATATATTTTGATACTCTTTCTAAATCCAGGATCCCCCCCACATTCTCTGACTTGGCCAAATGTTTATTCTAATATGGGCTTTTTTTCATTATTTTCATTATTGATTATCCCATTAATATTTTTCTGATGTTAAATACATAATATGGTTGAGGTAAGATATACAAGGAAGCATGTGAATGTATGATATGTAAGCATATGATGAAAATCACAAAAAAAGTTTTCAAAAAAGAGCATACACTAAAGTTACAATTGTGTTGCATTAGTATTCTATATAACATCCACCAGCCAACCTGACACCTACCTATGCAATCCTAAACCATATCTAGTTGCCCTTATGGTTCCTAAGCATTCCAACACTGCTGAAGCCTCATGGCCAATTAGGCTATATCCAGGGACATTACCTCCAGTATTAACACCATTTTATATAGCCTTAACTAACGCAGTTCAGCAGTCTGCCATGTTGTTCCATACAACATTGCTAAACTGAGTTAGTGAAGACCAAGTAAAGTGATGCTAAGGCCTAAGATAATGTTCATGAATATAGGCCCTTGAAACTTAATTCTGATGAGCAGTCTGCTCTGATCTATTTGTTTATACCCTTTCATCATTTTGAATACATTTATCATATTATACTGTATCTCACCTCAGTCTCATTTTCTCTATGGACTTGCATGTTGCAGCCTGGGAATTTTTGAATATGAGGCCCTAAATCATTTGATTTACCACAGGAAAACCCTCCTTTACTAGTGTGTGCCTTCAGAGTTAATAGAAAACAAAAACAAGATTCTGGCAATATCAAGTCTACTTTTTGGCCACCTTCACGTTTGACTCTGATCATGGTTTTTGATTTTGTGTTTAAACTGGCCAAACTGAGAGGTTTGTTGGAATACAGAAATCAAAAATACTATATTTTACCCAATTTTCTTATGCTACTCAGCAGTGATGATGGAAATTCTTGGCTTATTACAAAGAAGTTCTGGAGATTGGAGCCCAGTTTTCCCTGTTGCCACCTGCTGAAGTGAAGATCACTAAGGATTACAAGGTTTAAATTTTCTTTGAGGTGGACCATCTAGTTGCATATCTTTGCAGCCATTATTCTGCCCAAGAGTCAGCAGAATCTCCGTGATCTCAGAAAGGAGTATGATGGACAAAATGGACATATAATCTAAGTAAAAGCTAACTAAAGTTATTCATTGTTTGCAGTTTTGCATTTTGATAACTAATTTCAAATATGTAGTATCTTGAATTGGCTAAAGGGGAGGATGAGTTCCCACTTGATATCAGTTAAGAAATGGATTGATAAAATATAAAACTACTCTTTACAGAAAACCCACTGACAGACGCCACTACCTGCATAATTCCAGCTTCCATCCAAAGCACTCAAAAAAATCTGTAATCTAGTCAGGCAGTTTGATGTGATCAAATCTGCTCTGATGACAGAACAAGAGACAGACAGCTATCCTCACTTTGGAATTCCTTAATCCTGCAGGGCTACTCTCCAAGATAAACTGACAGAGAATTTGAATGGGCCATACAAATACAATGAGACAGTCTGCTGGAATACAGGCAAAAAGATCAAACTGACTGTGCATCTCTAGTTGTCACTTACAGCCCCATGCTAAATCCTCTTCAGCAAATTATTTAATAACTACAACCCATGCTGAGAGAAGATGAAATACTGAATGACATCTTCCCTGAACCACTTGTCATTGCCTATAAGCAGCCCCCATCCTCTCAAACATAATAATTCAGACTCCCAGCAGATCATAATAACTGAGAAATGAGAGGGACAACACCATGTAACATGGCAAGATGTAAGACCTGCACCCACATATGCACACAGACCACGATCAAGACAAGCCATAACAACATAATAAAAATCAATGGATGTTACACATGTCAATACAGCAATGTGGTATACCTAATTCAGTGCAAGAAGTGCACAAAGGGATGCTATATTGGGGAAACTAGGCAACCACTGAAAACCAGGATGAATCACCACCAACACACAATAGTAAACCAGGTTAGCAGCACACCAGTAGGAAACCATTTTTCACAAACAGGTCACTCACTCTTGGATTTATCAGTCTTGATACTAACAGGCAACTTCAGAAACACACAGGACAGAAGGACATGGGAATTGAAATATATCAAACAATTTAAATCTAGCACTTGTGGACAGAATCGAGGCATTGGATTTATGACCCACTATGGTAAACTGTAATTTTATTGTTATTGTTTTTTTCTGAGTTCCTGCCTGCTCTGTTTTTATTACCTGTTCCTTACTTCCTTCCTATCTCTCCTACAAAATCTTCAGCCTCAGTCCTGCCCATCCCTTCACTAGTTCTCCCACCTCACTCTTTATACTAACCTCACACTCTGTTTATCTGGGCTTTTGTTGTTTTGTTTCTTCTAGCCTCAAAGCTTCCGTATATTTCTTAAACATTTCCTACCTATTCTACCCTTTCTCCCTACCTTCAACTCCTTGTCTCTCAGATTTCTTTTATCTGTGTTCCTTTCTGGCCATTTTTATTACCCTTTCCAGCTTCCTTTTATCTTCAGCTGACCTGTTCTTATTAATTGCCCCCCAAGTTCTTCTCACACATCTTTTTTGCTTTTCAACTTATATAGACTTTTATCTCAAGTCCTGTTTTCTCACTTTCTTACTACACTTCCTGCCATTCAACCCTTTAAGTAATTATTTTCAATGTTTTTATAAATTGCTCCACAGTAGTTATAAATTACTGTTTATGTTGCTCAGTTTTGCTATTCACCTGATGAAGGAACCTGTGAGGCCCTGAAAGCTTGTGTATAATGCTATCTTTGTACAAGCCACTTGTTGGTCCAATAAAAGGTATCAAGCCTTCCAGTATCTCCTGTTCTCTATGGAGAAGAAACCCAGGTGCTACAGTCTTTCTTTGTGCAGCATGTTTTCGAATACCCTAATTATATTTATAGATTAATACTTTAGTTTTCCAAGCTCCTTTATGTTCTTTATATAATGTGCTAACCAAAACTGCATAACTGCATACAATACTTCAATTGTTGTCTAACCAGCACCTTGTATAGAGGCCCTATAACTTCCTTTTCTCTATCATTTATCCTCATTTTATTTTAACTTAGCATTCTGTTGGCCTTCCTGGCTACTTTTGAGCACCGTTTGGACATTTTCAGAGACAAGTCAATAATAACCCATACGTCCCTTTCCTGCTCTGCCACATTCTTTACTGTACCATTTAGGACATAAACTCATTTTCTGTTTCTGGCTGAAGCTAGGTACATTATTTTGCACTTTACCACATTGAACTGTATCTACCATCTGTGTGACTACCAGCTTAGTTTCCTTCTGTCTTGCTGTATTTTCTCACACTCTATCTCACTATTGACCACTCAAGCTAGCTTTAATTTGACTGTAGTGTCTACTTGTTACCAGCTTTGAATTATTCATGAACAAGTAGAACAGAAACTGTTCTTAAAATTATCCCTGTTTAACCATGTTAAGCATTGCCTTCCAGTCTGATCATTGTCACCCAAACCACCACTCTCTGCCTCCTGTAACTCAATCACTGTGTAATCCATACTAATAGTTCCCCTCTTGTCAAAGACTTTAACAATATACCCAGTGTAGAGCATCTCCGACATCTCTTCAGTTAGTTACCTCATCAAAAAACATAATTAAATTACTTTGACAAGACCTACCCTCTACATAACAATGCTGAGTAACTGTTATTACTCTGTGGTCAGCCAAATGTACCATTAAGACACCCTTAATAATTTCCACTAACATTTTACCTACTGTACAACTGAGATCAAATTAACTGGCAAGTAATTCCCAGGATCTCTCTTATCCATTCTCACTCCAATCCAGCTTTATTTATAAAGCATCCATCAAAATAGCTCTGAGTACTGTACAAAGTTCAAACCAATTGTTCATAAGTTTAAATGCATATAAGCACAACCCTTAGATTCTTTTTTGAACAAAGTGATACCATGTGCTCTCCTCCAGTCCCCAGCACTTCCTTGTTTACAAGGATTTTCTAAATGTCTCATAAAATGGCTATGGCAATTCCTGTCTGAAAACCTATAGTATTCTGTTGTGTTTCATGTTAGGGACCAGTGTCTTGCTTGCATCTATTGTGCCTAACCAAAATATTTTACCACCAGCTCTGTTGTAATTGCCACTTGATTCATTTCCTGCTCTATCCCTTCAGTCTGACCCTTTACTACTGGCAGCTTGCTCCAGGTTCCTCAGTGTAGACTGATGTAAAATACTGTAAGTGTTAAGCCCATCTCTTAACAAGCTAGTGCCATTCTCTGATCTTATGAACACTGTTATCTTCTTTCTATCTTTCTCATTCTTACATACAGTAATTAAACATTTCTTATCATTCCTTCCTTTATCACTGTAAGTGCTACTTGCATATTCTTGTTTTGTCTTTTTTTAACATGAATCTGTTTATTAAATTTTTCAATAAAGGGCTGGCCTGGTGGCAGAGGAGGCTGAGGTACTGGATGCCACACCTCATGACATTCTGGCAATCTGGGTTCAGGAATGAGCCAGGGCTGACAGGGTTGGCAGGGGTGAGAGAGGATTGAGCATCTGGAGGACTGCTCTCCTCTCTCAGGGAGGGAGGGAGGGTTTGTCATCCCACCTGCTGATCACCCTCTGGTGGGGGATGGGGTGATGCAGGCAGGGACTGGCACATAGCCAGTGGGCATGGTGTGCAGGTGCCCCCACTTACATGTCCTTATTCTGATAATGGAGGGGACCAGAGAGAATAAAACAGAAGAATGGCATCATGGGGCTATGTGAAGCCTGGCATCATGCCATTGGACCTCTGCTCTGCCCAGTCCTGGATTTGGATTGTGCTCTGGGGGGAGCTCCCTTCCCAGCCCTGCCATGGGGGTAATCTGTGGGGCCCTTAGGTGTTGGTAGTTGGGATGGGGCCCGAGTTATTAACAGGTACCGCCCCAATCACCCAGATAGAGTATCTATGGAAAAAATAAATAAATAAATACATTTTTTAATAAAAAGAAACAAACAAAACAACTAGTAATAAGAACGCACAACCAGGAACAATCTTAACAATACCCAACTATACACATAAGCAAAGGCACCGGGGAAAAAAAAACTGTTCACTTAGTACACAGGACAGCAACCAAATAGCTAAAAGAGAAATCATATATAGAAACATATACTGAACAGCAAAGGATTAAAGTACACTCTGTCAAATTCCAATCTCTACTATATACCATACCATGGATTAAAGTCAGACATATACAGGCTATAATAATAAAACAGTGACCGCCATGGAGAGGGACAAGATGAAAAATTTAAGGGTAAAGACACAAAATAGGACACCTCAAAATGGGAAATAAAGGTTAGCTGGTGGGGGGATTTTGAGGTTAGGAGATGGGGACCGAACAGAGATGGGAGTATAGAAAAAGATCCCACTTAGCAAGATAAAAGTCAAATCGTTTAGAAAAAGAAAATGTCAGACATTCAAAAAAAGCTAATCAATAAAGGACAGAGTGCCAAGACAGCAGCGAAGGAGGAAAATAAAGTTTCCAGGCCCAGAGTAACAGCCACTTGGCCTCAAGAAGAGTGGCAATAAGCCAGAATCGATGCAGAGGAGAAAAGGACGGTAATCTAGATGGTAATCCAAAATGACCAGCACTGGGTGAGGCAAAATAGATGTTTGAAGGATTTTAGCACAATCAGAGATTACAGCATCCCAACTGGCAGTCAAATGGGGACATTCCCACAGCATACTGTATGTAAAAGGCCCGCATCTGGTGTTGCACAATGCCAACAAGCAGAATCTTTCGCAAGGGCCATGGTATGTAATACCCGAGGTGTTCTATCAATGATGGAGGAGTTTAAAATGCAAGAGGTGACTTTTTGCATCAAGACAGGACCTATATGTCAATTTAACACCAGCCTGCCAATCTTCAGCCATAATGACAAAGTTGAGCTCCTTCTCCCATTTACACTTACTAAGTGCAGTCACGGATGGCAAAGCCATACTCAAAGTATGGTAAGTTTTACTTGTCTAACCCCAGTTACTGTTGGACTGATGGAGGTGCTCCAACCAACTCCAAGGGGTTGAGAAATAAAGACCTTTGCAAATCCTCAAAAGGCAGCATGAATCTGAAGATAATGCCAAATATCTGAGGATGGTAAGGCTTCTTTTTCCTGAAGTTGTTGAAAAGAAAGAAGGTCACCAGAATGCAGAATGGATAAATATGCCACCAAAACTGAATTATGATGAGCCCAATCAGACCAATGAATTAGTTTACCCTCAAAAAGAAGCTGTGAATTATCCCCAAAATAAGTAAAGGCAATACAAGGAAGCCTAGCCAGCTTCGGCACCACAGTGAATACCATGCAGAAATCTCAGGCCTTCAGAGTATCAGCAATAATGGGACATCATTGAAATTGTCACCTAGAATGCTGATCTAGGAGTAGACTGAGACAAGGGACATTCAACACAGTGGCCTCAAGACCAACCTATGCTGGAACCTATGAGGAAGGTGGTTGAAACCACCAGTAAACCTTGAACATCCATAAGGCCATAACATAGCCCACTAACCAAGGAAGACCAACCCCCCCCCCGGTGGTCCAGTGAGCCTGAAGTTTAGCCTTACTTAAACAAGGAGGCTTGCCATCCCAAAGAAATTGACCAGTAATACAATCAAGAGCATGCAAAATGTCACACAGAACTAAAAGCGGAAAGTTAAAGAAAAGACAGGCAAATCATGGGAGGGCAGACATGCGGGATGTCTTCCACCTCACATACACTGTGTGGAGGCACTCCATGCCTTCAAGCATAAGGCCCAATATGAGTGTACTGTGTAGTGTCCCTAATATGACCCATGTAATAGACAGGACCTTTTTCTGTTTTTTTTAGAACTGGGTGTCTGGATTTGTATTTTCATTTTAAAAGTCCTCCTTTTCTTATTCTCTGGTGGTGTGTGGGGGGGGGATATGGGGGGAATACGTGGGGGATATAATTGTGGGGTTGAACTCTAATGTAACATGTAGGTTTCCTTGCTTTGGTTAGGATTTCTTATTATATTGTACTCTTATGATCAGTTATTGCCTTGATTGGTCTACCTTTTTTCTGGTTATTAATAAAATTTATTTAATGGAAAAAAAAAGAGGTGGGGGGAACCTTGATGAGTGACCCTATACAAATCCAAAGTGGTAGAGATAGTATGGGTAGTGAGGATCACCGCAGAAGGGCCATGGTAGAGAACACATATCCATGCAAAAAACTGCAAACCAAAACCATACCACTGTAACACATTATGCATATAGCTCCACTGAAAGCAGCCAAAAGCAAATTAATGCAAGGGCTGCCATGGGGTGAGTGCAGATTTCGCATAAAGTGTAAGACTGAGAAGTGTACGTAAACGATTGGCATCTGATTTACCTTTACAAAAATCGACCTGAGAAGGATGAATTAATGCAGGGAAGACTTTTTCCAAGTGGAGAGCAAAGGCCTTGGCCAAAATTTTGACATCAGTGGAGAGAAGAGAGATAGGCCGATAATGCAGTCAAGTGGGTCATCAGATTGCTTTGGGAGGAGAGTCATAATAGCATCTCATAAACTTGGAGGAAGCTAGACCTTACTGTGAGCATTCTGCAACACCATCAATAATGGAGAGCCCGTCTCATACGGGGGCTTTGTTTTTAGCGAGGCATGATAGCACAAAACTAAGTTTGGCTATGGTGAATGGCCAGTTGAGATCATCCCACAGTTGAAAGAAGAGGCCAGGGATAGGAGTGTCTCTTCCAAAAGATTGCAAATCAGCCAAGTGAAAGGGGATGCATCGGAAGAAAAGAACTGCTTGTGCAAACATCACATGGTGTCATTCACCTCGGTGGCGGAAGTAACACTAGTCCCATTGGGCCAACAAAGAGTAGGAATCTGGAGCTCTGCCTGTAGCTTCTATAGGTGGTAGGCCAGTAGTTTACCACTCTCCTAGCTGAAGTCCAAAAAGAATGACCATTCCATAATAACTGGAATTCGGCCCTGCAGGAAAGTAGAGAATTCAGCTTATATTTCACACCCATAATTTCAGCCTACAGGGAAGGGCTGAGTGAGGTATCTTGCTTACAGTGGAGTTCAAGTTGGGATAGGGTTTGGGACTACTCTGAAATTGCAGCATCCCATTTCTTCCATTTATGAACAGAACATTCAATAATATGCCCACACAGAAATGCTTTAAAAGCCTCCCAGATAACCCCAGGTCGGACATCCATGGTAGTATTTATCTCAAAATAAAATTGGGTTTCCTGATGAATCCAGTCTTTAAAGACAAGATCTTGCAACAATAAAGGGTTACAGCTCCAACTCATCGAATAAGGTTCTGAGGGAGGTAAATCCAAACACAAAATTGCAGAGTCATGATCTGAAAGTGAGAGATTACTGTATGAGGAGACCATCACAGCAGATGTCACCTGATCATTAACCAGCCAAAAGTCAAGATGGCTAAAATAATTATACACTGATAAATAAAAGCAGAAGTCTCAGCTGGTCAGGTGCAATAGCTGCCAGACATCAAACAAGCACCATTCAGAGATTAGGCTTTCCAAGAAAGTCTGCAATGGGGGTGCAAAAGCACAGAAAATTTGGATTTATCAAGAAAAGGATCCAGAATGAGATTAAAGTCCCCTCCTAAGAGGACAGGACACCAGAAGTCCCCCTGTACATCTACAAGAGCCTGATTCAGATGGTGAAAAAAGTCAGCATCATCGTTATTAAGAGCATAAATGGAAACAAGATACAAGAACCCTCCCGGATGACCCACCGTGGCAGTGATCCATCTGCTGTTCCCATCGGTCACTGTTTTTACAATATGCCATGGTAAAGTGTGATGGATCAGAATCATAGTACCCATAGATATACTAGAGGCAGAACTGTGTACCATTTGACCCACCCACCCTCTATGCATCCAAGAAGTGGTTTGCCCCAAGAGGTGTGTCTCCTGGAGGAAGACAACATCTGCCTGCAGCAAACTCAGATGCTACAAGACCTTTGTGCACTTAACAGGATGATTACGGTCATTCACATTCCAGGAGACCAACTAGACCCGCGAGCCACTGCTCCCACTAGCCATAATCTAACACAAATAGCAAACCACCAGAGAGTGTCCAACACTAACAGTCCAATCTCCTACTACCCAATAATTCCAAAAAGCAAGAGGTATAACAAATGATCCCTAATGTCACAGTAATAAAGGAAACAACCTGGGATGCCCCCCAAAAAGCAAAAGGCAACCCCAGAGAGTAAAAAGCTAAAACCATCAATAACACAACTTCAAACAATTCTGACTATAGGGCCAAGACACTGACCCAAGCAATAAACAATAAAGCTAGGTAAAAAGAGATAACTGCAGGCACTCCCCTGTCCTTTCTGGAAGGAGGACCAACACCCTCCATGCCCAACTAACAGGGGAACCAAGAGAAGAAGGTATGGAATTGAATCCAACTGTGGATTAAGCAAAAGATTAAAATCTCCACCACATACCACCTCCCCCTCAGTCCATTGTTGTAAAGATAATAAGATAGCATGGTAAACTTGAAAGTCTGAGCCTGGTGGTACATAAATAGCAGCTAAAGCTAAAACTTGTCTGTGATAGTGACCCTTCATAAATACAAATCTACCACCCTTGTCCACCAATGTATCTAACAGTTTAAATGGAACCTGATAAGGGACTAATATGGCTACCCCTCTCCTGTGGCCTTTCTTATAGGAAGCACAAGCGGTGGCACAGAAAATGATTCAGTTTTACATGTTCCTTGGGAGAAATATACATCTCCTGCATGAAAATAAAAACTGTACCCATTCTCATCAGGAAACTTAATATTTTATTATGCTTCATTGGGTTTGTTAAACCATTAACACCGTAAGTGCAACAAGTCATAATATTATCCATGTTACAATCCAAGGTACAAGGTATAAGGTTTATTGTTGATTGGTTAAAACCATTATAACACTGCATGATAAAATACAGGAACTACACAAAACTTACATCACATTTAGGCTAAAATCAAAATTTACCTAAATAAATAAAAAAAAGTTCTTGTTTTTTGTCTGAAGTTGCCTTCATTACTCACTTGTGACACCTTATGACACTAAAACATGTCTTTAAACATAAAATGAGATTAAGCTCAGCTCCTAGTCATTGATCAGAGTCAACCACAAATAGTCAAAACCATATCAGAAAGCTACTTTGAGCACACATTATAAATCGGCAATGTAAGGACACTCTAATAGCCCCTAGAACAAACACCATATCAGACAAAAAAGTCCATTGCTTCAGACCACACATAAGTAAAATTGTGTGTCTTTATGTGCAAAAGGCCAGCACTTTGGTGCATCCCTGAGTGAGCTTTGTTTCCTGATTAGATACCATCACGAAATTTCATTTTACCGCTTGGCAGGCTTCCCATTCATTAACCTCTCCAAAAATGAGATGAACTCAGCACAATTAGTTCCCCATAAAAATAAAGGGTCCATTTCGTGCAATGCATTGTTAACCTATAAAGATCTGAAAAAAAAAGATTCCTAAAGGCATCAATAAATCAGTTTTTCAAAGTAGACATTTGATGCAAGTTAAAAAAAACTTGCCAAAATTCTAAATTCAAATAATAATATTAAACCTTTTAAAACATTTAATATAGTCTAAAAGAACAATATGGACTTCAGCTCAAATTGTGACTCCGTAGTACTTAGAAGTCCATTCATTTTGTACCAACAGTTAAGGGTCCTTTAACTCTGGAGTCCAGACATTAGAAAATAAAAGCTCAATTCAAGGGTGACATAGATTAAGTGGCTCCAGATTACTAGAACAAGAAGGTTCAACACACAGAGTTTGCAGAAAGCCAAAGCCATGTGCCATGGTAAAAGTTAGAATTTCAACTTTTATCAATCAATCAGCGAGTCATCTCATTATGTTGGAGTCCCACTTTTGTACAGATCATAGGTAGGGGGATCAAGCTCTGACCTCAAGCAGATCAGCCTTCTATTTTTGGGGCTGGGGGAAAGAAGAATACCCCATATCCCCTCACCTTGAGTCACTAAAATAACATTTCACAAAGGGAACCGAGGGAGAGGCCCATGACCAACTAGATAGATATCATAAAGCAAGGTTCTGGTCCCAGAGGTGGGTCTCTGGAGTGTTAAAAAGATTTGTAACATCCAGACCTATAAGGGCAGTCAGTTTAGCCCCAAGGTAACAAACAAAAACAGTACCTCTTGGGGGAAATACCCCTTAATAAATCACCAGTGATCACTAGATCAGTATTCTACTGGGGCCCACAGAACAGGTCATCACATCCAGAGCATTACATGGCAGGGTCAATATTCTTTTTCCTTTTGAACAGGTAGTCAGGAGTCCAAGGTTTCAACATCCCTCCTGGACAGGAGTCTCCCCTGCAACCTTCCTGCATGTTTAGTTTTGATTCTCACCACTGGAGAGATGCGAGCTGTCAGCATCCAAGAAATAAAGCATAAAACATTGCTCATCTGAGCGTAGTAAATTTTACTTGTTTAACAATACCCCATGACCCTCCAGCAAAGATGGCATACCTCTTTAAAATACATTTTAGACATTTAGCACCCAGAGTGCACTCGTCAACATCTATCTGCCCTCCACTTCAGGTGCTTCCCTGGTTCCAGGTTCCTTTCTGACAAACAAAGCAGCATATACTGGAGCACTTACAAAGCGACTGTATCTCACAGCCACATGGGACACTGAAAACACCTCACAGGGACCCCAGTCGGCAAGCGCCAGCAGCTGAAACAGCAGCAGTTCCCCTCCAGATTCACTTGAATGGAGTAGACGTGGCCGCCATCCACAACACCAGTAAGTAGCAGTCAACCATATAAAACCTTAGGTGCTGAGCAATAGCTTACAGCCTCTCAAGTGGCTCAAAAATGGCCTGTCCACCATGTTACAATCTAATAAATCTCTATATCTACTGGTTGAACCAGTAAATCAACTTGGATCAAACTTGATACACCATTAATCCCCAGGACCATATCTCTGTAAAAATAAAAGAAGGACCCACCAAAAATGTCTAACAAGTGCCAAAATGGCCATATACACCAACTAAAATTCACACTGTACTCCCAAGATGGGGAGTCCACACCAAAAGCAGACTCCTGATCCCCCTCCCTCAGATGGTATAAAAAACAATAATGTGTAGGGGGTAACAGAGATTCAATGCACCTTGTGAAGGTGGTACTCTTCCTGTGGCACCCAAAATAGGGTAGCTCAATTATAGGGAAGGGGCCCTTATAAGATAAGATAAGCAAAGGAGTGAGGAGCTAAGAGGGCCTACTTATGCCCTGCCGGGAGCTGTGATGGATCTATAAGACAGAGGGCACCAATATCTTGACAAAACCTCTCATGTGAAGCTAAAAGGGATCCCCACTGAGGCTGAGGTAATTTTAATAAAATTGCAAAAAACATGTAGATTAATATGGAAAAGAAGTTATAATATACTCTTCAAATGGAGATAAAGAAGAGAAAAAAAAAAAACACAGATAAAATCCCCTTCACTTCCTCAGAGTATTGCACTAGTGAACAAAAAAAAGCCCCATGTACTGAAATGGAAGTGTAAGGTTACAAGACTAACACAAGAACAAAACAGCATTTTTATACCCCCAACTAGATACCCCCCCCACAGGCAATACAACTGGACCACTTGATCAGTTTGTGTTGATCATTCAGACTAAACCAGCCCAACTCGAGAAAGAAGAAAAAAAAAGGGGGAGGGAAGGTGTATGGAGGCATAGTAAAAACTCACATAGCCATCACATTGCAAACAGAGGAAAACAAGTACTACAACTTATGCCCCATCATGTTCAAGGTAGAATCCAGTGTCAAATGTGGAACCTCCTTGTCATATCAAATGCAGTTCAACAGTGATTCAAAAAAAAACAACTTTAAGTTAGGAAAGTCCACTCAGTGTACTAATAGATAAAGAGCCCCCTGAAAAGCAAAATGGGATCATCGTAAGTTGCAAGGCTGATAAAGGAAATAGACCTGGCAGGGAACAACAAATTACAAAACAAACATCAGATCATCCAGAGATTTAGCAGGCACATCGGTTCTTAAGAAACGGAACTCTCTGAGAAACTGCAGAGAAAAGTTCAATTCTAGTTTGAACCTGAAAAGCGATGAATTAAAGACTACACCAAAAAGGGGAGAGGTTCGAGGCAATGATGTAGTGACAGATGCATTACTTCATTATCAACCCTCTGAAAAGTAGACCAATTTCCAATCTAAAAGTCGTAGTCTTGCGTAAAAGAAAAAAAAAGGAAAAAACTTTAAATAGATGGCTCACAGACCCTAAAAAAAGGGGAAATACTCTGATTACCGGTCCCTCAAAAAGAGAAGTTCCAACAGAAATCAAACCAAAAGAGTCTTGAAAAGATAAATTGATCCAAAATGCTCCTTCAAATAAGGAACCCAGGTCGAACAGAATTTCCAATTTGGGACCATGAAGAAAGCTTCAGCATATAGAGACCATAACAAGGAAACATTGTAAGTTAGAGAGGTCCTCTTGAAAAATCAAAATCGGCCCGTTTACCAAAACAGAAAGTTATTATGGAGGAAAGAAAAAACAGTACTTATCCTGTGCCTATGTATGCACTCCAGTCTGAACCACGAATGCTAAGCACTGATCCAAATAAATCACGAAGCCAGTATCCAAAGGTAACAAAGAGGATTTACCACAACCTCTGCAATGGACATAGCAGAGCCATATAAAGCTCGGCCACCAAAACTCAGTGCCAGGGTTATCCGTACAAACGTAGACATCATTCTTTTAGTCATTTGGGTGGATCCCTTCAAAATGTTTGTAGAAGTTACTTTATCTCCTTGAGGACTTGCTCCTTACACTTCTTCTTGCCCACCAGAAAATCCTTGGTCCAAATCTGCTTTGAAGGGCTCTTTTCTCTCTACTCTCCTGCACCTCCATCTCTTCCTCCTGTATCAGCTGATACTCTTGGAGAGCCTTCAATGCAGAATCGTGATCCTCAAAGGTGCAGGGACCATCTGGAAAGAAGATTTTTATTTGAGCTTGGTACAGAGTGTGTAATTATAAGTTTTTATCTTGGAGAATCTGGAAAAGGAGTGCAAAGGCTCTCCTGCAGTGTTGCAGAGATGGAGAATAATCATTGTCAATTGAGACATACTGCCACTAGTATGTCATTTGCTTTTCCCCCCAGGTATGGACTAATATGGCTTGCTTTATTGCATAGTTTAAAAAACTGTATTACGATAGAACGGGGTCAAGCTCTGGGACCGAGTGGCGGGGCACCAAGGGACCAATGGGCTCTCTCAATGGGAAGCGGGATAAGGTCCTCAATGTCTAAAATCAAGCCCAAAACATCTTGAATAAATATTAAAAAGTCAGCTTTCTCCTCAGCACCTTATGGAATTCTGAATAGGTGAATATTATTTCATTTGGAGCGGTTCTCGAGATCATCACACTTTTCATTAAGGGCTTGTGTCCTGTAACAGATGAGCAAAGAGCTGCTCCAACCTGTTGACCCATCCATCAGTCTCAGAAGCTTTTTTTTCCAGTGCTTGAGTTGTGGATTCAATTTGGGAAAGTGAGGATTGTAACTCTTGATATAATGTCCTGGTTTCATTCCAGAATTCCCTGATCTCCACTAGAAGGACCACATTTGTTGGTTGAGAGGAAGGTTCGCCTGCCATGTCTGCCATGTTCATAAGATTGCTGTGGGAAGGAGTGAGTGAATTAACAGCTCCAATGAAGGTATTTTCAGCTTTTTCAGCACAACACTGCCTTCCCATATAAAGTTGACCTCAAAACTGTAATTGTAGTGTGTATTAGATGAAGGCTTCATGGTGTAAGGAGGTATTTCACCTTAGTCCCAATGGAGCTCTTCCTTCAAGCCTCCATACTCTTCACTGCTGGAACCGGAAGTCTCATTTGTTATAATGGTCACTTTTGACATCTCTTGACAGTGGATTGGATGATGTGACAGGTCTTATTTTATTAATAGTAGTTTATTTCTTAAGCACCTATTCCCTGGGGCTCAAAGTGCTGTACAACATATACAATAAATAGAGAATACTAACTGGGCAACAGTGCGCAACTAGCCTGTGCTGCGACTGAGGGGTTCTGATTCTGTTAGACTTCGAGAGCGAAGCTCGAGAGGTCATATAGAATCAGAACCTTAGACAACTCAGGTTAGTTAGGCTTTTTCCGTTACCAACCAGTATTTTTTTAAAGTGTATAGTGACCCCACAAGTTCCACAACAAAACAATAAAATGAAAAAACTTTAAATGATTTTAAATTTAATGTGCCCCTCTGCCTCTTTCAGAAAAAAAAACTCCACTGCCATCCTGTCAGAAAATTTACTGTTTGAATTCTGAGATGTGCGTATGGCAGTTTTTCCTTTAGTTAATCTGCTGGCTCATGCACTCTCAAAACCAGCCAAGATGCTGTTGTACCACAGTATGGTATTACCACATTCCATGAACTTTGAACTGTGGTACAACAACATTTTGATTGTGATGGATTTCTCTGTATAACAAGGGATCACTATACACTATACATAAATAATCAATATAAATAACTTAGACATAAGTAAAAAAAATGGGGTGGGATATTCAGAAGGGTTGCGCATGGCACAACACAGTTGCACCATGCGCAATCCACTGATGTGCACCAGCGTGATATTCAAAAGGGGAATGTGCATGGCACAAATCCCAATGCTCCGGAGTGCATCAGTAATGTATGCGATGCAAGTGGGGGGGGGCGTGCCTATGCATACACCGCTCATCCCGATATTCTGCCAGGGATGTGCTGAGCAGATGCAGGCACAACCCATACCTGTGTCGCACAAACTTGAGCGAAAAATTAAAGGAGCAACAGCTGGCCACCCACAGGTGAACTGCCATATTGCAGGGTGCAACACGGCAGCTGCCAGCTGTGGGTGGTCACCTGAGCTTCGGCGGCACCTTCGTGGTAGTGCCCCCCCATGCCTGATCATGGGCATTAGTAATGTATGAATGGTCCAATAACCCTGGTGGTCCAGTGGACCGCTCACAGCCCAATCACGGACAGAAGTATAATTAAATTGCCTCCTATATCCCTGGTGGTCCAATTGACTGCTTGCAGCCCGATCACTGGCAGAAGAACAATTAAATTGCCTCCTATATCCCTGGTGGTCCAGTGGACCTCTCACAGCCCAATCGTGGGCATCAGTTATAAAATATTAGCAACTAATCCATCCCTGGTGGTCCAGCGGTACCCCCCTCCCCACCCACTGAGCCCCACCACCCCACTCCCCTTGGTCAGCTGTGGGTGGCAGCTCCCCACCTGCATGCCGCCCTGTCGACTGACTCCATGCAGTAGGGTTGTACACCCATTGGTCCACAGCATGGGCCAATGGGCATGCAGCCATACCATACTACACAGTCCAGAAATGTGAATGGTTATTCAGATTCTGGACTGTGTATATGTCTGAGAGCTGCGTGCCGTATTGCGCTGTGGGACCAATGGGCCACCAACTACTGTATGGAGTCAGTCGGCGGGTGGCATGTGGGTGAGGAGCTGCCATCTGCCAGTGACCGGGGAGGTGTGGGGCTGTGTGGGGCGGTGGGGAGGGGGTACCGCTGGACCACCAAGGATGGATTGGTTGTTAATATTTTATAACTGGAAGACCGTGATCTGGCTGCGAGTGGTCCACTGGATCACTAGGGATATAGGAGGCAATTTAATTATACTTCTGCCTGCGATCAGGCTGCGAGCAGTCCACTGGACCACCAGGGATATAGGACATTTTACATCTAGTACATGTGCCCACGATCAGGCAGTGGGGAACTTTGCCGCTTGTGCAGGGGGTGTCGGTCCCTGACAGCTGCAGCCTGGCAGGGCACCAGGTGCAAGTCGCCAGGGATGGGTGCACCTGCATGCAAATGGGGCCATAATGACATGCAAATGGCCCCATTTGTGCCTTGCATACATTATGGCCCCATTTTCATGTGCACTTTTGAATATCACAGGTGATGAGCCTAGCACAACAGTACTTGAGCTAGTGCATCCCCCTGCCCCTCTCTGGCCACTTGCGCTGGTGCAGTGCCACTGCACCATGCACATTGCAGGTGGCCACAGCACGATATTCAATGGTGCTGAGCCATGGTGCAGCACCATTGAATATCACTCTGTCAGTGCCCTGGCACATCCCAATTACTCTGTGCCCAGGTTTGTGCCATAGCCTGGCACAGTCTGAATATCCCAACCATAGATTACATTTTTTTAATTTTTACAAAATATCACAGTAAAAACCCACTGAGAAATGCAGATGCGTCAGCAGATCAGGGATGCTACTATGTCATACCAAAGGCCTCATGGAAGAGAAAGGACTTCAAGCCCCTCTTAGAGACTTCCTCTTAGGGGGCCTCCCTAATGATCATGGAAGCCTGTTTCACAGGGCTGGGCCTGCCAGTGCAAATACTTTATCACCCGAGGATATTAGCCTCTCCCTGGGATCAGCTAAGAGGCCCACCTTAGAGGAGCAGAGAGGACAGTGGGCAAAGATAAAAGGGAGCATAGTAAAGGCAACAAACATCTGCATCAAACAAGTAAGCAAAAGCAAGAGGAAAAAAGTGACCACTATGGTTCTTTAAAGAGGTGGCTGAAAAGGTGAAAGCTAAAAGGGTAGCATTCAGAAAGTATAAGGAGATACAGAGGGAAGAGGATAGGGAAGTGTATCAGGAGAAACAGAGGGAAGCAGGAAAAGCAGGAAAAGCAGTAAGGCGTTCAAAGGCACAAAATGAAGAGAGAATAGCCCGAGAGGTAACAAAGGAGGGCAAGGCATTTTTTAGATATGTAAGCGAAAAGAGGAAGACCAGGGGAAGGATTGTAAGGTTAAAAAGGGAAGGGGAGAACTGTGCAGAGTGGGACCAAGAAAAGGCAGGCATCCTGTGTGATGTAGACAGCCAGCTCTGAGTGCTAGAGTGTTGTATAAATTTTTTTTATTACATATAAACTAGGTGATGGGAAGGTCAGTTTGAGGAAACTACTGTTTTACTGGAACTGACACATCAAAACCCCCCAAGAGATAAGTTCAAAGGACAGGAGGTATTTTAAACTGTAGAGATCTGGGGTGCAATTACCTTGTCAATTTGCTTTCATCCCAGGAAATTGTTATTTATTTATTTATTAAATTTTGGTGACCGGGTAGGCCCACTGAGCCCCAAAGGTCCCTTTTTCAGGGGTGACCCGAGATAACAATACAAGTTATAAGAATGAACAAGGACAAAAGGAACATTTGAGGCATTGTGAGTTACATCATGAGGTGGTTACAGTAAAGAAAAATAGTGGATACAGGCATGGTTACAGGCATGGTAAAAGAAAAGCAGTGGATACAGGCATGGCTTACAGGCACGGTAAAAGAAAAGCAGTGGATGCAGGCATGGGTACAGGCATGGTTATCATCATGACGTCTAAGCAATTGGTAGTACTTTACATATAGTTTATTCAGGGGTTACACGTGGCCTCTGGCAAGCAGTCCGTATAAGGCAAGTAGTAGGAAGGTTAAGCTAGGAGATGGGAGTTGGAGAGGAGAGGAGTACCTTAGGCGCTTTAAGTCCCATGACAGTGGCATGCACTTGAGGTCAGCAGATGGGACTTAAGCCTGGTGTGGAAGTTCATGAGTGAGGAGGAAGTCTGGACCTGGGAAGGGAGCTTGTTCCATTGGCAGGCTGCTTGGGAGGAAAAGGATCTTCTGCCAGTGTTTGTCCTTACCCTAGGGACTTCTAATAGTGTTCTATCTGAGGTCCTTAGGTTTCTAGGGTTGTGTTTGAGGGTTATGGTCCCGGCAATGCTTGGTGGAGCGTGGGGTTTGAGAAGCTTGTAGGTCTGGACAAGCAAGGGGTGTTGGAGGCGGGTGACCAATGTGGGCCAATGAAGATTGGCCAAAGTGTCACAGTGGTGACGTATCAGGTGGTCTAAGGTTGCAAAATGAGCTATTTTATTATATAAGGTTTGCATCCTGGTAATCTCTTGTTTAACCATGCCCTGTATAATAGGGGCCACAAAGGTAAGATTAACCATTCATGGCATCCCCAAGGGAATCCTTTGATTTTGCTCTAGGTGTCATATGAAAAGAGCATGCTTGTGTTATGAATAACCTTCCAGGAACCAGCTCATTTCATCAAAGAGGTTGATGGCTGGGCCAAACAGAACCCAGATGAATTTGAAAAGCCAATATACATTTCCCGGGGAACCCTTGAATTACATCAGAGAGACCTGAGGTGTAGATTCCAAGGTTCAGATGGGATTAAAGAGGCCAATACACTTTTGCTTTGAATACAGTGACTTAGATCAAAGAAACTTTTGAGATGTATGTGTAGCAGAGCACAAACCAGTTCTGACCAGTTAACCTGAGGAGAGGAAAATTGAGTATGTCACTTATCATTTTTTTACAATCTTGTTGGGACATCCTGTGCTTTAAAATATAACTTTTAATACTCCAAGGTGGAGTTTAATGACTTCATGAGAAGGCCGGCTCAGAACTGTTTTAATTGCTGAAAGAACCTTGACAGAGACACAAGACAATATTCCTGACTGAGAGAAGAGAGACCCTCAAAGCACTGAAAGAAAGTAAACATTAGATTAGACCAGTCTAAATGCATGTATTGTAGAAACTGTACTTTTTTCTGTTTGTTTTAAAGCTGTATGTGTTGGGATATAAATTTGTTCTGTAATTATTGTTCTGTTTTAATATTTTTAAAGTGAAGATATTTTTTTACAAACGAAACTGAATGCAGTGCCTTGACATTTCTTTTTATTTTAAGTGGAGCTTTTAAAGGTTATAAGTACACTGTGTATGAGCTTATTGTATACCAAACTGGGAAATGGATAGAGTTCTCTAAAAGCCTTGCATAGAGTTCTAAGGGTTCATTTGAAAGACCTGGTTGGGTGCCCATAGGCAGAGATATCTGACCCCCTGAAGACAGAATTAACTGAGCCTGATAATTGGGTACGCTAACAAGAGGTTATCAGCTTGAATCCCTCCAGAACTTGAGACTAAGGTGACTTGAATCCACAAAACAGACAAGAGGGCTACCTTGTTCTGTTCACTGTACACAAATCATACTCTCAGAGGTTGGCACTTTGGGAGTAGAGGGCTGACCGGCTGAGTGAGTTTGTGACAGATTGGTTGGCAGTGGTGGCATAAAAAGTTTGGTCGTATAAGCTTCATTGTTCAGTGTGTTAGTGTGAAACCGTTTAGCTCACTTGGAAAAGAAAGAAAGGCAGTGTTTTATATCAAAAGGAAACAGAACTATATCCCTTGACTTACAGTTAAGTTCCCACCCATTTAATTTTTTTTCTGAAGTGCCAGTCAGTATAGTATTAGTAGTGAGAGAAGAAGAAAATGGCTTCTGACTACAGCAAGCACACTGTAGATTTCCTAAAGCAGTTGTGCAGGGACAGGGGAGTCCCATTTGGGGTGAAATCCAGTAAGCAGAACCTCATAGAGGCCCTGATGGTAGCCGATACCCAGGGCAGCGAGTCACCAACCATGACTGAAAGGGACCAGACCTCGAGTGTGACAGAACTAGTGGCCAGTGAGGGGTCCTGAGCCAATGAGGTGTACAGCAAGGCCACTGTCAGTGAAGGACCACAGCAGCAGGGGAAGGTCACCAGTATCCTGAATTCAGAGGTGCTCAAGTTGCAAATTGAGTTGCGCAGGATGGAACTGGAGGCAGAGCGACAATAGAGGGAGGCAGACCATGAGGAATGTGAGCATCAGTGAGAGGTAGAGGAGAAGAGAGAGTGAGAATGCAGAGCTACAGAGGAGAGGAGAGAGAGGAGCGCCAGTGGCAACATGAACTGGAGAAGCTACGACTCCAACCAGTGGCACCAGGGCAGGTAAGTGGCTTGGGTTTAATTGGGACTGCAGGACTGAGGTACAAATTGAACTCCAAATTAATAGCTGAGTTTAAAGAAGGGAAGGACATGGATGCCTTTTTAAATTCTTTTGAAAAAGTTTGTATTCAGGCTAAAATTCCTAGAGAGTTCTGGAGCTTCCAGCTATCCCCGTTACTTACCGGAAAAGCTCAGGATACATTGGGTCAAATGGACAATAAAGACAGTGATGATTACAGCAAGTTAAAAGCTGCACTACTAAAAAAGTTTGAATTAACTGCTGAATCATACAGAGCTAAATTCCTTAAGCTCAGGAGAAGCCCTGATATGAGCTATGAGGAGCTAGCCATGAAACAACATCAGTTTTTAAAATGTTGGTGGGAAGGAATTGAGGCAAACACTGTTGATAAAATTGAAAATGTGATTTTATTAGAACAGTTTTATTGGGCATGCCCAGCAGAGTTAAAAACCTGGCTAGAGAACCGAGATCCAAAAACAGTGCAAGTGGCTGCTGAACTCTCGGACCAACATGCCAAGAGCAGATCTGCTCTGAGAATGAATGGGGCAGGCATGGCAGTGCAGAAAGGGAAAAGCGCGCCTTCAGGGCAGCTAAAACTCTCACTTCCTCCACCAAAACCAATTAGCCCCAGGTTTCCAAGAAAAGATTTCTCTGAAGTAAGAAATGCTTCTTGTTATGTAAAGAAACTGGGTGCATTGCCAGACAGTGTCCAAGAAGGGCAAGCAACAATACACAAAGTAGTACCAGAAAGGAAGTGGGTTGTTTGTGTGTCCCTGAGAGCCTGCCAGTGAACATGAGGGAACACATGCACCCAGTCATGGTAAATGGCATACAGACGCAGGGATTAAGGGACACAGGGGCATCCCTAACATTGGTGAAAGGGGATCTAGTACAGCCTGGTCAGCTTATCCCAAATAAATATGTAACTATACAAGGGTTTACTGGTGAAGAGAAAACATTGCCACTCGCTAGTGTTCTCTTGGACTGGGGTGAAACAGGGGGAACTGTGCAACAGGTGGCTGTAGCCAACACATTAGCAGTGGATGTGATCCATGGGTAATAATCTCCAGCAGGGAGTGGTATGTGCAGTTATCCGTAGCTAAGCGGCCAGGGAAAATTGCAGTTCCCTGAGCCCCCCAGAAGACATTGGGGAAGATACTGAGAGGCTGGTTCCCCAGCCTGTGTATCCAGAAGGGGAGACTGATAAAAAGGGGGTAGAAATTTCCCCTGGAGCAAGTAACCACCCAGCTACAGAGGGTTACTCCAAAGAGGGAGGGATGACCCCTTGCCAGAGGGTAGGGATTGACAGTGATCCTGAGGGCCCTGACGCTAGTACTAGGAACCCTAGTTTAGCGACTGAAGGGGACCTGTCCCATGTCTTGGGAAGGTGTGGGGGATTCACAGCTGCTCAGAAAAATGACCCTAGTTTAGAGAAGCTGAGGGCTTGGGCAGACTTGGACGGTGCACAGGGAGGTGACAGCAGACATAGGGTTTATTGGGAAAATGGACTTATGTATACACAGTCAGTACAGACAGACGGAGGGATGCTAGGCAGGCAGCTTGTCATTCCCCAGGGATATCGTGAGCAGTTGCTCAAGGTTGCCCATGATATTCCTTTATTTGGTCATTTGGGAATCGCACAAACTATGCAGCAGTTGGCCCAGAATTTCTACGGGCCTAACTTCACCCAGCAGGTGAAGGAGTATTGCAGATCTTGTCACCGGTGCCAAGAAATAGGGAAGGTGGGCAAGAAAACCCAAGCCGCCCTGATCCCCTTGCCCATAGTGGAGGAGCAATTCCATAGGGTGGAAATGGATATTGTGGGGCCTTTAAATACCCCCAGCTCCTCAGGGAAAAGGTTCATCCTGACTGTAGTGGATTATGCCACCCAGTACTCAGAGGCAGTCGACCTTTCCTCACTGAGGACAGACAAAGTGACAGTTGCCTGGCTTGGGATTTTCTCCCGTGTTGGGCTTCCACAGGAGGTAATCACCAATTGAGGGGGTTCCTTCATGTTTGGACCTAATGAAATGTCTATGGAAGAAGTGTGGGGTGGTGCAGAGATGCATGACACCATATCACCCACAAGCCAATGGGCTTGTGGAACACTTCAATGATGCCCTAAAGTCAATGCTCTGGGCATTTGCTGAACAGCATAGGAGGGACTGGGAGAAATACCTTCCTCACCTGTTGTTCGTATAGAGGGAGATGCCCCAAGAGTCGACAGGATTTTCCCCCTCTGAACTCTTGTATGGACGCCGGGTCCGTGGGCCCCTAGACTTGATCCGGGAGGACTGGGAAGCAAGCACGCAACCCAGGAAACTCCCATTATGGATTATGTCCTAAGGTTTAGAGAAAGGCTGAAGGAGCTTATGGGGACAGCCCAGAGCAACCTGGCAGCTGCCCAACAGAAACAAAAGGTATGGTACGACCGCAGAGCCAGAGCTCACTTGTACATGGTGGGTCAGGAAGTCATGGTCCTTATTCCGGTCTGGAAAGACAAGCTGCAAGCTGTGTGGGCAGGACCGTACAAAGTGGTTAGGAAGGTAAATGACGTAAACTACATTGTGGAGATACCTGACCGTAGACAGACAGCAAGGATGCACCATGTCAACATGATGAAGCCATATGCAAATAGGGCTGACAAGGTGTTCACAGTGTGTAGTCATGGGGAGGGGATGGACGAAGGAGACCCCCTTCTGGGCTTGCTGGAAGAGAGTAAGTGGGAGTCCTTTGTGGAGGCAGTAAAATTGTCTCCCCAGCTGGCCCCGGGCCAGATCCAGAAAGTGAGGGAGGTTTTAGCAGACTTTGCCCCTTTGTTTAGCGCCAAGCCTGGACTAACCCCCTTAGCAACACACAATGTGGAGACAGGGATGCAGACTCCCATACGGCAGCATATTGGGTGTCAGAGGCTGTCCAAAAAGACATTAGGAGGGAAGTGGAGGAGATGCTGGATTTAGGGGTAATCCAGAGATCTCACAGTCTCTGGGACTCACCCGTAGTCCTTGTACCCAAGCCAGATGGCTCGACTCATTTCTGTGTAGACTATCGTGGACTGAATGCAGTCATGAAGTCAGACGCCCACCCGATGCCCCGGACGGACAAACTCCTGGACAATTTGGGGGGGTGACCTACCTTACCGCCATTGATCTGACAAAGGGGTATTGGCAGGTAGAGTTGACGGACAAAGCTAGGGAGAGGCTGGCTTTCATCACGCCGATAGGCTTATTTGAGTTCAAAGTAATGCCTTTTGGAATGAAGAATGCCCCGACTACTTTCCAAAGGTTGGTGAACCAGGTGTTAAATGGTACTGAGGAGTATGCCGTGGCATACCTGGATGACATTGCTGTCTTCAGTACCAGCTGGGAAGAACACCTGCCACACCTTAGGGAAGTGCTGGGCAGAATACAGAGGGCTGGGCTCACTGTCAAAGCTGAGAAGTGCCAGGTGGCCATGGGGGAAGTGGCATACCTCAGGCATGTGGTAGGCTGGGGACAGCTCCATCCTAACCAAATCAAGATAGAGGTAATACAAGCATGGCCCAGACCAGAAACTCAGAAGCAGGTCAGGAGTTTTCTTGGGACAGCAGGGTACTACAGAAAGTTTGTACCTAATTACAGTGCCCTGGCTTCCCCTATCTGACCTGACAAAGAAAAAAATGCCAAGGAAAATTACCTGGGGTCCAGCCTTTGAGGAAGTCTTTACCAAACAAGGTGAAAGAGTCTAACATGTTTAAATATAAGAAAAATAGCAGGACAAGAGGACACAACATGAGATTAGAGGGAGGCCGATTAAGGGGGAATGTGAGGAAATTCTTTTTCACAGAAAGGGTGGTGGATGCATGGAATGGCTTACCACAAGAAGTGGTGGCTATGAATACAGTGCAGGGCTTCAAACAGGCATGGGATATGCATAAGGGAGCAATACAAATGACTATGAATAGATAGGCCACTGACAGAGCAAAGGCCGATGGCACATTTATAAGGTAGAAAAAGAAATGGGCAGACTGGATGGGCCTTACGGTCCTTATCTGCCGTCAACTTCTATGTTTCTATAAACTGAAGGAGGCACTGTGCAGTGCTCCTGTTTTGATAAGTCCAGACTGTAGCAAAAACATTTATAGTTCAGAAGGACGCCTCAGACATGGGTATTGGGGCAGTACTAAGTCAGATATCCAGCGAAGGGAGGGATTACCCAATAGCCTACCTGAGCCAAGAGCTGCTCCCCAGGGAACAAGCATACTCCACGGTGGAAAAGGAGTGTCTTGCCCTAGTGTGGACCCTAAAGAAATTGGAGCCATACTTGTATAGGCAGCCTTTTGTGGTGCAGACTGACCACAAACCCCTGGTTTGGTTGACACAGATGGGGAAAAACAATGGCAGACTGCTCAGATGGAGTCTTGCTTTACAAGGGTATGATCTGAAAATCGTACATAGGGCCACAGCCAAGAATAAGAACTCAGATGGACTGTCTAGGGTCTATGAGGAGTGAACTGATTTGGGAAGCTCATCCCATGTAGGGGATGGATCCCCCAAATTCAGTCTAGGTGGGGAGTGGTGTGACGTAGACAGCCAGCTCTGAGTGCTAGAGTGCTGTATTAATTTTTTTTATTACATATAAAATATGTGATGGGAAGGTCAGATTGAGGAAACTACTGTCTTACTGGAACTGACACATCAAAATCCCCCAGGGATAAGTTCAAAGGACAGGAGGTATTTTAAACTGCAGAGATCTAGGGTGCAACTACCTTGCAATTTGCTTTCATCCCAAGAAATAAGATTAGCCGTTCATGGCATCCCCAGGAGAATCCTTTGATTTTGCTCTAGGTGTCATATGGAAAGAGCATGCTTGTGTTATGAATAACTTTCCAGGAACCAGCTCATTTCATCAAAGAGGTTGATGACTGGGCCAAACAGAACCCAGACGAATTTGGAAAGCCAATATACATTTCCCGGGGAACCCTTGAATTACATCAGAGAGACCTGAGGTGTAGATTCCAAGGTCCAGATGGGATTAAAGAGGCCAATACACTTTTGCTTTGAATACAGTGACTTAGATCAAAGAAACTTTTGAGATGTATGTGTAGCAGAGCACAAACCAGTTCTGACCAGTTAACCTGAGGAGAGGAAAACTAAGTATATCACTTATCATTTTTTCTAAATCTTGTTGGGACATCCTGTGCTTTAAAATATAACTTTTAATACTCCAAGGCAGAGTTTAATGACATCGTGAGAAGGCCAGCTCAGAAATGTTTTAATTGCTGAAAGAACCTTGACAGAGACACAAGACAATATTCCTGACTGAGAGAAAAGAGACCCTCAAAGCACTGAAAGGAAGTAAGCATTAGATTAGACCAGTCTAAATGTATGTATTGTAGAAACTGTACTTTTTCCTGTTTGTTTTAAAGCTGTATGTGTTGGGATATATATTTGTTCTGTAATTATTGTTCTGTTTTGATATTTTTAAAGTGAAGATTTTTTTTTACAAACGAAACTGCATGGAATGCCTTGACAGTTCTTTTTATTTTAAGTGGAGCTTTTAAAGGTTATAATTACACTGTGTATGGGCTTATTGTATACCAAACTGGGAAGTGGATCGAGTTCTCTAAAAGTCTTGCATAGAGTTCTAAGGGTTCATTTGAAAGACCTGGTTGGGTGCCCGTAGGCAAAGATATCTGGCCCCCCAAAGACAGAATTATCTGAGCCTGATAATTGGGTACACTAACAAGAGGTTATCAGTTTGAATCCCTCCAGAGTGTGAGACTAAGGTGACTTGAACCTACAAAACAGACAAGAGGGCCACCTTGTTCTGTTACTGTACACAAATCATACTCTCAGAGGTTGGCACTTTGAGTGTAGAGAGCTGACCGGCTGAGTGAGTTTGTGACATCCTGAACAAATACTTTTGTTCAGTGTCCACAGATGAAGTAGAAGGGGAGGGGCCACAAAACAGTCACAAAAGTTTTGGAGAGAGGCATGTGGGCACTAGCCCTTTTTTGGAGGCAAGAGTCCAGAAGGGATTTGCTAATCTTAAGGTGAACAAAACAATGGGGCCAGATGGGGTTCATCCAAGGGTATTGAGGGAGCTCAGGGAAATACTAGCTACACCTCAAACAGTTCTATTTAACAGCTCACTGGAAACAGGAGTGGTTACAGAGGACTGGACAAGGGTGTATGTAGTTCCTCTACACAAAAGTGGTGTCACGGAGGAGGCTGGCAATTTTAGGTCAGTCAGCCTGACATCGGTGGTGGGAAAGTTAATGGAACCACTGCTGAAGGAAACGATTGTAGAATACCTTGACTCCAGTTGATTACAAAACCCAAGGCAGCATGGTTTCACATGGGGAGGTCATGTCAAACAAACCTGATAGATTTCTTTGTCTGGGTGACCAAGTAACTAGATCAGGGTGGAGCAGTGGACATGACCTACCTAGATTTTAGTAAGGCGTTTAACACCGTTCCACACAGGAGACTAGTAAGCAAGATGCCTAGCTTAGAAGTGGGTTTGAAGGTGATAAACTGGATAAGAACTTTATTAGGGAATAGGTGATAGAGGGTGGTAGCAAACAGAGTTCACGCCAAGAAAGGAAAGGTGACTAGCGGGGTGCCTCAAGGAACAGTAATGGGACCAGTCCTCTTTAATGCCATTATAATTGATATTGCAGAGGAGCTGGAAGGGAAGGGTTGCCTGTTTATGGATGACACTGAAATATGCAATAGGATGGGCACTTGAGGGTGTGTGGAAAGGATGAGCAGAGATCTGAGAAAACTAGAGGAGTGATCAGGGGCATGGCAGCTAGGTTTCAGTATAAAAAAGTACAAAATCATACAGTTAGGGCACAGAAACCAAGGGGTGGAGTACAAAATGGGTAGAGTGGTATTTTTGACCACCAAGCAGGAAAGAGACCTGGGGTAATCATATCAAATGACCTAAATGTGGCCAGGCAGTGCAACAAGGCAGTAGGGAAGGCGAGTGGGATGCTAGGGTGCATAGGTAGGGGTATCACAAGCAAAAAGTTGGAGGTGGTGTTGCATCTGTTTAGATCACTGGTAAGACCACACCTAGAGAATTGTGTCCAGTTCTGGAGATCACATCTCTGGAAGGACATAGATAGAATGGAGGTATCCAGAGAAGGGCAACTAAAATGGTACAGGGTCTGCATCAAAATCTAAAGGACCTCAATATGTACACCCTGGAACAGAGGAGGGAGAGGTGAACTATGAGAGAGACCTTTAAATACCACACAGGTAAATACGGTACAGGAGGGGAGTATTTTTCGGAAGAAAAGGTCCTGAAGAACAATAGAACGTGTATGAAGCGGGGGTATATTCAGGAGAGATGTGAGGAAGTACTTCTTCACAAGAAGAGTGGTGGAATACTGTAACAGCCTTCCAGCAGTGGTGGGGGTGGCAAAAAAAGAGGTGGGGTTCAAGAATACATGAGATAAGCACAAGGGAATCATAGTGGAAAGGAAGAGGGGAGGGAGAAAGAGCTGTAGATTGGGAATAGTCTGAGGTAATAGTGTAGGTAGGGAGAAATGGGCAGACTGGCTGGACAAAATGGTCCTTCTCTGCCATCAAATTCCATGTTTCCATGGCATGGGATGTCTGATAGGGAGTCACCAGGTCCCTGAGGTAACCAGAATCCAATCCATGTAGGGCCTTATAGGTCAGCAAACCAAACTTGAAGGTGATATGCTGCTTCATCAGCAGCCAGTGAAGTTCACACAGGACTGGAATTATAAGACAGGACCTAGGAAGGCCTGTCAATAACTTTTTTATTTTGTTTTTTTTTATCGTTTGTATATCATTTTTAATTAGATCTAAGGTATATGTTTTTATTCTATTTTCTGATCTGACTGAATTCAGCCTATTTTGTATTAACTATGCTGTTTCTAACCCTTATTGGACTGTTTTTACTGCCCATGGGACTGGGAATAGGAGGTTTTAAAGAGCATTGTGAGAGGTAAGTGATTTATCTGTTTGTATTTTTACCTTACACTTATGCAGAAACAAGCTCAGGCTTAGGGACCCTGAAAGATAGTCTCCCATATAAAGTCAATGTATCCTACGTATTTATGTACTATATATTCATAATCTTAACTTACTCTGTTGCTGCTCTTGGTTTAATATTAGAGTCAAAAAGCAATTGTTTTATCACACTAGATATTCAATTTTATTACTTCTATTACTCTAAGGTAATGTTCACATTAATCCTGGATCTACTACACTGCAAAATGATTTTTCGCTGCAAGAGTTTAGCTCTCGTTCGAACTTGGGAATATTGCATTTGATTGCAAGAAGTTTGGTTCCAAAATTGGACCACATAAAAATACTAATTGCTGCTTCAAATCTGGATATTTTTGTGTCTTCTGAGACATGGCTCAGTAATAGAGTTGTGGATTCCAATGTTACAATTAAAAATTATAATATCTTTCGATAGGATAGAACTAAAAAGGGTGGTAGAGTGACAGTTTATTTAAAAGATCCTTATGGAGGGCAGGTTAAATATTGTAAAACAATTCCAAATCAACTAGATTTGTTAATTTTACAAATAACGGTATCCAATAATTTTAATCTGTTTTTAGCTGCCAGTTACCAATCTCCCTCTGAGGCTTCTGATTCCCTACAATTGTAAAGCTCCTTAATTGCCCCTTACATAGAGCATGAATTTATACTCTTGGAAGAGCTTAACTTGGACATGAAATGCCCTAGTTGGAACTAATTAATTAATTCACAGCTTTAAATCTTTCTAGGTTAATTTCAACTCCAACTAGACCCAATAAAGTGGATAATAATAGAGATGCTATTCTGGATCTAATTTTGACTACAACTCCTCACAAGTATATTTCTTCTGTGTTTGACCCTAACAACAGTGATCATTGTTGCACTGCTTGCATTAGAAAACATATGAAGCTGCAGGCTCCGTCTCGTGTTATACTTCCTCGCAATTTTACAAATTTTTATAATCAAGCGTTCATGTGAGACTTAACATAGACTGGTCCCTCATGTATTTATGTCCAGATATTCATATGGCCTGGGATTATTTTAAGTCATCATTTTTGTCCATTACAAATAAACATGCGCATGTAGTTAGTAGAAGGGTTAAAAATAAAATTATCCCATGGATTTCCATAAAAATTAAAAAAAAGCCTTCTTAAGGATAAAGAAAGCCTCTGGAAGAAAATCAGGGCTACAAAGGATCCTCATGATAAACTTGTATATAAGATTTGTAGAAATAAATGCACAATGGAAATTAGAAAAGCTAAACTTAGCTGTCTTGGTGGTGCTGGAGGTTGAGGCGCTGGTCGCTACACCTTAAGCCACACCGGTGACCCGGGTTTGGGAAAGAGCCCAGGCTGCCAGGGGTTGGCAGGGGGGAAAGAGTATTGAGCATCTGGAGGACTGCTCTCCTCTCTCTCAGGGGGGGGATGGAGACTTGATATCCCGCTTGTTGACTTCCCTCTGGTGGTGGCTGGAGGGCAGTATGGGTCAGGAGGCATGTACTGAAATCCTTACATTGGTAGGGGAGGGGTGACTGGAGAAAGGGAGGTAGAAAAAGATCCTGGCAGGCTCCATGATGGTCCACCACATCCTGAGGGCCATCCCCAGCTTCTGGATTGGGTCTCTGGTGGGGGTAGAGAAGCCAGCAACGTCCTCCCTGGCCCCACCATGGGGGGGGGTAAGCTGCAGTGGAATTTCTGGGGACCAGCAGGAGTGGGAGTGGTGGAACCAGAGAGACAGTCCCTCCATTAGGAGGGCCGTAGCCTTCTGCCAGGGCTCCAGGCAGAAAAACACAGTAGTTAAAAAAAAAAAAAAGAAAATCTAAACTTAACTATTATAAAGAAAAACTGTCAGACTTTACAAGAAATCCTAGTAAAATAGGGAAAGGCATTAATACATTGTTGGAGGAAGGACCATATGTCATCACTCCCTAAATTACTTATCTATAATAATATGGCTGTCCATAATTTAAAGGAACAAGTTGCTGCCTTTAATAGATTTTTCACAGAAGCTAGTCAATTGTTTGAAAAGGAATACCCAAATCTTTCAGCACCAGAGTTGGACCTTGATTTTTCTATTAAATTAAATAGGCACTTATTCTCTCTTACCGACATCCATGAGGAAGATGTTTATAAGGAGATACTCAAATTGGATACTGGTAAGGGAGCAGGCTGTAATGATATTGCTCATGTTTTTAACAGGATTGGTGCACAAATTTTATATAAACAACTAGCATATATTTTTAATTGTCCACTACAGATTGTCCAATTACCAAGTGACTGGAAGACAGCTAATATTATTCCAATTTTCAAAGGAGAAGCATACTCTAATCCTAATTGTTACTGACCCATTTCTATTCTTCCTATGATAGTTAAAATCTTTGAGAAATTGATCTCTAGGCAATTTTCACAGTAGTTTTAATAGACAGAATTTAATTACAGATTTTCAATCAGGCTTTAGGAAAGTTCAGAATACAACAAATGTCATTTCTAAAGTTAGTAATGATGTTTTTGTTTCATTTCATTATAGTCATTATTTACCTGCAGTTTTCTTGGATTTATCCAAGGTGTTCGATACAGTTGATCACAATATTCTTTGCAATAAACTAAAGGCTTCTTCTGGCCATGGTTATTCTGCATTACTGTGTTTTCGTTCTCATCTAACACTTTGTCAATAATGTATCATAGTTGGTGGATTTAGCTCGGATTTGGTTACAGTTAGTAGAGGATTCCCACAGGGATCAATTTTGGGCCCATTATTATTTTGAATCTACATAAATGATTTACCCAAGTCCTCCTCTCCATCAACAAGCATATTTTTATATGTGGATGACACAATAATGTATACTAGCCAAAGTGATGCAGGACAAGCTGTCAGAGCCTTACAGTATGACTTTACTACAGTCCAAAACACTTTGGTTGATCTAAGATTACTACTTGATGAATGGAAAACATAGTGGATGTGGTTTACAAGAAAATGCCTGACTAATGTGGACTTGGTCTTAAAATCTTACAAAGGTACTGACATAGTAAAAGTGATTACTTATAAATATCTTGGTCTAACACTGGATGAGCAATTAAACTCCAGTTCCCTAGTACAGACATTGCCCATTAAGTTAAAAAGAATATTATCTTTCTTTTATAGGAATAAGACATATTTCTGCTACTCTATCAAAAAGTTTTTGACTATGGTGACTTTATTTATAGAAATGCTACTACTAAAGTTTTGAGTGCACTGGACCCTCTTTATCACAGTGCTCTCAGATTTATTACTGGACTCAAATGAAATACACATCATTGCCATTTATACACAGCTGTGGGTTGGAATTCATTGTCATTACATAGGGGAATTACATTGGTTTCTATATGTATATAAGTTTGTTATTGAGATATTACCTAAATTTCTCATAAACTCTTTATACTATAGAAAGCAATCTAATTATAGTCTTAGATCAACTAATTTGATAAGTTTTATTACCCCTAGACAACAAACTAAATTTGGGTCTTTTATATTCGCTGCTTCTGTTTCACAAACATGAGAATTGATTAAGAAATTATGCAATTTAAATATGTTAATTACTTTTACTCGATTTAAATCATCCATTGCTAGAGTGATTCATAACTCTTGTGAGTGTTTTGAGCTAATTCACTTAATGTATGAATCCGGAATAATTGGCTTGACTGTTTTGTGTAATCCTGAAACTTAATGTGTTTTATATTGTTATTGTATTGTACTGTACTATGAAATTGTTTTGTGTTTATTTGTACTTGTACACAATTGTAAAAGAGAGTTTTACTCTCAACTTGCCTTCCAATAAAATGAAATGAAATAAAATAACGGGTCACTGCATTCTGCACCATCTGCAGGCATCGCAGGACACCTCCACTCACCCCTAGGCACAGAGCATTGCAGTAGTCGAGTCCAGAAGTAGAAAATGCATGTACTAGTGATGGCAGGTCTTCACAGGGGATCAAGGCTGTTATCTGGGTTATGTTTCTGAGATGATAAAAGCTATTCTGGACCACAGCCAACACTTGAGTCTGAAGTGTCAACCTCTCATCTATAATGACCCACAGATGTAGTAGTAAATGCATTTATTTTTAAACAAGATAGAACACTTTACAAGGTTTTCCTGACCATGATAATGCAACAACACATGTGCTACAATATAAACAATTGTCAAAGGGCAATATAAATACATTAGATACAAACTTAGATATTTAGACACTAATTAGAAATAGACATTGATGAGCAGTGCCCAGACCTAACACATACCACATAATCCTCCATGTAAGTTACAGTGATACATAATTAAGAACTGCAAACTGTAATACCTACTGTGGATCTAAACATTCAGTAAATATACAATGTAATAGACAATTACAGACATATCAAATTAAATGATATTGCATGATCTAAACATAATTTAAAGCAGAAGTACTAGTTAAATGCATCTTTTTTCTTTTGTTTAGTGTACTTGTCCACATCCCGATTAGCAGTGATCTGTATTTGCTTTTTCACAGAAACTGCCATTTTCACCTAAAATTCCACTTTTGAAGATCTTGCTTTGTTCATTTATTTGCTGCCGAGCCTGCTGTAAATGTACCTCCACTTCTGATTTTGGTGTGCAGTCACAGTAAGCAGCTACATTGTACCACAATGAGACAGTGGGAATGTACAGCACAGGATTAAATTGAAGTAAACAAAGGACATGCTGAGAAGTGAAGGGGGGGTGTGGCTGTAAATACAGCACCAGCTATATTTATTGTGGATCCACAACAGTGTTAAACATTATTTAATATCTCAAAATACAGATCACTGGAAATTAACTGTTGCAGATAAAGAAACCAGAATTGTGGCTACATAGATACAGCCAAAAAGCAGAATTTTGAAAATGATTTTCTGGTTATCCAGTACTGCTGTTTAAAAAGTCCCCCCAATTCACCTAAAAGTTGCAACAATTACATTGTGCAGTTGTATAAAAGCTTATAATACATATAAAATTCTGAAGTTTCTCAATTTTTCTCAACTATTGCTGGAGTTTATTCCAAAATAACTAGAATTTGATGATTTAATGTTATCTGACCATAATTATTTCTAATTTTAGGTATTCTCAACCTGCCTTGCACCCTTGTTCTTGTATTGTACCTCTGTGTACCTTTTTCCTGTATCACAAAAGTAACTCATTTTATCAAACCCTTTATCAATTTCAATGTCATAACTGTATATTGTTTCTTCTGTGTTAACCCTAAAGTGTTCCACCCCATTTCCACATACACATGACAATGATGCTTTTCTAAAGGGCATTTTATTATGAATCTAGCTAACTTACAATACAAAACTGCAATCTGTTCTTAAGGTGTCTTTTAGCAAATTTTAATACCACATTGCCATAATCTAACACTGGTAACAGGAGCTGGTTTACAACTGATCTTCTTACTTCCATAGTTAGCATTTGAGTGCTTCTGTAGAGAGCTCACTACCTATAATTTATATTTTGTTTTATAAATTTAATTCTGTTGTGAACTAAAGACTTTATTTATTTATTTAGTTTTTTTGTTTACTGAGTAGGTGCACTAGCCATAGCAATGACTATTTTCAGGCATGACCTGGGAGGGTACAGTACAGCAATACAACAATACAATAATACTGGGAAACATTTCGATACAAGTACAGAAAATGGTTGGCAATAGTCTATAGTCCAATTTGCAAATATTTCCATAGAAACAAGGAGGCTGCAATGCTAGTGCAGTGCAGAAAGTAAACAAAATAACACTGGAACAGTACAAGGAACAACCCTACATCACAATTTGCTATAAGGAAAGCGAACATGTTGAGCATATAAGTGCAATAAGGGAAATGGATATGGTACTAGTAAGTGATGGAAGTGAGAGTCAAGAGAGGAGGGATGAGGGTGCAAGTAAGGTGGGAGGGGGACAGATAAGTAAGGAGAAGTGCACAGTGTATTTGAGGTTAGATCAGTAAGTGTCATGGAGAGAGGAGGCTCGGGAGGAAAAGAGCTATGGAGGTTTGAAGCAGGAGCACTTGTGGGAAGCGTTGAGATAAATTTGCAACCCTTTTTTAAAAGATGCATGAGATAGTGATTGGCGCAATGCTAGTGGAAGGGAGTTCCAGTGTTTGGGGCATGGCAGGAAAAAGCACTAGTGCCTTTAGTGGTGTTGTGCCTGGGGGTGAAAACAGGGGCCTGGTCAGCAGACCTCAGTTTATAGCATGGCGTCAGATTTTGGAAAAGTCTTGCTAGGGATTTTGGAATTTGTAGGTGGACCACATTGTCAATGATGGAGCCATAGGAGTGAAGCCTTAGTTCATTAAGAGGAAGTCATCCCAGGTCTGAATAGAGGAAGCAATGGTGTTTCAGTCAGTGCGAGGAAGACGCATAGTGACAGATATTGTTATAAGTGACATCTCATTTCTGAAGGGCTGATTTGCACGTAGAGGCATATGTTGCGGCACCATAGGTAAGTGATGGAAGGAGTATGCCCCGGGCAATGGCAAGCTTCACTGAGGGAGTAAGTACATAGCTGGTTCGGTAGGCTCTTCCAAGTTTAGAGTTTACCAGTTTGCAGGTCTGGTTGATGTGTAAGTCGAAGTTTAGTGATGGATCAAGGATGAGGCCCAGATATCTAATCGAATTTACCACTCCAACAAGTGAGCCATTTAAGGAAGTGACTTTAAAGTTAGGGTGAGCATGCTTGAGTTTTACATTTGATACAAAGAGCATAGCTTGGATTTTGGACTCATTTAGAACAAGTTTGTGAGTGGACAGCCACTCCTGTATTTACTGAAAGTCAAGGGAGAGTAGATAGTTTACATCTTCAATGCTTTTGACACTAGCATAAAGAACAATGTCATCAGCATATAGCAGGGAGGTTGTTCTGCGGAGGTCAGTGGAGATGTTATTTATGAAAAGAGAGAAAAGCAGGGGCCCTAGGATGGAACCTTGTGGCACCCCAATGTTTATAGTGGCCTTGTCTGAGAGAGTGGAGTTGTATTTCACAATTTGAGTCTTATCAGATAAGTAGTTCTCAAACCATCTTACAACATTAGTCAAGAAGCCTAGAGATCCTAGGGTGGTTAGAAGGATGGAGTGATCAACTAGGTTGAACGCTTTAGTCATGTCTATGAAAATTGATCCGGTGAGTAGACCAGAGTCCATGGCCACTAGTGTATCTGACATAAATTTGAGAAGGGCAGTAGTGGTGCTATGTCCTTTGTGAAAACCATGCTGGGCAGAGGAAAGTAGATCATGTTTCTGTAGGAAATCAATTGTCTGGGCAGCTACAAGCTTCTCAAGAATTGTATTTAGGACAGACAGTATGGCAATGGGCCTATAGTTTGAGGGATCTTTATGGTCTCCTTTTTTGAGAATGGGGGTAATCCTAGCTATTTTCCATAGTTCAAGGATATAGCTCTGGCACAGGGAGAGCTTGAAAATCTTGGCTAGGGGGGCAGCGATGAAGGGGGCAGCAATCTTGAGTAGCTTTGGTTCAAGATTGTCTGCGACAGCTACAGTGCCTTCCAACATACTGTTTAGTAGTCTAAGCACTTCACATTTAGTGACTGCTTTGAAACGGAAATGAGGACCATTTGCATTTTGCCGAGTGGGTACTTCTGGCTGGACAGGGAAAAAGGAGGTCTAATTGGTTAAGACAGAGAATTTGTTCTTGAAAAAATTGGCAATGGTTCTGGGATTATTGCAGTGTACTCCATCAAGCGACATGTCATTACGGGTGGATGGTGGATTAGAACCAAGGAAGAATTTAATGTGAGACCAAAATTTTTGGGGGTCACCATAGGAATTGGTTAGAAGGTCCTTGCAGTATGAGCTCTTGGCTTTTTTTATATCCTTTTTGCAGGCACTTTGCAGGGCCCTGTAGGTGATGAGGTCAGAGGATAGCCCAGAGCTCCTATAACGAAGCCAGCTTTTGTCCCTTAGTTTAAGTTTAGCTAGTAGTTCAGATTTCAGCCAATGAGTATGCCTGTTTCTTACTCGACGGGTTACAAGTTTGCAGTGCTTATCCTGGAGCACTAGGAAATGATTTAAGAACTGATTTAGGGTAGTCTGAGCATCACTGGACATAAGAATAGGGGACCAATTAGTAGTGGCAATGTCGTGCAGGAAAAGCTGAGAGTTAAAATTTGCATAGTCATGGAACGTAATGAAACGGGGACCCTTCCGGGTAGGTTTGTTTTTTCCCCAGATACAGTACGTTGGGGAGTGATCAGTGATATCATCTGGTAGTACTCCAGAAGCAATTACATTTTTGGGGCGATTGGTCATTATCCAGTCTAGCAGTGTGTTTGCATTTGAGTGATGGGCATGCCTGGTAGGTTCACCTATCAGTTGGTGCAGGTTATAGTACTGCAATTTGGTCATTATTGTGGATTGGTTACTGCCAAGCCAGTTGATATTTAGGTACCCCAGTATAAGGACCTTGTTTCTTTTGGCAACGGATGAGATTTGTTCCATTAGTTCTTCTAGACCTATTAGTCCATTGGTAGGAGGATTGTAGGCACACACAATATGTAGTTTTTTGGTACCGAGAGTGAGCAGGACATGAAGTGCCTCACAGTGGCGTAAGATAGATGTTTTTATGGCGGAGACATCAAGATGATCTCTAAAGTAGACGGCTGTCCAACCCCCTCTTTTGTGTGCAGCTCTGTCAAGTCTCAATAGATTATAGTGAGGAAGGGGGCATAGAGAATCGGGTATGGATGGTCTTAGCCATGTTTCAGTTAGGCATATAATATCTGGCTTGTAGAGGGAGGCCCAGGTTTCAAGCTCAGCGAGATTATGTGCAAGACTCCTGATATTGTGGTGTGATATAATGAGACCTTTGGCGTTACTAATAGTGTCAGGTAGAACATTAGGTGGTCCTGGATTAAGTTGTACATCACCTGAGAGCAGTATAGCAAGTAGGAGGAAGTACCATAGTTTGCAACTAAAGAAGGAACCACTGTCATATATGTGCCAGCGGCATTTCATTTTGACATGGGCAACTGTGTGGATCCATATCCTATTTAGTAGCACTGGGGACGAGTTACAGCAAGGGGTAGGAAGTACCAGGAGATTAGAGTAGTAGTAATCAAGAGGCAAAAACGCAGGGTGGGTCACTTCAGTTTGAGGTGCGGTGGGCATGGATAGAGGAGTAGGGGTACGGAGATTGCAAGAAGATACAGTATTATCTGAGGGGACTGTTTTATTTTTTTTTTATTTTTACTTCTCACAGACCGGCTGACAGGACTGGTACCCCAAGCAGCAGGCCAGAGGAAAGATGTACACTTTTCTATGGTGGCTAGGCAGTCTAAATAGGAATTTTTAAGTGAGGGAGCAGACAAAATCCTTAGGGAGTGCTGTCCTAACACAGTGACTAAGATTATGAAGGGTATTGAAAAGTAAGAGTTTTTATACCATCCACTTAGCTGGGGGGGGGGTAAACTGAGTAGTATGTGTGAAAAGCAGTCTCACCTGGGAAGAACAAAAATATATTGTGAGACAGGGAGAACTTGAGTACAAACAGAGCAGGGCTATTAATTAAGGGCAAGTAACTGAAACAGGCCAGAAAGGGGAGTGAAAGATTTAGCGGTTTGGTTGACAGCTCAGAGCAGGGTGAGAGATAAGCTAATGGTACGAGGGAGGGCTTCAGAGGGAGGAGCTACTGTGTATTTAATGGAGACCTGGGAGGGGGTGGGAAGGTGGGAGAAAAAAACCCTCAGACAGTTAACTTAGCAGAAAAAGGCACTGAAAAGTGCTGGAGTCTGTGTTTGAAAGCCGTAGGGAGGGCGCTCCAATGAGCACAGCAGCCCACGGTCGTCGGACCAATCAGTGTCTAGCAGCGAGGAGCCGCACCAATCAGGGGCACTCCCATGGAGAAGGTACAAGTTTAGGCAGTAGGAAGATGATAGCTTGAGTATTTCATTTTTGCTTATAACCAGCCCTGACTCCTCAAACTAGTGTTCTGTCACTATAAGTCTATGTCTAGCCTGGCCAGTGCCAGCTGTTTCATTGTATGCCTATTAGATTGCTCAATTTTTGATACCAACTTGTGTAACACCTGTTCTCAATAACTTGTACCCTGTAACCTAAATGTATTTTGTCTGACCTCAGTGTGACGTGGCGCCTCTGATGAACGCCTATTTTTAGCAAAACCTATGATATGTAACCTAAAACTCTATGTATGTCTTTAATGTGACAAGGTACCTTTGGAAACGAGCCTCTGGCTCAAAGGTTGTAAACTGATTTCACAAATAAAAAATGAAAAAAAAAATAAAATAAAACTGTAATTCCTTTTCCATAACTTGAGGGTTACTGTCTGTTGATATCAGTATGGTATCACCCACTTACATTCTATTATAAGTAAGCAATAATCTATGACAGGGTGTGCAGTTATTGGGGATTAATCAACAACCCAGGTGTGTTGTGAGGCATGAGGCCACAGGCTGAGTGCCCTCACAGCACCCCGGGGTGTTGATTAATCCCCAATAACCACATATCCTGGAGTGGGTTATTATGCTTATAACATGGGGTTACCCCAGTGTTAAAATTGAAAGGAAAGTCATGTAACATGATGAAAAAGTCTGGATATTGGGATGTATCCTTCCCCCAAACAAAGTAGTCCCACTGTTGCAATGCCCTTGTTACACAGAGCAGAGTGTGCCTGTGTTGACAGAGGACATGGGAAATCTCTGGTAAAAGACTGGCTGACGGCAAACCTACTCTCTGTACAGTCGAGCTGTATGACACACACACATGCTAGGAAACATGGTGTGGTCAACTGCTTTCTTGTAATTCCCCCTCCACAGAGCACATCCCACACTGGTTACAAACTTACTGTTTTCTCCCCCCAAAGTGCTACAGACCCCCATTATCTCATGACTGCTCACTATTACAGCTACTCACTTGACAGAAACAGACAGGACAGTGTAGCAACTTTGATTTACACACTACTGCTGTCACTGTGTCTATGCTGTGTTGCCTCTGGTACTTGCTGGCTCTCCCTGTGGCACATGTCTCTCTCTCCTCACCGCATAGGGTTAAGATCCAGACAATGAGCAGACCGTGGTGAGCTGCTCTGTCTATCTCTTCTGCACCACACTACTCCATCTGTGTGTGTGTGTGTGTGTGTGTGTGTGTGTGTGTCTCTCTCTCTCTCTCTCTCTCTCTCTCTCTCTCAGGCGAACAGCCAAGAATGCACACCACACAGGCAAATGGCACACTGAAAGAGAGATAGAGGACATTCTGCTTCACTTATCCCGCTGAGGCTGTGTGTGTGTGTGCCTGTCTCTCACTCTTTCTCTGTCATTCACCTCGCACTTCATCTCTTTTTCCCCACTGTGCGGTGCACTGCTCATTTTTCACCTCTGTCTCTCCCTCTTTCGCTCTGTACTGTACAGCCACCCCACTCAGTGCAGCATTGCCAGTCTGTCATGGTGGGGGGGGCAATAACACTGTGGCAGCAGGTCCAGTACAGCTGCTGTCTCACTGTGGTGACTGGAACTGTGGGAGCACACATCGGGGTGTAGGGGGTGAACAGTGACAAGATTGTTACCAACAAAGACAGTCTGCATTTGAGACAGAGAGGCTGATACTGGGAGATTGCTGGCAATGTGCAGCAGAATGGGATGGAAGGGGAGTTCAGCAAGGGGCACAGCAGCTACAAATGCAGTGGAATGGAATGGGAGGGTAAACAAATGACAATGCTGTGGGATGGAACCAACCAGAACACCGGGGACAAGCAGTAGGGATTCACTGCCCTCGGGGGGGGGGTGGCAGGAGATTCTACAGTCTGACACACTGTGACTGCTGTGTGTTTAGTCACTGTTGCCTGCCGCTTCATCCCAGGGCAACCTGTCACTCAGCCCCTTACTGCTCTCACTTCTTTCACTGCTCCGTGGTGCTTCCACATTAGGGAATTTCTCCTTCAGCTACTCATTCACAGTGACCTTTCCTACAAAACTGAGGTTGACCTGCTTAGTGGTGGTTGGCTGTCTCAGCTGCTTGTGCTGACTTGCAATGGCTGCTCTTCTGGAATGCTGCCATGCATTGCTAGGATGGATCTAGCTGCAATGCACTGCGAGCACAGATCTGCCTGCTGACCCCTTCACATCAACTGTGTTGATATTGTGCATTAATGCACAGTCCTCCACCTATCACTGCAGTGACCATCTCAACCCCATGTTATAAGTGTTATTAATGAATTCTGTTAAATCATTTATGTAAATTAAAAATAAAACTGTACCTCATATCAATCCTTGGGGACACCTCTACACAGGGATCCTTCTAATGATGTATAACCTTTAGCAACAACTTTTTTGGGTTCTCCCATTTAAATAGGAGCCAAGCCATTTTACTACATTATGGCACCCTCCATATTATATAAATCTACAGGGAAGCCTACCAGGATGGAGCACAGTATTACAGTTTCCTGCATGACAAAAAGAACCAACTCCCATTGAAACTGCATGGTTTCCTGCAGTAGCTCTGCTGCAAAATGTGGTAGAATTGAGTTTTATCCTGGAGAGCTTCACTGAATTTAACAAAATGTGATGGTTTACAAGAATAAAAGCCTTAGAGAGGTTGATGAACACTGAACCCAGAGAGTCACCACTATCCAGTGATTCTGCAAATAGATTTGTGAACTCTAAGAGTGCAGTGCTGGTTGACCTCCCTTTTCTAAAGCCTGATTGATATTCTGTTAGGACAGCAATGGATTCTAAATATTCATACAGTTGACTACATATTAATTGTTGGAATAATTTCAATAGCACTAACTAAGGCCACTAGTCAATAGTTTGATGGATTATTTCCCTCCCCCCTTCTCCTTTAAAGATAAGAATCACTTTTGTACACTTCCAGAAAGTGGGAAAGAAGCCTTTTAAGAGGCTTCTATTGAAGAAATGTATAATTACTGGAGTAATAAATGGGGCAGCTATCTTTAAGAATATTCCCTCTAGCTGGTCAAAACCAGGGGATTTGGGGGGATTTAATTTTTTTTAGTTCTGTTAATATTTGTTTTGGTTTTATGATTTTAAAGTAGAATGTAAATCTATTGCAAGATGACCCCACTTTTATGCAAGCTGTTTAGTTATTTGTTGATTTTTTTGTCAGTGTCAAGTACAACTGGCATATATAAATCTGGACAGATACAATTCAATTTTCAATTCAATTCAATTCAATTTTATTTTTAACCAGGAAATACACCACTGAGATACTCATTTGCAAGGTGGTCCTGGGGGGACACACATAATATACATAAAAGGAAAACACTACAGATTTATACAATAGTTCACACAATACAGTGGGTAATACATAACAAGGTACAGTCAGGTTACTCAGATTTTTAGATATCTGCATAAGTGCAAGCAGCTAACTGCATAACATGATTGAAATGGAAGGAGGTAAGGGGAAGGTAAAGCATGATCCATAAGGTAAGGTAGGCTTAGTCTAAGATAAGTAGGATGGGGGGGGAGGTATAAGGGAGAGAGGCTCAGGGAGTAGCAGGGCACAGACAGACAGGAGTGCAAAATGAAAGATGGGGTTTAAAAATGTTGCTGTCATTACTGGGCTTTGTTCCCGGACATCATCTCTATTACATTTTATATTTAATTTTTGGGGTGTTATATGTATCAAAACTTTTTTTAAGAATCAGTAGTCAACTGGATTTGTTGTATTTTTAAGATTCTTCACCTTACCAGAGGCCACTAATCTAGATGAGCCAAGAATAAGGCTAGTCGTCTCCTCCGTGGCCTCTACATCCCATCTCTGACCAAGTTCAGTCACTAGTATCTCCATCTTGTATGGGCTGAGTCTTATCCAGCTTGATGACAACCAGTCCTGAATCTCAGCAGGGCATAAATTGAGTACCTTGATAGCAACCGGCATCCTGGGTGCAACTGACAGATACAGATGGCTATCATCAGCATAGAAGTGAAAATCCAGACTGTACCATCTAATGATCCCTCCCAGAGGTAGCATATACAATGTGAACAACATGGGTAAGAGGCCTAACCCCTGAAGCACACCGCATGGTAGGAACTTTGGGAGTAAGGAGGGATTCCCCATCATCACCCTCTGCATACTATATCTGAGGAAGGGCTCAAACCTACAGATGACTGTGCTAGTGAATCCACAGTACTCTGTGAGGTGATCCAAAATCAATCCATGGTCCATGGTGTCAAAGACTGATGAGAGATCGAGGAGGATGAAAACTCACCCCTCTCCCTTATATCTTGCCTTAAGAAGGTCATTATTCTCCCCAAAAATGTCTCAGTACTGTGCTTGACCTAAACCCAGACTGGTGAGGTTCATAGATGTCAAAGGCCATCAGGTGTTCCTCAAGATGTAGTGCCACCATCTTCTCAATAACTTTCCCCAAAAAGGTGAGGTTAGAGACTGGTCTATAATTGTCAAGCAGTCTGGGTCCAAGGATGCTTTCTTCAGGGGGGCTCACCACAGCATCTTTCAGTGTACTTGGAAATGTCCCCTCCAAGAGGGAACAACAGACTAGCTTGGTGAATATTGAACCCAGAAACCCTATACACCTAAACAAAAGGTGAGCTGGACCCAGATCCAGCTCACAGAAGGTGAGCTATGACTCTGAGATCACCCCACAGACATCCTTAACTATCTGAGCTCCTCCTCAAATCATGGGGATCTCCAGCACGAAGTCCAGGGTCATATATGGACCGGTGCAATTGCTTCAAAGGCCAAGGTAATGACCATATTATGGTTCGCCACTGTCTCCTCCAATTGAGTCCCTCAAGTAGCCATCACACTCTATAGACCCAACACTACCTGGAGTCCTTACGGGTACAACCCCTTCAAAGTGTGGTAATAAACCCATCTCCACTGGGTGTGGACTATGAGGGTGACCCCAAAAGAGAGCTCTACTGTTCAGTGATCTGATCAACTGACTGGATCAGTCTTGAGGTTGTCAATCTTGAGAAACAGTAAGAAGTCTAAGCGCAAGGCAAGACCTTGTTGAGGGGTCACAGAGGTAACTATCTGTGCTAGGCCCAGAGAGTTCATCATGGATCCAGGCATTGACATCAGTGAGAATTTTCCCCATATTTCCCTCTGCCCAACTTGTCCTCCTAATTCTATCACCTGGCAGGGTTTCCTGCATCCTGGAGGGGCCTAGCACTTGGCAATCACTCTTCCTTCACTCCCCCACATCCTTTCTACCCAACTAGTCCTTGCCCGATTCTGTGCTCTGGCAGGGTTCTCAGCATCCTGGAGCAGCCTAGTCTTAGGCAAGCTTCTTTTTTCCCTCCTCTTCCCTCCTTTCCCTTCATCTTTTTTTTTTTCTCTCTTTCCAATGTGTCCTCACATAGTTCTGCCCCCTGGCAGGGTTCTCAGCATCCTGGAGGGGTTCTAACACTGGGAAATGACTCTTTCTTCCTTCCTTCCCCTTTCCCCTCCATCCTATCTACCTAAGTCATCCTCGCCTGTCTCTGCTCTCTGGCAGGATTCTCAGCATCCTTTAGAGGCCTAGTCTTAGGCAAGTTTCTCCCACCCCTCCTCCTCCTTCCTTTTACCATCCCCTCTACTATCTCTACCCAACTTGTCCTTGCCTACTCCTGCCCCTTATTCTAAGTCCTCACCTCATTCCATCACTGGCAGCGATCTCCACACTCTGAAGGGGCTAGTTCCAGTCATGACTCATCCTTCCCTATCCTATCCCTTACCCCCACCTCCCCCCCTCCACCCCCCTGCACTTAAACAATGGAATTAGTTCACTTGACCTAATAACTTGCACTTTTTGTTCTGTCTGAGGTGCTCCCAGATTGCACAAGCCCTGTGTTAACTTGCTCTCTGCAACCGATTTCTTGTTCACTTTGCTCTGGTAATGTTCTCCCCATCGTTATCCTCTCCTTCCCTCAGCTGGCAACCCCTGTCTACCCCTCTACCTTCCTTTATGTCCCCTCACTACACCTCATTTATTCATTCAATAATTGCAACTATCTGCATCTTAACTGTGATCCATTCCTGTAATGATTTGGTGCCAAGGTTACATTAAATTTCTTTACTATGTTCCTCAGACATGCCACTTGCATTTAAACGCATATTCCACAGGTATTACTTATTTAACTGTATGTTATGTCACAGATGCGATTGTATGATTATTTATGATATTTCTTTAACTGTATATCTTATTACAAATGTAATTGAATGTTTAATTTCTTGGATATGTTAAATGGTAAACTTTATGTCTAATTCTTCATCCAATTGTACCCTCCCCCTCAGGTCGCACTGGGAGATGAGCAACTTGTTGTTCAGTGTGCCTTTCTGGTGAAACATTTCAATAAATAAAAAATAAAAGAATTAACCATCTGGGTGATTCCAACACCCTCTCAAAAATGAAGTCTGCAGTTTCCTGCAAGGAGTCCCTCTTACAACCCAGAGGCCAATACACATGGAAGATCCTGCAATCTGCTCCTGAACCCCCACGCATGACCACACATTCAAACGATGAAGTTTCCCCAACTTGATGCACAGTAAAATTTAACTCAGATCTAAAACAAATGCCCCCCTTCCTGTGATCTCTCCATTTAAAAGATAATGACTGTGTGAGTCAAGCATCACACCTGATCACATTGAGGTTACTGATGATGAGACTGTGCAAGTTATACCTTCTGCATGGGGACTTGAGGTGATGGTGTGTGTTGTAGTCCTTGTGCTGCCAGCATTATAGGGACAGGTGAGACAGACTATGGTGCTGCCAGTGGCTAAGGAAGTCCAGGAAAACTTTTCAGCAGGAGGTATAGGAGTGGGAATAGCAGTAGATGTGTATTGGACATGGGAATAAACAAATGAATAGTTGAAGTTGTTCTGTGGCAAGATAGATTTAAAAAAAAGCTAAGAATTCAATATTCTCAGGTTCTTGTTTGGAGCAATGTGATTATGAAATCTCAGCCCTTGTGCTAAAAAGCTTTCTGAAGTGATCGATGTTGGATAGCATCTGAGAAAATAAAAAGCTAGTTTAGACAGTGCAGACCAAATTACTTTTCTGTCTTGCAAGAATTTGATGATTTAGACTTCAGCTAGACAGTGCTTCTGCTTGATAAGCCTCCATCATGTACTCTGGTGACATGTCTATACCTCCCTCCAATATTTCTAAGCAGCACCCAAAGTCAGTGACAAAAGCCTCCATCTGTCCTTTATTGTTTCTCGAGCATCACTATCCAAGTTGTCTTCCATGCTACATTGACACCTGGTACTAGAAGCATGCAAAACTGAACAAGGAGGAGGATTTGTAGCAGTACAAGCAAGAGGACTCTGATTCTTGGCTGTTCCTTACATTGTTGTTGCTGCTCCATTCCCAGTGTATGCAACAGGTTCTGCCTGATATAGTTAATGTGTCCAGGGGGACAGCATATAGCTTTTTATCATGGATCCAGTAGTGTTGCTATATCAAACCATGTACACAATGATTTCAAATCTGCCTGAAGTTTGTGTCAGAAACATCTTTGCCACTTACTTAAAGAGTATTGCACCCTGCTTGTGCTGCTGCTGAGATGACTCAGACAAACTAGTTTTGTCACTATAACTTCCTCCACCACTGTTATCATTGTTGTCATTCTCATCACTGCCCCAGGTAACATCACCTTGGTGACCACGACCACTAGCCTTGCTTTGCTGGGTTGGAATAGAAAATCTCAGATAAAGCTGTGTGTTCCATTCAAGTAGATCTGTTGGTATGCTGCACTATCAGTGACATTTTGACAGCACGGTCCCCTACAGCGACAACAGTGTCACATCACTGTAGGGAACCCTCTGGAACCCGGCACTGTCTGTCAGGGGTCCTGCACCTCCCCCGAATCAGCTCCAACTCAGAGTTGAGAATCCTAAGTGGGGGGTGCAGCCCCCTACATGGGGGGTTATGGGGCAAAGGCCCCCAAAGAAAACACTTGTTTTTCTGTGAAACTGGCAGCCAACTGCAAAATGCAGTCGACCTGCCTATTTCGCTGTCTGGTTGTTCGACAAAATTTTTTCAAAGACCAGTCGTGGATCTGATCTGTCAAGGAATGGACCATGCTGAGTTGCTTATTCAGCATTGACATCTTTGGTGGCCTCCTCCTAAGATCTCAGAAGTGGAACAAACTTTTGAAGCACACACTACTGCACCTGGGACCAATATCCGCCACAGTATAGAATATCGAACTGCATAGCCCAGAACAGAGCTTCTGTTCCACCAGTCTCTCCACCATATAAAAGACAAGTTCCACCTTGTTACTATGTCTTTAATTAATCCATGCAATGGAACATTTTGCTTCTTCTGGTGCTGGCAGAGGAGCTCAATGTGTTTTGGTGAATGATGGGAATAGCTAGGGATGTCCTGCGCAATGTTAAGTATTTCTTTTAGCCAGGATACAATGGGCATTGTGGCAATCTGAATTTACATTCTAGTGCAGGATTCCATGCTTTCTGCAGCCAGACTATAACTAATTCTGCAGTGATTCTGTAGCATTTCTGTGATAGGCTTTACATTCTGTGACAACTCAAATAAGCCCCAAAATTAAATCTTGTTGTCTGTCAAGAAAATGCACAGAAAAAATAAGCCTGGGACAGTTCAGCATATGCACAGGCAAGGAAATACAAAGCAATATTGGCAGCATGATTTGGATTGGAGGTTGGACAAGGGGGAAATGAAGGGCAATTTTGTTTTCTGCATTCCATTTTATTGTCCCAAAGCTCTCTCCTACCTGCCAGGTGCTGATGTACTGTAGTGACATTCCTGTGTTTTTCTCAAAGGCCTGCCAACTTGCTTGATGATGAGAAGTGCCAGACTGCAAAGTAATGCTGCTCCAATGGCTTCTCCTACCCACTTGCATAAAGCCAGGTAGTGCCAGTTTGGGCTGCCATGCCACTAAAGTGGCTCCTTGCAGCTCGACAACAATAAACACCAGTGGTTATCATTTTCATTAATGCCACTTCTGCATCTCCTTCTCTACCAACCTGCAGTGGTGGGTGAAGTGGCTCCAATTCGCTCCACGAAGTGATCCACGGAGTGAAGGCAAATTGCTGGCAGTTCACAACGCTGAAGCGAGCATTGCTAATATAATGGGTAACACTCTAAGTCCATTGAAAACAATGACTTTGTGTTACTCTGCCTCCTAAAACTACTCTTCACTCCACCAAATTCTTAAGGCGAAGTACATTGAAAAACAATGTACTCCGACTCACTCTGCTATTTTTAAGCTCCAAAGGTGAATTTTGCAGTGATTCATGGGATTTCAGGTGACATGGGCTCTAGATTGTTCTACACAGCCTCAGTTTGAGGTAGTGTGTGTATGAAGCTGTAGGAGACAATCTGCTCTGAGAGCTCTGTGATTCAAACCTTCTAAAAGCTGTTAAAAAAGCCTTTTGGGGTCATTTGTTTTGCTGAAACTTTAGTTCATCGATTATAGGAAACCCTCCTGTGCTCATATCATCGAGCGTGTATTGTTTTTGTGTGGAATGTGAATGTTAATGTACAATATTCAGTCTGTGTACTGAGAGACAGTGGAAGTGTGCTTTGGGGGAGGGGCATATCTGTGGTGTAGGTAGATTAACTTGAAGAAAAAGACAGTGCTTTCCGTTTAAGTGATATTTTTCTTGTATAACTGTGTTAATGTACACACAGTAATATTTTCAATAATTCTTGTCATTTTTTTGCTGATTGTTGTGGTGCAGCAGTGCATAATTTTAGTTTGTTTAAAATATGTGGTTATATTACTGAAGTTTTCAATTTTTTACACATTACTTAGTGTGTGTGTGAGTATGTGTGTGACGCGTGTCATCAAATCAGACACCTTTTAATGTGCCACATAATTTCAGCAATGTGAACCTGCTATCCACTGCAGCTGTGTAATTTTTGTACTTCTTTGTGGTATCTTTACTAGTACTAGTACTAGTGACTGTTACTGCAGCAGTGCAGTACACTGCCCCCCAGTGTCCCTCCCCAACTGGCAAAGGAATTATTTTCCAGATTTGAATTTCTGATGGTGAGCACTGGTTAGGTGTTGTGCCTTTGCATCTGCATCTCTTCAGTGCGCAACTCAATCTTAATCTGTCTGTGCATTTGCATCGCTTTAGGACCCAATCTCCATCTCTTACTTAAGTCACATTTGTTTCTTTGGCTTCCCTTCAGAGTACTGGACAGGTGTGGTGCATAATTCTGCATGAACATTGTACTCATTAATATGTGTTTTTAAGTCAGGACCATCATCACAAGTCACTCGTGATGCAAATCACATTCTTCATCATCATGGTCACAAATGCAGTCACAAATCACGATTTACTATCACGTCACGAATCACAACATTAATCTTTTTTAATAGTTACTTGGATGCATTTTAAGCCTGTTTTGTAGTATCTCTCCATGCTTCACCACCCCACCATTGTACTCATTAATGAGTGTTTTTAAGTTGGGGAGTTTTGTGCCACACCTCATCGGGGCACGGGGAAGTACAGCCCTAGGCATTTGCATTTCTTCATCATCACGGTCACAAATGCAGTCACAAATCATGATTTACAATTACGTCATGAATCACAACATTAATTTTTTCACTAGTTACTTGGATGTGTTGTAAGCCTGTTTTGTAGTATCTCTCCAGGCTTCACTATCCCACCATTGTACTCATTAATAAGTATTTTTAAGTCAGAGAGTTGGACAGTGTCTGCAATACATACACAGACTGGAAAGAAGACTGACTGCACACATGCAGTTTAGCACAGTATACTTGCACTGCTCAGAATACAAAGTGTCACGCATACGGAAGACAACAAAAAAGGGCATAATTACATACAAGGATAGGGGATGGTGGAGGAATACATTTTATAACACAGCAAGGAAGGTGTGGGGGCACATGGTGTGAGGAAAAAAAAAACTAATGTGGGACCCCATGGTGATCCAGCAGCAGTTCCAGCATGGACATAATTTGCAACTGATGTCCCTCTATGTGATCCTGGTGGAGCAGCAGGTGCTGCTGTGGCCCTCCTCTTCTCTAGGATGCCCCCATGCACAGCTGCACCCTCTGCCACAGAACCACAAGCAGGTGCAGGTATGGTCCGTTCTGTGGCAGCCTGCAACTCCAACTGGTGGTGATTGAGCATATGGTGTGCTGGCCCCCAGTCCCCAGGTGAGGCCTCCAGGGGCCACGGTGCACCTCCACCTCACATGGGCAGCACTTGACCACACTGCTGTCCCCCTGACACAGTCAAAAAGCTGCAAAACAATGGAGGTGCAGGGAGGACCAGGCACAGGCAGGGGAGGGCCAGATGAACTGGCAGCCGAATGGTCATGGTGCTGAACAGGGATGGGATCCACACCTGGGCCTGGGGGAATAGGCACATACTGCTCCAGAGGACCTGGTGCTGGACTTGGTGATGGTAGTGGTTCAACTGCCTCAGAGTCAGGACAGGAGGCGGTGCTGGTCCTGCTTCTGGGTGGGAGGGGGACAAACAACTAACTACTTATAAAGGTAAGAAAAATAAAATTCACAGAAAGAATAAATTAAGTAAAAGAGTACAGAAAAGACAAAAAAAATGTAGCTTTTAAAAAAGCTGTTGGGTCTAAATCAAAGTTTAAATCTCCTCCTTGCTCTGATCTCAAAGTATCAGCAGTCATAAAACACACTCCTCTCTCTCCGTCTGCACAGGAGAAAGTAAAGTGTCTGCTTGTATGACTCACTTCCTCCCTGCTTAGCTAAAGAGCATGTGACTTACAGTACTGTAAGCCATGTGATGTGTGGGGGGGGCTGCCAACTCTGAAACACTAAGTGGATCACTTAGAATCATAATGAGGAATGCGAAGTCCATTAAAAACAATGACTTCACCTTACTTCACATTGCCATTGCGCCTTACCATGAAGTGGTAATGACAAGGAGGAGTGAGAACTTTGCATTGCCCACTCTGCAATGCGAAGTGCCCACTTCGTGTTCAATTCGCCAGCAGAATTTAAATTTGCTGCATCTCTACCAACCTGTAAGACTTTACTGTGAGGCTTGAGGGCAGCTGGACAATTCTACGTTAGGCACGGGTCCACAAAGCCTCCCAATTTGTGTTTTTACAATAATTACTAACAATTTTTTAATCCACAATTTTGCAGTCAGAAAATATAACCACCTTCTCTTATTTTTTCTTGAAGCAGACCTCTTGAGCTTTCACAATGTTTGTAGAAGACCATAAAGGCCTTTAGCTTTAGGGATGAGTACTAGGGGTTTGAACATGGGGTTGCCCCACTGACCTCTGCAATACAATCAAACTTCCACAAGAGGGAGGAATGTGTAAAGGAACTGCTAGGAAACTAACACGGATTCCATTTTAGGCTTGCTAATGATCATTATAGCCATTTAAATGCAGATTGTCAATAGTGACAGCCATCTTTGTAGCAACAAGCATGCCACTTCTGTGACAGAGGTTTGGATCTGTAGCAGGGCCCTGTTTCTGTGTCAATTGCCACAACAACAGAATTACAGTAAACATGTTGCCCTGCATTTAGCTGCGCATGTTTTTCAAGCAAACTTTGCATGTTTCTCAAGCACTTGTCTCACTACCAGATTTGGTGCATTTGCAAAACATGGTGCAACATAGCAGAAATTCCCATCATTCCTGGCCTTTAATATGTTACTCCCAATGCTGGTCACAAACATTCCCACCTTCAGATCATGAGGATATATTGAGATATCTAGCAGAGATTGGATGAACCTCAAAATGTCTTTCCAGACTGTGCTTCCTCTCCATGACCAACATGTTAAGTAAAGAAATTCCTCTAGTTGTGTGCCTCAGTGGGGCTGCTGGCTTCAATATAACTCCTACATGTGCTAGTAGAAGGGGGGAAGGAATGGCGGTGTTGCTGCTTGATATGGACACAGCTCTACAGACAGTGAGACTTTGCAGCTTTGGTTTGCACTACTGCTACAGATATCACTAGTGAATTGCACATTCCCCCTTCCTTTTCAGAAGTGTCACCATTTGCATTCAGTGGTAGCCAGCAGCATCTGCAAACATATCAGTTTCTATGGTGAGCTGTTCATTAAAGTCACATTAAGCTGAATGCAGCTTTTGTGAACTCAGTCTGCCTCCAGTAGACAAGATGGCATGTCATCGTTTTTGGTGCCATTGATTATCACGGAATGCACTAACTTGTACATACTAGGGAGAACATGCATGGAAAACTTGAAGAGTGATGGAATGTAGTATTTTGGCTTCTTTCATGCAGCAGTCTTCAAAAGCTGGTGTCCTCTAAAATGGAGATATGGCTGAAGATCAAGGGCCATCATCTCCTCAATCAGTTGTGTGATTTTGACAGAGCTTGGGTGAGCTGGCGGCTGTATCATATAGGCATGTAATGACTTGGGAAGTGTAGTTTGCTTTGTTCCACAAATTCTAGAATAGTGCTGGTGGTGCATACACTACATGGCCTGGCTGATGTGCTTGGCTTGGTGCTTCTGAGGTAGCACCAGTAACTGCATCAGTTGGTTGAAGTGTCTTCTCCCATGGTGGCTGCATAAGTTGAACAAACTATCTTGTCTCACCACCCGTGCACAACTTGCCCTGCTATTGGCCCATGTGACCTTAGTGGGAATTGGGAATCAATGTGACTGTTTGGAAGATGCCATGTTCATGTTAAGATGATCAGTCAGAACACTGGCTATCAATATCTGAGTAGACTGCTCCAGACTGATCTTTCTGTCACATAGATTGCAACAAGCTCTCAGTGGATTTGTGGAGACATCTGTAAACTACTTTCATTTTGCTGAAGATCTCTTTGTTTTCTTTACCTACATTACTGGAATTCTTGAGGTCTTTTGGAACATTCGGGTGGTGACTTAGCGGGAATGGATGCCTTGGCAAAGCAGCACTGGTAGCAGCAGTACCGGGGTTACAATGAGACTAATCATCTGGTGGCTGGAACAGGTCTGGTCTTTAGATTTCCCAGCCTGACCAACTTGCTTTCTTGCTTTTCTCTTTACATTATTATTTTTTTTAATTTGGCCATCTACTCCCATGATGGCCTCCACTCTTCTGTATCACACTGATCTGGTGTAATTGACAGCACACTTTTTAACCTCCTCTGTTTCATCCTTCTTTTCTCCCATCTGAGTTTCCTACTTACTTTCCTCTGTCATACTCTGCTGAGTCTCCTCCATACTTCTCTTCCCCTCCCCATGCCCCTTCTTGTCAGTCTCAAATGATTCTTCAGCTTCCACTCCCTTTTGCTGCCTCCTCCTCCTCATGTGCTTCTGCTTCCCCTTCCTCTATCATTTCACTTGTACAGTATGTGCCTCCTGCCTTAATATATCCATTGTTTCCATATATAATATGCACTGGAACTATTGTCCTCTATAAACTGCTTTGGTGGTTGGGCTAGTGGCTTGCTTTTATAAAATTGCTGGATTGGTGTACCTCATCCTACCCCAAACAATTCCACTTTTTCCTCAGGTGACAATGTAAGAGTAGCATCAGTGTCAGACCCAGACTCACTGTTCCCTTCCTCACACAATGATTAAACACCAGCAAAAGACTTAGTACTGCTACTGCTGCTATTGCCTGATTTGGGGGCTGGGGTAGGGGGCATCATAAAGTGCCTCAAGGTGGCCAGTAATCCTCATTGCCCATGGCTCAGAGGTGACTTTGATGGTGCTGATGCCACTGGCAGCTGGTTTTGTGTTGTTTGCACAAGATGAACTGTGGGAGGGCTTGCATTTACAGGTTGTGATGTATCTCTTATATCTCCATGGTTATGGGACAACAAAGTATTCAAAGAAGGAACTGTGGGAGATCTGTGGGCTTTTGGTTTGTTGAAGGTGTTTTCATCACTAAACGCATTGGACAACTGGGACTGCCAGGGAAAGCTGCTGCTTGCAGTAGGGATTGGAGAACTCGGTGAAGTTCTGACCCTTATTAAATAAGAACCAGAACACAGTGAAGTTCTGATTTGTTCTGATTAGTTCTGATTTATTGACAAATATTTGAAAAAATGCATAAAAGTGGCCAAAGTCAGTCACATTTGACACAGAGGCCCAAAATAAATAATTTAATGGATTATTTGTATAACAATTAATGTAAAACTGCTAAATAAAAAAACAATCACTCACTATTAGCCCCTTCAAGGCTGGCCTATAATGGTGGGGTGGCATATCCTGCTTGGTCCATGACATGAGTGTGCTGGGAGAGACAGACAGATGCAAATACCTATATCATAGCACCACCAAGCACTGCAGGCACTGTCAGGCAGCTAAGATTTTTTTTTGTAAATGGTGCTGTGTGGGTATTGTTTTGATGGATGTTCCAGTCAGAGTCAAACAGGCCAAAGAAATGGATATGAATTATCAAATGAGCAGCACTAAGAGAGCCCATGCACCCTACCCATATGAATGATGCAACTGCTTTGCATGCCCCAGTGTACTGTGGTATATGGAACACTACCTGGTCCAAGAGGTGATAATGTTTTCTAGTACTATGACTACTTCTACTGAATCTGATCAACACGCTGAATCCTAAAAGAAGAAAAATGAAAGGCATAGTGATCACCACCAACCAGGCAGGCAGTCAGTCACACATCGCATCAATCAAATGCAGTGCAGTCATAAAAATGTTTGCCACTGCCACTTGAAGACCTGATGACAGACACACAACACAATTACATCCTTCCTAGTTCCACAATTGCTACCAGCCACTACCAAGTAATTTAAGTATCAAAAATAAAATATAGTATTATAATAATCTCAGCCCAGTTACCGTAAGTGAGATGCAACCAGGCTAGCATATCACACACAAACAATAAAGAAATTATATGAATTTTTAATTTAGTAGCATTTTTTTCTGTGAAGTACTCACAGCCAATTATGGGGGATGTGAGAAATATACAAAGCATATTCAGTTTCTGGGTTTCAGGCATCTGTTAAGCCATGCACTATACAAAAATTAAAACAGTACAGTCAGGATCAGTTGCTGAGGGCAAAAAAGGTGACAAGTAGCAGTAGTAAGAACTGGAGTAAGGACAAAAAGTGATAAGTAGCAGCTGTGACTTGTGAAGACAAAAGGTGATAGTAGCTGTAGTAGTAGTAGACAGCAGTACCCTACCTTCCAGATCAGATAGTGGTACCAGGTACTGTTTCACCAATTAAGTTTGTGACATGAAATGCAATTGATTGCTGTATTTGGACTCTGAACCTACTGATGTTATTATTTTTGTTTGTAGTCTGTGCTGCTCATGTGATCATTCAAGTAACAGTAGCCTCTCCTAGTCCGTCCTGACCTGACTTGTTGCAGTTAATTGCTACCTCATGTTGTAGATCCTATTCACAAAAGATTGTCACCACAGGCACGAATTCTTGAAAGCATTTTATGGATAGGGCCTGCTCAGAGCAGTCAGTGTATGTTTTATTCAGGTATCATATTTGAAATTAAAGTGAGCAATGTTGACTTTGAGAAATCGAAACATAGAAACATAAACTTTGACAGCAGATAAGAACTGCTCTGCCCACCTGATGTGAGGTGCTCGGCATTTTCTGGTGTCAAACAGGATCGTGTGTCAGTAATGATGTTACCAGCTGAACTAAAGAATCATTCTGAACACAAGGTAGTTGGAGGGCAATTCACGTACTTCATTGCAATGTTTACTAAAGCAGGCCACATATTTTGTTTGGATTTCCAGTATTGCAAAGGATCAGCATTCCAGCTGATATTGGGCTCTTCCAGGTACATTTCAACAATGGTCTGTGCTGAGTCTGTGTTAAAAGAGGCAGAAGAAGAAGATGTTACAATTACATCTTCCAAGTGATTCCAGAGGCATGAAGCTGAACTAAGTGACTGTGGGACAGTGCTATGCTTGGCTGGTGGTGAAGAAGAAGATTCAGCTGCAGTGGCTGAGGAGGAAGAGGGAGAAAATGCTGCAACAGTAGAGGATGGGCCATCTGATGCTGTGCTGTGTCGTGAAGACAATTCTGAATGTGGTGCTGCTGGTGTACTCTGTTCCATGACAGCACACACCTCCAACTATTTCTTGTTTGTTTATCCTGAAATAAGTGCCATCATCATCACTCAATAGTTGCTTCGATTTGCATCATGGGTCAAAGATTGTTGCTTTAGTGTAGTACTACGAATGAAGCATTTTACATAGGTTGTCATCTTCTTCAACTTTTTTGATTATACATCTCATTATTTCTTGTTGTATTCTGGGGGGGGGATCCTGCATGTGTCAGCAGCACCATTGGCAGCCTGTGTGATCACAGAGCTGTCTTGCTTCTCTAACTTTTTCCTAATCATATCCAATCTGAATTTACATTTTTTTATTAGGGGTATCACCTGGCTGAGAGTTGCTGTGTTTGTACTAACCTCTCTGGTGATTTCCTCAAATGGTTGGAGCAGGAGAATTAGAATCTCCAGCATGGCCCACTGTGGTGGAATAATATGGACATCTGCATCACCGATTTTATTTTCTAAGGTGTACTGTCTAACAGCTTTCTAGACTACCAGGGACAATGTTTTTATACTATGGGGATGGAGATCAACAAATTGGGGGGGGGGGATGCTTTTGCAGTACCTCCACCAACCACTAGGTTTGCACGGACTTGCCACCATTTCTGGCCCAGTGGTATTTTCTCCACGCAAGGGACCTTTGCAAATGGTCCTTGCATGGAGAAAATGGTTTGTGAATGGGACTGCACCCATATGCAGGTCCCCTCCCCCTCATTTGCACTGCTGCTCCCATCTAAACTTTGCCCCAGCGCAAACCCAGTTTGCGGGTGCAAACTGGGCTTTGGTGAATACCAAATCCACACAAACACTAGTTTGCGTTAGGGCAAAGCTTTGCGAATATAACCCTATGTGTATTAGTTGTACCTAGTTAGGTTCCTCCATAAAGGACTCAGTAAGGTTTAGAGAGTGAAGTTGGGATGCCACGGAGACAGAAGACAGAGAAAAACATACGGTCTTGAGCAGCAGCCAGGAGCAGTAGCAGTGTACAAAAATGTAGTATTTTTTAAAATATAATGTGCAAGTAAACATTGAGCTTTAAGTCACACAACAGAGCAGACATATTGAGTTAACACTGTGGTTTTATGAGACTTCTGGTTCGGCCAATGCCGAGAGAGAGAAGAGTAAAACCTTAGCTCCGTACTTCCAAGAGAATAAAACACCTCCTTTTCTGACCTACTGTAGCTGTGCAAAACTGCTTTAAAATGCCTTGTGAAGGTTCAAAAATAAATGGAAAGAGGTACTAGATTTTCTAAAAAGCACTTACAAATTCCTTCAATTGAGCCAGATTGACTCGAGACCCACAATGCTTAGACAGTAGCCAGTCTCCAGACACCCTGCCAGGATCAGACTATGACACCAACTGGGAGATAGAAAATCTCTTCTGAAGTCAGTTTGAAACCCTCTTAAAAGAAATCCAGGGGTCCCATGCAGAGAACAAGTGGGAATTTACAAGCCTATCAGCAAAACTTACCAAACATAAAAAAAAAAATTGAACATACAGAAGAGCGCATTTCCTCCGTGGAAGATGTGGCTCCGCAGTTTGGGCAAGTGGTAGATTCTCTCCTTTATCAGATGCCTGCTCTGCAATCCAAGTGTTTAGACATGGAGGGAAGGTCCCACAGAGAAAAATTGCAGATAGCTAATCTGCTGCGTGCACAACTAAGCTCCCAGTACAATGGTGCCCAGAGAGCTGATTCTTCCTTCTCCTTCAAACCCGTCCTGTTGAAGCAAGTAGAGGATCTTTTATGGCAGTTGGATATTAAAAAAAGCGCAGGGGCAGACTCTCTTGACCCCTACTTTCTAAAGATTGCATTTCATGTACTTGCAGTTCCCCTAGCACATCTCTTTAACCTATCTTTGCCCTCTGATTCCATTCCTACAGTGTGGAAGACAGCCCAAGTGGTTCCCCTTCTAAAATCAGGGGACCCTATGGACCTTAATAACTACAGGCCCATTTCCATTCTTCCAGTGCTATCCAAGATGCTAGAGAAAATAGTGAGCATCCAGCTAAGAGAGTACCTTGATGATGCTAACCTCTTGAATCCAGCTCAATTTGGGTTTAGGGCCAGGCACAGCACTATCTCTGCACTGGCCAAAGTTACAAATGACTGGCAAACCAAATTAGATAAAAAGAATAGTGTCTATGCAGTATTTCTTGACCTAAGTAAGGCATTCAACACTGTGGACCACGAGCTGCTACTCTCTTGCTTGTATTCCATTGGCCTAGATCCATCCTCCCTCAAATGGTTCAGGAGTTACCTTATGGATAGGTCACAGCAGGTGAAAGCTGAAGGTGATCTATCCCCTTTAAAACCACTGCTAAGAGGTGTCCCGTAAGGATCTATCCTGGGCCCTATCCTTTTTGCTATCTACATTAATAATATTGATTCAAATCTCACCAAAGCCACTATCCACCTCTTTGCTAATGACACTGTTTTGTATGTCAGCAATCCAACACCTGCAGTTGCCCGTGAAATCTTACAGACAGAATTCTCCTTGCTGCAACATCAACTATTTGAGAAAAAGCTTCTTTTAAATGCAAAAAAAACAAAAGCAATGCTTTTCTCCATTCAAAGCTTCAACAGCACCTCCCCACTAAGCAGTCTCCCCCAGCTATGCACTATCCTTGGAGAAAATCTGGAGTATGTAGAAAAATTCAAATACTTAGGTGTGTGGATTGATAACAGACTTGACTTCACACATCATATTGAAGAACTGCTGAAAAAACTTCACCAAAGGCTTGGCCTATTCTATAGAATTAAACATTTCCTAACAAGAGACTCAAAGATGAGGTTAGTCCAGGCCACTTTTCTTTCAGTTGTTGACTATGCTGACTTCCTTTATAGTCACTGCCCATCTCCTACCTAAGCAAGCTGGATACCCTGTACCATAAAGCAATAAGATTCATAACAGATCTTCTAGCTAACACTCATCATTGCTCTCTCTATGCTGCAGTTGGATGGGTTTCTCTACATCTCAGAAGGAACAGAAATGTAGCACTATAGATCTACAGAGCATTGTCTAAAAAACTTCCAAACTATATTCTAGACTGCTTCACCAAGGCCATAGCTAGCTTCTATGCCCTAAGAAGCAACAACCTCATCATGCTCAAAATACCTAAAGTTAACACCCGCCTAGGGATGGCGGCAATCAGCTATTCTCTAGCTATGGCTTGGAATACTCTACAGAAATCCCTAAAGCTGTCCAATCTTATACTTATAGCATCCTTTAAACAGCTTTGCACAAGCTTTTTCACAGAGAAATGCAACTGCTGCCACAAGAGCTAGACTTGCCATTTCACAACCCCCCTTCCAGACAGCCACCATATATGGCATATTTTTGTTCCACAGTTCTCCCTCCCTGGCAGCCACCCTTTTATAGTACCCCAGTTCCATTTAATTCTACCTAACTACCTACTACTACCTACCTAATCCTTCTCCCACTAATCACTGGCCCTTACATTATTCCTAAATGCTCCCCATTCATCCAAGTATTACATTATGCTGTGTGTATGCCTTGACTCCTATACTGGGATATGTATATACTTTATCTTTTGTATAATTTTCCTGTAACCTAACTTATCATGTATGCCTGACTCAACTTCTTACCCTTGATCATTGTATTTATAAGTGTTTTTTCTGTATCTGTTATGTATATATTAGTGCATTGATGTATATGTTGTGTACCAACTATCGAACCTTGACCTTATCAGGTCCATCTTGTAAATGAGCCTTACTCAATGATACTCGCCTGAATAAATAAAGATTTGATTGATTGATTGATTGATTTACAGATTGGCAGAAGGATTGTAAACTTATCCCATGACTGAATTCCTTGAGTATTTACTGCAGGACGTCCTAGAATTGCCAGTGGACTACCAGCTCCGAATCGAAAAAGCACACCATTCGCTGATTCCAAAGTCTGCTGATTCAGCTTCCTGACCATGCTCTATCATCCCCAAATTTGCCAGCTATAAAATTAAAGATGACATAGTAAGGAGGACTTGGTCAAAAAAGGACATCATGTACCTTTCCTCAATGATTTATTTTGACCAAGACTACCCTCCTGAGATTCAGCAAGCAAGGCTCTCATATGTGTTATCCTGTCACTGCCTAAGTCCCCTACCCTCTCCTGTAGCACTCCCCTCCCTATTAACAGACTATTTCATGCCCTTACTCACTCCTCTCCTGTCCCCTTCCTCTGCTGCATTCCTTGCCTTCTCTACATCCTACCAAAGATTGCTGTATTGTTGCATCATGTAATTTGCCTCATTATTGCACTATCTTGTTGCCAGGACCTGTTTTTACTATTGTAGTATGTTGTCATGCACTACACCCATTGTCTTATGCATTCTACTGCAGATTGTTGTATTGCTGCATTATATAAATTGCCACATTGCTGCTCTATCTTATCGCCAGGACCTGTTTTTACTGTGATTGTACATTGTGATGTATGAAACCCATTGTCTTATTCAAAGTATATTCCTTTTATTTTGTGTACTGGAGAGAACTATTGACCTGTTTTCAGATTTTTGACATTTGCCAGCCATTGGGCCCCCTACACTTAATCTTGGGTATTTTTCCAGAACAACTATGGGGAAGAGAGGGAAATAATTATGGATGGTATTAACTGCTGCAGCCATAAAAGCCATTACCAAAATATGGTTGCAGCAGGATCCCCCTACCATCTCAGAATGGCTAGTAATTGTGCAACAAATTCAAAGATTAGAAAAACAGACATTTAATTTGCAACAACAGGCTCTCAAATTTCAGAACAGGTGGACTAGGTAGGATCTCTGTGAAGGTTTGCAATATTAAGAAATCTGTAGGTGCTGCTGCTTTATTTTAAATTCTATACTTTGTTACTCAGCATCTACCTGTTTTTGTAACATAGAAATGCTAGTTATACATTAAATATAGGCTGTGGGGTCTTCATCGCTTGATTGTACTTTTATAAGAACTGATATATACTGTGAGCCCATGCAGTTATAAACTAGAATTCATTGCTGGAATCTTTAATGATTATAATTTTTAACACTGCCTCAAATCTAGATACTACAGTAGAATGGACTGCTAACTTAATTTTATCTCTAGGAGACCTATATTTATTCATCCCTTTATTTATTTAACTTAATTTTTTTAGTGTTATAGTTTACATATATTTCTAGTCAATTTTTGTGATGGTTTTTCCTTTATAATATTTGTATGATTTCTATTCTGGTTGGATTATTTCATTCAATAAAGTATAAAAAACACTGGCTTTATAAGATTGGTCCCTGATTTTTGTGTCCTTTTTCCTGATTTTTTTAAAGGCACCAATTTCTCTGATTTGGGTGGAATGATGTTGAGATGGATGTTGTAAGTGAATTATCTGAATGAAATCACTGTCTATATCAAATGATGATGTGACACATCACATTAGACACATGTAGCAGTTGTGATTGCTGTGGCCATCTACTACAGGAGGGGGTGGCATCAGGTTAGTGCCTAGCCCTATATTATTCTGCACTGCCACTGACACAATGCCATATTCAGATAATTGGCACTCAAGTCAGAGCATGTTAGTTGTCTGAATAGCCCTGTACACAGTCAACTGCAGTACTCTGTATCTCATGTGATGTTTGTCATATTTGATACAGCCAGTGTGCTTAAATTCAGGTACGTTCCTTTAATACATCTCAACAATATCCTTCCTCTCACATCACAGTAGGATGTTGGAAATAGCACTCTAAAACAGGTAGTGTTGGCAACCAATACTCCTACTAGACACATTCAGCCCTGTCATGTTATGATAATAAGGCATAAATGGCATCAAAGGTGTTCAAGGACTCATTTGTATGTCCATTATGGGCATGGTCCTAACATGCTGCACAGTGCTGTTGCACATGACTGGGTGGTGGCACAGTGTGGAGTGGAGCTGTGCAGCTACCCCCAATTGAATTTTTTGAGGGCAGAAGTTACTTGGCATTGCCCTTTATTTAATGATTGAGCAAATTTTGAAAACTAAGCAAATTCATTAACACATCTAGTCATGATGTGTACATTAATACTCCGTAGTCCTTGGAGAGTGGTATGGTCTGTGACAATCGCACAACTGAGCCATGGGTGGCTGAGGTGGGTTCGAGGCCAGGGGTTGTGACTAAAAGTTGAGGCACAGTGAGACTGGGCAGCTGAGTGCCTTACTCTTCAACTACTGAGAAATGCCATGCGGTCAGTTATTCATGTCATTACCACACACTCACCCTGGACTAATGTTACTCCACTTACTGTGAAAGAAAATTATTTTAAATGTTAAAACCACAAGTAAAAATATAGTATATTTTGGGTTTAAACTGCTAATATTATTGACTACAGTCTGTGTGACACAGGTACTAGACAGCTTAAAGCTGGCCATTAATCAAACACACTTGACACCTCCTCTGTTTTAGTCATATCGTTATTACTTTAGTAGTCAATAGAAGTGATGTGGCACAGTCTGCTTCTGAGCCAGTGTATACTAGCATTTCTGCTGATTTTTTGTTCTTTGTAACACCAGAGAGATGAGAGAGAGAGAGAGAGAGACAGACAGACACATAGAGAGACAGAAGAAGGAAGTGGGAATCTTTTAGACTGAGTAAGACAACAAGATAAAGTTCAATGTCAGGACTCAGGAAGGAGACAGACAGCAAGTCAGCAGAAAGGAAGACACACTTAAATGTAATCACCCTCGCCAACCACCAGCATGCCAGGAGGCACAGGCCAGTTAAAAAGATAAAAATCAGACAATGACACTACTGCTTGTTTCAAACCATACAACTTGTTGAAAACCAGTCTTCTGACTGAATGTGCAGTTTACTTGTTTAATATATTGTATTCTCTAAGGTTTTAAGACTGAGGAAGGATGAGTCAGAGTCAGTATCACTGCCTGTAAGTATACCATCTACTTTTTTGGTACTGTGTCTGCACTGCCAGTGCCACCACGGCACTGGCATTCCAACAGCACTTTGATCCATCACTGCAGTAACAGTCCTATGCCTGGGCCCTGTACTATAGCGGCTCTGTGTTGACTTTTAAAATTAAGGCTGGTAGATAGTGCATAGTGGTGTGTATAGATATTTATGAAATAGGCATGGACACAAAATCCATTACATAAATGCTGATAGCTCAGCTACTGCATACATAAATTTTGTTTATGTAAACAGTAGATACATCATCAGCATTTGTGTACATTGTAGCTACATTATCCTGCATTTATGTACAGTATATAATAACTACATCACTGCCCCCCTCCTCGACTGGCCAGCACTTCTTCCTAATACAGTTACTTTCAGTTTAAAACCACCCACTCTTTCCCACAGCATGTCTGCAGCTACCAAGTTCATCCCTTTTTAAATATATTATGCCTAACTACAACAAAGAAACACTATCACACACTGCATAGCAGTGAAACACTTTTTTTAAAAATTGCTTTCATGTGTCTGGAGAGTGGCTGAGAGGAGCGGACAGCCAGAGGAGCTCTAAGCAGCTTAGTGCAGCTAAGTGAATTGCTACAGGGATTTTTGAGGGAACAGAGTGTGTACAACTGATGTGGTAGTGAATTTCAAACTGTGTGTGGGTGTTCGAAGGGACAGGGAGGGGGGAGGACACTGAGAGTGGGAGGTTGTGGGAAGATTCTTAAGCAGCAAGGAGAATGGGAGTCACGTGACCAGGCAGGGCCTATCTGGTGTCCGGAGTCAGGACTGTTTCATGGGTGGCCATTTTAGTAGTCCCTTAATGTGTGGAGAGCAGCTAAGAGGAGCAGATGGCCTCCGGAGTTCCAAGCAGCTTAGTGCAGCTAAATGAATTGCTGCCAGGATTTTGGGGGGAATGGAGTGTGAACAACTGATGTGGCATTGAATTTCAAGTTGTGTGTGGCTGTTTGAAGGGATGGAGAGGAGAGAGGACCTGAGATTGGGAGGTTGTAGGAGGATTCTTAAGCAGCCAGGAGAACAGGAGTCATGTGACCTGGCAGGGACTATCTAGTGGCCGGAGTCGGGAATTTTTCACAGGCAGCTATTTTAGTAGTCCCTCAGTGTGTGGAGAGCAGCTGAGAGGAGCAGACTGTCTGCAGAGCTACTAGCAGCTGGGATCTCCATCTTATGTGTTCTCTGTTTTGGAGGATTGAATGGACTCGATAGCAATAAGGGAAGGGGCTAAAGTGAACTTTGTGCAAGAGGCTGGCTCACTGTCAAGGGAGTCAGGTAGGCCCAGCCCACTCTTCCCATCCTCCCACCCGGGCTCATCCACATTTATTGGGGTGGTGCTGCATTGGGATTGGTGGATTACAAATCCAGGTGCATCCACTAATGTGTCCTAAGCATCCCTGAGAGGCAGAGGGAACAAAACATTATCTGATACATTGGATAGAGATAGGTATCAGGGAGGAAGAGGTTAGGGATGCAAAAATAACATGGATAAACCTAGAAGGTGGGAAGAGCCTAGGGGATGGGGCAGGTAATCTTCATCTGGGGAGCAGGGGTGAGCTGGATGACTGATAGAGATAAGGGGAGGGTGGTATGCTGCAACAGTGCAGGGCATCTATCTTTTAGGGGTGGCACAGAGAGCAGGGGAGTGCATGGTGTGCAGGCAGTTTGAGCAGCTTAGAGATGGGATTAGTTGGTTAAGGACAGAGATAAGGAAAGGGATGGGCAGTGTGGTGAAACCATCCAGGACCTGGGGCACATAGAAGTACCACAGAGGTTGGAAGATATCCCAGACTGAGGGGAGAGAAGGAGGGTGGGGAGAATGGACCGACATTGCCACCTCCTCAGGAACTTAGGGATACAGAACCAGGGGGCTGGAAGAGGATCGGTAATAGTGGTAGTAATTGTCCAAGTGCCGGCAGCAAATGGAAGTCTTGGAACAGTTTGCCAGGTATAGCACAGGGCAGAATATGAGTGTTAAACAATATGGTTTCAGTGCTGGCTACAATGGAGGATAAAGAGGGGGAGAAACTCATGGATGGGGCAGGAAGAATGGGATACTGACATCCCAGAGGGCAGCAGTATGGAAGATGGAGGGGACAGGGATATGATGGGTAATGGAAAGAGGGAAACAGGGAGGAGGGCAGGTGGGGGGACTAAAGCGGTGGAGGGGGAAGGGAAGCATGGGTTAAATGGTGATGGGAATGACAGGGCTGAAGCAGGGAGTGCACTGGGGGAATGGAGGGTGGATCAGCTAAGGGAAGCAGTGGGAGGAGATGGGAGGAGGGTAGGGGCTGGAAGAGGAGGCAGGTGGGGCATGGGGAGTTGGAGATATGCAGGATGGGGTAAAGATTCAGAACTGGGGCCAGGAAAATGAGATGAGGCAGGGGCTATAACATGGAAAAGGGGGAGACTCAATACTAAAAGGGGTGAGATGGGGAAGTAAAGGGGAATGGCATAGTCGCATATGGGTGGAGTGCATGCCAGGAATGACAGCAGATAGGGTGGGATAGTCTATTCTTAAATGTGCAAAGAGGGGGAGTGAGAAACTGCATGCCGTGGTGCATTTGGGCATGAATGATCTGGTGGGGAACATAGTCAAAGAGGTATAGGAGAGATTCTTGGAGCTGGGGAAGCTGTGTGAGGAAGCAGCAAGCTCAGTGGCTTTCTAGGAAGTACTCCCAGTACCCAGAGCAAGTGCTGCAAGGAAATTGAGAATAGAGGAGTTCAGCACTTGACTGGGAACCTGGTGTCAGACCAAAGGGTACAGGCTGGTAGGGGGATGGGGTAGAACATGGGTTAGCAGCACCCTGTATGCCCAGGACAGGTTACACATAAGCAAGGAGGGCTCAGAGGTATTAAAACAGAGACTGGGGGAGTACATAGCAGCCAGAGTGGATTTAAACTAGGTGTGGGGGGAGGCAGTTGGATGGAAATCAAATAAGGTCTTCAGGTAGGGGAGCCAAACAGGTTTATCCCCATATCAGTAGGGATGGAATAAGTGAGGGTACTACAGTGTTGATAACAATAGTGTTCAAAGGGAGAAGGATGGGATGGGCAGGTATACATCCCCGGCATTGACATGTTGACAGTGGAGTCCCCAACAGCGACAACAGCGCTGCATCACTGTAGGGAACCCGATGGCACCGGCACCAGCACTGTCTGTAGGGGGTGCTGCACCCCCGACCCAGCTCTGACTTGAAGTTGAGAATCCTAAGTGGGAAGGGTGCAGAGGGCACAGCCCCCCATGTGGAGGGTTCGGGAAGTGAAGCCCCCTCAAGAAAACACTTGTTGCTTCTGCAAACCGGCTGCTGACTGTAAAATGCAGTCGACCTGCCGGTTTCACTGTTGGGTCGTTCGACAAATATTTTGTCGATAACCCGTCACGGATCCGGAAGAGCACATATTTGAGAGTAGTCTTCTTGAGTGCAAGGAGCCTGGAGAACAAAACGGCCAAGTTGCAGTCTCTCATGGCAGAGGGGCAGGTGGACATAGCTGCCACCACTGAAACATGGGCCACCCAATAATAGGACTGGGACTTGGTGATCCCAGGGTACAGAATATACCACAGGGATAGGGGAAAAAGGGAAAGGAAAGGGGGGGTGGTGATCTATGTGAAGGAAGGGATAAGGTGTGCCAGGGAGAAAGGGGAGGAGGGTAGAACAGAGGCATTATGGATACAATTCCAGGATTCAAGAAACAGGACACTTAGGATGGGGGGTGGTGTATAGGCCACCATCTCAGGCAAAGGACTTGGTCAGATTACTAGGAGAGCATATCAGGAGGGTCAGCTGGAGGAGTAACACCGTGATCGTGGGGGGCTTCAATCTGCCACGGGTGATTTGGAGCACCCCAGCAACCTCGAGCACAAGGGAGCAAGTCCTTCTTGAGGCTTTTCAGGACAGCTTCTTTGTACAGATGGTAAATGAACCAACCAGGTTAGGCTATACTCTGTATCTCATGCTGTCTAATGGGGAGTTTGTCAGAGAGCTGGGGGTGGAGGATCTGCTGGCAGGGAATGACCACCACACAGTGTGGTTCTCACTCAGCATGGACAAGGAGGCTGCGGGAACATGGACCAGGGTGTTGGACTTCAAGCAAGATGACTTTTGGAGGATGGGGGAAATAGTGACCGGGCATCTAGCCCAAACCACTCACACATGGATGCTAGTCAGAAGTGGGAAGTCATCAAGCTAGAGCTTGCAGATGCCACTAGAGCCAGTGCCAGGACACAAAGCAAAAAGGCTAGGGCCAAGAAACAAAGTTGGTTAAGCGTGGAGGTGTTGGAAAAGGTGAGGGCAAAAAGGGCAGCCTTCAGAAAATTCAAGAGAGCACTGTTAGTAGCTCAGCAGATTGCACACTCATCTCTGAGGCCAGAAGATCAGAAGGCTGTGGGTTCTATCCCAACACCAGGCACTTGGGTTAAATTCCAATACTGACACTGTAGTGTAGCCTGAGGGGAGTGCTGCACTCCTGAGGTGCCATCTTTCAGATGAGATGTTAAACCGAGGTCCCATCTGCCTGTTCTGGTGGTTGTTCAGGTGGACATTAAAGATCCCATGGCACTTCTCAAAAAGATCAGGGGGAAATGTTATTAGAAATCCAAAACAATTCGTAACAAAGGAATATACATTAAATATACAAAACTGAACATAATCTATAGGAAAAAAAGCGACACTAATATAACTCATCCTATTTTGTCTTTCATAAATGATACATTGTTCCACCGAACAGCCCACACCATTTCTTGCATATAACTCTTTTCAAACAGAGTTTGTTTATACAGTTCTTGTTCAATTATGTTAACAAGCATACTAGGATCTTGAAACATTTGTTGTAATACTAATTTACACCTTGATTGCAATAAAACAAATTTTATAAAAGCAAAAATAAGCCATATTAAACCCACATTCATTCCTAGTGTTATTAACAGAAAAACCCCAACCAGCTCCATATATGTCACAGTGCTCCAGTATAGTTGTTCCCATTTCAATGCCAACTGGGCCCAGAATTCCTGAACATATGGACAGTATATAAAAAAATGGGTCATGGATTCTTCTTGTGCTGTCCAGCAATCCCTTGGACTCATCTGTTCAGACTGAATTTTGTGCTTTGCATTACCCTTAACAGATAATCCCCTATGACTACTCAAACAAGTAATGTCCCATAATCTAGGTGGTATAGGTTTATCCTGCAAAGCATCTAAAACGTGTATATAATAAATCATGGGAATATTCTTAAAATCTGATTGTACCACAAAAGCTTGTGTCTGAATCATAGCATATACCAATTTACTAGTGCTAAGCTTCATAATATCAGGAGCTAGTTTCCATTTCTTTATTTTCGTCATTGCAAGCCGAAAAAAACTAGAGCTTGTCTTAGTTTGTGCTGGCAATACTCCACCCTCATCCCATAACCGCAGGAGGGGCTCAAACCACCTATGAGCAAATAAAGGCCAAATAACTGCACTAGACTTAGAATAATCCAATACATTTTTGTTAAAATATAAACTTTTTTTTGATTGCTGCCAGACTTTCCAAATATCCACTTTTGATTTTGCCAGATCCAATTTGCCTGACCAATTCAAAAGTCCTTTGTCTCCCCTCCCAAAGTGTACTCCTAAAATTTTAAAAGGTTCTTTAAATACCTGTATACCACCTATCACTTCCAGTGGGGGAGTGTTCACACTAAAGGGTATATAATACTCTTACTTTTATTGACCTGTGCCCCTGCAACAATGGAGTATCTATTTATTTGCTTCAGTACCCGCACACCTGCTGCAGGGTCTGCAACAAAAACACAAACATCATCTGCATAGGCTACTGTTTTAACCTCCAAAGCCCCACCCCCAATAGGATTGATACCTTTTATCATGCCATCTTTGCTGAATAAGGTGCAAAAAGGGATCTAAACAAAGAACGTACTGCAGGGGGCTCAATGGGCAGCCCTGATGCACACCTCTATTAATATCAACATAAGTACCCAACTGACCATTAACCAAAGGGATAGCTACCGCTTTTTGGTAAAATAACATTATCCAGGAGCAAAAGACTCTAGGAATACCATATGCTCATAGGGCAGAAAGAATAAATTGATGAGGAACTCTATCAAAGGCCTTCTCCTGGTCCAATGACATAATATACCCAAGCAATACATTTTCCTTTCCCTGTTCAACCAGTTCTCTAACAATAGATTATGTTCAATAAAATGGCCAAGCACTGAACATGTCTGAGCCACAGATATGAGATGAGGGCTACCTTTGCCGATCTAGTAGTGATGACCTTCATTAAAATTTTATAGTTCACATTCAAGAGACTTAAAGATCTCCAATTATTTAAGTCACTCTTTTCACCCTTTTTATATAAAAGAATTTGTATCGCAATACAAAAATGGAAGTCAACCTCTAAATGATTTAAAATCCAGTTGTATACTACCACTAAGATGTCAATTAATATATTCTGGAATTCTTTACAGAACTCTGTGGGGAGCCCGTCTATTCCTGGACCAGTGTCAATTTTCAGTTTGTTTATAGCCACTCTAACCTCCTCCTTTGTAATGGGGCACAAAAGCACAGTTAAACACTCACCTGGAGTTTGTAGAATATTCAAAGATGTGAGAAATGCACTGATTGCATTTTCTTCCATTAAGGGTTTAGAATACATATTAGCCAAATATTTTTTTTACTCCATTCAAAATCTCTGGGCCTATTGAGACCAGGTTCCCATTTTTGGTTTGTACAGTATTCATATTCCTATCTGTTACCCTTTGATTACACACCTTAAAAGCATCACCAAAGCCCATTTTACCAGGGGAACAGATCCTATGTTCATTGAGCATTGAGGAGGCTTGAGAGTACTGGAAGGCCTCCATTTCCTTTTTATTAAATTTTGTGCTTAGCCTGACAGATTAACCCTCTGTGTATTAATCGCTGTGTAAACCTTGGAGAGTTGCATACAAAGCATTAAATATCTCCTATAATTATTTGACAGATATCCTGTGGAATACTGTTTAATAATGCTCTGTAATTCCCTCTGTGTCATAACCCACCAGTAACTAATATTCTCCCCTATACCTGCAATAGACATTCTAGATTTGAATAATTCCCTTATATGCTGCAACAATTGTTTCTCATGTAAAAAGGATGTATTACACTTCCAGTACCCTTTTCCATGATGGGACTGATGTACCCCCCATATTTACAGACAATACCACATGATCAGATGTCTCCACTGGAATTATAGTTGCCTGATTTATACTAATATACTGTTGTGTAAAAATAAAATCTATCCTTGTGGAAAGATGACCCCTGTAATATGTATAACCTCCTTGTGAATGTAGGGCCCTATATGTGTCTTGTAACCTACATTGTGTAAGTATATTCAGTGGACAGTTAGAATTGCAAAAATATTTCTCCGTTGCAGTCCCTCTATCTTGATTTGAGGCAACACAATTAAAATTCCCACCACATAAAAGCTGTTTATTAGTAAATAGAAAAGGTTTAATCTTGGTGAAAAGATCCACTCTTTCCTTCTTCCTAATGGGGGCGTAGATGTTCACCAACCTCCACAGGACTCCTTTAAATACAAAATCTAGTAATAAGGCTCTACCTGACTGAATCTCAACTAATTTGAACACTATAAACCCATCCCCTCAAAACATTATCCCTACCCCCTCACAGACATCTTTCCCAAAGGAAAAGAAGGAGGGGCCCCAGCACCACAATTTCTGTGCTGCCCTTACCAAAGAAGATGTATTCAATCTGGTATCTTGCAGTAAACATATATCACAGTGTAAATTATATAACATAGAAAAGGTGACCAATCTACGTCTTGCATTTTTTAAACTGTTGCCGTTCAATGTAACCACATGGATAGGAGAGGTAACTACAGAAAGAAAAGGCAAAATCTTCTAAGGATTTTTTTTTCAGTCATAAACTTTGCTGGTCCTAACACCTGACCTTTTAATCTTTCATCATTAATAACAGCTAACAAGGGGTCTTCTTCTGAATCTGAAAAGGAAAGGGCTTGTAAAGAGGCCTCTGAATCACCTCCTTGCTCTGACTCGAGAGTATTTAATCAGTGCAGCATATTTGTTAGTTAAGGATATCCCCGTACCTGAGGAAGAAGCCTTTGCCACTTTTGATCTAGGTCAAGATTGTCTGATACCCCTCTTTTCTGATGGAACCTTAACAAGAGGGGGAGGCATGTCTACCTTATCACAGGATACTCCTTCCTTGGGCTCTGGCATCACAGTGTCTGAGGTCTGTAGTGTTTCCATTACCTTTATTTCTACACTACCTTCATCCTGAACCCCTTCTGGATCTATGTTCAATATGGGGGAGGGGAGGGGGGTCTGGAGGAGTGGGGTCTTGGTTAGCATGCTCTGGACCTGGCTGAGCTGAATCAGACTACCTAGAGGTGGTTTTCTTAGAAGCCATGTCTTTTTTTTAGGCCTCCCATAATATGGTTTCCTGACATGGATGATCCAAGTGGTTGTATGTGGCCCAAGGACAGGCCCTATATGTATGCCCAATCTCTATACATAAGTTGCATTTAGGAACTTCCCTACAGTCTTCACTAGCATGCCCAAAGGAGAAACACAAACTGCATCTTAAACGGTCACAAGCTGAACTTAAATGTACATGTGATCCACACTTAAAGCATGTCTTAGGTTGGCCAGTGTAAAAACAATGCCCCCTTTCTCTACCTAAGAACAAACTGTTGGGTAGGTGTACTGGGCCCAAAGTATTGTTACAGAGGCGCGCCTTATATTTCCATCCTTCGTTAAATATCGGCCGGGGGGGGCAAGTACATCACATGTCTGCTGCATCCAATATGTAATATCATGAACAGATACAGTTTCATTTTGAAATAATACATTCATAAATTTAACAGTTGGCTTTGTTAAAGCTAGAAGCCTAAAAGGTAACCAGAGTGCAGAATACTGCAAAGTCTCATATTTTGTCCAAAAACGATCCAAACTTTGGGGGGGTATTAAAGCTGACATCAAATAAACTTGCCCTAGATAAGTGTTTTAGGGCATGTATTTCATTTGAAAGAACCCTAAAGAGTCCATAATAAGCGTTTTACCTACTTACAAATGAACTGGCACAATGTCCAAACCTCCCACAAATTGCAACTGAACAGCGTTCCCTCATTGCAAAGGAGGGGGGAGCCCAGAAAAAACTATCTTTTTCCAAAAGTTTTCCAGTTTGTTTTAGCCCTTTGTCTATAATCAGGACATTGGTCAGTTGAACCTTGTTCCTGCTCCATTCTGTCTCCCCAATCCTGGGACTGAGTTTCGGTCATCTCTTCCTCGGAGGAAGAACTAGTGTCTGCTGGTAAAGACATATCCGGCTCTACATCAGTTTGTGGCTGTTTGTTTAATACAGAAGTGCCTAAGTCAATATCACCAGCACATTCAGTGATATCTTCAGCCTCAGGCTGTCCAGGTATAGGACTATGTGCCGGGTCAGGGATCCACTGACCCATCTCACTCTGTTTCCAACCAACCTTAGTCAAAGACCGGGCTAACGTGCGTGGGGATCTGCCTTTTCTTCTAGGTAAGGGAGCTTCTTCACCCTCCCTCCCCTTTCTTAAACCCAAGTAGAGATGCAGCAAATTTAAATCCACCTGTAAGTGAGCAGCAGTAGCCCTTAGCATTGTACTCACTATGTAGAGTGCCCCATGAAAGAGCTCACTTTGCCTTGTTATTATTACTTCGCATTGTCATTAGGCTTTAAACATGAAGTAAGGTGGAGTGACAACAATATTGGCAGCACCCCACCCACATAGTCACCAGAATTAATGTGCATCCCCAAAATGCTACTGTCTTGTGTTCAGAAAACTCCCCAGTGCTGATGAAAGTGAAATGAGAGCATAACAAGAAATGTAAAGTCTCCCAGAATTAATGGCGCACTCAGTCATGCGTGCAGTGGTCACACACAGAGTCACCAGAATTAATGTGCATCCCCAAAATGCTACTGTCTTGTGTCCAGAAAATTCCCCAGTGCTGATGAAATGCTACTATCTTGTGTCCAGAAAACTCCCCAGTGCTGACGAAGTGAAATGAGAGCGTAACAAGAAATGTAGTCTCCCAGAATTAATGGTGCACTGCAAATGCACAGACAGATTAAGATTGCGCTGCACACTCAAGGGATGCATACGAAAAAGCACAACAACTAACTAGCGCACACAAGTCACAAATCCAAATCTGGAAAGGAATACATTTTGCCAGTTGGGGGATTAGTGCACAGCAGTAACAATCCACTACCAGTAAAGATACCACAAAGCAGTGTAAAACATTGCATGCAGGTGTGGTGGATAGCAGATTCACACTGCTGCAATTACTCTATGACACAATAAAAGGTGTCTGATTTAATGGCATGCATTGCACACACACACTCACACACACACTACAAGTAATGTGTAGCAAATTGAAAACCTTTAGTAATGTAACCAAATGTTTTAAACAGACAAATTATACACTGCTGCACCACAACAAGCAGCAAAAAACTATCAACAATTGCTGAAAATATTACTGTGTTCATTAACACAGTTATACAAGAAAAATATAACCAAAACAGAAAGACTGCCTTTTTCTCCCAGTTAATGTACCTACACCACAAATACGCCCCTCCCCCAAAGCACACTTCACAGTACACAGACTGACTGTTCTAAATTAACATTCAAAATCCACACACAACAATAATCACTCAATGATATGAGCACAGAAGGGTTTCCTACAATCTATGTAGTAAATTTTGAGCAAAAAAACGTCTCAAAAAGGCATTTTAAACAGCTTTTAGAGGTTTTGAATCGCAGAGCTCTGAGAGCAAACTGTCTCCAGCTACCACTACACACACACTACCCAGGCCAGAACTGAGGCTGTGCAGAACAATCTAGAGCCCATGTGACCTGCAATCCCATGAATCACTGCAGAATTTCATGTGGAGCTGAATTACAAGGTGAAATGAATTGAATTATATTGATTTCAATGTACTTCACCTTAAAATTGGTGGAGAAGTGGTTTGGGGAAGGCGGAATAACGCAAAGTCATTGGTGTCAATGGACTTTGTGTTCCTCATTATGAAGTGAAGTACTCTGCGGGTTCCATGTTACTCCATAAATCACTTCATGGAGCGAGTTGGGGCCACTTTGCCCACCGCTACTTATAATACTGTAACTCCCATGCTGTACAGGAAGGAATGCGAATGCCTATGGCTGTACTTCCCCGATGAGCTGCAGCACAAAACTCCCCGACTTAAAAACATGTGTTAATGAATACAAAGGTGGGGTGAAGCCTGGAGAGATACTGCAAACAGGCTTACAATACATCCAAGTAACTAGTAAAAAAATTAATGTTGTGATTCGTGACGTGATCGTGGATCGTGATTTGCGACTGCATTTGTGACGACGATGATGAAGAATGTGATTTGTATCATGAGTGACTCATGATGATGGTCCTGACTTAAAAATGCATATTAATGAGTACAATGTTCATGCAGAATTATGCACCACACCTGTCCAGTACTCTGAAGGGAAGCCAAAGAAACAAATGTGACTTAAGTTACAGATGGAGATTGGGCCCTAAAGAGATGCAAATGCACAGACAGATTAAGATTGAGTTGCGCACTGAAGAGATGCAGACACAAAGGCACAACACCTAACCAGTGCCCACCATCAGAAATTCAAATCTGGAAAAGAATACCTTTGCCGGTTAGGGCATGCCGCGAGGGGGGGGTGTGCAGTGTACTGCACTGCTGCAGTAACAGTCACTAGTACTAGTACCAGTAATGATACCACAAAGAAGTACAAAAATCACACAGCTACAGTGGATAGCAGCTTCACATTGCTGAAATTATTATGTGGCACAATAAAAGGTGTCTGATTTGATGACACACGTCACACACATACACACACACATTAAGTAATGCATAGCAAATTGAAAATTTCAGTAATATAACCACATATTTTAAACAAACTAAAATTATGCACTGCTGCACCACAACATTCAGCAAAAAAATGGCAAGAATTATTGAAAATATTACTGTGTGTACATTAACACAGTTATACAAGAAAAATATCACCAAAACAGAAAGCACTGTCTTTCTCCAAGTTAATCTACTTATACCACAGATATACCCCTCCCCCAAAGCACACTTCCACTGTCTCTCAGTACACAGACTGAATGTTGTACATTAACCTTCAAAATCCATACACAAACAATAAACGCTTGATGATATGAGCATAGGAGGGTTTCCTATAATCAGTGAACTAAAGTTTCAGCAAAGAAATTATTCAAAAATGCTTTTTTAACAGCTTTTAGAAGGTTTGAATCACAGATAACTGTCAGAGCAGATTGTCTCCTACAGCTTCCTACACACACTACCCCGAACTGAGGCTGTGCAGAACAATCTAGACCCATGTGACCTGAAATCCCATGAATCACTGCAAAATTTGCCTTTGGAGCTTAAAACAAGGCCAAGAGAGGTGAAGTACATTGTTTTCAATATACTTCACCGTAAGAATTAGTGGAGTAGTGGTTTGGGAAGGCGAGAGTAATGTGAAGTCATTGTTTTCAATGGATTTAGCATTATGATCACAACGCTGGCACCACTTCGCTAAGAGCACTCCACCCGCCTTCACTCCATGAATCACTTCACTGAGCGAATTGAGGCCACTTCGCCCATCTCTAAACCCAAGTCCTGAACAATAGAACTCTGTATTAAGGTTTAAATGTACCTTGTTTTCTATGTTACTCTCTTTCAGTTCTATCGGAGGAAGATTTGCAGGCAGATTGGGGTCTTTTAACTGTAACTCCTTTGGCGCTGCGTCAGATGTCTGGAATGCCTTTGATGCTGGTGTGTCACTAGGCATTTTGACGCAGGCCACTGACACATTTGTCAAGACAAGCTGTGGACAACCTGACTCCTTCCATGTACACGCTGCTTCTAATGCAAATTGCGGGTCCATTTCTTTGATATCCTCCAAAATACCTTTCTCGTTCACTGTATCAGACTGTTCTTCTGGCATTACCATAGCATAAACAAGCTACTGATTTGTGCTAAGTAAATGCTTTAGCCAGACCTCATCTGGAGACAACACATCCTTAGATAATTCTTCTGTTTCCAAAGGTCCTTCCAATTCCCTTTTCTCCATTTCTTTAGCCGTCGTGTTCGCCAGAGCTGGACCTGTTGGTGGGGAGATCTGCACACCCACAGGTACACCAGCAGAATGAGCAAGCACAACATCAGACTCCATGGCCACACAGTTCCCCCTCACAAAAAGTAGGGGAATTTTTATTATAACTTCAAAACAACCAAAGGTACTAACAGTGTTATTTCACACAATATTTTACAAATCATAAACCATAAAAGTTAAACTAAATCAAATAAGTATTTCAGTCATATATCACTATCAAAATGTATTTTGGTATCTAAAAGATAAATCATAAACTAGCAATCCTGCTTTATTTTTTTTCTTTTCAAAACAAGCATACCAGTATGTAGTCACAACCCAGAATTTAAAGCATATATTATAACTGTTAGCTAATACCTACTTAGGCTAAACAATTACCCACACTGAGTATGGATGTTTATATACAATCTGTGCATCCTATAGTCTCAAGATTTCCCTGTCCCCTTCTATTTATTTAATACAGTCTATTGAACCCCATCTGGAGTGGAAGAGAGTGGCAGAGACCATAACAGATTCCTGCATTTTTAAATTGGTAACTGAATTCTCAATCATATGGAATAACTCTTCAGAAGTATAATGGAGTTGTTGTATTGTTAACCTACAATGCACATGCCAAATATGAAATTTAAAACATACTAAAAATAACCACATTGTTGCTCTGTCGTGTTTGGTCCATAAGAAAGGAAAAATGCTTAAACATAGAATTTCTAATGTCATATGATAGAATGGGGATGTGGACCATCTTTGTCTAAGAATCTGTCAGAATCTCTGTATAAAAGGACAATCAAAATATAAGTGTTCCATCATTTCAACTGTAGTAGTGCATGTATCTCTTGGGCAATATCTTTCAGAGATCTGTTTGTGTTTTAGATTCCCTCTCACATTTAATTTTCCATGTAAGGACAACCATAAGACATCCCACATAAAATGCGGTATGCATGGTGAAGTTAACATATTACCTATTGAAAGCTTGTTTTGGGGGGGGGGGGTAGGTATCAAAATAGGCCGTATCCTGAAAATATTTTTAAATCAAAAATTTGTACAGTTCTTTCTGACTAAATTTTGTTATATGTTCTTTTGCTATGCCCCATGATTTGATCTTTCAAAAACAAACTTTAAAGGTTTCGGGAAGTTGCACAATGGACTTTTGTCTGGGTATATTTGTATGAGCTGGCTATGTAGTAAAAAAAGTGCCTAGAGAATCTAAAACCCAAGGTGTCCACCTTTTGTTACTGTGGGTTAATAAGGGCTGTAAATTTGAATAAACGAACATGGTGAAGAAGAACACAATTGGCTGCACTATTTTCAGGTCTTCATGTTTTTTATCCTGTAATAAAAGGCATCATTTTATTGGGTTTAATCTACTACCCCATATACAAGAAAATAAACAACTATACATTTTTGATTCCAAAGATGGAGGTAGACTAAAAACCATACTCAGATAAAGAAAACCTGGTAACAAAAGTTTTTACTATGTGCACCCTTTTCAATTTGGATAGCCTCCATGTATTCGATACATTTACTTTATTTTGTCCCTCTTGAAGTTTGGCCTTCCAATTCTGGGAGGCCAAGTCCCCTTCTCTAAATAATAGCCCTAAAATGGTGCATGTCTCTCTGATCACTGGGATACCAATTACATGTGTAACCTGCACATCCTCAATTCTAAGTGGAACACAATTACATTTCCCATAATTTATTGGTGCTCCTGTATGTACAATAAAGTCCTTTAAAACTTGTTCAAGATTCTTTGCAGAGGGCATATCTCCCACTATAAAGCAGATATCATCTGCATAGGCTATTCATTTTATTTCTGGGTCACTACTCGAGAATGACACTCCCTGTATTTCTGTTGTACATTGTACTCGTTGTATTAAGGGATCTATAGTAAACAAATGTAGGAGTGCGCTTAATGGGCAGCCTTGACGAACCCTCCTGTTTTATTTTACACTTTTGCCCTAGCCATCCATTACAGTATACCTGTGCTGTTGCATTATCATAACATGTTTTAATCCAATTTACAAATGTCTGTGGTAACCCATATTGCCCTAAACAATCTTATAAATATGCATGACTTATATTATCAAATGCCCTACCCTGATCCAGGCTAAAAAGTAAGCCTGTGATCTCCGCATAGTCCTCCTGTGCATTATTTTGCTCAGTAATATTAGGCCATCTGTTATATTTCTATCTGGTATTGAACATGTCTGCCCAGTATGTAGTAAAAAATCTGCATTTAGTTGTAACCTATTATTCTGTAATTTCGTTAACATTAAAATCTGTATTGAGTAATGTTATTGGCTGCAAGTTTGCTGTATCTTCTCTATTCCCTTTTGTATACATAGATATTACTAGGCCCTCATTCATGCTTTCTGGTAGCACCCCAGAGTCTAATATTTCTTTCAAAACACAAGTGAACTCCTGTAATAATACCTTAAAAATAGTTTTGTGTAGTTCATATGGTCTCCCATCTTTCCCAGGGGATGTACCTGCTTTTGTTTGTGAAAGTACAGCTGAATCTTCTAGGGGTGTAATTTGAGCCACTAGCATGTCCTTATTTTGTGTAGAAAGATGTGGTAGCGTACTCTGAGCTAGCCAGAGTTTCTGTGTTTCTACTGGCATGTCTGGTGGACCAGACTGAATTTGTATATGCTGATCTATGGCCTGCACAATTTCTTCCTTAGCTGTGCACTACTTCCCCATTTGGTCTTGTATACCTGCCATATATTTCTGTTGTCTTTGGTGGGCACAACATTAGTAGGGATTCATGAAGGCTTTACTACCCTGTGATCCAAACCTTTGTTCTGTAACCAATGATTTGAAATGGTTATATTGTGCAGTATTCATTAGTTTCCTTATTTTATCTAATTCTGGGAGGACCGTCTTATTCCCTTGTGCAGCTTGAAAATGTAATTCTAAGAAATGTCTCCCTATACTCTGGATATGTGTTAGATTTGTGTTTTCCATTAATCTTCTGTATACTTTGGAAATATCTCTTCATATCATTCTTTGTATCTTCTCACCACTCCCTATGTGTATCATAGAGACATACAACTGATTTCCTTGCTTCTAACAGAGCCATAAGTCCATCCTCTATTGATGGGAGGGATAAAAGCTCTAAATTTAGTCTCCAGTAACCTGGTCCTCGATGCATTATGTTATGGCTAGCAACCATGACTTCTATAATAGCATGGTCAGATGGAGCAACCAGCAGTGTTTTAGTTTTTATAACCTTCAGGGAATCAGACAAAGACCAAAAATCTATCCTAGTGGCTTGAGTGCCATGGAAAAAGGTTTTTTTTGTGGATTTCCAGTTAAAGCTAGTACATCTATCAGCCCTGTCTGTGAAAGTAAATCATTGTGACAGTTTGCATCGCAAAACATTTTCCTCGTTCTAAGCCCTCTATATGTTCTATACCTGCTGCAATTGAAATCACCTCCCCCCCAAAAAAAAACACATATTTGAATGTAAATAAATAGGGTTGGATAGCTGTAAATACTTCAATTCTATCAGATTTAACTTGTGGAGCATATACATTTATAAAACGACAGTGCAAACTACTTATAACCATATCCAGCATCAACACTTGTCCTGGCATAATATCCACAAGTTGTACCAACTGGGCCATTAGATTATTCACAGTAATTCCTACTTCACTGAACATGTCATCCCTTAATGACCAATAGGTAACCTCCCATTTCCATCCTACTGTTGCCTGTTCCATTTCCACTCTAGTGTGCAAGGGAATATCCTGGAAAAATACTATATCCTGATCCCCATTTTCAAATGAATAATATATTAACACTCTCTTCCTCTCAGACTGGATACTATTTACATTTAAAGATGCTACAGAAATGTTGTGAATCCCAGTCATACAAAGAGTTGTAAGATACCACAGACTGCTTCCCATCGTAATTCTCTTGATTTTAAACTAGGATCATTTTTTTTCTCCTTTTATTTTTTCTTAGTCCATTTCCTTACCCCTAAATGTTTTTTTCTCTTTTTAACATTGTTTGAGTTCTCCAGAGGTTGTTCTATGTCAGATGCCCCCTCTGGCTGTGAGGATTGCACAGATGTGGAATCCGACTCTGTACCTAAATCTTCTTGAAACACCATATAGGTGTTTTGCAAGGAGATTTGTGATTTTTCAAGCGCAGCTTTCCCCGGTTTCCTAGGTCTCAGACTACTGCGTCTAGTGGAGATGATTGTAAAGGCCACTTCCGGAGGCAATGGTGGGGGCATTGTTGTAGTGGACTCAATTGGGTCCTGTGTTGAAATGTCACCTTCTGTTATAGCTGGGTCTTTTGTGGTGTCCCTGGTCCTTGCATGGGTACTTCTATTTCCTTACTGAAGTTCTGACTGACCTCACAGGCTGGCATCGGGGTCTCCCAAAGGGGTGGAGGCCTCTGTCATTGAGCTGCATTAACCACTGTATTAATGTAGAAATACTGAATGCAGAAGTCCCCATTCATTTTATTTTGGGCTGCCCATGGGCATTCAGCATGGGAATGGTCCTCCTCACATGGGAACACGTTCTTGGGTGGTGACAGTCAGACATTAAATGCCCCAATTCACCACACTGTACACATTTTACTACCTCGCATAGTCTGCTGTGGTGCCTGGCTGAGCCACACTTGTAAAAGTGGTGTGGTTGTCCTGCATAGAAAATAAAGCCCTTGTCCCAGCCCAAATAGAAGCAACTGGGTAGATGCTGTAACCCTTCATCCGTTTGCGTTAAATTTACTTTGTACCTCCAACCCCCATTCCAGAAACCCTCTGTGTCAAAAATGGGTTCTGGATTTCCATGGAGTTTGCATTTTCATTCAAGCCAATATGTAATGTCTTCAGCATTGACCCCTTCATTTCTGAACAGGACCATAATAACTTTAAAAGATTGTTTTGTGAGGGGGATGGCCTGAAAGTGAGGCCATGCTGGATTTGTTTTAACAGAGCGTATTTCATCCAGAGTCTATTTAGGATATCTGGCGTTCTGAAACTTATGTCATAAGTATTATCCCCTGGTGTGTGTATGAGGGCATATACTTCACTGGGGGAGAAGCCCAGCATTTGTTTTATCAATACCTTGCCCACATAAAACCTATCTGGCATGTTGTCTGTAGGCCCCATAAAATGCAGCCTTACAGCGTTCCTTCATTTTGCTAAAGTGACAGGTTTGTGGAATAAGCTAGCATATGTGGCCACTGAGACTGTTAAGCTGGGGTGTTCCACCTCTCCCTCCGGGTGTGGAACTTGGTCTGGCTTCGTATCATTGGGGTTTTCCCCTATCATGCTATCATCATGCAAATCTTTTTGTGGTAAGGCTTCTATTGGGGAATACAATATTGGGCTTTGAGAGGCTATATGGCTCTGTTCCTCACCTTGGTCAGGTGGAACTGTGCTTGTCTGCTGTTTTGGCCTGCCAGTATCTGAAGGATCCCCAGGACTGGGGGATGCTGTTTCTTTTGGGCCAGCATGTCAATCTGTTGTTGTACCTCCACCTCACTCTGCTGTCTATGTTCTGCGAGTATCTTCCCTTCCACCCCAGATACCCCAGGAATCAGTATTGTGGGATCCGTTATCCAATCGCCCAAGTATAATTGTATCCAGCCCGCTCCTTTGAGGGCTTTTTTTGGGGACCAATTTAAATTCGCCTCACCCACCTGGGTGTTTGGGGTCGGGGTTGGGATTGCTTTTCCCTGGACTCTACACCATCTGTACATTTAAACACTTTGATGCCGGTACCTGATGTGTCTGAGGGAGAATCTACCATGGGCCATTTCCTTTTCCTGAGCTCTTCTTCAGCCAGCAGGTTGGCCAACCAGTAATCCACTGTAGCTGCCTCCAAAAGTCTCCATTTTACCTCCAGATGCTTTATTGGTCCCTCATTTCCATAATCTGGGTCAACCATGTCTGCTGCTGCTGCACAAGCCTCCATGTTGGCATTCAACATATTCCCCACAGGATCCACCCGATTAATCGGAACTTCTGTCTTCATATTTTTACCAGTGACTCCTTCACCGTCTGATGACAACTCCTGCCGCAAGGGGTTTGGTACGCTGTGCTGGCCACCTCCTGGGGCATCTCAGCCATACCATTCCCCTTGCTCGATGTGTACTGCAGCAGGCGTGCAGTCATCCGACCTCCTCCACTCTCTTCTTCCATCTGAGCACAGTCCCACTCTTTCGGCTCCACAGTGCCACCTGCCGAAAAAGAGTAGGGGATTTCCCCAGTGTCCTGGCCAAATTTCCCCCATTCACCAAAAAACAAAAAATGCCACCAACAGCTTAATCTGGTTCAATTTCAGTTAGTTACCATCTGTATCCCCCTTCCCCGGTCGCCCCTGAAAAAGGGACTTCTAGTCTCAGTGGACCTACTGGATCAACAAAATTCAATAATAATAATAAAGATCCAGATGGGGGGAGGATAGAGAGGAGTACCTGAAGAAATCTAAAGTGGTGACCAGAGTAGTCATGGCAGCCAAGGCTTCCAGAGAGCGTAGGCTGGCACAGGGCATCAAGGATGGGGAAAGGAACTTCTTCAGGTACATTAGAGAGAGCAGAATCTGCAAAGATCAAATAGTAAGGATTAGAAAGGATGGGGGTTGGGCAGAGAAAGGGGCAAAGCTGGCAGAAGTGCTAAACAAATACTTCTGGTTTGTTTTTTCTAAGGAGAAAGATGGGTCACTGCTTCAGGGGATAGGGAGGATAGACACTTGGGGGGTTGGGGATGGGGAAATCACAGCAGTCAGGGTACTAGAAGATTTAAGGGCATTGAAGGTGGATAAGGTGCCCGGACCACATGGCATACATGCCCGGGTACTGAAGGAATTGGTGTAAGTCCTGGCAAAGCCATTGGCAGACTTGTTCAATACAAATATATAGATGCTACATAGGAGGAGAAGGATCTTGGGGTGATAATAACAGAGCAAATGAACCAGTCAGCACATTGCAGGAAGGCAGCAGCTAAAGCCAAAATGATGCTGGGGCGTATTGCAAGAGGAATCACCTCCAGGAGGGGGCGAGGTGATCCTGCCTCTGTAAAAGTCATTGGTGAGGCCACACCTGGAGTACTGCATGCAGTATTGGCACCCATACTTGAAGGAAGATGTTAGATTACTGGAGGTGATCCAGCACACAGCAACAAGGATGATCATGGGATTGGAGGACAACCCCTACAAGGGGAGGCTGAGGGAGCTTAACATGTACTCCCTGGAGGAAAGGAGGGATAGGGGAGATATGATTTGGACCTTTAAATACATGAAGGGTATAAACAAGATTGGTACAGAAGGGATTTTTAAGTTGAGTGGTAGAGGGACACAAGGGGGCATGGTCTAAGATTGAAAGGAGGAAGATTCAGGAGGGATTAGAAGGAGGAAGATTCAGGAGGGAAATGATGAGTCACCTTTTCATGGAAAGGGTGGTGTCTATTTGGAATATGCTGCCCAAAGAGGTGGTGTCCTGTAAGTCAGTGGGCAGTTTTAAAAGGGGATGGGACAAAGTGAGGGGGAGGGTCACTGTGACAGGGATGGGGGAAGGAGGGGCAGCTGCAGTATAAGGGATTGCTAGCTGCACACTCGAGCAGACTTGATAGACCATATGGCCTATATCTGCTGGCAATTTCGTATGTTCGTATGTTCAAATTGTAAGATGCTGACACTGCATCCGCTCACCAGGCTGATCCTGCTTTCTCCCAATGAGCTTACCTGTTCTCACCTCATTATCTGCAGCCTCACAATACATTAACAAAACTGTTTTTTTTAAACATGAACTGTTGTATTGTTCACAATCTCCTTGCAGCTTTCTTATCCAATCTTCAGGCTCCTCCTGCTCCCAGTCACTCTTGCAGCTAAGCATATCATCAGTAACCATTATCTATAATCACATTCTGCACCCACACCAGTTTTAAAATAAATAAACAAAAAAGCAAGTAATGGTAGCAGCTTCCCGATGGCACAGTCAGACATTCCCACTAGCAAGAGTACCTCAGCCACCTGCTGGCTAAACGGCTATGTCATTGTTGTTAAATTGGCCTGAAAAGGCCCCACCTTCAAACAGTCAGCAGCTATACTCTGTCATCAATGCATTGTCCTGACGGTGCTTCCTTAATGTCATACTAATAACCATGCTCACTAAGGTGAACTGACAGCAAATCACAAAAAAAAAACATACAAATTCAAGCACATATTTATTTTAAACAGTGTTTTACAACAAATAAAAAAAAAACACAAGCTCCTTGCATATTGCATAAATGAAATACACAACAGAGACCTTGTGGAATACGTGATTTATTTTAACTCATGCTGTTTGACCTTGGGCACATCACTCATGGTTTACACCACTCATGAGGTTATCAGAGGTCAAGCAGCACTAGTGAAAATAAATCATGTATTCCACAAGCCCCTGATATGTATTCTATCTACAGTAGTAGTGCCAAATTTGTCAAGCAATTTTGTGAGATTCCCTATTTATCCTTCGCAAAATTTAGGGAAAGAAATCCTCTAAAATTCTTTTTGTTATACCTACAGAAAGAGACCAGTTCCTGTTACAGTACTTAAGTGCCATCTGGTAGATTTTCAACTACACTATCAGATCAGAGAACCCTCTCTGGATAGCAGTGAACACACTAACAAACAAAACAAGATCCCTAACTAAAGCTTTCACAATTCTCAACAGGGATTTTTAAAAATCCTTAAAAATCCTTTGACTTATTTGGTGCTACTACTGTATATCTATACAGTATGTGTGTGTATGTATGTGTATATATATATATATTTATAAAATGGGGTGGTAAAATCATAGAAATCCCACTAACATCATTGGACAGACTAAATCACATGACCGTGCATTATTTCCCAACGACTGCACACCTCCCAGCGCGACCGCACGCCTGAACTACTTCCCACTCTGACCAGAACCTTATCACAAAGTGACAACAGTATCACTCCACAACTGTAAACAATAGCATCACTCACACAGAGACTACTGAAAGAAAAGCAGCAGACCACTGCCTCACTCTGACAGAAATCAAAACATCTGACAGAAAAATTTCAACAAATGGCAGAATTACCACATACGTCAAAGGACCTTGCATCAATCCTCAGCAAAGATGACTGGTACAATGATGATCTCTTCAAAGAACTTGAACAGGGCTTACCTGAGCAGCCATTTCAGAATCCAGCACAGCAAACAGTGAGTAGACATGCCAGCCTTAACCCTGAAGAAATAGATAACATAGAAGAAGACAAAGCTGAAAAAAATACAAAAAAGCAAACTGTCTGGGCAATAAAAGTATTTACAGACTGGCTAGCAGAAAAGCAAATACACCTCGATTTAAAAACAGTAACACCAGATAAATTAAACACAACCTTGAGAGAATTTTATGCCACAGTTAGAAACTCCTCAGGCGAACAGTATGGCGTGTCAAGTTTTATTGATTTAAGAGCAGGACTCAACAGGCATTTAAATTCACTGCCTCTATCACGACAAATGAATCTTGTCAAAGACACAGATTTTCAATCTGCAAACAATGTTTTTGTGTCCGTCATAAAAAAATACAGAAAAGATGACAGAGACTGCACTCAACACCACAAATACCTCACAGAATCAGACTTCAAAAAGTTGAAGCACTCTCCAGCACTATCATCAAACACTGCTGCAGGACTAGTCAGAAAGGTCTGGTTCGACCTACAAATATTCATGGCTCGTAGAGGAAGGGAAGGGCAAAGAGAACTAAAAAGAGACTCTTTTCATATAAAAACTGATGAAAATGGGTTACAGTACATAACCATAAGCACAACCAGACAGCAAAAATCATAAAGACGCCAGAGAGTTAACCAAACCACTTCAAGAGGCTTTGTTTTTGCACAGCCAAATGATCCTCTGTGCCCTGTTCTTTCTTTCAAAAAGTACCTCAGTAAATTCCCACCTGAAAGCACAGCTTTTTTCCTACACCCCAAAAGAGCCTCACAGGACTTATTAGACAAGCAGAAAACATGGTACAGTAAAGAGCCTATGGGAATTAATTACTTATCTTCTCTCATGCCTCGCCTGTCTATGGAAGCAGGACTGTCTCGTCGATATACAAATCATTGCCTAAGATCAACTGTTGTTCAGCTGCTCTCCTCAGTGGGTCTCGAATCACGACAGATCATGGCTGTAACAGGCCACAAATCTGAGGGGAGCCTAAAATTGTACTGGGCACCCACACTACACGATCGAAAAAACTGGTCAAATATACTGGCTGGCACAAGTTCATCAGACTGCCAACCAGTACCCAAAACCACAGCTTTGCCCCAAACCACTGACATTCCCAACTGAACAGCAGCCGAACCACCGCAGAGCCCTGTGTACACTACTGCGGAGGAGCAGCCGGCCTTTTCCACAATGCTGGAAACGAAAACACTGCCTCCGACAGACATACCGGCCAGGTCCCACAGAGCACCAGAGGACAAACAAACTCACCCCATCCAGACTAACACAGACTCCAAAGACAATGAAGAAGATTTCCCGCACAGAGTCCAAACACTATGAAGTGGATTTCCCCATACAAAATTCACTCAGAAGCTGCGTAGAAATCACCGTGCAGCCCCAAACCGCAGCCGTCCTCCAACCATCCCTCACAGAGCCAGAAAAAGCGCTACAGAACATATCCATGAAAGAAACACAAAGCACTCAAAGAAAAAATGAAGAGCCTCAAGCACTCCCCCACCACTTACCTGCAGGACCGCATCCACTTGCAAAACGTCACGGTGCATGGCGACCTGCAGTTCAAAATCTATTACAAATAAAAAAAAAACGAACAAACAGTTCAAATAAAAACTGCAAACCTTTCAGCTGAAATTTCACCAGTTCTTGCCGCTCGAAAGCATTCAGCACTTCCTGCCACTCGAATGCACTGTTCAGCACACGTTGTCTTTCCAAGATGAACCACTCTTAAAGTGACAGTACTCAGTAACAGTTATTGTTCAACTCTTAAAGCCACAGTACCTTACCTACTTCAAATGGTAATGCTATACATAACCACTAGTTCTCAGCAAATAAACAGTATTCACTTCCACTGTTGTCCTGTTCAATGTTTATTCATTAAAATAAATTCATATTAAATGGCATATTCTGTATTTCTTTCACCTTATACCATTTCCACATAGCACTATTTTATCACAACAGGGGCCATTTTATAAGATAGATAACCCCTCTTGGGTGTGTGGTGGCGCTCTGATATCGCATGCCTTGGGTGGTTGAGCATACGAGGCCAAGGCCTTATGCGTCTACAACACATACCAAGGCATCGATATCAGAGCGTGACCACACCCAAGAGGTTATCTATTACATATATATATGTATATACAGTATATTATAGGGGTGTGGTCAAGTCCCTATATTTAGGGTTGAGTAGGCACATCTGGGTTAAACTTGAAATTTTGCATGTTAATAACTTTGGACCTGTTCAATGGATTTGCATGAAATTTGATATGCATGGTGGGGCATGGTAGATCTCTCGATCTGCTAAATTTTGTTTTGGTCAGACTTATGGTTTTTGGGCACCAAAATGCTGAAAAATGCACTTTTTGCCAGTTATGTGGGCAGTTTTTTGGGTTTTGTCCATGGCACTGCGTGGCCGTCATGTGGTATGCTGCTCTGTGACTTGGCTCATCTGAAAGAGCTTGAGTCAAGGAACATGCTGCTTTTCATTTGGTAAAAAATATTAATCCATTCAAAAGTTATTAACATTTTAAGTTCCCATTATAAGTCAATGGGAAAATTTATATATTTATTTTGCAAAAGAAGAATGGGGTTTTGGACATCTGGTCCCGTCTCACGATCAAAGAATTTGCAGGCTCACAATCAAAGAATCTTTGATCGCGAGGAATTCTTTGATCACGATGGCTGTCATCTTGTTTTCAGTTTGCGGTCTGAAAAACTCAAACATCTCGGCTCAGGGGTGATTCCTGAAGTAAAACTTGGATGGGTTTTGCTCAGGGGGCTTTGCTCTATTGAGCTATGGATGTGTTTTTTTGTAATTTGGTAAAAAAATAGACTTTTCAACTTTTTAAATCTTTGATTGCGGCTCACTAACGATCTTTGATCGCGAGCCTGCAAATTCTTTGATCGTGAGATTCTTTGACCGCGATCTTTGATCGTAATGGCGCAACTAGATGGTCACATTAAAAAATCAAATTTCTCAGCTCAGGGTTGACTTATTAAGCCAAATGAGGATGGGTTTTGCTTAGGGGGCTTTGTTCTATTGAGTCATGGTTGTGGTTTCAATTACTTTTGTGTAAAAATTGACTTTTACCATTTGTCATTTTTTGATCGTGAGCCTGCAAATTCTTTGGTCATGAGCTTGCAAATTCTTTGATCGAGAGATTCTTTGATCGTGATCTTTAATTGCAAGGGAGGGACTAGATGGACAGATTTGGAGGGACCAGATTGCCCAATTTTAAAAATTTTAAAATTAAATATCTCGGAAATGGTTTGATTTTTTCACTTGAAATTTGGAGGGTGTTGATGGGATGTCCTGTATATGTTAATTATGGTGTTTAGGTGTCAGACAACAACTTTTTTGTGGAGATATTGCATGGCACAGTTTACATTTTGCGGACAGCATTTTCCATTCTGGTACTGGCTTGAAATTTATATGGTGGCTAGCCTTACTGCCATTGATGTACTTTTCAGTTGTTAGGTGTCTAAAATGTAAACAGGTGAGGAATTCTGCCACTACGATGAATGAAAATCTCAAACTTTCAAATGTTATATCTCAGAAATGGTTTGCTCTTTTAAATTGAAATTTGGAAGGTGTTGAGGGGATGTCCTGTATATGTGAATTATGGTGTTTAGGTGTTGGAAAATTAATTTGATGCAGAGATATTGCATGACGCACTTCATGTGTTGCCAATAGTGTTTTCTATTGTGGTAGTGGGTTCATATTTATAGGATACCTAGCCTTACTGCCATGGAGGTAATTTTCAGTAGTTATGTGTCTGACATGTAAACAGGTGTTGAATTATGCCACTCTGATGACTGACACTTTGTTTTGTTTCAAGGTGGTGGGAGCGTGGGTCCCTTCATATGCGTTCCCACCAAAACATATGATATTCAGTACTTGTACTGTTATATTAGGCAGAGATTTGCAAGTTGGTGGGATCAACTTGTGTGACTTTCTACTTTTCTATTCTTTCTCAAAAAGTAAGGAACTTCCATGCAAAACACTTCATTAATGCATCATTTAGGGTTAAAACACAAAAAGTCAGGAAATGAGCATTTAGGATTGCCCCATCCCCCCTCTTGGACCGGCCCATCCTCCCGAGATTGACAGATGATGGGATGTGTCATTGGGGTTGTGAGGCTTAAATGTCACCCCATTCTTCTTTACTGTGGCTTATGAATATGATTACACATGGAATGGGGTGACATTTAGCTCTCAAACTCAATGACACACCCATCATCTGTCAATCTTGGTAGGATGAGTGGTCCTATGGGGAGGGCTACCCTAAAGGTCTAGTTTCCTGACTTTTGTGTTTTAACCCTAAATGATGCATTAATGAATTTGTATATATATATATATATATATATATATATATATATATCCCCTAGGTGGTGCTATACCAAGGGCTACTACCCCTACCTTGCCTGGCCAGACCAATGTTGAGGGGCCTGGGTTCCTAACATTAACTTTAGACTGGTATGTTCCCAGGATAACATATTGTACAGTGCCTCCGCCCAGATTATACTTTTTAAGTGGGCTAGCTTTAACCTGGTATAACACTCTGGGATGCTGTACCCACCTACATTTCCAAGATGCCACCCCAAGCATGACCCGATAAGCATTTCCCCACAATTAAGGCATTTTAACAATTATTGACTTACTACCGATAATATGCTCATAAGATAGGTATCAGCAAGAACAGAGAACAACAAGTTTATTTACATGGGGAAGGGCTAGGAAGGGTAAGATGGAATAGAGGTTATACTATTTACAATTTGTAAATAGTGTTGGTTTGATTTAGTTTGGTTCAAGATTAGAATAAACATTGTGCATTTTAAATCAGATATTAATCACAATGGCCATCCACCAACCTCTAAGAAAGTCAGAGCCCTGGTTACCTAGTAGTTAGCTACCTTTTATATCAGAAACATATTTACAATGCCCTCACTGGTACCAGTTTTCACTTTGTATAAGACCCTGCAATCCTACACAAACCTGGGTACCCAGTAACTTTAAAGTTCTTAGAAAGGTGCAGGTCTGATGGACTGTGCAGCTGTACGTTGGCTGACTAGTTGGGTCCCTTAAAGAAAATAAGCAGATTAAACACAAAACACACTTATCTTGCCTATAACAACTGTATGCATGGCCGGATGGCCTAGTCCACTTTAACACATTTGACTATGTACAGTTCCTTTTAGCTTTGTGGCAGGGCATTGGCCCTGTCTACTGTGAAGTCACATTTGGTTAGTCACAATTAGGTTGCAGCATAGAATTAAGATGATCACAGCAGGCAGACCCTAACCTTGGGAGACAAGGAGGTTGGCAAAGGCTTGCAGCCAGGAGACCCAAACTGATTACCAGATGGTGCAGTAATTGCAGATGGAAACAACGCTCTTTATTTCTCTGACCAGTGCCCCTTGTTAGGCTGGAATCACTTTATTGGAAAGACCAGGCTGGGACCTGGGCTGGCATGTCTCAGATCCCACATCTAGGCTATGTCCCTTGGGGGAAATCCATATGGGAGTGCCAAGTTGGCACACTCCCAGTCTGTGTCCCAAACCCAATCTGAAGTTATGTTGCCTTCAGCACATTTATCAGCTTAGCACATTTATATCTTTTTAGCACAATCCTTCAACCAGAGGCCAGCATAGCCCTCGTGGTCCTTTGCTTTCTCACAACAGACTTCAAACATGAGGGACACTTGCTCCCTACAGCTAGGGTGACCCATATGCTTACAGTCCTTGTGGATAACTAGGAGGTTAGATGCCTCCCTTCCACAATACAATGCACCAGAGTCTTGCTTTTTACCACTTGAGACACTTTCTAGAAACTGAACTTGAGGTACAGCTTACTACCACTGCAATCAGCTTTATCATGGACTGAGCATGAAGCATGGCTAGCAACTTTAGTAGACTTTAGTTGTTGGCAAAACTGAACTGTAGAAATTTTTCAGACTCAGACACTTTACTTTAGACACAACAGATTCCTGTAGCTTACTAGGCTCTCAACACACTACTTGGCAGTAAGACAGTTTTTTACAGCTCTTTCATGCGGCTCAAAATACTCTAAACAGTCTCTTGTTGCTTTTGCTGGTGTTTGCAGCTCCCAACTAGACACATAAACAGTTACTGGCCCACCAGGCACTATCTGGAGAAATTCTGCATGGTCAGGGAACTTTCCATCTAGTCCTGTGGCACTACTCAAGTTAGACACATTTATATAACTTCACACTAGACCCTTCTCTGGTTGCTAAGTAGATGTCCACCCTTTTTTCACTATGGTTAAACTAAGGTGCAGACTGACAGTCACATCCTAAACTTGCTTGGCTTCTCTGGCGCTTGCAGACTTTGTTATAGTTGTACTTCTTAGGCACAGTTTACTCACTCAAATCACTTCCAGAAATGGCTTTCTTTGTTCTGAGTGTACAGGATTGCTTCAGCACTCTCACTGCAGAGGTAGAACTTTCATTCAGCTCTCTCACCATTGAAGGTTCAGGTTGCCCACGTTTTTATCCAGAAGTGTGGAAAGGTGCTGGCTAGCCCTGGGGGTCAATCTGGCAACACCCATGCTAGCAACTTCTGTTGAATGCAGCCACTTTGTCTCTCTGGCAGAAGAAAGTCCCCTCCCCTGTGGAGGTGTTTGCACTGGGTCACTAGGCCTATTTTGGAGCAAAGGGCCTGAGCCCCCAACCCTGTGGGGGGCCTGCACTGGAACTCTGCTTGCACAGCTCAAAACACTGTCTATTATGGAGATCTTCTGGGTCTCCCTATTGGCTGAAGCTTTTTGCTACTCCCAGCATGATTGGCTTATTCTGTCTACCATTCCAGGAAATTAATATTCATTAGCCTTATTCAATGCACAATAGACTCCCTCTTTTGGCAGTATAGTGCAGTGGGTTAAGGCTCTGAGCTGCAGATCTGGAGACCTAGGTTTGAATCCCACAGCTGCCTACAGTAGGTGCATACTATGTGATCCTGAGCAAGTCACTTAACTTCCTTGTGCTAGCAGGTTGCATCTGAAAACAAACTTTGGTTTAGTGTGCTATTCCTGGTTAAACAATGTTCCCTTTCTCTTCCCCTTTGGCACCTGAAATTAGGTCCCTGCAGTTTCCCCATAAACACTTTGTAATGTCCAATAAGCCCAAGGCAAACGTCCCACAAATACTGGCTGAAATCCTAGCTTTCTGATTGGATGTTGCTACACAAAAGAGGCTGCTCATTACACAGTCTCTTTTGCAAATTACCACAGTCCCAAATAAAAGTCCTGGTGCAGCCAGAAGATTTACTTTATTAAATTGCTTGCCCCACAGTCCAATAGTAGCATTTACACCCTTTTGAACGCTGCCCTGAATTAACATTTTCTCTCAGTACTTAGCCTGCCGCTGCTACCATAATCAAGTGCTCCCAGGCAGCAGACAGGCATTTTACCTGAGTCCCATAGTTACTTTAGAGCAGACAGAATATTTATTTTATTTATTTAATTCTTGAGCAAATAGCCCCTTTGATGCCCTCTCAAATTCTCCTATGATCTACTCTTTATTTACAAATCCTTTGTCTGCCCTTGAACTAACTATATTTAAAGGCCCATACCGCTATCCCCTAAAATTGAGCACTCACAGCACTTGCCATTTACAAAAAGGAAAGGGCTCTCCTAGCCCTGGCACAGGTCACTGGTCCCCACACTGCACTAAGTAGGGACCAGGACCACCTCTCAGTTGACCACAATATTGGTGGTCGGGGGATCAAAGGTGAGTTCAGCACATGCGCGATCCCCACTAGTACCAGAGTGCTAACGCAAACATTGGTGGATCGTGACTCAGCTCCTGAGCCCTTAAAGGGCTAAACTGAAACACTGGGGCTGTTTGGGGATGGTGGGCATCTTTTGTGGGACTTGGGCTGTGGCGTTGAACTGGGGGAATACTTTGGGGGACCTGACAGGCATCGGAAGCACTACATAGGAATGGGAGCAAGATGGGAGAATGAAAGAACAGGCAATCAAGTAAGGCCCCAATTGGGGAGAGGGCTACATTTAGGTAGATACATAGATAGATAGATAGATAGATATTCTCTGCAAAAAACTTCATTAATGCACCATTAGGGTTTGGAGTACAGGGCCTTCTTGGCCCTGCACTCCCAACCATCCATAATTTTTGGGAGATTGTAATTGTATTCTTTATTTCACTGTGGGAGCACAGGGCCCTTTGGGCCCTATGATCCCATCACTCCATTCTCCTCTGTGTATTTGTTTGTGGGAGCATAGGGCCTTCCAGGCCCTGCACTCCCACATATGGAGAAGGCCTGCACTCCCAGCACTCCATAATGGTATTCATATTTGCATCTGGGAGTGCAAAGTGCCATCCATCCATAATGTTCGAGATATTGTAATCGTATCCCTATGTCTCAGTGGGATTGCAGGGCCTGGAGGACTCTGCACTCCCATCAGTCCTTAATAGTATCCATATTGTTCTCCTATAGAAAGCACAGGAAAATGTGAAACCTGTGTAACTGGACACCCAAATTAATATATTTTCATGAAACCAGCAAAAGGCACATCAATGAGGCAAGCCATCTCTGTCCTGGAAATTTCAGAAGAAAATTTCAAACCATTTCTTCACAGCGGAGTGACAAATAAAAGACTCTGTACACCTCTCATTACAATGTTATCCTATGGGAAATTAAGCAAAATTTAGCCCCAAAGTACTCCACATCAAATTAAAGATCATGTGCAATGGTTTAACATATTTGTTATAAAAGCTTGAAAAGCTGAAATTCAACTCCCAGTGTCATAAGTATTTCCTGAAAATTTCATGCTGTTTGATTTTGTGGTTTTCTTTAAATCAGTATTTGGTAACTTGCTCTACAGTGGCTGAAAACAATGGAGCTATTTTTGTCCTCTCAGTCAAACTTAGAGTGTGATGACATCATTTTGGAGTGGCTTGCTGTTTCAGATTCCCAATCAGAGTAGTAGTCTGTAGAGTTAATGGTTTGCTGAGTTCTCCAAGTTTCTTATAAACCCATGCTCTGGTTTGTGTTTCGATAGATCAATTTTAAATATATCATTATCTTCTCATAAAAAGCTGATCAATTCAGTTTAAATGCTGAATTGAAGTATTGGAAATCTTTCTCTGTGAGAAATCAGCTTGTCTGTATCACAGCTCTCACTTCTCTCTAATCAAAACTCTGATTTTTTTTCTAACTATATAACACAGGGCTATTTAATGAACATAAAAAAAATCTAAAATTTTGTTCATTCACAGAAACAGTTTGTCTTTTTATGTAGCCTTCCTAAATACATTCATGTAAGAACATTTTTTTTCATGTCAGATTGACAAACAGTACTTGTGCTTGAAATACTGTAGCAGAGTGTGACAGGCACCTGTCTGAACTCACAACTTTTAGTTCTTTGGTGGTTTCTGTGTGAAAATACATCATGTATGTGTATAACTAGAAATACTATGTGTCATCCCGATGCACCATGTCTCTGCCCCACAGTTGAGGCAGCAGCAGTCTACTGCCACCTGTCCCTGCCCCACAAGCCCCCTGCCTTCTGCTCTACACTCAAGACTGCTACACCCAGCTGCCCACAGTCTTCTTCCACACAGTCAAGGATTGTGCATCCTGCTGCCTCCATCCCCTGCCTAAAGAATCAGGACTGCTCCACCCTGCCATCCCCTGCCCAAACAGTTGGGGTTGCTGTACTCTGCTGCCCTCTCTCCCTCCACCCTCACTGTTAGGGAAGCTGCACCTGTTGCACCCTGTTCCTGTCTCCACAGTCAGGGCTGCTGTGCTGTGCTAAGCCCTAGAGTGCCAGGTTCTCTTCCTCCACAGCTGTGGCTGCTGTACCATGCTGCCCTAGCTACCAGAGATGGGGCTTTTGCTATACCCTGCTACCCACTTCCATTGCCTCAGGGTACAACACCTGAAATTTGTGAATTCTGACAGTAAATTTGCTTGAGAGAGTGTGACAAGTACCTGTTTGTCAATCTGACATGAAAAAAAATTTCTTACATTATTGTATTTATGAAGGCTACATCAAAGACAAACTGCTTCTGTGAATGAACAAAATTTAGATTTATTTTATATTCATTAAACAGCCCTGTGCTATATAGTTAGAAAAAAAATGAGGTTCAATTAGAAAGAACAGAGCTGTGATGCAGACAAGCTGATTTCTCACAGAAATCGATTTGCACTACTTCAGTTCTGCATTGAAGCTGAAATGATCATCTTTTTAAGGGAACAGAATGATATATTTTAAGCTGATCTCAAACCAGAGACTAGGTTTGTAAGAAACCTTGAGAGCGCAGCAAACCATAAACTCTACAGAGTGTTGCTGTGATTGGGAATCTGAAACAGCAAGCTACTCCAAAATTATGTCATTGCTCTCTAATCTTGATTGAGAGGACAGAAATAACTCCACTGTTTTCAGCCACTGTAGAGCAAGTTAAAAAATGCTGATTTAAAGAAAACCACAAAACCAAACAGCATGAAGTTTTCAGGAAACACTAATCATGATACAAGGACTGGAATTTCAGCATTTAAAGCTTTTATTTAAAATATGTAAAAACCGTTGCACATGATCTTTAATCTATTTTCACAAAACCAGCAAATGGCACATCAGTGGGGCAAGTCGTCTGTACCCTTGAAATTTCAGAAGAAAATTGCAAACTGCTTTTTCACTGTGGAGTGACAAAGAAACAACTCTGGACACCTCCCATTACAATGTTATCCTATAAGAAACAAAGTAAAATTGAACCCCACAGAACTCCATGGCAAAGTAACATATTTTCACCAAACAAGCAAAAGGCACATCTGTTGGTCAAGCCCTTTGTACCCTATAAATTTCAGCTCAAAATAACAAGCTGCTTGTAACTGTGCAGAGACAAAGAAACAGCTATCTTAAAAATTTATTTTCGCAGATTGTGAAAAATAATCCTTTGCCACAGTTCCTATTTTCACAATTTGTGGTAAAAGAAAATCCTTTGTCCCAAATAGTGGGAAAAAAATCATTTTTTTGTGCTTTTTTTTTGCAATTTGTGGCAAAAGATGATCCTTTATCACAAATTGTGGAAAAAGATCCTGTTTTGCGGCATACGTTTTTCTTGATTTGCAGCAAAGGATTTATGTGGATAAAAAAACACATTTCTGAACAACTTATCAAAAACCTGACCCCAGAATCCGATTCTACATGCCCCAATTAGGGAAACACAAATGTTGGTGTTTACCATAGCCTGTAGTTTTTTTTGCAATTTAATTGTGTTTCCTTTGCTAACTGAAAACAAAATGGCAGCAGCACAAAAAAAGATTCTACATTTGTGGCAAAAAATTCATCCTTTATAAAAAAGATTCTGCATTTGCGATAAAGAATCCTTTTTCGAGTGGGACATCTAACTGGTCCCATAGGAAATAATGGGAAGCTTTAAAATGTAATAATTTTGGAACGGATTCATATTTTTTCACCAAACCTTCAAATGGAACATCTGTGATGCAGGACCCATAGATACTCAAAATTTCAGACCAAAATTCCACACCGTTGTTGTGCAATGTCGTGACAAAGAATTTCACCAAAAGTGGTAATTTTCGCATTTTTGACAATCCGTATCTCTGCATCCACATGTTATGGCCTGGGAGGGAAATGGACACCAGTCCATTTATGGAAGAGAAAGTCCTAAAAGAACTCACAAAATTGAAAGTGGACAAAGCAATGGGACTGTGAGGTTGTGGGAATTGATGGACACACACACTTGACAGGTTGTAAAAATATCTACGCCAGGCATAATTTTATTATTTACAGAAAGAAAAATAGCGAACTGGATACAGCAAAACAAAATATAGCAAAATCACTGTTAATGTCACTGTTTGCTATCAAAATAAAGCTCTAGTAAAGTGACTAGAGTTACATAGGCTGAGCAATTAACCCATCTGAACTATAAGGACTGACGGTTATATGTACACCTTATTAAATTGGACCAGCACAGAACTGATCCCACAATGAATCTGATGTGCACACTAGATTAGACTCCTTTTATACTAGGAGTCAACCAGATGATCACATCAGGCTCCACCCCTTATACAGAAATGACAGTTTATTTCTTTCAACCAGAATATTATTTTCATTAAAGCATTGAAATCAACATTATATATTCATATGCATCATTCAAGTAGTAGCTGTCTTAAAAACAATTGCAAAATAAAAAGATATTGCAAATTCCAGGTGCAGGCTCCTTCCACAGAGCTGTTGAGTGAATTCATTCATTCACATACCTGGACTGCCTTGTACAGTATGGGCTACACACCCATTGGCTTGTGCTCTGAACCTATGGGCATGCAGCCCTACCGAGCTGTCAGTCGGCAGGCGGTGGGCGCCAGGCAGGTGGGGTGCTGCCACCCGCTGGCTGATGGGGAGTGGGGTGGTGGGGCTCCATGGGCGGGAGGGTGGGGGCCACTAGATCACCAGGGATTCTGGACGTGGGGGTTAGGGATGCCATCACGATCGGGCTACTGGGGAGGAAGATGAACTTATGCCCATGATCGGGCTACTGGGGGTGGGGAAGATGAACTTTATGCCTGTGATTGGGCTACTCGGGGAAGATGTACATTATGCCCATGATCGGGCTACTGGGGGAGGACTATGCTGTTGTGCCTTTGATGGGGCTGCTGGGGTGGGGACTATTCAGTTATGCCTGCGATCGGGGCTGCAGGGGGACTATTTAATTATGCCCGCAATGTGGGCTGCGGGAGTGACTATTCAGTTATGCCCATGATCGGGCTGCTGGGGGGGAGTTTACTTTTATTCCCACAATCGGGCTGCAGGGGGTGTTGGTCCCCAATGGCTGCTGCCTGGCAGGGCGCCAGGCACAAGTCATCGGGGATCAGCACACCTGCATGCTAATGGCATGCAAATGGGGCCGTAATTAGATGCAAATGGCCCCCCTGTGCCTTGCACAAATTATGGCACCATTTGCATGTCACCCTTTGAATGTCACAGGTGCTGCACATGGTGCAATGGAACTTATGCCACCGCATCTCAATGCTCCACTCTGACCACTGCGCCATGCACAGTGGGTGTGGCCAGGGAGCGATATTCAAAGAAGTTGTGCCATAGCGCAACTCCATTGAATATCACCCTGGCTACACCCTAGCACTACTATTTTGAGCAGTGCAGGGGCTTGCACCACACACAATGGTGCAGTTTGAATATCTGGGCCATGGCCTTTTTGTAACCCCCACCTCATGAAAGCATTTGGGACCTCTTCTCATGAACAGTGGCACTGTGATTTTGTTAATATGTCCCGAACTTTGAGTTCCCACAGTGACCGTGCCATTCTGCGCCAGATGTACAAAAACACAGATCGGGCAGGATGTGAAGAATGACAGCTGTACCATTCATAGGGAGATGTGAAGAGATGGCAATGTTGAAAATCTGTAGTGAAAATATAAAAAATGCTCAAACTTCAGAATGTAGGTGGAAACTGCGCAACACATGCACGTAACACAGTCATTTAGAGGAATTATTTCACCAAATTTTCAACATAGGCATTTTTTTTGACCTCTGCTCATGAACACTGTCACTATGATTTTATTAATCTGTCCCAAACATTGATTTCCCATAGTGACTGTGCTATTCTGAGCCACATAAGTAAATGCATATTTCTGGCAGGATATGAAAAATGACAGCTGTAGTGTTAATAAGGAGGTGTGAAAAAATGCCAATGTTGAAAATCTTGAATGAAAATGTTTCAAATGCACAAAATTACGAGGGTGCATGGAAACTGCGCAACGTATGCTTGTAACACAGTCATTTTATGGACTTTTGTCACTAAATTTTCAACATAGGTATTTTAGTACCCCTGCTCATGAACAGTGTCACTGTAATTTTCTTAATCTGTCATGAACACTGATTTCCCACAGCGACCGCGCTATTCAGCGCTGGAAGTGTGAAAATACATTTTGGCCAGGATGTGAAAAATGACAGCTATACTGTTCATAAGGAGGTGTGGAAAAATGCCAATGTTGAAAATCTGGAGTGAAAATATTACACATTTGCAAAGTTACGAGTGTGCCTGGAAACTGCACAATGCACGCTCGTAAAGCAGTCATTTTTTGGATTTTTTTCACCAAATTTGCAACATAGACATTTTAAGAGCCCACCTCATGAACAGTGGCACTGTCATTTCATTAATCAGTCCAGAAAGATGATTCCGCACAGAAACCGCAAAATTACCTTTCGCGACCAAATAACGGCATGAGAGTGACTGAATTCATGAGAAGGGGTCACAATAACCCCATGTTGAGTGCCAAAACTTGAAATAATGGCCGAAATACCCACATAAGTTGAAAAAAACCGATTTATGCCATTATACCACTTACTGGCTTTTTTTATGTTCGCGGTCAGCTTTGAAGAGTGCAGATGTGTTCCCGGTCCACCAAAGATCGTTGCGCCAGGATCCGGAGGTAAGTATGGGGCGAGGGTGTGTGTGGGGAGGTGGGGTGCACAGAAGATGGCTGTGGGTTGGGGGAAGGGGCACAAGACACCATGAGGGACCCTTTTCTTGGTTTCAGGGACAACAAAATAAACAAAAGACTTTGTGGGAAGATTTTTTTTGCAGGCTTGCTTTGGTCACACTGGTGTGGGCTCTCAGTGTGCCACCTGCGTTTTGGGGAGGGGGGACTTAAGCTGTTGGGGACTGGGTCCCCCATCGGCAAAGAAAGACTGTTTGGGGGGCATGATGCTGAGGGGGATTGTGCACCCCCTCAGCACACAAAAAATGGAGGGGAACATTATGCTGATGGGGAGTGGGCTCCCTCATCGGCAAATGAACTGGGTCGGGATCATGTAGACTGGGGGATTGGGCACTGCCATCAGCTTTCATGGAGCTCTGAGGAGGACAGTGATAGCTGCTGCCATGTTCATTGAAATGTTACACTAGACAAGGTACCACCCTGCAGTGACGGGTTGCTCCCTCATTACAGCTGAATGGCTGATGCCGCAATGATGAGGCAGTCCCTGATTGCAGCGGCCAAATCATTTCAAGTTGGTGGTACTTCTGGAGAACCAGTATCATCAGGACAGTGAGTCTGCATTGGTTGAACACTGCCAAGCCCACAAATGCAGTGCTGGCACTGGCCACCACAGTGCCACAGCTCCACAACCCTCTTCTCTCCTAAGCTGCAACATAATGTTTCTTGTGCATGCACACAAGCAAACATAAAAATGAGAAAGGAAAGAGAGCAATGCTGCTGCAGCAGACTTGTTTTTTAAAGGCAAGGTAAGGCAACTTTATTTATAAGGCACCCAATCCCGGAGGCTCTGAGTGCCGGACATAAATGAAAATATACAGTAGTAAATACAACATAATAAAACCTCATTTAAAACTCTATAACATGATAAAATTCAGCAAAACAGAGGTCTCCTAGATACATCTTCACTGGACTGGCCAAAGCTAAAGATGTTATCAACAGTTAAAAGCCAGGCTGAAGAGGTGGCATTTTAGCCTCCCCTTAAATACCTCAATTGAGGGGGCCTCATGTACTGCAGGTGGAAGCGAGTTCCACAGGATTGGCCCAGAGATGCTAAAAGCACGATATCCTGAGGTCTTGAGCCAAACCCTGGGAACATCCAGGAGGCCCCTCAAGGAGGAGCAGAGGGAGCGAGCAGAGGACACTGGTGTCAGGAGCTCAGACAGGTAACCAGAGCCCAGCCCATATAGGGTCTTAACGGTGAGACGACCCACCTTGAAAATGACCTTCCACCTGACTGGCAGCCAGTGCAGAGCTCACAAAACTGGGGTCACATGACTGGACCTTGAAAGGCCCGTCAGTAACCGGGCCACTGCATTCTGCATTAGCTGCGGCCTGCATTGGGGTCCTCCCATAACCCTGAAGTACAGAGCATTACAGTAGTTGAGCCTTGAAATCATAAAGGCATGTGCTAGTGTCAGCAGATCCTGAGGCAGAATGAGGGGCCTGATCTGGGCAATGTTCTGCAAGTGGTAAAAACCACTTCTGACTACAACTGACAGCTGATCTTCAAATGCCAGTCTGCAATCAAGGATCGCGCCCAGATTTTGCACCCTCAGAGAAACCACCAATGGAGTAGACCCCAGAACAAATCCAGAGTCAGCCCCTGGTGGCATCCCATCAGTCCTGTGACCAGGCTCGATCACCAGGACCTCAGTCTTAGCCGGATTGAGTCTAAGCCAGCTGGAAGCCATCCAGTCACTGATTTTAGCCAGACAGCTGTTAAGCATGTCAACCACTCCTGATCTTCCAGGTGCAAAAGACAAATACAGTTGGGTAGTATCTGCATAGAAGTGAAACTCCACACTGTATTGTCGAATGATCTCACACAGGATCAGCATGTACACTGCGAATAACATCGGTGACAAGATCAAACCCTGAGGTACTCCGCATGATAGAAGCATTGGGAAGGAGGAGAAATTCCCCATCACCACCCGCTGCACTCTATCCGAAAGATACAACTCAGATCAGTTGATGACAGTACCAGCGAGTCCACAAAACTCACAGTCGGTCAAGAAGCACGATGTGAAATACAGCGTCAAAGGCTGAAGAGAGATTGAGGAGCACAAGAACTGACCAGTCTCCTCTATCTCTAGCCCTAAGCAGATCATTATGCACTCTCACTGGAGCAGTTTCAGTGCTGTGTCTGGCACAAAAACCCGACTGGAATGGCTCATAAATATCCAAGGACACCAGGTGATCCTGGAGCTGATGTGCCACCAATTTCTCAACAATCTTGCTCAAAAAATGGCAGGTTGGAGATCAGAGGGTAATTCGCCAGGGTGTCTGGGTTGTGGGATGATTTCTTTAGGAGGGGCTTCACCATTGCTTCTTTCAAAGCAACTGGGAAGACCCCCTCCACCATCAAGCACCTGGCAATTCTGGCGAACACCGGGAAAATGGCATCGGCACATCCCATTAAGAAACATGTTGGTGCCGGATCCAGTTCACAAAAGATGTGCTTCAGCTCTGAGATTACCTTAGTCACTACAGACACCTCCACTGGCCTAAACTCCCCCCAGGTAGCCTGAGTGCCTTGAACCTGCCAACTTGACCACTGCAGAGGCACAAGCCTCACTGGCAGAATCCCTGACCAGATGGTTGACACTCTGTCAGAGAAAAACAGAGCAAACTCTTCCCATCGAGTGGTTGAAAGAGGTTTTTTTGGCCAGAGACAGGCAGGATGTAAAAGCCTGTAAACTGTCTGAAACAGCTGAGATGGTCTGTTTTTCCCGGCAGCAATTACCCTGGACAGAAATACTTATGGGAAATTACCCCCTGGTACTAAACATAGTGAGAATGCAGGGCCAGCCTGTTGGCATCCAGCCAGGTCTTCCACCAGCAACACTTCAACTTCTGACCCCTGATCTTCATGAACTTGAGATCCCCATCAAACCAAGGGGATCTCAAGTGAGAGGATTTGGGTCATATACAAACTGGTGCAATGGCATCTAGAGCCTCTGTAACCACCATATTAGAGGTGGCCACCGCCTCTCCAGTGCCAATCACACATGCTACGTCAACCCTAGATTGGTCAGCTAATGCCAGTAGTCCCTCTGGGTCAACACCCTTTAAAAGATGATAGCTGACCATCTCCACAGGGAAAGGACTTTCAGGGTGGCCCCAAAGCTGAACTCTACAGTGCAGTGATCAGACCAAATGACCTGATCAGTCTTGATGTTATTAATCTCAAGACCCAGCTGGAATACTAGATCGAGTATGTGGCTATGTTGATGGGTAGCAGCAGTAACCACTTGTGACATGCCCAGTGATTGCATCAACTAGAGGAGGTCATAACCAAAACACGAGGATTCATTGTCGACTCAGGCTTTGAAGTACCCCAGATTAAACATCTGGGGGACTCCAACACCTGGTCAATGTCAAAGTCCGCTACCTCCTGCAGGAATTCCCCTTCCGCCCCAGGGGGTGGTAAACAAGGAGAATCCTGCAACCTGCACCTGCACCCCCACACTCGGTGACACACTCAAAAGATCGTGTGCTACCAACTGGGTGCACCGAGAAGCCCAGACTGGATTGAAAAACAATGGCCACTTCCCCACACATGTGATCCTTCCTCGGACAGTGCACCCCGGTATACCCAGTGGAGACGGCAGCCTCAAAAGCAGGGCCTGCTTTGTCACCCAGCCAGGTCTCCGTGATGCAAGCCAGGTTGACAGAAGAAATCAAGTCTGGAAAAATAGCGGTCTTGTTCCTCATCGACTTGGCATTGCAAAGCACTGCCCAAAGAGGATTATAGGGTGCAGCTGGTCCTCTAGCTACCAGCCCACTCAGTCCAGTGGGAACCCTGGGTACAGAGACCAAACACTTTGGGCCTCTCCCTAGGCTCTTTTTAAACCCAGGGCATCTCCTGCACTGGACAACCTCAGTGCTGCTCACCACCCCTTCTCAGCTGCCCTCAGCAATCAGTGAGTCAAATGCCTCCTAGTAATACTGACCTACCTGCAGCATCTTACTGCAATACCAGACACCAGGAGGTCGGCAAAGGGGTGAAGGTCATGAACCCGAGAGGCTGTGTGGGTGACGTGGGGAAAGGTATGGCATCAACACATCTCCTTCCTGGCATGACCAGTCCTGAGAGAGCACTAAAAAATGGTACAAGAGAGCAATGACAAAAAGAAACACTCAAATTAACAAACATCCTCACTCACTCACTCACTCACACTCATACTCACCCCTCAAACCCCAAACCATCCCCAAATTAAATGCCTAATAAAAGTTTCTTTCCTTCCAGGGAGTTCACAAACTAGTGAAGCAGTTCTGATAATACTTTAGCCCAAATGTCTTCAGTCCCAAAAAAGCACTCCCTCTCTCACTGAGCTGCCTCAATAGTGGAGAAGATTATGGAATCACTGCTTAAACAAAGGATAGTGGAACATCTTGAAGCCAGCAGAGCACAATATCCAAAACAGCATGGATTTACAGCAAGAAGGTCATGTCAAACAAATCTAATTGATTTCTTTGACTGGGTGACTAAGATTGTGGATCAGGGAGGAGCAGTGGATGTGGCCTACCTGGATTTCAGTAAGGCCTTCGATACGGTTCCACTTAGAAGACTTGTGAACAAGCTGGGCAGCCTGAGAGTGGGTCATAAGGTGGTAAACTGGGTTAGGAACTTGTTGAGTGATAGAAGACAGAGGGTTGTGGTAAATGGTGGTCAATCTGAGGAAAGAAGAGTGACCAGCGGGTGCCACAGGGATCAGTACTGGGCCCAGTCCTGTTTATTGTCTTCATAAGTAACATTGCAGAGGGGCTGGAGGGGAAGATGTGCTTCTTTGTGGATCACACTAAGATCTGCAACAGGGTGGACACTCTGAGAGGGGTGGGAAAAATGAGGAGGGACCTAGGTAAACTGGAGGAATGGTCCAGAGAGTGACAGCTGAGATTTAATGTGAAAAAGTGCAAAATCATGCATTTGAGGAGCAGGAACCCAGGGTAGGATTACATGATGGGGGAAGGGAGAAACTGATGATCACCAAACAGGAAAAGGATTTGGGGGTAATCAAATCTGATGACCTAAAGGTGGCCAAACAATGTGCCAAGGATGTGGGGAGAGCCAGTGGGATGCTGGGCTACATAGGGAGAGGTATCTCCAGTAGAAAGAAGGAGGTGGTGTTGCCACTGTACATTTTATTGGTGAGGCCTCATTTGGAATTCTGTGTCCAGTTGTGAAGGCCACATCTCTGTAAGGATGTAGACAGGGTGGAGGCAGTTCAAAGAAGGGCAACAAAGATGATGCACGGCCTGCACCAAAAGTCATATGAGGAGAGACTGGGAGATCTCAATATGCATACCCTGGAGGAGAGGAGAGAAGAGAAAGAGGAGATATGAAAGAAACCTTCAAATATCTAACAGGCATAAATAATGTACCAGAGAGCAGCATCTTTCAGAAAAGGAGATGTCCAGGAATAAGGGGGCATGACATGAGGTTGGAAGGGGGTAGACTAAGGGGTAGCATGAGGAAGTATTTCTTCACAGAAAGGGAGGTGGATGCATGGAATAGACTCACAGTGGAGGTGGTGGAGGTAAACACAGTGTGGGGATTCAGGCATGCATGGGACAGGCATAGAAGAACCCCAGCAATAGGAACATGGAGGTAAAGCCGGAGATTCAGTAGGGTCTGTGGCTTTTATGGTAGGCAAGGAAAATGGGCAGACTAGATGGGCCTAGCAGTCCTTATCTGCCATGAATTTCTATGTTTCTATGTTTCAGTTGCGCATAATTATGATTTGCCTTGCATTTCACAATTTCTTTTTAACGGGATTTATGAGATGCGGTGATAAGATGGCTATGCTGACAATTTGGTCACTGTTATTATACACCTGGGCCCTGTGCTTCCACACCTACGTACATATGTGCATTTACAGAGGGATTGGAGTGCAGGGTCCTTTGGACCCTGAACTCCCACAGTAAAATAAGGATACTACTATGCTATTCCAAAAAGTAAGGAAATTCCTTGCAAAGAACTCCATTAATGCATCAGTTAGGGTCCCTATTACAGCAACAAAAGTAAGGAAATTCGGTGTTAGGGTTCTCAACCCTACCACCCCACCCACCCACCCTTCACCCTCCACACACCAACAAGCATTGGGTGTGCCTTAGAATCATTGGACCTAACTCTCACTCCATTCTCCTATACTGTAACATCTCAGCTTCCTTGCATATGGAATAGGGTGAGAGTTATGCCTGACCCTTAGAGCTCACCTCCACCCTCGGTTTCCAAACCTAAAATTCCATCCCCACCCTGCATGCAGGAACCCTAAAGCTAACCCATTCTATGAGTAGGTAAGCTAAGATGAGTACAGTATAAGAGAATGGGGTGAACATTAGGGTTTACAACCTCCAGGCACACCCCTCACGTCTATTCCTGCATGCAAGGTGGGGGTGGGGTCTTAGGGTTGGAAACCAAGGGTGGGGGTGGGCTCTTAGGGTTGGGAACCTTACTTTGTACGCTGGAACCATAATGGTTCATTAACAAAGTTTTTTGCAGAGATTTTCCTTACTTTTTGAAAACCAGATGTATTTTTTTTAAGTACAGTATTAGCCATTGCTAAGCTATTTAAACCACAAATGGTAGTGAGAAAGAAATTCTGTCACCCACTTGGATTTGAATCCATGCTCCCGGAATACCGTCCCTGTATTCTTAACCACTATGCTATGGCTCACATGGCAGGGCCTGTTGTTTCCCCTTGACACACATTCTTTCTCTGTTGTTGTGCAATCCTGCAGCTAGGAACAAAGATGACAACCATATGTTTTTATTGCAGTGTTAGCCACTGCTAAGCAATTTAAATCACAAATTGTAGTGAGAAAGAAATAATGTGACCACTAGGATTTGAACCCAGACCCCCCGATCACCTTCCTGGTACTCATAACCACTAAACTATGGCTCACATTCTGGTCTTGTGTTTTCCTTGGACACACATTCTTTCTCTGGTGTTGCAAAATCTTGCAACTAGGAGCAAAGTTGACAACCAAATGTTTTTTTTTCCACTGCTAAACAATTTAGATCACAAATTGTAGTGAGCAAGAGCTATAAAAAGGTAATTCTACAATTTCTGCTGGATTCTTTGAAGTTTGTCTCTGAAGGGCACTCCACCCACAGTTATTGTGTTGACTTTCCTGGCCTTGTGCAAGGAGGAGGTAAGTAGCATATTTCCTGGTTTCTGTCTGGTAAAAACCTGGTGGTGGCGTTGAACTAGATGTCCCTGGTGAGGGGAATTTTGTCACATGTCATTATTTATTGTCAAGCAGTGCATAAGCTGGGTTGCACTGTGATTTTAGTGTTTTACCTGTTTGTTCTATTGTTTTTATCTGTACAGCACTTTGATTACTTGAATTGTGCTATATAAAGAATATTATTATTAATATTTAAATTGCTTAGCAGTGGCTAATACTGCACTAAAAAAAAAAATATCTGATTGACATCTTTGTTCCTAGCTGCAGGATTGCACAATGCCAGAGAGAGAATGTGTGTCCAGGGAAAACATGGGCCCAGCCATGTGAGCCATGGCTTAGTGGTTAAGAGCACTGGGAAAGTATTACTAGGGCCGGGGTTTAAATCCAAGTGGGTCACTTAATTTTTAGAAAGTATAATCGTAGGGAACCCTAATAGTGTATTAAAGTTTTTTTCAGATAATTTCCTTACTCTTTCAGAAAGTACAACTGTAGCCTTATTTGCTTGTGGGAGCTGCAGATGACTGACAAGGGTTCTCTGCAGGTGGTGGAACCACACTGCCAGGCACCTGAGATATGGCTGCCATTTGGCTTCATATCCCACATCATGATGGATGGCCTTAGATAGGTGCTCCAGGAAAGCAATTTGGGTGGGAGGGATATCTGACTGTTTCCATTTTATTAGTGTAGGGTATTTAACCTGCAATATAGCCACCAGAAACCAGTGTTGATTGCAGATTGAGATGTCCAATAGTGGAGATGTTCTACTAGAGCGCTATGCCTGGGGAATGCAGGATAGGGATGTGTTAAAGTGTTCTACAGTCCTCCAGAACCCCTTTCTAGAATGGACGTCCCCAGAGAATGTGGAGTACAGTAGGTCAGCATAATCCTGGACACATCAACAGTGAATGTGATGTGCAAGCCCCGTACTGAAGAGCATCAAGGAGGTATTTTACCATTGATGGCAATTTGTTTAAATTCATATTTTATTGAGTTTTCAATATTTTCATATACATACAGATTAGTGAAGTAATATTAAATAAAGAGAGGAAAAGAAAAACATTTCCATAAGTAGTTCATCATCTGAATATACACAGAGAGTGTGAAGTCTAGGCATTGTGAGGGTGGGGATGGGGGAAGAGGACAGCGAGGACAATGAGGGACCATTTTCTTTTTTTCAGGGACAAAAAAAATAGACATCAAGAGATGGTTTTCTTCTTAACAGGAAAAAATGTAATAAATATTTGGGGACGCTGGAAGTGGGCTCCCAGTGTCCCACACTACTGGGGGGCCTTCCATTGCCAACATGGGGATTTGACCCCCCCAATGTCGGCAAACAATAAGTGAAGGGACTTGGGGGAGGCCATCTGACACCAAGAAGTGGGCATCCCAGTGTCAGATTATATTAATAAAATAAATTATGACAATGGCAGGATGGGGGGTGCCACTAGACACCAGGTCGTGATAAGGGGGGGTGCAACAAGACACCAGGGATAAGGGACAATGATCAGTGGGTGGGGGGTGTCACTAGACTCCAGGGAAAACAGTAGGTTACAGAGAAATCTGCAGCCAGCAGCACAAGTTACAGCTGTGGCTGCTGAAGTCAAGAAAGTCCCACTGTTCTCATACAGAGAATGCAGCAGAAGTGGTCCTCTCGCTAACCTCAGCCCACATAAGGTGTTTCTGGGCACAATGTAAAAAAAAAACTTATCAAAATGTAGCTAAATGGATACTACACATCGTAGGGTGTAGTGAGGCTACTTTTTTTTAGACCACCTTTCTTTTCTTGTCTAAAGTCTGCTGCAGCAGCACCTTCTTGTTTTTCCTTTCTCTTTGTTCTGCATTTTTACATTCCCCCTTTTCCAATTAGGCCACCTTAAAAAGATTCTAAAATTCTATCCCTGTTTGCTGTATGGGTCCTGAAAGAGAGGTCTGCCTGCCCAAAGTGTCCCTTTTGCTCATAGGAAAACCCTATTTAAAGTCATACACAAAAACATATTAATTTTGGTTTCCCCGAATGGCTACTGTCCACAATGTAGCCTTGAAATAAATGTGGTTTTGAATGGTACAAATGCTGCAGGTCTGGCTGAGTGCTGGTTGCGCTTCCATTCTATAAAAGCAATTAGGAAGGAATGGTACTTCCTTACCTGAAATGTGCAGAAAAGGTTTAGAAAGCATTAGGCACACTTCACGTAGCTTTGTGCCATTCACGAGTACTGCTCGATGATGCGCACATTCGAGCAGTAGCGCTTGTTTGGTTTGGTTGTTTTTCTCTGCCCTTTGCCTTAGTGACCAGTGCCCAGTCTTCGTGCAGGATACTATTGGGTGCAGGACTTAACAGAGGGCATAAATAATGAAATAGCATGGAGAATGTAGGTAAAGCTCCTTTCTTTTTTTGACTTATTCTTTTGAGTTGCTACTGACTGCTACAGTACAGGAAGCTGCTGAAAATCATCCAGAATTAGTTTTACCGCTAGTCCTGGGTACTGTCTCAGGGTTCAAAAGTGCAAATGAATTTAGAAGAAACACAGGCAGGCAAACAGGCACATTTACTCCTTGCGTTCTGGGTTTGTGCTTTTGCTCCTAATAAAAATGTTTATGCTTAGGTTTTATTAATGAAACTGAACTGTACTGTATTTACTGCTAATATTAAACAGTTGACAGAAAAGTTGACCGAGTAGATAGACATGAGACAGTGTTATTTTCTTTAGCTGAAGAGATAGAATTGTTTTGCTACTGTTTGCTTTTGTTATGGTTTGCCACCTAGCCTGCAGTTTGAATATAAATAGTGACTAATACCCTGTGTGTAAAATTGCCTACCATAGTTGCAGAGCCTCTTCCTTGAGCTCCCCAGTGTTTCTAAGCACTGGCTGGCCCTAATCCACCTCATTAAATACTGGTTAGTTCAAGGGGAGGGGCTTGCAACTAGGAGGTAATGTGAAAAAGAAAAATAGGATTATTATATTTGATTCAGTGTTCATTGTTGTACATATTAGTGATAAAGAAATATATTTTTGTATATATTGTATTAAAATAGTAGCTATTAAGAAACTTCAAAATTTGGGAAGGATAGTGGGCAGGGTTTCAGGAAACACCTGACCTCCACTAGTATAAAAAAATCACCTTTCTTCCACTTCACATGAGTGGAAAGGTTAGTAGATTACTGACCTATTGCGATGTGCTCTAGCTGTTTTCCTGGAGTAGTTTTGGATGTATTATGATTTAAGTTTTCTGTTCTTTATTTTTGCCATGCCAAGTCCGTGTTTAATTATATTCTTGTTTAAGTTTTGCTGGACTTTAATAAATTTATTGCCTGGCTTCTGTCTGGCTCTTCAGCAAAATCTTGTCTCTACGTCCATCAGTTTCCACAATTCCATAACACTACATTTACATGTTTTCTTTATTTTTGGTCTCTCACTAATGGGAAAACAATATGGCAGACACAACAGAGCTGTGCAAAAATACAGCAGGCTATATGTGACCCTACATGCGAAGAGACAATAGGTCCTGCGAAAACAAAGGGAGCTCTGTGGAAACAAACTAGAATCTATGTGACCCTCCGTGTAAAAATGTGTGTGAAAATACCAGCTCCTGCAATAACCAAAGTATTTTGTGTGTGAAAATACTAGCTCCTGTGATAAATAAAATACTTTTGTGCCTGACATATACATTGTCTTATATGAAATAATGAGAAATGTAAAAATTTAATAACTTAAATGGATGAATATTTTTTCACCAAACCTTCAAAAGGCACGTCTGTGAGGCAAAGGTGTCCTACTCTGAAAAGTTCAGACCACAACCTAAAGCCATTTCTGAGATACAGCTGGCAAAGAAATGGTAAATTTAGGATTTTATGACACTCTGTATCTCAAACACCACACAATGGATTCACCCAAAATTTTCACATCAAAAGAGCTTCCCCAAGAGATTCTGCATGCCAAATGTTGTGTAAATCTTTTGAATGGTTCCAGTGTTATTAAGTATCAAACATTTGGCTTTAACATAGAAGTGTGCACTCAACTCTAACTATGGTGGTGCTACCGTGCTACTATAATCTCTCTCTCTCTCTCTCTCTCTCTCTCTCTCTTATATATATATATATATATAATGGGTAAGGGTGGTATACAAGGATATATACCCATCAAGGGCGCTAATTAGGGCTTGAAGGCCACAAGCCCTCAAGATAGGCATACTTCTGAGTGTTCCACCCTTACCCATTGTTTGCTGTATATAATACATTAGGATGGTTATTGATATGGAGATTGCATTTGTGATCATGTTATGGCACCTGAACGTCCCGTGCAGCAAAGAGAGAATGGTGTGTAGTGAGTGCAGGTACTGTAGAAGTTTGGGAGATTTTGGGGTCTGGGTGAGTTCTGTGTGCCTTTTTTCCAGGTTCTTTTGCAGCTTGTTAATTGATTTGACTAGATTCATAATGCTGAGTTAACTGTGTTATTAGTGCTATCTCACAGGGTTTAATGTAGTGCAGCTGTGTACTTTTTATTAGTGCAGGTATATAGCTGCAATTGATTGATTAGTGTAGGTACACAGTTTTAATTAGTGCAGGTATATAACTGTAATTTATTGATTAGTGCAATTATATAGCTTTGATTGATAAACTAGTCATATGTACCTGTATATAGTAAAATAAATGTTGGCCTTTTCTACGGGGAAAGTTCCCATCCATGTAATTTATTCTTTGCAACAAACTTAATTAATGTACTAGTTAGGGTTAAAGTGGCAAAAGTAGGGAAATGTGGTGCCAGGATTTCCAACCTTAATAACCCAGGTCGCATCTGGAAACGAGCGGTCCCCGCTCAGAATGCTCATCTGGTAAATCTCTTAAATAAATAAATAAATAAATAAAAACCCCACCCTGCATGCAGAAGCAGGCGCGGGGTGTTCCTTGTCATTGCCAGCCCTAATGCTCTTCCCAATCCATGAGTAAGTAAGCTGAGATGGGTACAGTGTATGAGAATGGGGTGAAGCATTAGGGTTGATAATGGCAAGGCACACCCCGTGCCTGCTGCTGCCTGAAGGGTGGGGGTGGGGTGTTAGGGTTGGAAACCCTAATATCACATTCCACTAATTTTGTCACTTTAACCTTAACTAGTACATTAACAAAGTTTTTTGAAAAGAATTTCCTTACTTTTTGAGAAAGCATAATTGTATTCTTACTTTCCTGTGAAATTGAAGGGCCCTCTGGGTTCTTTGCTCCCATCACTCTATGATCATATCCTTATTTTTATGTGGGAGTACAGGGCCCAGTCCATAATGGTATCCTGCACTCCCATCCATGCATTCTTTTTCAGATACAGTAGTGGTATTCTTATTTGCCTGTGGGAGCGCAGAGCCCTTTGGGTCCTGTGCTCCCATCCCATAGTGCACAGTGTCAAAAAACACCTCATATTGCAATCTTATCTTATATAAAACACAGCAACATTTGAAAGCTGTGTAACTTGACACAAAGTTACTATATTTCCTTGAAACCACCAAAAGGCACATCGGTAGCACAAGCCCCTTCTACTCAGAAAATTTCACAGCAAAATTGAAAACCATTTCTTAACACCATAGTGACAAATAAATGGCTCCATAAACCTCCCAGTACAATGTTATCCTATGGGAAATCAACTCAAATTTAAATCCACAGAACTCCAAGCCAAGTGAATATATTTTCACCAAACCAGCAAAAGACACACCGTGGTGGAGCCTTTTCTACCCTGAAAGTTTCAGTCCAAATTCCAAACCATTTCTTTGCTATGAAGTGATAAAGAAACAGCTATATAACATTTATTTTTTCACAAATTGCAAAACAGAATCCGGTTTCGCAAATCCTTTTTCACAATTTGTGGTAAAAAAAAATCCTTTTTCGCAAATTGCAAAAAGGGATCCTGTTTCCTGGTAAAAAGTTTCAAAGATTTGTGAACCAGGATTTCTGAGGTTAAAAAACCTGCATTTCTCACAAAGTAATCAAAAAACTAACCCCAGAATGCAATTCGAAAGGCCCCGATTAGGTAAACACAACAGTGGGTGTTTACCAAAGGCCTCTATTAGTTTTGAAATTTAAGTCTGTTTCCCTCGCTAACCAAAAACAAGATGGTTGCAACACAAACTAGGATTCTGCATTTGCGATCAAGAATCCTGTTTCAAGCCTCACGTTTAACTTTTCCCATAGGAAATAATGGGAAACTTTAAAATTTGATAACTTTGGAATGTAATAATATCTTTCACCAAACCTTCAAAAGGCACCACTGTGACCCAATACCTATATACCCTAAACATTTCAGACCAAAATTCCATACCATTTTTACACAATGTGGTGACAAAGAATTTGACAAAAAATGGTAATTTATACATTGTTTGAGTCTCCATATCTCCGCACTTGCATATCCAAATGGAATGAAACTTACTACATCATGAGATCTGTTGTACTTGATGGTTCTTGCCAAATTTAATGCAAATCGCTTCAACAGTTACAAAGTTATTAAAACACAACATTTTCAGTTTAACATAGGAGCGAAGAATGAATTTGACAAAAAATGGTAATTCACACAATTTTAAGACTCCATATCTCCATATCTCCGCAACTGCACATCCAACTGGAACACAGCTTGTCACATCAAGAGATCATTGGTCCCTGATTGTGCATGCCAACTGTCATGCAATCCATGTGAACGGCTGCAAAGTTATTAAAGTGCAAATTGCAATCAAGAATCCTTTTTGCAATCAAGAATCTTATTTCGAGCCTTACATCTAAATTTTTCCACAGGAAATAATGGGAAACTTTAAAATTTTATAACTTTTGAACAGATTAATACTTTTTCACCAGACCTACATACCCTAAAAATTTCAGACCAAATGTCCAAGCCATTTCTGAGAAGCACGGTGACAAAGAATTTAACAAAATGTGGCAATTATTTATTTTTTTTGACACTCTGTATCTTCACACCCATGCAACCGACTGGAATGAAACTTCCCACATCCAGAGATCTTTGCTCTCTGATGGCACATGCAAACTTTCATGAGAATCAGTTATTAAAGTCCAACCTTTTGAGTTTAACATAGACGTGACTGTTGAACCCTAACTATAGGGGTGCGACAGTGCCCCCATAATATATTTATGAATATATATCTCTCTCTAGATATATATAGATCACAATATCATTTATTAATGAGATACTCCAGAGACCAGTACCAGTAATCCTGAACCTAAGCATGACAGTAGATTCCTGAACTGAATGGTGTCAGGAAGTTTATACACACAGGTGGAGGCAAACTTTGTGCTGCTTGAGGTGGCATGATGGTGGCACTTGTGTATTGTTATTATGAACATTGTGCCATGGATACATTTTTATTGGGCATTTTTACAATTTATAAAAACAGAAACAGTGAGCCTGATAAAGTGGCAGAACAATGAAACATCACCCCCTTTTGCTTGAGTGAATTAAGACAATAGACATTTAATATTGTAACTTTATGTTGTGTTCATCCAGCATTCTTTTCTACTTTTTGACATGACTGTTATTACTGGATGACCCAACTGGAAACAGCAAATGTCTCCTTCAAGAGAGGGGCATCCTTGAATTAACCCCTTTTTTACAGCAAGAGAGCTTGTCCCTGAGACTATGCATGCAAAATTTTGTGCAAATCTGTTGAATGGTTGCAAAGGTTTTAAACTGCAAAGTCTGGGGTTTAACATAGACTCCCCTGCTCAACTCTATCTATAGTGGCACTACTGCACCACTGTATATATATATATATATATATATATGTATGTATGTATGTCATTAGCATTACACCATAGGGGCCAGATATTCAAAACCTTGCACTGGGTGCAAACCATTTCTGCAGGGTTACTGCTGGGTTTGCATGGGTCAGCTATATTCAAAAGGTCAAATAGCATGAGCAAACTGCATTAGCACTGTCAAAAGTATAATGTATGCAAGGGAAAAACTGAGGAGGTATGTACATGAATACAGGCGCAATGCTATATTCAGCGCATTAGCGCTGCACAAAGTGTTTTTGCGCAACTTAGTGCACCACTTTGCGCGGTGCAAATTACCACCCAGGAAAAGGTAGTCTTAACTCTAGGTGAACCAGCTTTATGTGACTTTGTGGTTTTGCGTGGCTTTGCATGACTTTTGTGTGGCTTCGCATGACCCTAACCAGTAAATATTTAACATAGAAAGAAATCAGACATGGAAGTAACATGCTGCACATGGATGGCACCTTCTATGATGCCATTATCTGCCATTGGTCCCCGCCATTCCAGGCAGTAAGTGATGACTGGACACCCACTGGATATCATAGCAGTGTGTTCATACAGCACACACCTGCAGACCACCCTTCAGTGGACACCAACATAATCCAGCACACACATGCAGCATTGGGGGCATGTAGGGTGTTGAGGGGAGGGTGTACAGGTGGAATGTCTGCACCACATACTGGGTGTAGCCACAAGGCTGGGACAAGCCATGCAGTACAAATTATCCAGTGTTGGGATTACCCCAACACCATTGTGCCTGTCCGATGGTATGTGCACCCTCAGCCACATACCACACATCTGTACAGACACCACAGCACACACAGCCAGCCATGTTTATGTCACTGTGAGTATCCCATGCCAGTGGTGCAGCATCTTTAGGTCTCACAACAGCATAACAGTAATGTCCACTGTCAGTACACACCTGCAAGTTGGGCCTGTCACTGTGTGAAATGCAGCAGTCATTGATGCCCCACATGCCATAGGCATTGCTGTTTTCCTCACACTACTGGCTCCCTTGTTACTGTAGTGTCTGCTGTGCACTGTAGGAAGAACTATAGTTTGACAGTTGCATGTAGCACCACCACCTGTGCATGTCCCATGTAGTCCCCGGGACACAATATTGGTTGTGTACAAATGTAGCCTGCAGCTACCACCATGCACTTCCAGACTGACCTACAGGTGGAGCTGTAGGACCCTGCAATAGCGCTGGGCAAACTGCATGCAAATCAGGACATAATGAGATGCTAATCTAAATGTTTGCCCACAGACTGCCTAAATAGGCTCATTTGCACATCACTTTTGAATATAGCAAATTTTTGCCATTGACAAACGTGATAGCGTCAGGCAAATGGCTTAGCTCCATGCAAAATCTGTGCAAATGTGTCTGCACTGTGCAAACATTCCAGAAACATGGTAAATTTCTGCAGAATTTGACATGCACTGGTTCTTGCAGCTTTAATGAATCCACTCCTTTGCTATCACACACATTGGCCACATAGTTCTCCTCTACCTTCCTTCACATTGCTGTGCACTGGGCTGCTGTTGTGGTTTATACTTCCTGGTTTCTATATTCAGAGTTGTCTTATTTCTCGGGCTATTTTAGCCCTGCACTCCCAGTCCAGTTTGCCCAGCTTCCTTAGCACACTATATTCAGCAGGTTTAGCACCAGGTCTATCCCTTTTAAATATAACAGGCTATTGGGTCTGGGTTAATTTAGCACGGCGGGTAGTGCTAATTTAGACCCAGGACAAAGTTTTAAATATCAGGCCCTGGCTGCTTTGTCAACAGCTGTCATATCTAAGTAATCTGTGCATCAGTGGTGTTACTGTTCAGTTGTGTACTTGTTGATCTATTAGTTTTTTGTAGCTAATTCTAAATGTTTGGTATATAAATCAGCCACAGTCAGCCACGTCTGTCAGAGCTGCAGACAAAGTAATGTGATGTGTGATGTGTCTGTGTAACTTTGCTAATTTTAAGATCCAACATCAGTCCAGTAGTGTGCAAACAGTGTGGCACATTGTGCCATGCAAATAGTATTACTTCATAATTTCTACATGCTATTGTTATAATAGTTCTGCACTTAAGAAGCAATGTAGCTGTACTGTAAACATTCAACAATGGCTTGTAAGACTATATTATTTTCTAGTGTCAGTGTGCAGTGTGTATCTGCAGTCACTCAGTTCAGTGTCAACCCTGCTCTACCCACACTAAATGTATTTTATTTGAAGTATGCAGAAGAATTAAATCAGAATAACTGCAACTTGTATGAGTACAGATAATATAGACTTCTTCAGAGTCTACTGATATCTTTTATCTTATGACAGTGGTAGATTGCTGTAGATAACATGCATTCAGTTTGTTGACTGTAGTTGTCAAATAATTGAACAAGTAAGTAGCAAACAGACAAAACATAAGCTGGAAAGCTGCAACAGGCTGTAAACTGTATAAATTCAATCAGCAATCTAACACAGAAATAGAATAAAAAAACATTATTTTTGTTTTCAAAGCAATGGAATGTTCGTCCCTTAACATGGCTGAAAAAGAAACAGTAGATACTGAAGCTGCACAACCTGAGACATCTCAAATTGGTTGATACTTCTGTTCTTCTTCATCCTCCTTATTAACCCCTAAGATTATTACTGAGTCCTTACCGTCACAGAGCAAGACAGTCAGTTTTTCCAAAACTGATATTTGGGAGAGATTTTTACTGTGAAAGCTGAAAAGGGTAAAAATCTTTCTATTCAGTGTAAAGTCTGTGTGTTGAAAGTAAAGCTTTTACTAACATGAACAAATAGTATGTTGAACTTGAAGAGACATATGTAATTCTTCCATCCAGCATCATTAGAGAAGTTCAAAAAGTTATGCAGCAGTAGAAGTGATAGTCCATCAGCCATGAACAGCCCTGTTCAGACAAGGATATTGGAAGAGAAATAAGGGGTAGAAGATGAACTCTCCAGCTCAGGCAGCAGTAGTACTTCATTGCCAATGGCATCCTCATCATTTGTATGTCAATCAAACACTGACACCTCTACCACAAATGACAGTACAGCGACACACTGACAGGTCATTGTAATGACACTGTGGGACCCTGGCACTGCTTTCTAGGGGTCTTGCAACCCCTCCCTGAATCAACTCCAACTTGGAGTTGATTATATTAATTATGGAGGGTGTGGGGGCAGAACTGCCCCTAGCACTGGTGGTTCAGGGGGCAAAGCCTCCCGAATGAAAAAAAAAGTGTTTTCAGACAGATTAATGCTGACCGCAATTGTGGTCAACATAAATCCATCACTGTAATGTTGATCAATAAACTATTTGTTGAACCAGTGTCATGGAGCCCTCATCATTCTGCAAGATGCAAAAATGTTTTCTCCAACAGCAATTATTTTAATCTACAAAGAGTTCACTTACCAGTCAATCTCAGATTGATGAGCTTATTACATGGTTTGTAATTGAAGATCTTCAGTCTCTCAATGTTGGTGAAGAGCCTTCGTTTGTCATGTTATACTGGTCTACAACTCAACAAAAAAGTAATGACTTGAAGACATAGAAACATAGAAGGTGTCAGCAGATAAGGACTTCTTGTCCCATCTAGTCTGCCCTAGTTGCTCTATCCACTCACTATTTACTATCTAGTCTATCACCATGACCAAATCTGCCAGTGGTTCCCCCTTTTTTACTTCTACAATCTCACTGCGTCTCTACCATGCTTTCTTGAATCCTATAATTGTTTCCAACCCACTCCCTCTGCCAGAAGTCTGTTCCAGTCATCCACCACTCTTTCTGTGAAGAAGTTTTTTCTTATATTTCCTCAGAATCTCCCTCCTTCTAATTTCATAGCATGCTCCCTTGTTCTTGAGCATCTTTTCTTTTGAAAACTGTTACCTTCCTGTAACTGATTTTTCCCCTGTGATGTATTTGTATGTTTTTGTCATGTCACCCCTCCTCCTTCTATGCTCCAGTGAGTACACGTTCAGTTCATTAAGCCTTTCCTCATAGGCTTTACTGATGCATGCCCTGTACCACTTTGGTTGCCCTACTCTGAACCACCTCCACCCTAGCTATGTCCTTTTGAAGGTAGGACCTAGAGAACAGGACACAGTATTCAAGGTGTGATCTCACCAGTGATCTATACATGGTTATTATCATCTCCCTCCTTCTGCTGGTGCTGTCCCTGCCTATGCATTCCAGCACCCTGCTAACCTTTCCCACTGCCTTATTGCACTGTTTTGCAACCTTTAGATCATCTGCAATAATCACCTCAGGTCACTTTCCAGCTCTGTGACTGTCAATGTTTCCATCCCCCCCATGTGTATGTGAAAAACACTGACAGATCAAATAGTTAAAATGTACCAAAACATGAAGATGAATCTGATATCTAAATTCAGCAATATCAGCCATACTGTATATGCACTACTGCAGACATTTGGAATGCATATAACAGGAGCTAACTATGTGTAACAGCACATTGGATTGATCCGAAAATATTGACTAGAAAGTTAGCAACAGTGGTGTGTGTGTGTGTGTGTGTGTGAGTAAAAGGAAGACACATGTACGATGTTATTGTAAAACAAACTTGATCAAAAGTTCACCTCAAATATTACATCTGGAGGAAGGTTGTTAAAACTGTGACTGACAACAAGTCAAAATTTGTTAAAGTATTTAAGGAGTTTGTCAGTAATAATAGCACACCCATCAGTTTCACAGACAGGATTCTGAGTTATGATGACCACCATAACCAGCAGCAAGGGGGAGGCTGCAGCTGTGCCAGTGAAGATGATGTTGATGCAGTCAGAGATGTAATGACCTTCGCTGACATATGCAGAATTCTGGATGATGCAGATGAAGACATGGAGGAGACCTTCAAACTTCCTTCACATAAGTGATGTGCAGCACATACCCTGACCTTAATAGCTGTGCAACATATAGACTATGCTACTGCAAATACTGCATACAAGAAAATCTACTGTGGCACACTAGCAAAATGGTCATCCATTTAGAATAAAGTTCACTGTAGTATACAAACAAGTGAAACTGTTTCTGGCAAAATTGGTACTAAGCTCATTATCCCCAAGGTGGAAGTCTTACTACAGAGCTGTAGGAAAAATAAGATCAATAGTTCAAAAAGCTGAAACTGATCTGCATAACATTTCTGATGAACTTGGTCTAGTAAGGTTTAGAACAACTGAAAGGGTGGAGTACTGCAAAATAATACAGTATCTTACAAAATCATTAGATATTCTAAACAAAATGTGACATGGGATGTCATCTTCCAGCACTGATGGCATTGAAAAAGATATTGCTTGTTATTGGACCACATTTGCTTTATGCCAGTTCTCTTCTTGATGCCACTATGAGAGCTGTGGACACTCACTTTGGTGACAGTTTTGAACAGAGGGAGTTAATTCTGTCAGGCATCATGTTACCACAATTTTGCATTTGGTAGATTGCCAGTGAACATGAAGCCCATGTATCTATAAGCATGCTTGAAAATCAATTGCTGTCACATCAAGAAGCTCTTGTTCAAGGATGTCCATCATCTGAAGGCAGTCTTGATGATGATGATTTCTTCAAATTCAAAGAAAATCAACAGCCTACTGTAGCCTTGGTGGAGTTCTTCATGAGTGTGAGCAGTATCTCAAAGACTCAAATACAACAGTAGACATTTAAGAAACATTCCTGACAATAAAGAAAACATTCCTCATTTACACTATCCTCACATGAGAGGTGGTGTGAGCTCTTGTCTTAAGAACTAATACTAGCAACTGAGTGAGTGGAATGGCATGCTCCTTGTCTGTCTGTGTGTGAAACTACCTTGTGTGACAGCTGACAGTGTGCAGAGGTGTTGAGTTACAGTCCATGCTCTAATAGAGGAACTGCAAGCCAGGATGCTGCTATCTGCACTAACAGCATTTTCTTTTAAAGGGGTGTATTTGTTGTAAGGGGATCTCCTGTTGTCTTTGAGAGACCTGTCAAGGCACAAGGGGGTCAATCAAGTGGAAAGGCTAGCTTGGGGCAGGCAGAGTAAGAGGTCACATGACCTACTTACTTCTGCATTCCTGTGGGTATATAACTCACCCTGGTGTGAGCGGGGTGAGTAAGAGTGGGGCATGTGCCCTGTCATCACACATGAAGACATGCACTAAGACACATGCAGCACATTTGTGCATATCTGCAGTGTCAGCAGTGGAAGAGGGGAAGAGGGGAGAAGAGACACAGCGGCTACCAGAAGTATCAAGGTACTGGTAATAGGGGGGACTGTCTGCAGACCAATTGATAGTAGATGCAAGGATAGCTAAGGAGGAATAATATAGACACAGTTGATGTATTAGAAGCTGAGAGAGGAAAATACAAGATGGATGCAAATGTGGTGAAACTGGAAGGGGGAACATTAGGCTTAAGATGTCTTGTTTGTAGAAAAATCAGCACCGAAGTTGCTAAGGAGGTGTTGATTTTCATATGAGATGAGTGTCATCTGATAAAAAAATTGGAAAGGAAACTGCTTGAAGCAGAAATTAAATTAGTAACAATACAACAGAATAGGTTATTATAAGAGTCTGAGGAGTGTGATGCGTGGGATTAAAGATGACTTCAGTCAGGAGCTGCAAATCAAAGAAACCATTTATTTTAACAAAAATTCATGAAATGGACTGTACGTCAAATAAACATAAACAGAAAAACATAAGAAGGCTTTCGTTACATACACTAGAATTAGCTAGTGTCTAGCTTGCTGGGAACAGCACACATCTGAACCTCACAGTTCCAGCTAAGAAAATGAGAAAATGCATTCAATATATATCTGAGGATTGGGTAAGGAGCCTCAGACTCCTCCCTCTCTGACATTTTTAACATCAAATATCATAAAACAAATTTATTATTATGATTTGAGACATTATGCATTATAACATTCCTTTGGTAGTTCTTTTTAGGAACAAGAAACCAAATAATTCCCTGTAAATCAAGAAAGCAAGAAAAGGCTTCAGATGACACTCCATCCCCTTAGTGATCTTCCATAAAAAGAGGAGGGGAAAGGCCAGCTGACACTATAGGGAAAGATCCTAAGCAGGCAGGAGTTCTTTATGGAACTTTTCACGTGTAACTTCATCTTTAAATAGAAACAGGTACAGCACATCTTTAACCTACATTATATTTCAATAGTGCAGAAAGAAAATAAAGTATCCATGTCATACTGTAACTCTTTTAGAAAACGTAAAAATTGTCCTGCATGCAAACACTTTAATTTCTCGGAAAAGCAGCAACTTACAGAAAGGACAGGAGTTGGACCCACTTTTACCTTATTTCAAGCACAGCTTAACAGCAGAAGTCATAGCATTACCTTAATAAGGCTGAACCAAAATAGAGACTGGAAATTAAACCCATAGCCTAATGCTATATCAGAGTGAAGGAATTGGGGCTTAGATCCATCTACCTAAAGTACAACCCTCGTGTGGTTAAGTGAGTCAAGGCACACTCGCACCACGACTTAAACTTTACATACCAGTCATTTTACCTAATGACGGGAGGGGTATTCTTTTAAACCATTTCTTCAAGCCCCACAACCTCTAATTTATTAGAAACAAACAAAACAAATTGAAATAAACAGCATGCCATAGCAAACCATGGTAGCGCTAAGCCCAGAGCTTTTTTTATACTACAGAATTAATAACGTCTCCTACGCCTTTATTGAAATGCTTCTCTGTCTGCTTCAGGAACAGGGGTGAACATGAATGACTAAACAGGAGAGGGAATTAGAGATTTAAGGATAGATAAGACACTTTACAGGTGGCCATCCTGAAAGTGAGGAAAAATATAGGTTTAGACAATACAATAAGTAAAGAATGAAAGGCTGTTGCAACAGACTTAAAAAAAATTTAAAATCTCTCCTGCAAGCAGTTCAGCCTCCCAAGGAACAACAGCACTATAAGACTTGTGGGCATGAATTAATGGGAAAGGATACTAGAAAGAGAGGTAGGGGACTGGAGGAAGAGGGAGACTGGGAAGTGAATTAAAGAAAATTAAAAAAAGGGAGAAGAGCTATGGGTTTCAGTTTATATACACAGAACAGTTTTGAATCTGTACTTATTTTAGATGATGCAAGTATCAATGTGAATCAACAGGGGTCAATAAATAGTTATGTGGATGGAACAAATGTCAATATTGGTACAGATGTTATAAATGAAACCTCAGAAAGTATTGCACCTTCACAAAGTGAGAGACTAAATTCAGCAGCCCTTACAATACAGTACATGTGGATCAAACATAGATCATGACAGAAAAGCCAGGGTGCTCGCATGAGCTCAATAACTCACCAGTGATAGAGACAAGGATGATTCATGAGGGTGCCAAGCACGGAGAGAAGGAAATGGATACTACAGCCTCAAATTTGCATAACACAGGGAAGGAACCTGTTAGAGCCTGGATAAATTCTGAGGAGAACGATATAGAGACTACAGCCCCTAACATCTCGTCCAAGACAGGTGGGACACCTTACATATTGAAGTTGGATAAGGGGACAAAAACTGTGTATGTGTTGGGAGACTCCATTTTGAAGTATACAGCCAGATATACTTTGAGAGGGAGTAAGGAGAACATCACAAGTTATTTTTCAGGAGCTAAAATAAGAGAAGTACAAGGGATGTTGAAAAACATTGTTAAAGAAAGGGATGGTACTGCTACTCTGATTCTGCATTTGGGAGTAAATAATATCAATGGGCAGGAGCAAACAGAGATAAAATAGGAATATAACAATATCTGGGAAGAAGCAGAAAAACCTAAAATGCAAGGTATGCTTTTCAGAAATCTTACCAGTTCCAAGGGAAAGTAGTTATAATATAGGTAAGATCAAGGATGTAAATAACTGGTTAAGATTATGGACACTACAAGAAGGAATAGGGTGTATTACCCACTGGAAAATTTTCATAGATGAACCAACTTTGTATTGTCAAGATGGACTACACCTAAGTAAAAGAGGGAGTATGACATTGGGAATGGCACTTAAGCAAATTGTGGGCATCTCGTTAAACTAAAAAGGAAGGGGAAAGGGACCAAAGTGTGGGAAACTACAGTACAAGTCACATTAAACTGTTCATCCAATGAGTTGGTTTAGCATTTCTGACTGAGTTGCTTATGTGTTGCTGGATCCAGCACAAAGCCCTGCACAAACTGTTTCTTAAGAGCTAAAATGCAGTTTTGCATTGCACTGTGACTGGACTAAAGATGCCTTCCAAATGAGCTGCAAAAAAGTTTTGCAGACATCGCTTTTGAGCTGGTTAAACATTGAAAAAACAATGCACTATGATATGAGTTGCCATCACATTGCCAGTTGTAAAAAATCAATGCTAAACCAACTCATTGGTGAGACAGTTTATTGTGACTTGTACTGTATACAAACTCAAGAAGCAATAAACAGTAAACTGCAAGATAACATACCATCTAGAAAAGTTGAAGGCATTAAGATATGGTTGTTAAATGCAAGAAGCCTTAATCTCAGTAAGAAATCTGAGTTACAAGTGCTATTAGCAGCAGAGGACCCTGACATTGTTATGGTGACACAGACATGGTGAGATCCTGGAGTGGAATGGAATAGGGACATTGAAGGATACAGGTTGTTTGTGAGGCATAGGGTAAACAAAAAAGGGGATGGAGTAGCCATAAATATAAATAATTCAATAAATAGTTCCCTCTATAATTCAACATGTGACATGAGTACAGAGTCACTGTGGATAGTGGTGAAGGGTAAGACAGAAAATAAATTGCTTCTGGGTACATACTATAGGGCTCCAAATAGTAACAGGGAGGTGGATAATAACATGGCGGCAGAGATAGAGCACATGGCAGCAGAAGGATATATATATATATATATATATATATATATATATATATATATATATACTGTATATAGAAGACTTCAACTATCCAGTTATTAACTGATTAACCAAACAGTGCAAAACACAAACACCAACCATTTTCTGGAAATGATACATATGGTAGGACTACAGCAGTTAGTTTATAAGCCCACTAGAGGTGAGAATGTGTTGGATCTCATAATAACAAATAAGGAGGAGACTGTTAGTAAAATACAAATAAGGGAAAACTTAAGCAATAGTGACCACAACATAGTGGAATTCATTATTAAAAAACAAGTGACACATATGAAGGGATATACAACTGTGAAAACTACAGGATGGCAAACTTCACATGAATTAAAAAGGAGTTATTACAGTGGGATTGGAAAAATACCTTGAAAGGAAAGAGTGTGGAAGATATGTGGGTTTTGTTTAAACACAAACTTTAACAGATAGAGGACAAACATATTGCAAATAAAAATGTACAATGGGGGAGGGGGACCAATATGGTGCACAAATAAAGTTCTTAAATTGAGTGTAAAAAGAATACATGATGATAAAATGAAAAAATTGGAGACATTAGACACCAAAGAAAATTATAAGGCTACATTAAAAAAAACTACAAACACTATTAAAGCAGAAAGAAATAAGGTAGAGGTTGGTCTAGCACATAGGAAGGATAATGGAAAATGTTTTTATACTTATATTAACAAAGGGGAAACAATAGTCAAATAGGACCAGTACTGTAATAACAAATGGAAGGGAAATAAATAATGCTAAGGAAATGGTGGAAACATTTAATACATATTTTGGTTCAGTGTTTGAAGATGAAGATCAGAACATAAATGAGGTGGTGCAAACTATAATATACTAATCTGAAATTAGTCATTGGCCAATTGGAACTACAGGAATTTTTAAATAAGTTGAAGTCTCATAAATCAGCAGGACCTGATCTACTAAGTGCTAGTTACAGTATATAAAAGAAATCAAGGATTGCACAGCCATTGGCTATGATTTACAACAAATCCTTCAGCACTGGTGAAGTGCCAGAAGATTGGAGACAGGCAACTGTGGTGCCTTTGTTCAAAATAGGAAATAGGGCATTAACATCAAACTATAGACCAGTAAGCCTGATGGCTATACTGTGTAAAATAGCGGAGAGCTTCTGAAAAACCAAAATCGAGGAAAATCTAAGTGTATTAGGGTATGTGTACTGTAAACAGCATGGATTTAAAAAAAATGGAGGATGCACTACTAACCAATTGTGTTTTTATGAACACATTAACAAAAAGAATTAAATAAACATATTCCAATGGACGTCATATTTTTGGATTTCTAAAAAGTGTTCAATAAAGTTCTTCATAGTAATTTATTAGAAAAAATGACTAAAATAGGACCGGACAATAGAACAGTAAAATGGACTAAGAACTGGTTAGAGGGGAGAAAACAAAGGGTTTATACAAGTTTTGGGGAAGTACTCTGATCCCATTGAGGTAACAAGTGGGGTACCACAGGGTTTGGTGCTGGGGTCTGTGCTGTTTGCACTATACATAAGTGACCTACACCTTAATACAAGTAATAAGGTAATAAAGTTTGCAGATGATATTAAGTTGAGGAGACCAATGTGTACACTAGAACAGCAGTCTGAAATGAGGAAAGATTTGCGTATAATAGAAGAATGGGCAATGGGAAACAAGATGTCGTTTAATGTAGAAAAATGCACAGTAATGCATTTAGGTAGATATAATGCAATGCAGAATTCCATGTTGAATGGGATGGAATTAAAGAAAATTACACAGTAGACAGGATTGTGGAATCTTAATTGATAACATGTTAGACTTTCAACATTACAGGTCACAAAGAATACAAAAAACTAACTACATGGTTAGAAATATTAAAAGGAGTTTTATAAATAAACTAAGGGGTGTCTGCTACCACTATATCAAATGTATGTGAGGCCACACATGGATTATCGGTCACCACTATGGAACCCTTATACTCAAGAGGAGATTGAGAGAGTGGAAAATGTTCAGAGGAGATGTACCAGAATGATAGGATCTTTGAGAAAACACAACTATGAAGACAGATTGCAAAAGCTGGGGTTATTCTCACTACAGGAGAGAAGAGTTAGAGGAGACCTAATGACATTGTTCAAGACAATGAAAGAACAGGAACTGAAAGAAGAAATGGGTATTATTATACAGGACAAACTGTTGAGCTTGAGGGGACATAGGAAACAAATAATGGTTGAAGTAGTTAAGAATAACAGCAGATATTTCACATTTCTTAATAGAACAGGGAGGGTATGGAATGCACTTCCAAATGATACAGTGAATAGTAACTCTGTAGCATGCTTTAAGAAAGGAGTGGATAGGTGGCTAATACAAAATAGGGCTAAACAGACCCATTGATGTGGGGAATGGTAACAATGGGCTGTATGTCCTTCTTCCGTTCTACACCCAGTATTACAGTGCTGCACTTCCATTAAGTGCATCAACTGAAAGATTATTCCGCATTGGTGGACAAGTCCTTAGTGCTTGAAGAAACTGATTAAGTGATAAAAACTTTGAAGTGCGGCTACTTTTTCATTGGAACAAAACATACTGGTAATAGTGATATTCTGTTGTGGACCTTTGTGACGCTAGAGCAATGACTGGCTGAGGGTGGTGTTGACATGAATTACTGTAACTTCTTTACAAAATGCTTTTATGTGGCAGTACCTGCCATGTCTGTGCTGCCACCAGCTGTGCCCTTGCCATATACAGCACCCCCCCATAACAAGTGCAACTGTTGTTATTTTGTATATCAGGTAAAATTCTAAATGTATGCCATTATTACAACCCTAAAATGAGTTTATCTCATCATTTTCATCTCATCTTCTGTTGCTATTTTTGATGATAATTATATGAAAAAAAATGAACATAAATCTGCTGATGGCATTTGTTATGCCTCCTTTACACTTTGTCATAATCCTAGATGATGAATTGAATTTACAGCAGCAGTACTAGTTTATTTATTTTATTTATTTATTTCTGTTTCCAGAAAAATACACCTTTGAGTCAGGTACTCCTTTGCTAAGTTTCCACGTCATAGGTACATTAGGAGTTACATAGGAATTTAGATGAAGAATACAATGGGAATAAGACATACAGTACAAAGTAAGCAACAGAGATCATTTAGGCAGAAACAAGCCCATCGTCCAAAATTAACAAGCCAGGAGATTCAGTAGTTATTACCTAAGCCAAGCATTTGATAATTTGCAGCCACCAGACACATATGAGCAGAAATCATATAGGCAATGGATAAGTTACAAGCACATCAAAGTAGGAAATGAAGGGGGGAGGGACTAGGTGAGAAGGGTAGAGAAGCAGAGGGGGGTGGAGGGAGGAGAAATTAGGGACAGTCATAAGAGGACTGCAACAGGAGCAGATTTTTGAGACAGGTCTTGAAAGGACCCAGTTTTAAGTCATGCAGGATGGGTGTGGGGAGCTCATTGAGCCATTTAAGGGGCCCGACAATGGAAAACCCTTTGGCCAAGAGAGGTTCTACAATTGGGGACTGCCACAAGTGACTTGGCAGTACAGTACTTCTGGTAGATCTGTTAGTTATGGTTGGTTGGATAAGATGGACAAGCCCTGGGGGAACAAGGTTGAGAAGGGCTTTCTTGGCTAGCAGCATGTATGATATTTAAGCCTTGAGTCAAAGTTTAACAACTGTGCCTGCTGATATAGTACACAAGAATGGGTAAGTCTGTCACAGTTTGTGATTAGATGGCAGGCTTTGTTTAACGTGATTTTGAGGCGGCTTAGGGCTGTTTGATTGGCCTCACCATAGATAACAATGCCGTAATCCATAGTGGAGAGTATAGAGGAGGATACAGCAACATGGATAGCTTCTGCTGGGAGATAGTGTTTGAGACAGTAAAGGAGACCAAGTCTAGTGTTTAGTGAGGTGGATAGGAGCTGGATGTGTTTATGAAAAGAGAGGGCTACATCAAGAGTTATGTCCAGGTATTTAAAGGTGTCAACCTGTTCTAGCGTATCACCCAGTGAATTTATAATAGAAAGTGTTGATCTAGACAGGGGACTCTGATGGTGAGTGAAAATCATAGATTTTGTTTTTTTATGGTTGAGTGCAAGCCTGTGGTCATGAAACCAGTCTTCCACTTCTGAGAAGTACTTTTGGAGAAAGCATTGGGGGGGTGGGTGGCTGCTGAAGATAACAGCATCATCTGCATATAAGAGGAGCCTACCAGAGCAGGATCTTGGTAGTGAGTTCAAGAATGTGCTGAAAAGGAGGGGGCCTAAGATTGAGCCTTGAGGGACACCAGATAGGACCGGGTGGTAATCAGATAGGGTGGACCTGATTTTGACATGTTGGGTCCTTCCAGTTAGGTAATCTGAGAACCAGGATATGGTATCCCGGGACAGTCCAAGAGAGCAGGTAGATAGTGCAGGAGGAGGGCATGGTTGACCGTGTCAAAGACCTTTGAGAGGTCAATGTAGAGAGAACTGACTATAAGTCCATGGTCAAGAGCTTGATGGATGTAGGATGTATACTCAACAAGGGTGGTAGTGGTACTATGGCCCCTACAGAAGCCATGTTGTTCAGGGCAGAGGAGACCTTGTTCAGATAGTTAATGCATGAGTTGGTTGGCAACTATTTTTTCTAAAGCCTTAGGGGGGGCAGTATGGATTTGGGCCTATAGTTATTAGGGGAGGTTTTGTAACCACTCTTTAGGATGGAGTTATGACAGCTTGCTTCCAGGGGGATGGAAATTGGCTTAAGCAGAGGGACTTGTTGAGAATTTTAGTTAGCTGGGAGGAGGACTTCATCAAGAGTAAGAAGTAGAAGCTTAAGGTCCAGGGAGTCACTACTATACCATGATTTGGTCAGAAATTTTGACAGGTACTTCTTGGCTTGAGAGGGGGAGACTATTCAGAGGTGAAAAAGGCATATATTTGGTGAAGGGGCAGGAGAAAGAGCTGGAGGAGGGTCAAAGAAATTGGGGGGGGCAGAACCCAACTTAGGTCGGTGAAAGCAGTGTTAAGGATGCTAGATATTGCCAGGGGGTCTTGGGTGGTAGTCCTGACAGAGGATAGTTGAGAGGGGGGAGTGGAGATAGTTTTTTACCCTAAGTTCCTTTATGTTTTTCCAAAAGTCCCATCTGGAGCCCCTTGTGGAGGTAAAAGTGGCCTTATAGTGGGCAGCCTTGGCCTGCCGAATGGTCCAGGTGCACGCATTTCTGGACTCTCTGTATAGTTGCCTATTGTGAGGGAGTCGGGAGTCAATGGCTTTGTGACAGAGATTGTCACGATGCTGCATCATATCCAGGAGGTCCTGAGTGGCCAGGGGGTGTCTCAGTTTTTAGTGTGTAGCTTCATAAAGGGGATGTAGCAGTCACAGGCCATGTTGAAGGTGTCAATGAAGTGAGATAGAGCGGTGTCAGTACACTCAGAACTATCAATTGGGTCCCAGTCACACAACTGAAGGTGTGCCTTGAGGTGGGAGAGGAGCCTTTTTTTAGTCGTTGCTGAAAGGAGGGAGCTGGGAATGGGGCAGGATTTTTGATAAACCACCAGCAGGCAACAGGGGAGTGGTCACTGATGGCATTTGGGAGGACTTTAACACAAGAGATATTTTTAGGTCTGTTGGTAAAGATGAGGTAAAGGAGAGTTGCCTTGCCTGTGTTGTCATTTAGTTTGGTGAGACATTGAACAACTTGGGTGTGGCCAAGGGCTAGAGCACAGTCATGGAAGGAAGAGGAGGAGCAATCAAGCCAATTGATGCTAAAGTCACCAACAAGGATGACTTCATTTTTGGGGGGGAGCAGTGTGATATAGCCCAGGATGGATTTTAAGGTGGGTTTTTGGTTATGTGGGGGGATGTAAACCACAGAGAGGTAGAGGGTTTTCCCTGGGTCACCAAGGAGCAACTTTTTAATTTTTACACCTTATTTCTTGCACTACCTAAGCCGGGCATCCTTACAGGGTGCTCACATGGCTAGGACTTTCTGCTCCCTGCCTGAACCCTAGACTTGGTGAACTCCTCCGGTGACCAGGTGGACACTAATGCCATGGATCACCCCCCAGGCAGGCCCCACTCTCCCATAGCAGCCTGTGTGCGATTAGAGAGTGCCTACCTTGATCGTCGGAGGGGGAATGAAATCACTGAGGAAGTGGGCCCGCGCTGGAATGAGTGTCCTGCCCCCAGAGCTCCCATCATCTCCTCAATCCTAGATAGGGATTTTTCCTTAGTGATTGCCACCCGGGAGCATGACGTGCCATGACGTCTGTGCACGGCTATCCTACTGCTGTCTGCTGTGCTCCCATCCCCACTTACATATGGCTGGCTTGCCTGTAGAACACCCAGTCTCTACCGGTGGCCTCTAGGCAGCCAAGCAGTCCCCAAATCCCTCCCCAAGAGAGGAGAGCTGTCCTCTGGATGGTTGATCCTCTCCCTCCTCTGTCAACCTCCAACGACCAAGGCTCGTTCCCGAACCTGGGTCTTCGGTGCAGCGTGAGGTGTGGCATCCAGTGTCTCAACCCTCAGTGCCACCAGACTGGCTACCAAGGAGTAACTTGATAGTGAGAATTTGGGCCTCCTGTTCAGGGGAAGGGAGGTTAACTATGGTTGGTCGTAGAGTGTTTTTTATATAAAAGGCGCAGCCCCCTCCTTTTTTGGTAAGGCGGTCAGTTCAAAAGAAGGTATAGTCATCTAAGGCTACAGCAGAGTCAGGGGTGCCAACTGTAAGCCAGGTTTCAGTTATGGCCAGGTTATCTTGTGAGTGCTGTGCAAGCCAGGCTTGGAGGGAGGAGAATTTTTTTAGCAAACTGCAAATATTAAGAGAGGCGCTGTGAAGGCAATTTAGATAGATAGATAGATAGATAGATTGATAGATAGATAGATAGATAGATAGATAGATAGATAGATAGATAGATAAAAATGTTTATTTTTTGACAGGAGTTAATCATTAGGACTATTATGCCCTGTTTACAAAATTGTCCTGTGTCAATTATGGTTACAAGGTACAGAACTTGACATAGTTCCATAATTAACAATACATTGATATAACTCAACACAGTACATAAATACAGTGACAAATAAAACAAATTCAAAAACCAACAAACATCACAATAAATCACAATTCAATTTCCTTAAGATTCTAAGCAAAGACAATTTAATTTCCACATTAATGCCAAGCCTCTCCTAACCTGACCCAGGCTACTTGCATTCCTAACATCCAGTTTCAGTTCATTCCAAATCTTTGGTAAATAATAACTCTGTTGCATCTGACTATATCGATTTTTCACTAATAGTAATTTCAGACCTCTAGTTTGGATAACCCTCAAGGAGTATTTACTCTTTAATTTAGGCATACATAGTATTTGATTTCCATCTCTGTATGCCATAAAAGCCTTCTGCCCCAATCTTTTCTTTCTCTGTATCTCAAGCATATCCCAGTCTAAATTATGTAGTATAGTACAATGATGGATATTCCAATGACATTGTAGAACATACCTTGCTATTTTGTTATATACTTTGTTTAGGCATTTCAGAGATGACTTGGTTGCATGCTGATAAAATAAACTCCCATATTCCAGTATTGGCATTAAGAGTTGCAACACTACTCTAGTTCTATCTTCTTTTTACCAAAAATGATATCTTCCTTCTAACAACCCACAATCTAATATTCACTTTTTTCACTATGCTTTCTATATGCTTCCCAAAATTTAAGCTACAATCTAAAAGTACCCCCAGATATTTATATTCAGACACGGGGCCAGATATTCAAACTGCGCTCAAAATGTGCGCAACAGCAGGAGCAAGCACAAATCAATTGCGCATATGTGCAACAGACGCGATATTCAAACATGGAGCAGAACAAATTGCGCAAGCAGCCAACGTCTGAATATCACACAAACTGCGCCATAGCGCAACCAGGAAGGGGAAGCTGAGCAGTAAGGTTGCGCCATAATGCAACAAGGGCAGCCCAGCTGAGCAGTCCAGAGGTGCCATAGCGCAAGCACAGCGCCCCCCCCCCCAGCAGAGCAATGGAACTGCACAACCAGGGAGGCAGGCTGGGGCCTACCACCAGCCATGCCACACATGGGCACAGGAACACACTGCAGAACCAACAAGACACCTGCACACCCCAAGCACAGCATCACTGGGGGTGGGACGGATGATCTACTGGCCCATGGGGACAAGCCAACAAAGCACAGCAGAGCCATGACGCCCAGCACAACCACTGGCAGGCTGAGACTGCCACACACAGGGGTTGACAACCACAGTGCACATCAGCCCCTGACGCACAGCACAACCCTGCACCGTGACCCCAAGACACCACCCATGTGCAGTGACTGGCACTGCAGGAAACACCATGCATCCCTCGGCACACGCCAACCCCTGCAGCAGAGAAGCATACAAGCCAGACCCACCCTGTGCACCCAGCAGTGGGTGGCAGCAGATGGCAAGACCAACAGAAAGTCACTGCCATGCTGGAGATACCTCCCCATGCACACACACATGTGCACACACACACACCCAGGACCATACCACCCCAGATGGCATGCACACCACTGCAACTGAGCAACCATAGCCAGCTGCAAATCAGAGACCAACACAGTATTCATAACAAAATATAAATGTATTATAAAAATGTAAATCACAAAACCAACAACACCATAACTATTTACAAGGGGGGGTAGGGGTACAAGGTAGGGGTGGGCAAGGGGTAGGGATGAACAACTTGGAGAGGGAAGGCAGGGTGGGAGGGATGGGTGAAGTGGGAAGGGGAATCCGGCCTAAGGCCCAGCAGGCTGGTCCTCCTCCGCCCGGTGCCGCTGTGCCTGGCCATGCCTCCTCCACAGGCCATGGCGCTGGATGTTTCTAAGGATAGCTCGGTTGTCCAAGGACACTTGTGTCAGCTGATGCAGTTCCCACTGTATCCTCCTGAGAACACTGAGGCCTAGGAAAATGGGAACACAGTCAATGGCTGTGACTGACCACAACCCTGAACACCACCCAACCTGCAAGCCATATAGCCCAATGTCCCGCACCTGTGATGGTATGCACCCACCCACAGTGGACATGCACATGGCCATCACAAACAGGCGGCACCAGCTATGTGCACCACTGCACACACACACTGCCCATGTCCATCACAGCACAAACAAGGCTGTCAAGTGGCGTGGCAATGTGGTGCGATGCCAGGTTACACAGCCATGTGCCCAGTGCATGCATGGACCACCAGCGATGCACACACAGACGTGCAGTGACACTGGACAGTGATGAATGTCACCTGTGTCATGCATGGCTGTGTTGTGCATGGCTGGTGGTCATGCCCACCCCCTCCAGCATGCAATAGCATCCATGATGTAATGATACTCACATTCCACAAGAAGCTGTGTCTGCTGCTGCTGCTGCTGCTGTTGTTGTGGCCCACCTCCTGCTGCACCACTGACTGTCACTGGGGCCCTGTCACAGCCCTCCTCAGCATGTGCCTGCATCCTCACAGCCTGGTCTGTGGGAGACATATGTTGAGAAAAACATCAGTGTGACTCCAAAGCAGACTGCCCCCTGCCCCAGTGAGAGTGCCTGCCCACACAGCCAGCCCCATGCATCTCACACCTGCACACACTGACACAGCCAACCATGTCAGAGCCATCACCTGCACAGCCACCAAAACACCTCACACCCCTACAGAGAATACAGGTGCATAGACAGTACACCCACCTGGCCTAGGCACCACGCCCCTCCTGGCACGTGACCGTAGCCGCTCATGCAGGTCAGACTCCCTCCTCCGGAGGTCACTGTATCTGTGCCAGCACTGCTCAGCAGACCGGCACTGCCCAGTCACCCCCACCAGGTCACTGGCCACTTGCAGCCAGACCTGTGTCCTAGCCATGGTGAGGGGCACCTCACCATACAGTGCCCCATAGTGGGGCTCCACCAGGGCCACCAAGTTGGCCACCTCCACGGGGCTCCATTGCACTGCCCTCCTGCGTGCCATGCTACCAAGTTTACAGCAGGCAATATGGCGCCCCGCTGCACTGCAACCCCATGTGGAGATGTTGCGCAATAGACCATCATAGGTTTGAATCGGGCTGTTCGAACAGCGCCGTCAGTCCACATAGCGCTGTCACCAGACAGCGCAATAGGGCCATACACATGGCAGCCGAACAGTGCCAGGGGTCAAAGGTCGGACACCAGGTCAGGGGTCTATGATGCAAGGCCACGCAAAGCGCTATCTGACATATACGCATCCTGTGCGACCGACCACCTGCGTGACAGTGCCACAGTGGACTATTGTGCAGTAGTGCCACAGCGCCATATAGTGCCCAGTGCTGTAGCACCACTGGCACAATGGTGGCCATGGCCTGAATTGCCGATCACGCACAGCACGTCATCAGCGCGGCAGACACCTGCGTAAGCTACCTGGGCATGCGCAATGCAATGTACTGCACAGTCACAGATCTGCGCTATTGGCTCAGCCGGATCAACCATCTTGCGAAAAGTGCAATGGCACGATATTCAGCCGACACATGCAAATCATCTGATCAGCCATTCAAAGGCGCAGTGGCGCGATTTGCATCTCATTACAGTTGCTCCTCTCCTAATTTGCATGCATTGCGCTATAAAAGTGCGACAGTGGGCTGTGCTGGACAGAGTCGGTTACTGCAGGTGAGAGGTGAGTTGCATGCTGTGGGATGTTCTGGACAATGGGCATGGGATAATGCTGTAGACTGCACAGTGACAGGTGTCCACTTACACCCATACAGATCGCCATGGCTGAGCAGAGACAAGGTGAGGGTGAGGAAGGTGGGTGAAGGAGGAGGCCCAACTTCACCACGGCAGAGACTGAGGCCCTCTTCCAGGCCTACCTGGAGGATGAGGCACTACTGCATGGAAGCCAGGGCACCCCTCAGGCCCGTGCGGCTGCATGGGAGAGGGTAGCCCAGGCAGTGAACCTGCACAGAAGCCACCAGCACTCCTTGCAGGAATGCAAGAAGAAGATTGGGACAGACTGCAGGAGGGTGAAGGAGAAGGTGGCAGCCCTCAGGGCGGCATGCGCTGGCACTGGCGGGGGCCAGCCAGCGGTGGTGGAGCTGACCCCAGCTGAGGACCGACTGGCTGCAACTATGCAGCGCAGTGCTATTGAGGGCATACCAGGAGGTGGATTCCAGACAGGTGGAAGCCCATCACTGCACGGTATGACATGGTGGTGGTGTTGGGGGGGAGGAAGGTTGTTCACATGCACTCACATGTCCTCTTTTTCTGTTGCAGATCCTGTTTGTCTTCAGGAGATGGTGGTGGTGGGACCAGGCAGTGAGGATCACCTGCTGGACATGGAGGAGGGTCCATCCACCTCTGTCACCAGCCAGCATGCAATGCACCAGCATGCACGCTGGGCTGCCAACTCTGGTGTCGGTGATTCAGGTGTGGGGGGTGCACAGCCTGTGCCTCAGCAGTCTGGCATGCAAGCATGCCAGCACGCTGTGACTGTAGCTGTAGCATGTACCTGCACCATTGATGATGCAAGGACTGCAATGGGCAGTGACATGTGTGTGTCCCATGACGGACACACAGCAGGCCATCACGTGCCCCTGGGCCTTGCTGGTTCCAACTTGTATGCCAGCATGTCAGCACAGTCCCAGGCTGTGCCTGTCAGCACCGGTGGGGCAGCACCGGTGGCTGTGCAGGTGTCTGGCACTGTTACGGCCACAGCGGTGGAACGAGTGGACTCTGGGGCACAGCGGTTGGAGGGGCAGCAGCAGCCGCAGTCACCCACCAGGTATGGGGGTACAGTGTCCAGCGGTGGCACATGACCGCCGCCCAGTGATACGCCCATTCCTGGTCCTGGCGAACAGCGCCCACCCTCAAGGGGTGTTGTGCATCAGGACCTTCAACACCCTGGGGGACAGGCTGCTGTTGTGGCAGAGTACCCATTGGATGAGCACACCCGCCTGCTGCGGGAATCAGTACAGCAGCAGAGGCGGGTTGCATTGTCCGTGGAGGCACTGTGTGTGGCTGTGGAGCGGCACAGCAGGGACTGTGCTCTGGACCATGCAGAGATGGTCCACATGCAGATGGATGTGACCGCCGCCATTGACAGGCTGACCCAGGCAGTGGTCTCTGTCATGGACGCATTGGGCACACAGTCAGGTGACCCTGTACCGCACACCCCACACAGTTCACGCTCCACTCCCCATTCCCGGCATTGTGCGACACCAGGCCTGTCGACGCCAGGTTCTGCTGTGGGCATCCTGAGCACCACTGGTGCAGGTGTGTTCGGTATGCTGCAGACCCCTGTGCGGGCAAGGTCGTGTTCACGCAGTGGGACCCCTGGTGGTCCAACAGTGCCACCCCATGTGGCCCCTGCTCAGCCTGCCAGTGCTGTTGGGTCACGGCAGGGCCACCCAAGCATCCACGGTGGCCATGGGACAGTGCTACATGACTGACCTGTCTCCCAGTGCAGGCCCTGTCTGGTGCTGCCCTGTGTGCAATGTGTGTCATGGTGGGCAGTGCACTGCTGGGTGCTCTGCTCAACACGCCGACACACAGACCACCTGCACACCCTCCCAACTGTTGCCCACAGGTGCTTGTGCATGATGATGCCTGCATTGTACTGTACACCAAGGTGCAAGGGTGCCCAGCATCTGACACACGTACTTGGACAGTACAGGTGGTGGGGGTGGTCGGTGGTGCTGTGTGTTAGCAATGTCGGTTCTGCTGTGCTGTGCATCTGCCCATGTATGCTCTGTGCCTGGTGTGTGTATGTCCATATGAGTGTTCACCCCTCCCTGATGGTGTGTTTGTATGCCTGGACCCTTCCACTCCCCTGGCTGTCATGCACCCCTGGTGTGTTACCCTGTGTGTCTGTGGTTTGCGCATGGACAGTGTTGGTTGCACATGTCCCCTTGACTTACCTGTGCTGTGTATAGTGCTCCTTTGTGATGGTGTCCCGGTGCAGCTGGGCCTGCCGGATCAGTCGGGGGTCCCGCCATCCTAGGGGGGGCTGCTTATCAACATCAACACCGGCGCCACTGGCGTCCCCATCGCTGTCCCCCCTCTTCAAGCTATATGGCTATCCCACAGTCCTTGGCCATGTTGTGCAGGATGCAACAGGCTAGGAAAATCCCACAGGCCTTTGGGGGGCTGTACTGTAGGGCACCGCCGGAGGTGTCTAGGCATCGGAAGCGTGCCTTGAGCATCCCAAACACCCGCTCTATGATGTTGCGTGTGGCAGCATGTGCCTCATTATAGCGTTGCTGCGATGGGGTCATGGGGCGCCGGTACGGTGTGAGCAGCCAGGGACGGAGTGGGTACCCGCTGTCACCTGTGTGGAGATAGTGGAGATCAGTGTCATGTTCAGGTCCATTTTGCCCATATCCCTGTGTGCCACTACTATGGCACCTGTGGCATTCCCAACCTTGCCCCAAGTTTGCATTCCATACATGCGTACTCACCTACTAGATGTCCTGTGGGGATGTCCCCACTCTCAAATCGATAGCACAGTGTGGACTGATGCCATATGAAGGCATCATGTGCTCCGCCAGGGTGTGTGGCACAGACATTGCTTATTCGCCCAGTGGCATCACACACCACCTGGCAGTTGACACTGGAGTATCCCTTTCAGTTCCTAAATGCTGCCCCATCGGGGCCAGGTGGCATGCGAATGGCCACATGGGTGTAGTCTATGGCCCCTAGCATGCCAGGCATACGTGCTACCCTGTGGAACTCCCTCATGTTTGCTGTACACTCTGCTGCGGTGCTGGGGAAATGGATGTGCTCCGCAGCATGTGGCAGCAGTGCGCTGAGGAATTGGGTGAGGATGCGTGATGTGGCCGACTGTTTGATGCCTGTGGTGTCCCCTGTCGGCCTCTGGAAGGTGCCCGTGACGAGCAGGCACATGCAGGCTGTCATCTTGGTCTCCACTGACAGAGCGTGACTCCGTCGTGAGGGTGCCTGCATCACATCACTGCACAGCTCACAAAGCCACCTCACTATTGCCCTGTTCAGGTGGTACCGGCCCACGATCTCTACATCTGTATACAGCTGATAGCTGATGCGGGCACGGTACTGCCTGTTGGGGGCGTACGGCCGACGGGCCCTTCCACGGCCTCGTCCCCCTGCAGCTTGCATTCTCACCCCCATCATTACAGCTTCCATGTGGAAGCTGGCACTGTCCATCTCCCTGGCTTCTGCCCCCCCCGGCTGGTGTTGCTGTGTTAACCCCGCTGTCCTGACTGCTACTTCCACTGCACCGGGCACCCCCCGCTGGCCTCTGCAGCCTATGGCCCACAATGCTTGCCTTGCCTGCCCTAGCCTGTCACTGCCTGTCTGTCTGTCTGTCTGTCTCTCTCTCTACCCCACTTGGCATCCTTGTAGCGTTCTTGTGCCGCTACCTTGAGCCTTTTTATTTTGGCTCGTTTCCGCTAGTGCACAATTTCCGGCAGTTCCGCTCTTGTGCAATGCGCAAGTCTTTGAATTTCGCATTGCGCTCTTTATGCATGGCTCCACTCCTGTCGGTTGCACATGCCTTCCTTTGCATTGCGCTGTTGCTCAGCATGTTTTTGGTGGCGCAACTGCCTCCTGCTGAATATCGCAGAATGGCGCACTTTTGGTCTTCCGCAGGCGCAACCCTATTGCGCATGGCGTAACCCTTTTCAATATCCCACCCACTATCTGCAGACTAGTTTCATCTAGTGAGTTATATTTATATCCTGACATAATGATTTGACAACATTTCTTGTTTGAAATAGCATTACTTGAGTTTTCTTCTTACTTAATATCATTTTAGAGGTGGTTAGCCAATATTGCAGGGAATCAAAATCAGATTGCAACTTATGTTGTAATTCTGATATAGTATTTGCTCTGGCTATCAGAGCCATATCGTCAGCATACAAAAAAAAAATGTGATTTTACTATAACTTGTGGGACTGGGTTTACGTAAATCAGAACATAAGGGGGCCCAGGATCGAACCCTGGGGAACACCCCATATGACCCTTTCTTCTCAGATAAATGTTCCCCCATGCTAACCTGCTGGGTTCATTCTGTCAAATATGACAATAACCAGGATTTTACTGATTGTGACATTCCCAGTAAAGTAAGCCTCTCCATCAGGATACTATAGCCCACCAAGTCAAAGGCTTTTGAGAGGATGATGAACACCACTCCCACGGACTCTCTCTGCTGCAGTCCATTTGAGACTGTATCAAGGAAGTCCATGAGAGCAGAGTCCATCGACCTCCCTACTCTGAATCCAGCCTGACTATTAGTTAGTAAGCCATACTTCTCCAAAAAATCTTGAATCTGATTTGAGATCAATCTCTCAAAAACCGTTGATATTACAGACAGTAGGGCAATTGGTCGATAATTTGTTAAAGTATCTCGGTCTCCCTCTTTAAATATAAGTATTATCTTAGAATTTTTCCAGTTATCTGGATATGTTTTCTGCTGCAATTTCAAATTAAACAAGTTGGTTAAAGTTGGAGTTATCTGTTTAACAGCATTGTTTAAGAATCTTATTTCCACCTGATTCAACCCCATAGCTTTTTGTGAATTGAGTTTATGTATTTGTTTTTGAACCTCCTTACACTTAATTTCCCTAAAGTAGAACTGTGGCATTTTCATATTATCATGACCAGAAATAAAGGAGGAACAGAGATCTTCTTTTTATTTGGTATATCCAAATCTGGAAGTGTGCAAAAATAATTATTTAAATTTCCTGAAATCTGTCTCACATTTAACTCAACCCTGTCTTTATCATGCATATGTATATCCAAGTCCTGACATGACTTTCACTCTAACTGTTTTATCAACTTCCAATAATGAGCAGGATTTTTGGTTTGTTCAATTTTCTGTTTAAAATACCATTTCCTAGCTTTTTTAATCAGGCTTTTACATTTGTTCCATACTGTTTTAAACAACTCCCAGTCTGAGGATTTTAGTGTCTGAGTTGACTTCTTCCATAATCTATCTTTCCACCTAATCTGTTTTTTATTTTGTCATCGATCCAGGGATGATGGAGTTTTCTTTCCTTTGTTTGTTTAAAAGGAGCATTTATGTTATAAATAGCTACAAAGGTATCAGTAAATTCTTTGACTGCCAAATCAACTTCTGGAATATGATCTATACGCTCCCAATTAACTGCAGTCAATTCATGTTGGAATTTTGTCCTACTGAACTTTTTATAGTCCCTGATATATTTAACCTTTGTTGAATCCATTTGTCTATGTTTCCTCACTATTTCACACTCTATGTGACAATTATCCCCTAAATTAGGTGCCCCCACCTTAACATTCTGTGTGTGCAGCCCAGCCATCACAAAAATTAAATCTCATATATCCCCATTACTCTGAAAGTTACTTTTCCTTGTGGGCAATTTTATAATCTGGGTTATACCCAATGGTTGTAATTCCTTTTCCAATTTTTGTCCCCCTGCTGCTCCCCAAGCACAATTAAAATCATCCAATAACACTATATTCTGTTGTTCAGCAATAGCAGTTAATTTTTAATGCAAGCTGTTCAAATGCTGTGATTTTTTACTTTGGGATGTGAATAGACCACACCAACACACAATTTTAACTTAGGGACATGCACCAATACCATCTCAATACCCTCTATATTACCCAAAAACATTTGTTTTGTTGGACCCAAACTATCTTTAACAAACAAGACCACTCCCTACCTCTACGTACTCTATCTTGCCGATATAGAGTGTAATCCTTGACAGCTATCTCAGTGTCTGGATGCTTTTTTGTAAGCCATGTTTCTGAAATACCTACAACATCATAGTTTCCTATGTGAATCCAATGTTTAAATAATGCTTATTTACCTGTCAAACTTCTGGCATTATCATGTGCTAATCGAATTAAATTTGTTATGGTTTGCTGGGTAGGGCCCGGATTTAATTCCACATCTCCACTTACCATAATTAGAAGCACAGTCAGTAACATGCCCCTGCTGGAATTACTACTCACAGGTTCATGCCCCAGATGTATCCAATAATTATTCTTAAGTGGACCCAGCCTGTAATTATTCCACTTAAATTGTTTATTTCTTCTAGTATTACCAAGATTCCTATTCCTACTTAGAGTTGGGCCCAGATCTGCAAGCAAGGATGTCAACTGGCAGCCTCTATTTTCATTTTCTCCTTACTCAGCAAACCACACCCATTTACAGAAAGAAAGAGTCCCAGGCTACACCAAAAAGCAGGTTATACATTTTAAGTAATTATGCCCTTTTAAATAATCAAATTGTACTGTCACCTGTTAAAATATTTTAATAAAAATAACTTGTTAAATAAAATAAATCACAATACTAACACCATGCTCCCTAATGTTCCATTATCACTTGACTTCTTTACCAGTTGTTTTACTTGCTACCAAAGATTATCACCTGTCAAATTAATCAACTTGAGTAATAGGTCAAGTAATACAATATAATTCTACACATATTTCAAACACTTGTTTGTTTAAAAATAACAAGCACTATTCTGATATTAATCAACCAAGATACATTATTCCTAGGCTATGTTAACTTAATTAACTTATTTAAATAAAAGAATTGTCTGATAGCATCACACTTCAATCTTCTGGTGTAGGATATATACTAACACCAGACTTGATCTTAAAAATGCAAATTTTGCCATATTTACTATTACATGTGTACTAAAAGTATCAATAGTAATCAGCAAACTGGACAATAATATATCCCCAGCCATTTCAAAGCCCAAGGTATAAAACACAATTTGATAGGAAGCATATGTCAGGAACAAGCACTTACCATGCAGTTTACTTCATCTGGCATGTGAAGCCCATCAAACATACTAGACACCATCAACCCCCTTTTTGATTAAACTACTTTATTGCAGGCTAACTTTTAAAACCATATTTTCTATCTCCTTTTTCTTTGAGGAGTGGGCGCATGCCACTCACGTTCCACCTTCTCACCTTTTCGTGCTTCATGAGCAGCATAGAGCTTTATGGGCAGATGTCCCTTCCCCTCTCTCAGCTGACTGGCTCACAATAAGTCTGCATACACTCACAAAACCCTCTGCATAGTGTCTCTGGTGAGTGAAAGCCCTGCTCAAATGTTGTAAAATTGGAAACAACAGTGAGGTTGGAATACACCTGCCTGGAGGAATGCAGGTTTCAACCGCTAGTGTCTGTTCTCCGTAGTGAGCAGCACGAGCTTTATGGGCAGATGTTCCACCCATCTCTCAGCTGACTGGCTCACAATAAGTCCGCATACACTCACAAAACCTTCTTCATAGCATCTCTGGTGAGTGAAAGTCCTGCTCAGATGTTGTAAAATTGCAGGCAATAGTGAGGTTGGAACAAACCTACCTGGAGAAATGCAGGTTTCAGCTGCTGGCTTAGAAGCAGAGGAGCTGAGGCCAGTGAGGGGACCTGGGTTGGTGTGAACATTTCCGGAGAGAAGGAGAAGAAAGAGGGTACACTGCAGAAAGGCATTTTTCAGGAGATTTAGCTTACAGGGACAAACGTGGGTGGGATGCTCTGAAGTACAGTGGGGATGGGTAGGGACCTAAGGTCATAAGCAAGCCAGGTGAGAGGAGGGAGATCCGTAAGCCAGATGGCAGGGCTGGTGGTGGGAGGTATGTCATGCTGCATTTGGGTACAGCATGTATGCCCATGTATTATAAAAGGGTGGTGCAGCATAGGTGGCAGAGGGGGGAGGCAGGGGGAGTGGGCAGTGGGGTATAGACTAGGGGTAGTGGGCTAGAAACAAGGAGGAGAAATAGTAGTGAGAACATTATAGGGTAGAGGGGAGGTACTTTAGAAACAAAAAGGGTGGAAAGGTGTTAGTAAGCATGGTTGCAACAGTGGTGCACTGGTAAGGTACCTGCCCACAGCGAAGGTTCGAACACTGAGCTGGGCAATAGCTAGATGGGTCAGAAACACCAGGGAAATCACAGCTATTCTGGGGTTAGAGTGAGGGGGAAACGGTTGGAGAGGAGTAGCAGAGAGGTGATTTGGAGGTTTGAGGAAGGGTGGATTTTGAGCACAACACTGACCCCTGGTGGCAGGTTTGTATAACCTGCAAAAAGGGAAACAGGATATTAGTCAAGTGACAGGATGTCAGAAATAAAGCTAGAGTTGAGCTTGGGTGGGCTGGTGGCTGGGGCTGGTGGGGAGTCAATGCAAAGCATCGACGGGTAAACACCACGCCACAGTTAAGCAAGGAGGAAAGGGGTGCCTTTACCTCTTAGCAGCCCCACATCATCTCCCGAGTTCTGATGTGTGATGCAGGCCCCTGGTCCTGGACCTGTGTGTAGGAGGCTGCTGACTCCTTAAGTAGTTGGGGGGGGGTTCTGTGAGGCCTATGGGAGAGACAAAGCAGTTCAAATTACTGGCAGGAAGGAGCCCAGGATCTCAGCCCAACTGCGCATGTGTGACAGTCACGAGGAAAGACAAAAGTCAGAGCAATTGCAAACAGGTAAGGATCAGTGCAAAAGAGTTAAATAAACATGCAGTATTGCAGAGAAAAATATCTCCAGGTAATTGCAGAGAAATCAGGCTGAGCTAAAACCCTCCTGAACCCCAAACAGTGCAGTACAGTCCCCCTCACAGATTTGGTAAAACAGTAAAACACCCACTGCAGTCCCTGGAACTTAAAGCGCTGCCAAACATTAGATATTACAGCAATAAATAGAAACATAGAAACACAGAAGTTGATGGCAGATAAGGATTGCAAGGCCCATTCAGTCTGCAGAATTCTTTTTCTACCTTAAGAATGTGCCATAGGCCTTTGCACTGTCAATGGTCTATCTATTCATACTCATCTGTATTGCTCCCTTATGCCTATCCCATGCCTGTTTGAAGCCCTGTACTGTAATCATATCCACCACTTCCTGAGGTAGGCTGTTCCATACATCCACCACCCTTTCTGTGAAAAAGAACTTCCTCACATTACCCCTTAATCAGCCTCCCTCTAATCTCATGCTGGCGTCCTCTTGTCCTGTTATTTTTCTTATATTGAAACATGTTAGACTCTTTCACCTTGTTAATGCCCTTAAGTTGTTTGAATGTTTCAATCATATCACCTCTCTACCTCCTTTGCTCTAGGGTATACATATTGAGTTCAGTTAATCTGTCCTCATATGTTTTCTGATGCAATCCCTGCCCCATTTTGGTTGCCCTTCTCTGGACTGCCTCAATTTGGTTAATGTCCTTGTGAAGGTGTGGCTTCTAGTACTGCACACAGTACTCCAGATGGGGCCTAACCAGTGTTATGTAAAGAGGGATTGTTACCTCCCTCTTCTGACTTGTGATACCCCTACTAATACCCCCCAACTTTCCTCTAGCCTTACCTACTGCTTTAGAGGTCTGCTTGGATGATTTCAGGTCATCAGTGATGATGACACCCAAGTCTCTTTCTTCCCTTGTGACTGCCAGTAACTCCCCTCGCAGCCTATAGGTGGCTTTAGGGTTTCTCTTCTCTATGTGCATGATCTTGCACGTCTTTGCTTTAAACCCCAGTTGCCACTCTTCTGACCATTTTGCTAGTTTATCCAGATCTCTTCTCATTCTGCCCACCCCATCTGGATCATCTATTCTGTTGCAGATCTTGGTGTCATCTGCAAACAGACAAACCTTACCCTCCAGTCCATCTGCAATGTCACTGATGAAGATATTGAAAAGGACTGGCCCCAGGACTGATCCCTGAGGTACCCCACTTGTGACTTGCATCTCTTCTGACTGTATACCATTTACCACCACTCTCTGTTTTCTGCCTGTCAACCAGTTTGCCACCCAGTTAACCAACGTCTGACCCACCCTGAGCCTACCCAGCTTATTAATCAATCTTCTATGTGGAACAGTATCGAAAGCTTTGCTGAAGTCAAGGAAGGCAACATCAACTGCTCCCCTTAGGTCCACCACTCTGATTACCCAGTCAAAGAAGTCTATGAGATTAGTTTGACAGGACCTTCCTTTTGTAAACCCATGCTGTCTTGGATCCTGTTCTCCTATGGATTCCAGGTGTTGCACTATCCTTTCCTTAAGGACTGTCTCCATAATCTTGCCCATTACTGAGGTAAGACTGACTGATCTGTAGTTCCCTGCCTCCTCCCTGCTACCACTCTTGTGGAGCGGGATCAAATGAGCCCTTCTCCAGTCTTCTAGGACCTCTCCTGTGCTCACAGACTCACTAAGCAGTTCTGATAATGGCTCTGCTAGTTCCACCCTTAGCTCCTTTAGTACCCTGGGATGTATGCCATCAGGTCCCATTGCCTTGTCCACCCTAAGCTTATTGAGCTCTTGTAGGACCCTTTCTTTTATGAAGGGACTAGTGCACACCTCCCTCCTCCCGTTTCCATGGTGCAGAGCTGTGGGCCTTGCACTACCTTCTTTTCAGTAAATACTGAGCAGAAGTATCTATTTAGGATAGATGCTTTTACATTGTCCTCCTCCTCATATGCCCCCTTATCCCCTTTGATCTTAGCAATACCCCCTCTGGACTTTTTCCTTTCTCTAATGTATCTATAGAAAGTCTTGTCACCTTCTTTTACTGTTTGTGCTAGTGTTTCCTCAGTTTGGGCCTTTGTCTGCCTTACTGCCTTCCCTGCTTCCCTTAAGGAAGTTTGGTATGCCTCCCTATCTTCATCCTGCTGTGTTCCCTTATATTTCCTGAAGGCCAGCCTTTTGGCTCTGACCTTTTCTGCTACTGTGTTTGAGAACCAAAGTGGTTTCCTTCTTCTTTTGCACTTCCTTTTCTCACTAGCACAATAGGATGTTGCTTTAGGTATTGCATCTTTAATGCTTGTCCACTTTGCCTGTACCCCCTCACCTGTATTTCTTTTTCCCAGGGTTGGCTTAACTCTGTTGGCCATCTTATCAAAGTCAGCTCCTCTGAAGTCCCATATTTTTGCCTTGGAATGGGATGATTTTGTTCTAGTGACCAAATTGAACCATACCATGTGATGGTCACTGGCACCCAGGTTACCTACCACTTGGAGATCTGTGATCCTTTCCCTGTTAGTCAGTACTAGATCTAGGATAGCCCTGTCTCTTGCACTTAAAGTAATGGTCTTAAAGTAATACCTGCAAAGCCAGCAAATGACTATGAGTTAGACTGCATGCAGAGTCAATCAATCAGTCATGGTCAGCTAAGAGTTCTGGACACCACAGTCAGCCATGTAACACCATGCCACAGTTAAGCAAGGAGGAAAGGGGTGCCTTTACTTCTTAGCAGCCCCTCGTCCTCTCCCAAATTCTGATGTGTGCTTCAGGCCCCTGGTCCTGGGCCTATGTGTAGGAGGCTGCTGACTGCTCAAGTACTTAACCAGGAGGTGTTCATCACTTCCCAGATTTTTGCACTGCCTGTTAGTTTAAAATTTCAGATTTAACTTTTGCTGTTTACTACTGTTTTCTGATAATTGGTTCCCTTGATTTTTTTTGTCTTTTTTTTTCTTTTTTTGTCTCTGTGTTCAGAGATAATACCAGTGCATCAGTTTTAGGTTTCCGAGGGGTTGTTATCACCTTTATGGAGGAATAGAGCCACCAAAGAAAAAAAAAATATGTTACATGTGACACATTTTTCATTATAAATCCATCCCTCCCCTCCTATCCTAATTAGCACTATCTATGCTGTCTACCTATCCCCAACCTAGTGAAAGGATTAAAACAGGTAAGGAAAGAAAGAGGCTTGTGTCCATTTAGAGATTATCAGAAGCCAACAATCTATTATTGGGGTCCATAATGTTCTATAATTATGTTCCTGCCCCTTGTTTATGTAATAGAGACGTTCAAGATTCATACAATCCAGAAACAGTTTTTTCCATAACATGTAGGTTAGTGGTTCCTTATTCTTCCACCCTCTAGCTATACATCTTGCATTGAGAAGAGCAATATTTAGGATTTTCCCCAGTTTCTCTATGGGTATGTTTTGTTTAAAGCTGGTACCAAGCATGCAGAGTTCAACCTCTCTTGAAATGTTTATACCTGGGATTTCAAGACCTTAATTATACAATCCCAAAAAGGGAGTATATCTTTACAAGTGGCTATCATTTGTTACAGGGTTCCCACATACAGACCACATCTATTACATGTAGCTGAGATTAAATTATTTATTTTATATAACAGCTGTGGCGTATAGTACATCCTATGAAAGATATTGCATTGAATTTGATTTAGTCTGTTACTGATTGAAATTTTTACTCCTGCAATAATTTTACTCTGTTTTTGATCTGAAATATTTATATTAAGTTCTTTGTTCCATTTTTGTCTTAGTTTAATAACTTCCGTTTCCATCATGAGATTATATGCCTTAGAAATCAGTTTAGTTCTCTTGTTCATTAAATATTTTTGTATTGTAGTCATAGCAGGTTTTGCCAGATGCAAACCTAGTTCTTTGCTGTAGTATGTCCTCAGCTGAAAAAAAAATAAAGAAGTTTTGTGGGCAGAAATGGTATTTATCTATTATTTGTGTGAAGGACATGAAAAGGTTCTCTTCATTATATAAGTCATTTAAACAGACAATTCCTTTCTTTGCCCAAATTTTATATTGCTTATTTTTTGAGGGCAAGTGATTATTGTTTAAATATATAGGAGCCAGAATATTAATTTGTAAGTTTTCTTTAGTTGACATGTGATATTTATTATATGTTTCTAAAGCTGCCCTTGTCAGTTCATTTTTAATACTATGTTTTTCCTTTCTTCCCATATTGGAGAAAAGCATTTGAGCTGACCCTATGTATTTTACCTCATTTGTTTCACAGTGTACCCACCTTGGCAGTTCTCCCCAATAAAGTTCTTCAATTTGATTTATAATTGCTGCTTGGCTATACTTGTATCTTTTAAAGTCAGGGAGATTGAGTCATGCTTTTGCCTGGGAAGCCTTAAGTTTTTTTCATGCTGATTCGTGCTTTTTTATTATTCCAGAGGAATGTTTGTATTAATTTATCCATTTTTTAAACCAGTTGTTGTCTATTCCAATATTTAATGATTGAAATGTATACACTACTTTGGGTAGTATATGCATTTAAATTACTTGAACTTTCAGAGTTAAAGTTAGATGGAGATCCTTCCACTTTTCCAATAAATCTTCTACTTTTCCCAATATAGTATCAGTATTCCACTTTATTCTTTCCTGTTCCGAGCTATATGTATACCCAAATATTTTATCTTGTCCTTTTCCAATTTAAAAGAATAGTTTTTAGCTGAAGATGAATTATGTCCTGGGACTATGGTCATGGCTACAAATTTGTCCCAGTTTATTTTATATCCAGAGACAGCCCCAAATTCATGTATCCCTGTCATTATTGAATTTAATTTTTATTTATTTGTTCTATCACAGACCATTACAAACATTTATAGATAAAAATACAAAAATATACAACATTCTTTTCATTCTTAAAAAAGAAAAAAAAGAGAAAACTACATTTCATTTTAACAACATTCTCACTACATAAATACTAATCATAATATTTATAATAAGACTATAAAATCCCTATCAATAGTTCACATCAACCCTGCATTCATGTTTGTGTTATTGTAATCCTCCTTCAAATTTTTACAATAGTTTCCAAATATCTTACAGTGGACTTAATAATAATTTCATCATTTGTCGTAAACAAAATTTTTAATAACAACTCTTGATCATCAGATAAAATAGTTCCACAGATTGGTATGATCCATTTATTTCTAGGCTTCTTGTACCAATGACAGTAAAAAATTACATGTTTTAAATCTTCATAACTTTTTCTTGTATAGGAACATAGTTTTGCATCTCTCAGATTTTCTGCCCTGTATCGTGCATCCATAATATTACTGGGAAACAACTCTAACTTATATAATGTATACAATCTTCTTTTATTTGGGTCAGTAAGAATTTTATAATGATGTCTAAAAAAATGATTAGCATTATTTATTCTAAACCAAGGAGAAATTCTTAATTTAGAAATTTTTTCCAAATCTTTACATTTATAAAAATCCAGTAATCTCTGGGTGATACAGGGTTGGTAACTAAGACCTATTATAATACCTTTCTCAGTATTTTTCCTTAGAGAATCCAGACCTATGACCTGCAGGATTTCATATACATATTTTAGCCAACTAGATTTTAGATGACCAAAGTTTAACCAGTTAAGTTTTTCCTTTAAACAGTAGTAAGTTAATCTATGCCTTTTATGGAGTTGAATTTTTATCCAATAATTAACTTTTCTGGCTGCAAAGTATGCTCCTAAGGATACCATGCCCAATTCTGCCCTTATAATGCACATGGGAACTGACTTTCCTAACCCTAAACTTAATCATAATATTTTATTTATTGGTATTTCAATTTTGTTTACCTCCTTTAGTTGCCAATTCCCCCATTATATAGGGCTTGTGCATTGTACTTCACCTCAATAGCTTTAATAAGGGGTTTAACTGAATTCCCTCCATAATTTTTATTAAACCTATTTAATGAGTTAGCTGTTTTTTCAAGGTTTAAAATCAGCTTCTCTGTATGTTTAACCCATTTCCCTACATCTGAAAATTGAAGACCTAAATAAATATATTCTTTAACTTTATCCAATATTTTTCCCCAATCTTCCATTTAAATGAACAATTTTTGACTCCAAGTACTATAGTTTGACTTTTTGCATCATTAATTTGTAAATCATATTCTTTTGAAAAATTATCCAAAATGTTCAACTTCATTTGTAAACCTGGTCGAGTTAATGAGAACAACACCAAGTCATCTGCATAAGCAAGAGAGACACATTTTTGCCCCAATATTTTTGGAGAATCTGTTTCTGATTCCTCCAATTTATTCAACAAAACATCAATATAGATGCAAAACAGGGTTGGTGCTAAAACACAACCCTGCCTTACACCCCTATTTGTCAGAAAAGGATCAGAAAGTTGGCCTCCTTTGCCAACTTTCACTTGTGCCCTAGTATAAGTATAAAGTTCTCTAATAATATTAATTAACTCCTGTGAAATTCCTTTTTTTCCCATAAAGCCCCACAATTTATTACAAGATATGGTGTCAGAAGCAGTACTGAAATCTATAAAAGCCGCATAAAGTTTTTGTTTCCTTAGTGTAACATATTTTTCAATTAAATGCCAAATCACAAAGGAATTATCAGTAGTAGAATAACCTGGTCTGAATCCTGCTTGAGCCTCTGAAAAATCCCCAATATTAGACATCTGGTCTCTTAATCGATTTAAAATCAACCTAGCAAAAATGTTGCCTAGGTGATCTAAAAGAGAAATAGGTCTATACATTGTTGGATCGGACCTATTACCTTTCTTGAATATAGAAATTATTATTGCACCTTTGCAAGATGCTGGAAAACTCAATTCTCTACTACATACATTAAATAATACTATAAGAAGCTTGGCCTATATTACCGGTGACTTTAAAAAACCTCCAAAGGAATTTGTTCTGGCCCTGGAGCTTTCTTCAATTTTAACAGTGTTAACGTCTAAAGCACCTCCTCAAATTTAAAGGGGGTAAATTGAATTAGATTGTAATTTAAACTCAACCAGGAATTACCACACTCATTACTAAAAAATGTCTTTGTGTAATAGAGAATCCAATACTCCATTTTAATGTATGTATCAATTTCAAATCTTAATTTATTTGATCCCTTCACCACTAGAAGCCAAAATGATTTATAGTCTTTTTGATTTATAACCCTTAACATCTCTTGCCATTTCTTCTGTTGAAAAGCATTCCTTTTATTAAGTAAAAAGGCTTTATATTTTTCTCTTTGTTTGTTTAGATCTTTAAAGGTCAAAGCATTCTTTTGTAACTTTATACCTCTTAAAACATTATTAAGTATCTTTTTTTCTTGACGACATTCTTTATCAAACCATGTCTTTGGAGCTAAGTCCCGACTACTTGATTTTATATATGGTTTACTTAGCAATGTTTTAATTTCTTCCAGACATGCCGTAACATTCTGAATAATGGTTCCACTATCATGAACAAGTTTTAATACATTATCCAGTCTATTTTTTATTAAATTATGTATCTGATCAGCTACCATATCATTCCAAATGATTTTATTATGACGTATCTCCATTATCTGTGACTGAATATGATTTTCATCAATTCCATAAATCAGTTGTTTGGAAAATAGCACTAGCGGGAAATGATCACTATTCACTTTATCTGTAATTATTAAATTTTCCCATAATGACATATCCCCATTCCCAAAAAAATTAAAGATGGACCTCTTGCTGATAGATGAGAATATTTGCCTTTTTTGTCACCTTGTAGGTGACCATTTTGTGGTATTAAATTAAATACATCTAAGATCTTAATTAAGTTCCTACCCAACCTATTAGTTATATTATCTTCCGAGCATCTCACATAATTTGTAGAATCTTTATAAACCCAATTATGGTATTCGCTATCAGCATAACCATCATATCTGCTTATTCTGGCATTAAAATCACCACATAGTAGGAGTTTCTCAAAATCAGAAAGTGCCCAGCTTTTATAGAGCAGGTCTTCTAGTTGGGCCCATATAGAGTGATCATAATATTTGGAACTTGGGGGGAATATAAACATTAGCTAAACAGAATGAAAATCCTTTCTTTTTGACTTGTACAATCAAGATATTTTTATTACAACATATTAATTTTACTTCTGAATTTCTGTCTATTTTAATCCAAGTAATTAGCCCACCTGCTAACCTTCCTTTTTCTGTTTTTTTCCCCCACTTGAATGAAACATACAATAACCATTTAGGTAGATATCTGAATTTTTACAGTGCCATGTTTCCTGAAGACAAATTATATCAAATTTTAAAATAAATTCCACCCATTCACTATCTACTAATTTATTTGATAAACCAGAGATGTTCCACGACAGCACCCCTAGCTTGTTATTAAAGTTCCATCCAAGGGAATAATCTGATTTGTACTGTCAATCATCACAGGATGCTAATTCTAAAAATTTATTAGATGTTACAATATTATATATTATTCCTGAAGTCTTGGATTCTCTAGTTAATTCTTCTGTCATGCTCTTATTATTTCCCTGTGAAACATGTTTAGCAGCCTTTGTTAAATTGTCATCATTATCCTTCACCAAATACAACCCCAAGGAATCCAACAAGGCCAAATTGTTAACTAATTTATTGTATAAATGTATTTGATTAACTGTTAAAATAATTGTATCACAAAATAGATCACCTCTCTCTCTTGTTACATATAATGATTTAAGATCCTCCATTGAAACTTACAATATTTGTACCAATAGGTCTTTAACTAACCTTGCCAGCTTGGTGTCATTCTCATTCTCAATCCTTTCAACCCCATAGAGCTGCAGAAACATTGGATAATTCCCTTACTTATGTCCTGAAACATTTTTTACTTTAAAGGAGTTGGGAACTTCCTCATATTCCACTGGTAATATATGTATACCAGCCTTGTCCAGTAGTAATGTCTTCTCCATGATTGTATCTACTAATTTTTTTGATTCCAATAAGGCCTCTACCTGACCGAGTCTCAATTCTGATTGTCTCCTTCTTACTTCTAGGATTTTAACTTCCTTCTCTGGAATCTTAGATATTTGAGAGAAAAGATTAGTCAAAATATTTTTTAACTTAAAATCGGTAACTTTAGAAGAGACATTTAGTCCAAAAATTAGAACTGATTGTGGATTGTTATTTAATTTAGTTTTATTCAACATGTCTCTGTTTATATAGTCCAGCTTATAACCCAGCTTCCTCAAATGATTCCTATTAATCCAAATTTGGTTAGCTACCCTTGGAACCTTACAAAATAAATAAACAAGGCACACCCTCACAATCTTTATCTTCCCATAACTGTATAATATCCTCATTTCCAATATCAGCACCAGTTGCTGCCCTAAACAAATTCACAATCTTTTCCTTCAGTAATACATACGACCATTTAGCATCAGTTGGAAAACCAGACAAATTTAATATAGCACAGTCAGTAATATTTATAACTGACTTACTAACTTCAGCGTTTATTGAGAGGATAGATGACATTTGAATTGTATTACCTCTATCTTTAATTTCTCCCTCTAAAACCATAACTGATGACCTGATAGGTATTTCTCTAACCACCTCTTCAATCCCAAACTGATTTGTTATTGGGCTGAATTCCTTCAATTGGGTCTTGTTTTCTTTTGGAGAGATACCATCATTATTTGGGTTATCACATAAATGACTGTGTGTGTTTCTCTTAGTTACAGAACAGTTTAGCATATCCACATGTAGCAAAGTTTTATCAGAAACACTATTCAAAGATAAAACTCCTTTTTTCTTCAAATTTCTATTCTTATCTTCCTTTACCTTTATTTTTTTCCTTTCTTTTTTGCCTATATTTTTTATTTCAATTAAGTATTGGAGTTTCAGGAAAAACAATAGAAGGGAAATCTGGTCTTAATTGCTCATTTATTACCTCCTTATTATCTGACTTATCAATAACTATTGAAAACTAATCCTCCTGAGGGCTTATTTTATTCAATTGTGGGAATAACTCATCCATTCTGCTACTATTGATCACTATATTTTCTTTAATTGTGTCTAATTCAAATTTAAGATTAATTAGATGATCTAAAATCATTATATGCATGATGTGTGGATTTTGAATATAAGTTTTTAAATCCTCACTAAGGGCAAATGGGTAGGTAGTATTAGAATTAAACTTGCAATCTTTTTTTTTTCCTGAGACAATTACCTTGATTGTTTAGGAGTTGTGAATTGTTTGAGACCAATTATAGTGTCTTGCAATTCACTAGCAATATTCCTCAAATCATTATGCCACCTAGGTTTAGGATTTGATTCATAAAAATAATCAGGAGAAAATTCCAAGGAATTACACAAACTTGAGTATTCCCTCTGACTTGTATTCCTAGAAGCCTCCAATGTTATGTGCAACTCTGTACCCAATGTTTCTTTCAAAGCTACAGAACTCAAAGTTGAATCTGCTGCTGCTTTTTGACAATTGTCCCCAATAAATTCATTAAGTTTATTGCTAGGGCTAATTGGATTATTGGTCTGATTAAGACATCCCTTGTAAGCCCCTGACTCACTACCAATCATGTCATTAGATGTCATTTGAGCAGATTGTAGTTTTTTTCAACAAAATGATCTTTAATTTTAGTCTGCTTTGTTTTATTTACTACAATACTACTCTCTGAAATTGTCTCTATAATGTCCAACTTAGAATTTGAAATCCTTAACTTATTATTCAATATTTCCCCTAACATAGTTTATTCTCTTTTAGCTATTGGAATGGTTTTATTTTTTAAGTTCATAAATCCCTTTGATTTTCTACCATCTTGGTTCATTATTTGCATTTGAGTGGGAGTACTACTACTTATAAAACCATCCAAAGCATTTTCTCTAGTTCCATTTACATCATCTAAAGTGGAACACATAGATAATTTTAATTCAATGGGAGAATTTACCATTTGTTGTACAGATCTATAATCAATCTCTACATTAATATTAGAATCGGAGCCTTTAAATCATCCATTTCCCCTTCTTTGGCATCTGGTTTAAACCATGATCTTTATGTAGATATCTCTGGAGTTAATACACCCCTAAAATCCACAACTAACTAAAAATATTGTGAATATCACAGCTAATTCAAAAACACAAAAATAAAAAACTAACACCTAGCAACAATAATCAAGTTAAAAAAAGCAAAAGGTTGATGTGTAGCTTTAAAATATCTAATGCAGATAACAATATATTTTTTTTATTTTATTTTCCCCCAAAAAAGCTGGAAAACTTCTAATTCAATTTCTAGAATCTGCTCTTTACCCCGCAAAAGCATTAACACCCCTCAAACAACAGTTTACAACTCTTTAAAATTCCCTTTTTTCTTCAAAAAATACCAGTAAATGACATTAGAAGTGAACTGTTTATACTCTGGATTTTTTAACTCCGAGCCACTCACACTCATGCTACACGCTCGCGCTAGTAGTGTGTGTCTTTTTGTAGGAAAACTGCCCCTCCTCTCAAGCTGACATGCTCTAATGACCACAGTTATCTTCCTGCTCTCAATTATATGCCCCAGGAGATTTAAACAGACAGTTCTAGTCTTCCAGTTTTGTAGAGGAGCCAAGGCACAAAACGCTGTTCTGTAAACTCAGGAATCAGTGCAAAAAGCAGAATAACACAGTTCAGTACCTGCAAGTGTCTTTTTGTAGGGAAACTGCCCCTCCTCTCAAGCTGACATGCTCTAATGACCACAGGTATCTTCCTGCTCTCAATTATGTGCACCAGGAGATTTAAACAGACAGTTCTAGTCTTTCAGCTTTGTAGAGGAGCCAAGGAACAAAACGCTGTTCTATAAACTCAGGAATCAGTGCAAAAAGCAGAATAACCTCCCTGTCATTATGATGTAAGAGCCTTATCCGGTTCTTTCATACACAATAAAATATTGACAGTATATAGGGAATTTTTTAGTTGTTTATTTCCACTTTTGAGTCCAACTATGTCTTTGTGATTTCTTATTAAGTTTGTTAAGGGCTCTATTGCCAGGGCAAAGAGCAGGGGTTACAGGGAGCAACCCTGTATGGTACATTTTTTAAGTTCAAAAGTTTGGGATATGTTATTATTGGTTACAAACTGTGCAGTCGGGTGTGCATAGATCAACCTAACCCACTTTATAAAGTTCTCTCCTAAATTTGCTTTTCCACTATTGAGAAAAGGTATTCCCACTCCACCCTGTCAAAGGCCTTCTCTGCGTCTAATGATAAGATTAATGCTTCCTTTTGATCATCTATTGCCAATCCATTTAAAGCATTCCTTATATTATTAAAGCCTTTTCTTCCTTTAATGAAGCCTGTTTAGTCTTTCTGGATTATTGCAGGTAGTATTTTTTCTAGCCTTTTAGACAATATTTTAGCAAATATTTTATTATCTACATTTAAGAGCGATATTGTCTTATATGATCCACACCGTAAGGGATCTTTGCCCTCCTTTAGTATTAAGATAATTAAACGTTCCAAAAAAGGTTTTGGGACTTTTCCTTCTTCCCAAAAAGTGTCAAAAAGATCTGTTAGTACAAGTGTTAATTGTAACATACACATCTTATACAGTTCCAATCGTAGCCCATCTGCAACTGGGGCTTTTCCATTTTTTAGGTGCTTAATAGCTCATTTTACTTCCTCTTCTGTTATTCTATCAGTAGTATTAATTTATCTTCTGTATTTATTTTAGGAACGTGTAGCTTATTTATAGTGTTCTGCTGCACTTCTTTGATTTCAGATGCATATAAATTTTCATAGAGTTTCCTAAATTCTTCATTAATTTTGTTACGATCTACATTTTTTCCTCTGCAACCTCAGTTTCTTTTATTAATCTTTCAGTCCTCTCTATCTGAAGTAAGTAGGCTAGGACTTTATCAGACTTGTCTGCCAGTGCATAGTATTTGGCCCTGGTTTTCATTATGAGCCTTTCTGTCTTTACATCTGTTTATTTATTATAGTTTCATTTTAGATTCTTCCAGTGTTTCAGATCTTTTTCATTTTGTGTGTGTATATATACCTCATTTCAGCTTTCTTAATTTCTTTCTTCATTGTTTCCATTTGTTTTTTTCCTTAATGTATTCCTTTTTCAAGTATAGTGGGAGATGTGTCCCCTAATGTAAGGTTTCCATGCTTCCCATATAGTATTTAATGAGCATCCTCTCCTTTTATTGAAAAGGAAAAAGTTATTAAGTTCATCTTTAATAAACCTCATAGAACACTAGCTTGAATCAACCAGGGGTCCATAACCCATTTATTATACCCTTTGATATTGTCCCCTTGTATTTCTACATATAATGGAGAATAGTAAGAGATTAGTATTCCTTCATAGAAGATTTGAAATATTTTTGATCTAAGTTCCCCTGATCCTAGTATAAGATCAATCCTTGAATGTGTTTGATGGTGATTAGATTAAAATGAAAATTTGTATGTGCTTGGATTTTCTTTTCTCCATAAATCCACTAAATTTAATGCATTCATATTTTTTAATAAACTTTTTGCAGCCTTTGACAGGATGGAGTGGGATCAATCAGAGGGTCTAGGGTTGTGTTAAAGTCACCTCCCACCAGGTATGGGCCTGAGAATTTTTACAAGTTTAGGAAGAAGTCTATAAAAAATTCTGGTCTGTCTTTGTTAGGTCCATATAAACATGAAATAGTTAATTCCATAGATCTTGTTGCTATTCTGCAAATTAAGTATCTTCCCTCTTGGTCCTTATAGTAATCTTTAATTAAAACATTAATTTTTTTTTGAAGGCTGCACAGCCACAGTTCACATTTTTTTTATTTCTCAAATTCAGAGTCTTTAAGATGAATTTGTTGACCTAAAAAAGGATTTAGAAATTCCACTACTTCTCAGTGCAGTTTAACCCCTTCAAGGTATATAGTTTTTTAAACCAAGGATGGAAATGAGAAAGGAAAATGCGGGTGCACTGGGATTTGAACTCCGGACCTCTGGTATGCCGTTCCAGTGCTCTAACCATTAAGCTACAGGCCCACTGGTTACAGCATCCGAAGAACTTCCTATTTCACAGTCACACATTCCTTTCTCTCTAGTGTTGCTTAATCTGCAACCAGAAACCAATTTAGAAATTCCACTACTTCTCAGTGCAGTTTAACCCCTGCAAGGTATATAGTTTTTTAAACCAAGCATACCAGAGGTCCGGAGTTCAAATCCCGGTGTGCCCACATTTTCCTTTCTCATTCCATCCTTGGTTTAAAACTATATACCTTTGCAGGGTTAAACTGCACTGAGAAGTAGGGAATTTCTAAATTGGTTTCTGGCTGCAGATTAGCAAACACTAGAGAGAAAGGAATGTGTGACTGTGAAAAAGGAAGTTCTTCGGATGCTGTAACCAGTGGGCCTGTAGCTTAATGGTTAGCGCGCTGGAACGGCATACCAGAGGTCCAGAGTTTAAATCCCGGTGTGCCCACATTTTCCTTTCTCATTTCCATCCTTGTTTTGAACTAAAAAAACAATTTATTCCTTTTTTAACATGACTTGAGTTTTTTTTCCATTTAACTGGATTGTTGATTCCATTTACCTTCCATAATGGATTTTTTTATTGATCTTCCATTTTTATTTTGGTTTAATTATAACATAAATGTTCTCTAACTCTTGAGTCATCAGACCTGTACAGTTGCCCCTGTATCTTGATGAGATCCCCTGACTATAATCCTCAAAGATATTCATTCTTATTCCCTTCACTTTCCCTCAATGTACTTGATTCCTTTCTTTTTTCCTGTACAGTTAATTTACTGTTTTTTTCTTTGAAGCACCCATCAATATTATTTAATTTTTTTTTTTTGGTTTCAAATCTTTTTTTCTCTCTCTTTCCTGTTAAAGCTTACAGATGAACTGCACCCTTTTCTCCCTCCACATATCCACATTCATCTTTTGGCTGAGATATTAAACCGAGGTCCTGTCTGTCTGTTCTGGTGGTTGTTCAGGTGGAGGTTAAAAATCCCATGGCACTTCTCAAAAAGAGTAAGGGAATTTCCCCGGTGTCCTGGCCAATTTTCCCCCATTCATTAAAAATACCACAAACAGCTTAATATGGTTCAATGTCAGTTGGCATCCATCTGTATCCCCCTTCCCTGGGATGAGGCTGATAATAAGCAGAATTGTCTAGTCCTCCTTTCCTGGTCAACAAAAACTAAATAAATACAATAAAATAAAATATCCCTGCCCCTGTTGAAGCAAACCCATTTCTCCCCACTGTGATTTTTGACTTTTAACTGAACGTTGTTTTTTTTCCCCTTTTTTCCTCCCAAAACAAAGTCACTTGACCCCTGGTTCCCTTGATTTTTAATACATTTATAATTTTGTGTGGATCCACAGAAAATATGACAGGCCCCATACCATTTCCTCTTTTTCAGCCTTTGTTTACTTTGCTTGTCCTATAAACACTCAGCAGACAAAGGAAGGGGTGATGCATTTCAATTACATCAGACAAAATAACCAATTAGAGAATGGCAGCACTCCATTTCCCTCTGAATCCAATATGGCACCCCATCAAGGGTCTGTGCTAAACTGTCAGAAAAAATAAAGAATATAAAGAAAACTAAACAAAATTAAAAGCAGAGGATTCAAGTTTTGTCAATTGCAGGGCATGTTTGATATAACTATTGTAAAAAAGTACATTTTTATTAACTATTGCCACTTCTTTAATGTTTATCTTACTGAAAGTTACATGCTGTATCGTTTTCTTGTCATCTCCATTTGCTCTATCGATACACCCTAGAAAACAAACTGATAAGTGTTGTTATTTAGCATTACAACCTTATGCCATTTGGTATTTACTCTATCAAAATCTCATACCAATAAAATAAAAAAATCTGTTTCTTTATCTTTCCACAGTTCTTTGTCATGTCAATAATTAGAGCAGTAAATCGTATTGCTGGACATTTAAATTAATCTTAGCATTTATGGTGTCTACAGTACAGTATAGTATAACAAATGTATGTGACTCATAGTCATACTCATATTTACAGACTTTCAAAGTTAACATCCTTGACATAAGGGTGATCTAAAGGTTTCTACAACTAACAATTATGAGATTTTTGCATGCCAATTACTTATGCATGACACACAGAGAAAATGAAGTCAGTGTGGGCTCCAGCAGCAGCCACGGGTGTGTGTGTGTGTGTGTGTTTGTGTGTGTGTGAGCTGTTGTCAAGCTGGGTAGGTAAGGGGGTAAGGCACCACAAAGCTGGGCATATGTGCACTTGAGCTTTATGAATTTACAAGTGTATGTAAACCCAGCATTGCACTGCCTTCACCCCAGCTTTTCACAGCTGCCTTCCAATCCCCTTACTGCAGTTGGTGCTGGAGCTCATAGGAGCACAGAGAAAGTATGTGATGTTCATGTACACACATCTCTTCCCAGCTGCCTTATACCCCCCCACCATGTAGCCACTGCTGGAACCCACAGGAGCACAGATAATGTTTTCCTGTTCTTCTGTGGAGTATATCATTAATATGACATGGGAACAAGGGTGCCATAATGTAAGTGCCATAATGTGAGTGCACTGAATGTGGGCAACCAGGACTTGAGGGCAACCTGCTGTCAGGGTGTCACTCTGCCTCCCGTTCTCCAATGTGCCCTGCTGTGGAGTTAGTTATATTAACTTCAGAGCATGCGGTGGGGGGGGCAGAGCCCCCACAACATCATGGCACAGAATTCTGTATGGTGCTGTACTTTGCAGGGTCAGCTTTCTGGAGGCACTGGGTAATATCCCCCTTTCTACCTATCACCTTTTTAATGGGTAGTCATTTGGTTGCACCCTTTTAACCCACTGCCTTTTTCTTTTCACCCATATTATACAGAACCCTCCTGTGGGCTCCAGCAGCCACAGGTGGGGATGTAAGGCAACTGCACAAAGCTGGGGAGGGTAAGTCAGCATAAAGCTGGGTGTACATGCACTTGAGAGGTACAAAAACACAAGTGCATGTACACCCAACTTTGCACTGCCTTACCCCTCAAGCTGCCTTATACCCAACCTTACTGCTGCTCCTGCAGGAGCACATTGGAGCACAGAAAAAGTTAAGTGAATGTACTGTACACTCAGCTTTGCGCTGCCTTAGTCACACGCACTCACGCACACACACACACACATGCACACACACACGTGTTACTGCAGCTATTGCTGGAGTCCAGAAAAGGTCCAAAATTGTACACACATCTGAGCTTTGCTGCTTTATATGCATTTTTACTGATGCTGGAGCACATCCATTTTATCCCCATTACTGCAGCATCTACATGGAACCCTCAGCAGTATAAGCCCCCCTTCACACACACTGCTGTATGATACAACCACCTTAGCTGCCTTTCAGGGCCCCCCAGCAGCCTTTCAGCCCACCCAGATGCCTGACAGACCCCTTTACTGCTGGAATCCACCCCAAAAAACACAAGTGAAAGAGCACTCGCCTGCTGCTTACAAGCAAACTGGTCTTCTGTGTGATTGCTGTACAGTTCAGAGTTTTCTGGAATCTGGATGCAGTGCTGCCAGGACTCCAGATGAAAGCTCTGTCCTCCTCTGTGACTTGAATGCACAGTGTAGGTCAGGTCTTCCACTGCAGGGGCACCAAAGTTTTAATTCAGTGGTAAGCAAGGTTGATTTGACATCTTTTCAGTTCAGCAATTATTTTCTTCCTGGCTTGTTGAGCTGCTGGCTGAAAAATGAATTTCTGAGTGTCAAGGTTCCTATTGTTATCATACAGCACTGGACCTGATGGGGAACAGAGCCATCAGTTCCTAATTGGTTCATGGCTCCAATTGTGTGATGTCACACATGCATTACAGAGTCCCAAACAGGCCAGAATTAAGCAGCAACAGGAAGTGAAAGTAAAGTGCAGAGAAGAACGCTGAGCATAAAGCCAGTATACCTTGCAGTCTCCTAACATTGCAGCTCACTGGGGTCAATGGGTAAAAATCCTGAGAAAGTTCTGTATGGTGGGATATTTGGGAGGAGCCAAAAAAAACAGTATAAAGAGTACACAATGGGGGATGAGATAATAATAACAACAACAAAAATGGAAAGGGACCTGGGGTAGTCATATCAAATGACCTTAAGATGGGCAAGCAATGTGAGAAGGCAGTAAGGAGGGCTAGGGGTATACTGGGATGTATAGGGAGAGGCACCACCAGTAGAAAACAGGAAGTTGTTATCCCTCTGTACAGACAGTTGGTGAGACCTCATATGGAGTATTGCATCCAGTTCTGGAGACTCCATCTCCACAAGGACATAGACAGGATGGAGGCTGTCCAGATGAGGGCAACTAAAATGGTGCAGGGTCTGCACCAGAAGACATACAAAGAGAGACTAAAGAAGCTTGACATGTATACCCTTGAGGAGGGGGGGGGACATGATAGAAACTTTCAAGTACATCAAGGGAATCAACAGAGTCCAAGAGGGTAGCATCTTTCAGAAAAAGAGATGTGCAAGAACAAGGGGGGTACAATTTGAAGATAGAGGGGGTGGGTCAGAGGTAATGTGAGGAAGTATTTTTTTCATGGAGAGGGTTATGGATACATGGAAAAGCCTTCCTGAGGAGGTCGTGGATTCAAAAACAGTGAGGGGAGTTCAAGAATGCATGTGACAGACATATCTAGTGGGGGGGTAGGAGGAAGCAGGCTGTTGGTTAACTAGGATCTGCAGCCTATCCAATAGGTAGGGAAATGGGTAGACTAGGTGGGCCAAGCAGTCCTTATCTGCCATCAAATTATATGTTTCTACAGTATGTTTCTATAAAATCATGAGGGGTTCTTCAAAAGTGGGAGACTTGGAATCAATGTAGTCATGATGACCATTATGAAAAACATATTACATACTCAACAATTATAAGAATTCAAGATGCAGTATCTGTTATTATTAGTCATCAGAAATATCAGGGGTCAACATTATTAGTGGATCAGTGACCCAAGGCATCCAGTAGTTCATCTCAAAATCATGTAATCATTCACAACATACAAAATGTTGTGATATTCTAAACGTCTGCATGCTATTTGTGTGAGTCAACTAAGTTGACTTCCATGGCTAGGTTTACAACTCTTGTGGCTGACTGGGCATAATTGTCATCATGATGTAGGTATGTACAGTATATCAACATAATGATGCAACCAAGGAAGTCAACAACATTCTTTCATACTTGTTTTTTGGGGGGAGGATATTATTGATTGTCACTGGTCAGCAGTGGTCTGGTCATGGTGCTATTTCATGTTTCTGATGTGATGATGGTGCAGAACATTTACCAAACACAGATATTTTATTTATTAATTGAAGGTGGCAGGTATGCCACCAGTAAATGAAAAGAATGGGTATTGAGTTTTTTGAAGGGAAAACTGAACTAAGTAACATGAGCTAGTGCTGAAAAAAAAACTGGTCACTGACTATAAAAAAAGTGGTACTTGAAGTAACCTGAGTCAAGTGCATTCCAGTCTTCTTCTGTGGTAATCTGTGTCAGGACCATGCTCCTTATCTATGGTGGTTCTGGTGTGGTGGTGAATTGGTATGTACACCAATTGAGATGAACCAGGGCTTCCCATGCTTGCCCAGATTCACAATTTTAGATTTTCACTATAGACACTCACTGATATTTTTCTAATTTTCTTTGATTTCTTTTGCACAAAAATGCAAAGTTCCTGGCTGCCAATTACTTTTAGCCAAAGCTGCATGCTTGCTTCCTAACATTCAAAACTTATCTAAGTAACCCTAGGCTATCTGCCACTTTGTCATAGACAACTTCTAGTGAAATGCTGGATTACAGTCCGTTAATAATGTTATCATCATCATCCTTATGAACTCCTCAGACACAGCCAAAAAATATGGTTATCATCAGCAACAGCAGCAGCATCACCAGCATCCTGACTGACAATCATCATCAGAGTTTCATTCACTGCATAAGAGGAAATGACTGCGATGACAGCAAGGTAGAATAACTTCACACTCACACTGGCCTGGTCTTGGTGGCTGCTGCCCCCTGTCATAGTTGACGCAAACATGTCAACTTCACTACCGGCATGGGAAGTTGATGACTTAGCAGCTACTATGCATAGATAGGGTTTTGGCAGTGTCAGCTCATCATCCTGATTGACAATCATTGTCATCATCATCATCACCAGTGAGTCATTCACTGAATGAGAGGAAGTGACTGAGAACAAGGTAGAAATGAAGCAAGGACCCATGGTGGCAATGTGACCCACCCCACCACTGCACACTGACACTGGTCTGGCCTGGGTGACCATAGCCCCTGTCATAGTTGAAGCAAACCCATCAACTTCACTACAGGCGTGCAAAGTTGATGACCTAGCAGCCACTATGACCAGATAGGGTTTCTGGGAATAATATTTCTGTACAAAACCAACAATAAAAATTCACATCTGGTGGCAACCACATCATGCCTGATTTATTCACAATCATTCACAGCTATGACTGATGAGTCACTCTGAACTTACATCATTGCATCACACTGGTAGTGGTACCAGATCATTTACTGTGGAATCATCAGCCAGCTGCCTCAGCTAAGCCTGTAACCAGGAGGATGTCATTGCCAATTTAAAGTGAATGATTCAGCGATGATAGCTGGTAGCCACTGCATGGTCTTTAGGGAAATGGTTTTGATGAAGGGGACATGGGGGTCTGTTTTTATTTATTTATGCATTTATTTTACTTTTTAATTAACAGAAATCTAGGGAGAAACTGTTCTGCAAATGCTACCTATGGTCTCTCACACTGTACACTACAGCTTCTTTAAAGAGGAGCAGTCAGCAGCTCTAACAAAGCCCCACACCCAAGAGTGTGATTGTTCTCAACCTGTGTTATTTGGGTGCATTGCAAAAAAAAAAAAAACATTAGCTGTACTTGTTGTTTACAGCAGCTATACAGCAATTGTATCACACTGATTCTATTGCCTTGCAAGCTGACATTTTCCATGACCACAACAATCTTCAAATCCCCCTGCAGCTAACATCAGAGGTGGGCTGTAGCAGTGAGAGATAACAATAGCCTGCAGTGAATGTTTTAGAACTTTTATAAGCTTCTACAGTCATAGATGTTTGCATGTCCCACTCCTCTCCCCAGGGGTCTGGGCTAGATATAGTCCTCCTCTGTGACTTTAGTTAGCCCCATGAAGGCAGTGGGAGCAGCAATCAAAACATAGAAACATAGACAATGATGGCAGAAATAGAAGAGATGTCCATCCAGTCTGCCCAAGTTCCCTATAACCCCTGTAACCTACTGTTCCTCCATGGTACTAACCCTCCCCATCATTTCTCCATTCTTCTCCTTGGTCCTGTTGTCCCCGCTAACTGCTATTCCCTTCATTATGTCCCAGTCTGCTTGAATCCCCTGACTGTTTTCCCACCCACCACCTCAGCCGACAGACAGTTCAAAGCTTCTACCACCCACTTCTTAAAGTAGTACTTCTTCACTTCCCACCTGAATCTGCCTCCTGGTAATTTCCATTCATGTCCTTGAGACTGTAAATTGGTATTCATGTTAAATAGTTCCCTTCAGTTCACTTTGTTAATTCCTTTAAGGAACTTCAAGATCTCTGTCATTTCTCCCCTCTCCCTTCTGATCTCCAGTGATTACGTATTTAGTGCTTGAGGTGCTCCTCATAGGATCTACCCCTGCTGGCCCTGAATCATTTGTGTTACTCTGCACTGCACTGTCTCCAACTTATCTTTATCTCAGAACATGGACACTCAAAATCCTCTTGAACAAGCTCTGAGGATATATTTCCTCTCTCATACACATCTCCCATTGCACCTATTCCTTAAGGATGGCTGACTTTATCCTCCTAGATGTGCCTAGGACAAGCACATGCATTTATTTCTCAAGCTTTCTAGTGTTGTCTCAATCAAGCTCTTCAAATCTTTAACCAGAAAAACTTTTAAAGCAATATGCAACTGCCACAGGTCATAGACCCATTGCTTGTCACTTCTTCTCTATCTTGGCCTCCCCAACTCTCATCACTGTCAATCTCACACTTTTTTCCTGAACCAAATCCCTTTCTCTCTCTCCCTCTTTCTCCCTTGTCTCTTCACCCCTCCCACTCTTCCTGCCCTTATTATTGTCTTTACCATTTCTTTGGTCTGTTCTGGTTCTCTCCCCCCTTCCATCACTCTCACTGTTCTCTACTGTTCTTTCTCTCCCTTGTCTTCACCATATCCTTCCCTTCTCTTCTAACAGGGCCACTATGCTACAATGCACTATTACCATGCTGAGCATTAAACATATAATATGACTGTTCTCCATTGCATTGTATTTGCACATATTCCTGTAGATGTAATGTGTAGCACACGCTCAGAATGTATTACTTTGTATATTTTTATTCCCTGTCATGCCTTCATCTCATTTATTTTATTCCCTGTTATAGCACTGTATCTTGCGATGTTTCCCATTTAATGTCTGTGTTTTTTTGTACATTTCTGGTATATGTTCAGGACCTCCTCGTGAATGATCCTGCTCAATGGAGCTTTCCTGCAATAAACCTGAACTTGAACTTTCTGATGTGAGGACCCCAGAACTGGACACAGTACTCTAGGTGAGGCCTCACAAGGGATTTGTAGAGGGGAAGTAGTAACTCTTTTCTTCCACTATCAGTACCCCCTCCCAATACACCCCAGCATCCTCTTAGCCTTGCTATAGGCCTTGTTGCACTGACATGATTGCTTAAATCAGTTGCTAATGCTAACTCCCAAATCCCGTTCCTCATTTGTAGTGTTAAGTCTCTCTCCTCCCATCCAGTACTGTGTCTTGGGATTCTTTTCCACTAGGTGCATTACCTTGCACTTTTTAGCATTGAATTTTAACTGCCAGACCTTTTACCACCCCTCTAGCTTTTGTAGGTCTCTCTGCATTTCCCTTATTCCCTCATCACTATCCACCCTCCCACATAGTTCTGTGTTTTCTGCCCAGAGACACAACCTGCCCTGGATCCCTTCTCCAATGTTACTAAAGAACATGTTGAAGAGGACCGAACCCAGGACTGATCCCCATGGAACACCAGTCATAACATCCTTCTTTTCTGATTTAATCCCATTGACCACCACCCTCTGCTGCCTCACCTCTAGCCAGTTACCCACCCAGTTTTCTATGATTGGACAAAAGATCGGAGCTTATAAAACCTCTAAACATGCACTGTCTGTAGGGTACTGAATCTCCCACTGCTGCAGCCATCTTCTTATGTCAGGCAACTGCAAGGGGTTTGAAGATTTGCAGTGACAGAAAATGTCGGTTTGCAAGCCAGCATAATCAGTGCGCTACAATGTATGGTGCTGCTACAGTAGACAGCAAGTAAAAGACATGTTTTTGCAATGCGCACAACAAAGTGCAAACTGAGAATGAGCCCACATTTGCACGTGGGGCTCTGCTGCTCTTAGTGTTGATTGGACACCTTAAATGCCACAGGCACAATGCATACTAGTGTGGTAGTATGGCAGTGTGACACCTTCATTGCAGTGATATCTGATAGTCTCCCCACCTAGTGAGCTGCCTGACCACTTCGCCAGGTAGAGATGAACTGTCCACACCAAAAACATACATTATTCACACTACACCAGAAGTATCTGGCCACTTCACTTTGCGTAGAGTGCTATGCATGGTGGTGTACTTTAAAAATATTTGCAGTGTCATCTTATGCACTTTTATTTGTGACAACTGGCAATTTAAGTTGCAGATTGTTATTAACCAACAAACACAAAGAAAGCACTTCATGTCGTACTTGCACTTGCTTTTCATTATATGTTTCCACTTTGCTCACCATGACAATGGCAACAACAAACAAAAAAGAAAAAAATATAACACTTATGATATAGGTTTTGCTGGAAAATGTCAACCTGAGATGTGAATGTGCTTACTATCATAGATTATGTGCAAAGCCAAAAAGCAATATGACTGTTTTCATATTTTATTTAGAAAACATGAAATAAAGTAACATGCAAACTCATTCATTGTCTGTGGTGTCTATTTTATTTCTTTTCATGTATTTTTGGGAGTTTCTTGAGTTCCTAAATATGTTTAATGAGTAAAGATGACCAACTTTTCAAAAGTAATATATGTTTAATGAGTAAAAATATCCAACTTCTCAAAAGTAATATAGTTACAGTTATAGTTGCTGAATGCTTATTTTTTATGACAAAGTACTACAATTACAATTACAGTTACTGATTACTTTTTATGACATAAGTAATAAATAAGTGTAACTGATTACATTGCATTGAGAGTAACTAATAACTGTAACTGATTACTTTTTAAAAGTAACTTGCGCGACACTGGTGAGGAGTTTTTAATCTCCAGCATTACTGATTGACTACTGTAGGTCATTTGGCTTGCCAACAACTTAGACGTGCCTAGCGTTTGGTCCCTGTAAAAAGTGTTGGGTCGTCATGTCAATGTGCTGACTCACTGAAGGGAAACTGAGTTACTTTGAACCTGCTTCACATGTGTTTAAAACACTTGATGTTCACATGTTCACCCAGTGCAAATCTGAAATTGTCTCCTCCTTGAAACAGAAAGAGAAATTAGTAAGACTTTTGTAAAATTAGTGATAGAAATAATAGATGGGAAATCCAGGAAACATCTGTTCTCCGAACTCTAGAAGACTATGAACGTTATCTAAACCAGAAGGGATTGATATCCAATTGAAGTGACAAAAAGAATGTAATAAATGTCTTCCCAGTGAACAGTGGGAACAGATTAGAACTACTGTAATGTTGCTCATATTATTAACTTCAGAATCTACAGAACATTTTCTTGGAAATTTGCTACTAAATTGTGTAAACTATCAGGAAAGAAATATTTGAAACATTTGGAAACCTAATCACAAAGTTCATGTCGTGCCCCAAAAGTAGCAAGTGAGTATGTCATAAGAATTTTTGAATAATCACAATATAATGTTTATAGGCACAAACAGAGGCTGGATATGCCCCCGTAAGAGCAACAGCAACAGCAGCCCAGACACAATGTCATTTGCAAAGCACTCCGTGTGACCACAATCACATACAACCTGATGCTGGGGGCCCTAGTTTAAGCAAATTTGTCACACCCAACAGTCATTTGCATGTTTACAAGCACAAAACACCTGTTTGTGAGTCCCTAAAGTGCTCATGCCTGAACCCCAAAATGGCAAGTTGGAAACTGTTATGCAAATTACTCACTCTGCATTATGCTGTCATAACCAAAATGATCATCTAAGCGACTACAGTTTGTACCTACTGTAGTTATGAAAGAGCCATCAATTTCACTTCACTGTTAATGAAGGCTGTAAACTGCTTTGCAACCTGGCAGAACAATCCAAAGACACAAGGTACCAGTTCTGCAGCGTGTGTGAATGTGTCTTGTGGTAAAATTGCACAACCGTTATAATCACAGGGCAGAGTAGCAATGTTATGTTGTTGTTATGTTTTGCGTTTTAGGTCCTGGAGTAAGGTATACATTATTTTGAGAATTGCTGCAGTATCTACAATACATGTTTAATGCATATCACAGCACAGTATTTCCACAAGGGACACGCACACTAGGGTGCTCATTTAAAACCCACTTATCATCTTTGTAAGTTCCTGCAACTTGTGCAAATTTGTGGGACAATTTGGCTTCCTGGTTGAAGTTCCTGCTGGGGAACCAGGAGATCACAGGTTCAACCCCCATCAGATTCTACATACTCATTATGTGGCCATCTTAGCTACCCCCCCCCCCAGTGTTTCAGTTTGCTAGCTACAGAAATAGGTAGACTTAGGATGCCGCTGAAAACAAGCAACTACAACTTAGTCTGTTATCCTTGGAAAATAAGTTGTAAAAAGACCTGACATTAAATCATTGAAATATTTGCATTTTTAAATGTGTACTTTCTCTGTCACAAACTGTTTATTTCTACTGTATGAGCATTCAGTGATATCACACTCAGTAGAGTACTGATAGATTACTGTGGTCTTGTAATCATGTTTGAGTGGTTAAACTAAACTTTCAGCACTTCTTAACTTTGTGACCACTAACAGACACTTACTGAGTTATCTAGAACTTCCAATATGCCATTGAGACAGGCATTTATAACTCTGCTTCTCATTAGCATGTGCTCCTAGCCTCCTTTTGCAAGTACTCACAGTCCACATTGTGCTTGCAAACTGCTGGCTTCCAATACATATGAAGCCAGGCAAACTGCTCAGCACTCACTGAGCCTGTTTGCAAGCTGCAGCCACTGATCGTGACTAACAAACCTATTCAATAAGCTGCCCCGGTAATGATACAACACCATGATAAAAGTCATTTTATTTATTTGTTTATTTTATTGATTTATTTGTGAACTGGGTGGGTACGCTGATCCCAGGGACTATTTATAGATACAACCTGAGCCATAAAGCTGGAACAAACAAGACAAAAGTACATGAATAACCAGATACAGTAGAGTGATATAATACAATTTCATACATGGATTAATGCAACACAATTTTTGATACAGACATCAGATACAGTACAAGAGATTAGACATTAGGGCAAGAGAAACCAGTTAGGTAATAATTAACAATGTAAATGGTTTACAGGGTTTTCATAGCAGCATGACTCATCCAGAGATGAGAGGAATGTAACCAGAATTATGAGTCGAGGTAGGGGAAAATGCAGTTTTTTTGGCTGAGAGGGAGGCCCTATAGTGTGATTTGAAAAGGGATGGAGGGAGATCCTAGAGTCCATAGGGGCTTGGCAGGCTGTCCCAGGGTCTTGATCAGCCATAGAGAATGCCTTCTGATCTACACATGTAGCAATCTCAGGACAATCTAGAAGAGGGCTGTTGGAGGACCGCAGGCCATGGGGACAAGGCTTAACTTGAGTAGGAGGATGGGATGACACTTCTATGTCCCTGATGGATGTGTCATGCAGGCAGCCAAGGAGGTAATCCCAGCTGGCCTGCAGAGGAAGCCAGCCAAGTGCCTGGCAAAGGAAGCAGTGATGTGTAGTGTACGGGGCCAGCAAGGCAAACCTATAAACATTGTTGCATGCTTTGCAGAGCCTGGACAGGCAGGAATATGAGGTTTGCATGTAGGTAAGGAACCAATAGTCAAGGTGTGGTCTTAAGCTGCCCAGGGTGATGGCAGACCTTGCTTCAATGGTCATTAGTTATTTGATTTAAAAGCTAACTCCCAGTTTCTGGTTCCCATGTCAGACTGTGAGCCCGATATGGGCCAAAAAGATCGGGGGGGGGCTTAGGGTGACACCCAGATATTTGAAGACAGTCACTTTCTTGAGGGGCATGCCATCTGAGGACAGGATGTTAAAGAGGTTTGCATCATCTGCCCACATGGCTAGCTTGGATTTTGACCCAAAGAGCATGGCTTTAGTCTTTTTGGCAGTGACAAGAAATCTGTTTTCAAGGAACCACCATTATGTGGCACCAAAGTTCTCTGTAAGGGCGAAGGAAATTTCAGGAAGGGTCTAGCACTGTGGAAGAGGATAATGTCATTAGTGTGTAGTAGTGACTCACATGCACTGTTATCCTTGGAAAGTGAGTCAATGCACCGGGAAAACAGAATGGAGCAAAGTATGGATCCCTGGAGAACATGGTTTGGACCCCCAGCATGCTGGAGGAGGCTCCCCCCCCGTGCAAACCACCTGAGTTCTTCCAGAAAGGTAATTATGGAACCAGGATACACTCACTGCAGAAAATCTAATCCATTGCAATTTATCTGCTAGTATGCTGAGACCACCATATTGAAGGCCTGAGTAAGATCCACAAAGACAGCTCCTCTTAGTTTGCCTTCATCTATGCTTTTGAATACATGGTCAGAGAAGCATGCTAGAGTGGTGGCAGTGCTGTGGCATTTTCTAAAGCCATATTGCAGGGGGAGAGAGAAGGTTGTGTTTAGAGTTTTGCAAAACTGGAAAATTTCACCTAGTGAAATATTTCACATAATTTTCGCATTACATGAAATTTTTCACCTAGGCAAAATGTTATTTTGCCTGGGATAGCAATTTTGAGTAATGTGAAATTTCACCAAATTTTGCCAACTTCAACAATGCTTTTCAATTTTGCCTGTGAATTTGCAATGCATCGTGGGAAAATAGCTGAAATATCACATGCAGGCTGTTTCCTGCACAGTATATTGTCTGTTGAGTTGGAGAGTAGTTCAGTGTGGTGCATCACAGCCAACAAACCCTTCAAAAACCTCTGTATTTGTTATTTTGGAGAGATCATTACTCCCAACATCTAAATGTTGTTCCTGGTGCTGCTAGTGAACATGTTTTTGTTTTGGTATCTTTGGATAATACTTAGTTAAACTTAAGTAGTGTTTTCAGTTTTCCCCCGAGTCTCTGTCTGTGAGGGAATTCAGTGGAGGAGGGTAGACCACGTGGTGTGTGAGTGTGTGTGTGTGTGTGTGTGTGTGTGTGTGTGTGTGTGTGTGTGTGTGTGTGTGTGCATATGTGTATATGTGAAAGCAGAGCAGGCTAGTTCCTAATATTTGACAGATTTCTCTCAAGTTGTGAGTGAGTTTCTGTTATTTCTTTTAAGTCTTAGTATTTTTGTTGGTGTGCTACTTATTTTTAATATTTTTCTATCATATTGACCCATTTTTAGGTAACTGTGTCTGAACAGTTACTCATTCTGAGTAGTTCTGTTCCTGTTTCCCTTTGTTTAATCACTTTTCTGCTTTATTTTTGTATTGGATGTTTTTGTGGACATTGAACACTTGTCCATATCCAGGTACACTGCATTGTTGAATTGCTCACAGAATTTAATATTGTGAACTAGCCTTTGCATTGCAGCATTCCTGTTTTTGTATTTAATTTTCATACCATATTAACCCTTTCCTCACTGTTACACCACTGATGTTTACTACCTGACCAGTACTATATAAAAAACTACATAGTTTCCAAGACAGTGGTGGTCCCTGCAAGGTTGTTGGAGGTGACTTTGTTCATTTAAAATCTTGTCCCTTCCATATGATATATCTACAAGACAAAATTGTATTTAGTAAGTACTAACACATTGCAGTACTTGCTTCCAGACACCACTCATCAAGACCGTAGATCATATTGTGACTGTGAGGTATTCTGTGGTTTACAAGTTAGTTTGCTTGAACCTACCTGTACATACCCAGTTATTATCAAGCTGTGTAATAATCTTCTATTTAAAAACCGACATTTTATTAAGTACTACTTAAATATTTGTTCAGAGTTACTGCACATCCTTGTTGTGGTGGTGTTCTCTGTTGGTTTGGTATTTAAAGTCTCTTTCTTCTGTCCTCCTGTTACTTCATGGTATTTAATTTGTGTTTTTGTATTTGAAAGAATAAAATAGTGTTTTAACACTTGAATAGGCTACAGCAGCAGTTGTAGGTAATCATATCAGATGACCTTAAGGTTAACAAGCAATGCAAGAAGGCAGTAGGGAGGGCTGGGGGTATACTGGGATGTATAGGGAGAGGCATCAGCAGCAGAAAACAGGAAGTTGTTATCCCTCTGTACAGACAGTTGGTGAGACCCCATCTGGGGTACTGTGTCCAGTTCTGGAGACCCCATCTCTGCAAGGACATAGACAGGATAGAGGCAGTCCAGAGGAGGGCAACTAAAATGGTGCAGGATCTGCAAGAGAAGCCGATGAGGAGAGACTAAAGGAGCTTAATATGTATACCCTTGAGGAAAGAAGGGAGGGGGACATGATAGAAACTTTTAAGTACCTCAGTGGAATCAACAAAGTCAAGAGGGTAGCATTTTTCAGAAAAAGACTTTGCTAGAACAAGGACACAATTTAAAGATAGAAGGAGGGCGGTTCAGGGACAATGTGAGGAAGTATTATTTCACAGAGAGGGTAGTGGATGCATGGAACAGCCTTCCTGAGGAGGTTGTGGGGTCCTAAAACTGTGGGAGGATTCAAGAATGCATGGGACAGACATAAGGTAATTCTTGTGGGGGGTAGGAAGAAATAGGCTGTTGGTTAACTAGGATCTGCAGCCTATCCTGTAGGTAGGGAAATGGGCAGACTAGATGGGCCTAGCGGTCCTTATCTGCCGTCAAAGTCTATGTTTCTTTGTTTCTAGGTAGTTATATAGACTACAGTGGTGTTACCTGTTCTGATTTCTATTTGCCCTTTGCAGATAGTACTGCAGGTGTTAAATCACACTTATTCAATAGAAATACATAGTCATATACTTCCAGAGAAAGGCAAATGGAACAAGCATATAAATATGCCTGCCAAGAGACTTTCCAGTTCAGGGAAAGGTGACCGGCTGGGAGGTGGCTCAAAGAAATCTGTTGGAAAAAGTAGAAATACATTTCCATTTCCAGTGAGCAAACCTATTTCTGAATCAGTGCCTTCTGTGGGTTCTGGTGCTGCTGTGGCAGCCAGTACCAGCAAAAGCGAAGTAAGAAGTGGCTTCAAGTCTGTGACTCATTTGTTACTGCCCATTCTGTAGCTAGCATGCTTGTTGGGGATGATACTGGGACTAAGGGAGACACTCACTGCAGTAAAGGCACAGAGGTCCAGGAGGAGGTGGAAAACATTGTTGGTGTGACTTGTTCCTGCTCAAGGAGGAGCTGATGGTGGAGAGGGTGATAATGTCAAGCTTCAGTCTGTTCCTTCTGGAGAAGGAGATAAGGAAAGCCACCCCCCTTCCCCACAGTGAGGAGATGCCAGAGAAGGGTAAAGATTTTCTGGAAGTAGACAGTGATAGGAAGGAGGAGGTGGAGGAGGATATAATATGTTTTGGAACAGATGATGATGATGATGAGGTGTTGGATCCCCTGTGGGAGACAGAAATGAAAAAGCTGAAAGGTGATGATGTATCCCATTTAGATGCAAAGCCTGAGGGTAAGGCTATCAGCAAGACTAGAAGAAGCAGTCCAGTAACCCTGCCTTCCCAAACCTAGCATGGTGAAAGTCATGCAAGTGGCCCAAAAAGCAAAAACTTCCACACCTTTGGGTCCGCAGTCCAAGTACCAATGCCATGTCAATTCTAGAGGTACAAAGTCCCTAGTTTGGGATTTTTTCATGCTTGATGCAGCTGATGACACTGTAAGTGATATGTCAACTGTGTCAAGCACATGATGTCAGTTGAGAAGAAAAGGGCAGTCACATGGGCACCGATGGCCAACATGACCAGTTGAAAAACAAGCACCCATTTTGCTGGCACCAACAACAGAAAGGTACCAGAGCTGTAGGTGGGACTTTCCTTGTCAACCTTAATGTTAGTGATAGCAGTGCAATAGAGCAGGAGAGTGGATTTAGTGGGTCAGTGGAGGATGAGTGTGAGGAATACTTTTCACTCTTGAGCCGAGGGCATGGTAGCAGTGGAGCTGCCACTCCCTGGAGTTGAGGGCCATGAGGTAGGGGGACACCATATAACAGCATGAATGATACCATATTTCTGTCTTAATTTACTTTAAATTTTTGGGAAACATTTCTGGACTTCTGGGGCATGTTCAGCAGTGGCAGCACTAAGATTAGGTCTGAAAACCATTGTAAATGGTGCAGAAAACAGCAGATGTCGGTCCTGGTGGTGGATGTGAACCATATAACAGCATGATTAACACCAGATTTTGGTCTCAATTTATTTGAACATTTTCAGGAAACATTTCTGGACTTCTGGGGCATGTTCAGCTGTGGCAGCACCAAGATTAGGCCTGAAAACCATTTTAAACGGTGCAAAAAACAGCAGATTTTAGTCCTGGTGGTGGATGTGAACCATATAACAGCATGACTGACACCAGATTTCAGTTTCAATTTATTGAACATTTTTTGGGAAACATTTCTGGACTTCTGGGGCATGTTCAGCAGTGGCAGCATCAAAATTAGGCCTGTAATCCTTGGTAAATGGTGGCAGAAGCTTAATTTTGAGGTCCATGAGGTAGGCTCTGACTTGAAGTCTAGATGCTGCCTGCTTCCTCAAGAGACATGTATCACAGGAAATTAACCACTCACCTCCTGCCTGTTTAGACTCAATCATGTGATCACCAGCAGCAAGAAAAGCCCAATTTCACCTAATTTCGCCTTGCAGAAGCGCAAGGTGAAATTCAAGGTGAAATTGGGTGGTGAAATTTAACCAAATGGCAATAATTACGTAAAATGTTTTACCGTGCAAAACTGGTGATTTTGCAGAAATTTTGACTGTGAAATAAAACTTCACTGCATCTCTAGTTGTGTTTAGACACATTTTCAGATATTTGCCAGAAAACAACCTTTTTAAGGATTTTGCACTGGTAGGAGAGGATGGGGCAGTAGTTGTCAGTGAGGATTGGGTCACTGAACTTGAGTATGGGTACCACTCTGGCTTGCTTCCATACTGAGGGTCTAGAAGAAGAGGTAAGGGATAGATTAAATAGAGTTGCCAGGGGTCTGGTAATAGCTTTGGCTATTAATTTGAGAAACACTGGGCAGAGGCCATTGTTGCTGATACTGCTTTGGTTGTGGAGGTCATGAGGAGTTTTCAGACTTCTTGTGGGGTGACAACCTCAAAGAAGAAACATAAAATGCAGGCTCTACCATCGACCTGGCTGTTAGAACTTCATACTATAGAGCAACATACTGGAACAGCTTGTGTGGAACAAACTGCTGTTGCTCCAAGCACACTGTGATTTATTCCTCAGACAGACGAGGCATACTGATGAGTCCTGGTAGGACGAAACACATGTCTATGTCATCTGTTAGCACCCTTTGCAAACTGTGTAAGAGGCCTTTTGGCACCATGCAATTCTGCTTAAAGTTGAACCAGCATAACATTCTGTGGTGATTTTCATATGCAGCCCATGATGCTTTGCATTGTATGGACATGTGTGATTTTGTATTTTCTATTTACAACTATGTACAATGTGGTGAAGGGCCACATACTAGGTGGGGGCGGGTAAGGGGCAGGGTGAACATATAGGAGAGGGAAGAAGGGGTGTGAGGGTGGGTCCGGGGGGAAGGTGTTTTCAGGGGCATGGATGGCCTAACTTCTGCCCCGCTTGTCCTCCATGTGGCGCCGATGTGTCCTCCACCTCCTAACCCCGTGTCGGTCCATCCTTTGGAGGATCTCCAGGGATGCCCTCACCACCTGTAACAGCTCCTGCAGTCCCCTCTTGATGTCCTGAAGTCGCCGTCCACCTAGGACAAGGGAGCAGAGTCAATACGTGTGACTGTCCAGCCCTCTGCAGCCCACCCATTGTGCATGGCATACAGCCATGTGCCACGCCCCTCTGATGGTGTGCGACCACCCACAGTGACCGTGTCCACAAGACCTGTTTACCCAGGCACCCACAGCCATGCGGACCACTGCACACAACCGCCCATGTCCCGCACAGCACCGTGGCTGTACAGTGACACAGCTATGCGGTGTGAAGGCAGTGGCACAGCATGTACCCGGTGCATGCATGGACCACCCTTGATGCACTCCCAGACATGCAGTGCCACTGGACAGTGCTGACTGTAACAAGTTGTGTGCATGGCAGCGGTGTCAATGGATGGTGGCCATGCTCCGCTGCCCACCCTGTTACACAGCATGCAATAGTAATCATGGATGTAAGGCACTCACCATCATCAGACTGGTCCCTGCACCTCTGTGAACCTTCACCCCTCCCAGCCTGCTGGTCCTCCTGGTGGCGCCTCCTCTCCCTCGTCAGCCTGCACTCTTCTGGGCCTAAGGTGCAAACATGGAGAGAGGAACATCAGTACAATCCGGTAGCAAAGTCCCCCCAACCCCATGTGTGTGCAATCCCACACAGCCATATCCATCCACCCACCCCCGATACCACCACCACGGCCAACACTGGACGCCCCCCCATGTGTTGGACACATGCAACCGTCATACCCATATGGATGACAAGTGTATGGATGGGGCACCTACCTGGCTGTGGCACTGTGCCCCTCCTGGCACATCCCCACAGGCGGGCAAGCATGTCCGGGTCCCTGCGCCTGAGGTCCCCGTACCTATGGAGACACTGCTCTGCCATGCACCTGATTCCCATGGTCTCCTCAAGTGCATCAGCCACCTCCTGTCAAGCTGCACTCCTGGCCCTGTCCAGGGGTTCATCACCATATAGAGCCCCAGCATGGGGCTCTACAATGGCCACCAGATTTGCCAATTCAACCTGGCACCACATAGCAGCCCTTCTCCATGTCATCTCAGGCTGCAGATAGTTGGAGTCAAAATGGTGCTCGGCAGCATGGTCTGCCACATGCAGATGCTACGCTGTACAGTGCTGCCATTCCCTATCATGCTGCCACCGAACAGCGTGATAGTGGTGCACCCATGCTGGACACATGATGCCTAGGGGGCAAAGGTCAGGCACAGGGTTAAGGGCCTCTCACGCACGGACAGCCAGACCATGATTGGAACCCAATGCATGTGTGCCACCTCCTGTAGCAGCCTACAGCACTGTGGCCCCAGTGCCACAGAGCCATATATGTGAACAGCGCAGTAGTGCCACTGGCTCAATGGTGGCTGTGCCCAGCATTGCCTCCCATGCACAGCACGTCAGCAGTGCGGGAGGCATCTGCATCATCACCCCGGGCATGAGCAGTTCGGTGTGTACTGCGCATGTCACAGAACTGCACCCTTGGCTGAACACGTTCAACACAATTGCACAAAGCACAACACCGCGATATTCAGCCGGCATATGCGAATCAGCTAATCAGCCATTCAATGGCACAGACACTGCATTTGCTTCCACTTAAAAATGCTCCTCACCTCATTTGCCTGCGTTGCACTATAAAAATGCGACATTGGGCTGCACTGGCCATAGTCAGTTACTGCAGTCTATTGTGGTGAGTTGCATGCTGTTTGGGAGTGTGGACTGTGGTGTGTGGGACATGCATGGGACTGCACAGTCAGAGTAACACCTGTCATTCTCACAGGATGAATAATGACTGATCGTGAGGTGGAGGAAGAGGAACAGAGACGTGGGCGGAAGAGGAGGCCTAACTTCACCAAGGCAGAAACAGATGCCCTGTTTGAGGCCTTCCTCGACCAGGAGCCACTGCTCAGCAGACGCCAGTGAACACCACAGGCCTGTGCTGCTGCTGCATGGGAAGAGGTGGCGCATGCTGTCAACCTGCATGGCAGCCACCAGCGGTCCATGCAGGAGTGCAAAAAGAAGATGGACACGGACAGGTGGAGGATTAAGGAGAAGGTGGCTGCCATTAGGGCAGCACGGTCTGTGACCAGTGGGGGACAGCTGGACGTGCAACGCCTGACCCCACAAGAAGAGCGGGTTGCTGGCAGCATGCAGCGTTGTGCCATCGAGGGTGTTCCGGGTGGTGGATTCCATATGGGTTGTAGCCTGTCACTGCATGGTAGGTCCTGGTCTGTCAATGGGGGAAGGGGGACAGGATAGGTCACATACATTAATGCTACTGTTTTTCCCTTACAGCTCCTGAGCATCTACATTGGTCAGCAGTGGTGGGCTTGTCCACTGAGGGCGGTGGCATGGAGATAGAGGAGGGCCCATACACCTCCACAGGCATACGAGGGTCAGGGCGACAGTGGGCCCGCCTGGATGTCCAGACTGATGTTGGTGGAGCAGGTGTGGAGGAGGCCCTGCCCATGTCCCAGTGTGCCAGCGTCCATGGATGCCAGCATGCTGAGACTCGGGCTGGTGCCAGATCCATCACTTATGATGATGAAGCTAACGTCATGGGCAGTGATATGTGTGGGCCACAGGATGGCCACACAGCAGGTGACATCATGGCCATGGCTGTGGGTGATGCCACTGTGGAGACCTGGGTGACATCACAGTCCCAGCCTGTGCCTGTCTGCACCAGTGGGGCAGCACTGGTGTGTGTCCAGGACAGTGGAGCTGTTGCGGCCACTGCAGCAGCACCGTTGAGCCCTGGAGAGCAGCAGCCAGAGGGGCAGTGTCAGTAGTTGGCTAATGGCCATGGGGGTACAGTGCCAGGGGGCGGCATCAGTGCACTGCCTGTGGGCATGCCCAGGCCTGGCCCTGGTGTGCAGTGTCCACCCTCAAGGGGTGCTGACCATCAGGGCCATGAACACCATGAGGGACTGCATGCCGATCAGGCAGATGACCTCTTAGATGAGCACACCTGCATACTCCCAAGCATCAGTCAATCAGCAGGTGCGGCTTGTGACGATGGTGGATGCACTCAGTGTGGCTCTGTACCAGGCAGAGGAATGGCGCAGCAGAGTCACCGCTCTGCTCCTGGCAGGGATGGACCGGTTGCGGGAGGTTGTGACTGCTGCCATTGACAGGCAAACACAGGCAATCACAGCTGTCATGGCCACAATGGGCACACAATTATTTGCCCATGTGTCGCAGACACCGCACAGTGAAATGTTCACCCCCTGTTCCCGGCATCATGCGACACCCTCCTTGTCGACACCAGGTTCAGCTGTGGGCAACCCGAGAATGCCTGGCGCAGGCATGTTCAGTGTGCTGCAGACCCCTGCCCGAGCACGGTTGTGTTCATGCAGTGGAACCCCCTTGGGACCATCGGTGCCACCCCATGAGGCCATTGGTCAGCCTGTCACTGTGGTGGGTCTCGTCGGGGCCACCCACGCATCCACGGGGGCCGTGGCACTGTGGCACATGACTGATTTGTCTCCCAGCATGGCTACTGTCTGATGCTGCCCTGTGTGCATTGTGTTGTTCAGTGTGCAATGCACGGGTGGGGTAGCCGGCCCTACGCGCATGCACCGTTCCATCTGCGCCCTCGACAGCTGTCCACTGTGGTATGTGCATGATGATGCTTGCGTTGTGCTGTCCACCACTGTGCAATGGTGCCCAGTGTCTGACATATGCACAATGACAGGCATTGGGCGTGGTGGTCTGTGGACATGTGTGTGGCTAGGGGTGGTGGTCGGGGTCGGCGTGCCTCCTACCCTTTGTGCATGTCTTGTGAGGTGTGTGTGTGTGTGTGTGTGTGTGTGTGTGTGAGACCGCATGCCATGTTAGACCTTGCCCATCCCTGGCGGCGTGTGAGGTTCCATGCTCGGCCAATTCCCTTAACGACATGCACCCCTGGTGTTTGTCCATGCGTGTTTGTGGGTTGTGCCTTTGCCACTGGTGGTTGCACATGGCCCCATGACTTACCTGGGTTGGCTGAAGTGCTCCTCTGTGATGGTGTCCTGGTGCAGCTGTGCCATCCGGATCAGTTGGGGGTCCCTTGACCAAGGGGAAGCTGCCCATCACCATCTTCACCAGCATCCTTATCATCCCCATCACTGTCCCCCTCTTTGACCTGTATGGCTATCCCACAGTCCTTGGTCATGTTGTGCAGGATGCAACAGGCCAGGAATAGCCCGCAAGCCTTTGAGGGGCTGTACTGTAGGGCACCACCAGATGTGTCCAGGCAACGTAAATGTGCCTTCAGCATCCTGAACACCCACTTGATGACATTGCATGCGGTGGCATGTGCCTCATTGTAGTGTTGCTGTGATGGGGTCACTGGCCACTGGTATGGTGTGAGCAGCCAGGGACAGAGTGGGTATCCACTGTCACCTGTGTGTAGAGGGTGGAAGTTGGTTTGGTGATCAGCGTCGCCCTGCCTTGGGCCATCTAGGCCAATACCCATGTCACCTCTGACTATGCCCCTCCCAAGCTCCATGTCTTTCTGCCTGCTTTGCATACTCACCCACTAGGTGGCCAGTGCGGATGTCCCCACTCTCGAACCTGTGGCACAGTACTGACTGGTGCCAGATGAAGGCATCATGTGCTCCCCCTGGGTGCATGGCATGGACATTGATTATGCAGCCCCTGGCATCGCACACTACCCGGCAGTTGATGCTCGCATACCCCTTCCAATTCATGTATGCAGCCCCTTCTGGGCCAGGTGGTGTGTGGATGGCCACATGGGTGCAGTCTATTGCCCCTAGCATGCCAGGCATATGTGCTACCCTGTGGAACTCCTGTATGTTTGATGTGCGCCCCGCCGATGTGCTGGAGAAATGGATGTACTCCACAGCATGTGGCAGCAATGCGCTGAGGAACTGGGTGAGGTGGCATGACGTGGCCGACTGGGTTATGCCTGTCATGTCCCATGTTGGTCTCTGGAAGGTACCCGTGGTGAGCAGGCATATGCAAGCTGTCACTTTGGTCTCCACTGACAGAGCATGGCTCTGTCATGTCAGTGCCTGCATCACATCACTGCACAGCTCACAGAGCTGCCTCAGAATTGCCTGGTTCAGGCAGTACCGGCCCATGATCTCAGTATCAGTGTACAGCTCGAAGCTGGTGGGGGCTTGGTACTGCCTGTTGGGGGCATACTGCTGAAGGGCCATTCCATGGCTGTGTCCCCCTGCTGCCTGCCTTCTCACCCCCCTCATAACTGCCTCCATCTGGATGGTGGCACTGGCCATGTCCCTGGCTTGTGTTCCCCCCCGGCAGCTGTTTCTGTGTTCCCCACACTGTCCTTGCTGCTACTTCCCCTGCACTGGGAACACATTCCTGTAGTAGCCTCAGTGGTGTGTGGCACTTCCCCCCTTTTGCACTGCACTGTAGCGGTGGCTCCCCACACCTTCCCTGTTCCTGGGGGTTCAAGGTGCTCTGTCTCTGTCCTGCCCTGAGTGTGTGTTGCCTGTGTGGCTGCCTATGGTTCAGCAACATATGCCTACCCAGTAGCGTTCTTGCACCTCTCTCTCTTGATCCTTTTTATTTTGGCTCATTTCCGCTATCGCGCAACTTCCGCTTGCTCCCCTATTGCGCATGGCACATGTTGTTGAATATCACAATGTGCTACTTATGCATGGTTCCTCCCACTTCAGTTGCACATGAATTCATTATCATTGCGCTCTTGCGCAGTGTGATTTGGGGGGGGCAAATCTGCCTCCCACTGAATATCACAGAATGGCGCATTTTCAGACTTGCGCTGGCACATCCCTGTTGCGCATGGTGCAACCCTTTTGAATATCTGGGCCCTAGTATTAACAGCATTCCAAAATGTGTCATATACAGCAATACAATATCTCAGAGTAGCATAATCATAACATTGTAAGGCAAATCAGTGCAACAGGTACATGTAGTAGATATAAACTGAGCTTTGATGATGATACAATGATAAGTAGGGGGAAATTACGCATACAGGTAAAACATTGGGGGGGTTAAGTAAAAAAGTAGAGGTTCATGGACAGTTGTAGGTGTGAGTAGAAAAGTCACAAAGAAGTGCAAAAAAACGAATGATTGCCTCTAAGGGTCTTGATAGCTACAGTCCACCAAGAACCACTTACAATTCAAAATATGCTGAACGACTTTGTCAGAGGACTTCAGAGAAAATGATAAATCACCACATTCACAGGTTTTACTCTAAAAAGTTCTTTCAAACAAGAGTTTGAAAAAAAAATTCTGATACCCTGGATGGAAGGACAGTTAAGTCAAAACCAGAAATCCATAGAAACATAGAAACATAGAATTCGGTGGCAGGTAAGGACCATTTGGCCCACACAGTCTACCCATTTCCCTACCTAACAGATAAGCTGCAGATCCTAGTTAACCAACAGCTTACTTCCTCCTACCCTCACTAGAATTGTTTTGTCTATTCTATGCATTCTTGAATTCCCCCACTGTTTTTGACTCCATGACCTCCTCAGGAAGGCTGTTCCATGCATCTACAACCCTTTCTGTGAAAAAATACTTCTTCACATTACCTCTGAGCCCTCCCTCCTATATCTTCAAATTGTGCCTCCTTTTTCTTGCACATCTCTTTTTCTGAAACATGTTACCTTCTTGGACTTCATTGATTCCCTTGATGTACTTGAAAGTTTCTATCATGTCCCCCCTCTCCCTCCTTTCCTCGAGGCTATACATATCAAGCTCCTTTAGTCTTTCTTCATATGTCTTCTGGTGCAGACCCTGCACCATTTTGGTTGCCCTCTTCTGCAAAGCCTCCACCCTGCCTATGTCTTTGTGGAGATGGGGTCTCCAGAACTGCCCGCAGTACTCCAGATGTGGTCTCACCAACTGTCTGTACAGAGGGATAACAACTTCCTGTTTTCTACTGGTGATGCCTCTCCCTATGCATCCCAGTATCCCCCCAGCCTTCCTTACTGCCTTCTCACATTGCGTGCCCTCCTTTAGAATCCAGAAAAAGATCCACCTGAACTATTAGAAAGCAATAAAGAGAGCTATATCCCACAAGAACAATAAGCTAAATATCCTCTAAAAAGCCAGAAATTACAGCAGTAGAACAGAGGAAGACAGTAACAACATGATACAGCAAGGTAATGTTGCTGAACATCTCTCTGTTGCTAATTTATCCAACCATACACTGACCACTGTGGAATTATCTGTACTCTCTAAGGGACTTTCATTATGCCCAACAAAAGTCCTTGACAAAATACAGTTCTGTGGTGAACTAGAGAAATACTTCAGTCAGCTGCAGCTAAAATAATTTTTCACTACAAAGAAGTCCCAGATATCAGCTCTCCATCAGAAAAGAAAAATAAATCATTTGATTTTACCCTTACTCCAAGTGAATGTAGTGCTAGCCTGGACACTGATTCAAAGTTTTCATCAGAGAGTCAAGCGCGAGATCCCTAACAAGCAAAAACAAACCAGCTATAATCTTTCACCATTAGAAAGGAGAGTAACAGTCAATGAAATCCAACCATAAGATTGCTATTAGCAAGCTGACATACAGTAGGCTCTGCAGTTGTAATCTTAAACCATGAAGATTATGTTAAAGAGCTACTGACGCCTTAAAGAAAACTTAAAAAAAAAGATAATTAGGTACAATTCTGTCTGTATTCCATTTATATTTTGTACATTTCTCCTCCCCACTATTTATTACTAAGGAAATGTGCATAAATATATGATCTTTATCCCTTAGAGTTCCTTTAGAGTCCATCTGCCTCTATACCTTACTTCATACTTCAAATCATAATCCTCTGTTGTGACATCACGGTCTGTTGCCATGGAAGTAACTGTGATACCACAAGCAGTGCTCTATGACTTCAGGTAGGAAGAAAGCAGCAGGAATAGACAAACTCTTCAGGAGCAAATATCCTGTTTTCATGCAAATGACTTCAATAATAAATAATGAGGAGGAGGAATACAGCACTAATGGGAAATACAGGCTGGACTGTGTCTAAATATTAAGTTTTGTTAAAGCTCTCCTGAATATGCCATAAGCTCTCTAATGAAACAAACAGCAATTAAGAAATCACATCTACTGCTGTACAAATAACTGGCTTGTGATCCAACTGCACAGTACACCAAAGAAATATGGGATATTATTAAATCATTTGCTAAGCATGTCAAAGACAAAATAACTAATCTCATCCCTGGTGAACCTAAACCAAGTACATTCTACATGCTACCCAAGATCCATAAACCTGGGAATCCAGGGGGACCAATAATATCTGGCAATTGTACCCTGACCGAAGTGATCTCTGGGTTTATTGTAACCACCTTAAAATTACTTGTTATACAAAGAGACAACTATATTCAGTACACTACCAACTTCTTGTGTAAACTTTCTGATTTTAGAGATTTACTGCCTAACACCATCTTAGCCACAATGGATGTGCTCTACACTAATATCACACATATTGATGGAATTTAAGCATGCCTTAAATACCTACAAGAGAAAGGACAGCACCATGACATCCACCCCAAATTAATTGCCAGACTTATGAAATGTATTTTGACCCACAATAGCTTCAGTTTCAACAGGAAACATTATGTTCAAACTATGTGAACAGTAATGGCACCGAGATGGCTCCATAATATGCCAACCTTTTTATAGCCTGTTCAGAAGAGGATCTCCTGAAACAATATAAAATTAAACCACTTACATTTTTTCAATATATTAATGATGTATTTATAATTTGGACAGAAGGTACTCATACACTTGAAGCATTTCATTGGGAACTTAACATCCTTCACTCATCCATTAAACTGTTCCTGGAATAGTCTGACATCAGCTTCCAGGAGTACTTTGACATCAATCATCACTTTTCTTGACACCACAGTTATCGTCAAAGATTGAACCTTATAGACCTGTATCTACAGGAAACCAACTGACAAACAGAGATGCCAACATAAAACCAGCAGTCACCATAGGCAAACTAAAAAAAATCTGTAATGTACAGCCAATTGCTTCGATACCACCAAATCTGTTTGAGTGAGGAAGACAGAGTTAAATACTTTGTCACAGTGAAAAAAAAAAAAACATTTACTGAACAGGGACACTCTCCTAGAGAAATTGACAGAGCTGTGGAACATGCCATTATTATGCCAAGAGAAAAACTGGTATAATATAAAGAAAATACTTCCACCAACTGGACACCCTTGGTTGTTACATACAGCCCTGATCTGGAGCCCCTACGAAAAATTATTAAGGACCTACAACCAGTATTCAGTGAGGATGACCTCTTGAGATGTATTTTCCAGGAACCACCTTTACTGTTTTTCAACCACCAAATATATCCAACCTGATTGCCAGTAGCAAACTTATACCTGACCAAAACAACAGAACACTAGGATGCATTAAACTCTGCAATATTCCTAAATGTAAAACATGTGAGCACATTTCCACTTCAGACTTTGTCAACACCCCAGAAAATATGCAGTTTTAGATATGGGGTAATTATACAGGTGGATCACAGAATGTTGTCTATTACGTCCAGTGCAGAAAGTGTCCAAGTACAGGCTATGTAGGGGAACTAGGCAACCCCTTTAAACCCAAATGAACTGACGCATGCACAGCATAATAAAGAAAAAGACTGAAACAGTTCTCTCAGTCTGATCACTCCATCTCTGCCCTCTCTGTCCTGGTTCTCAAAGGACACTTCAAAAAGCATGGCGTAAGCCACCGTAATGCCCACCGACCCCTGTTTGCTACATGTCCACTTCAAAAATAAGGAATGACTCAAGTTGTGGTGCAGTGAGCCACTTGTGTCACTTCTCTTTGATGCAACCACTTTGTGTCATTCCTGAGGTTTTGAAAATTGTATTTATTTATTTATTGAAGAATCAGAATTACAAACATTTGAGCTAAAAGCTCATTTACAAAGGATCCTTGTCAAACATGGGGTTGGGGAACAAACAAAGGTACATGGATCAATGGGAAAACAGTAGCAGCTGATATGCATTGTCAGTAACATAATTAGACTACATATTATATAATATCAATTGCATAAGACAATTGAATGGTATGTGGGTAGTCATTGTCAGTAACACAACAGTTAGAGTACATATTGCATAAACCCAGTTGAATATTATAAATAGCGCTATAAGAAATCAGTAACATATCTAGGTCATTGCCCATGGGCAGAAAATACAGGGGAAGATAGTCCTATGCCATCAGAGGTATTTAACGTGCAAAAGTCAAACTGTGCAAGTTTTGGGTACTCCCGGGTAGCAGCTATTAAACCTTGCCAGTTCTTATCATGGGCCATAAAGGATCATTCTTTGGAGTCAATATTGCCATTAGGGGGAAATATGCAGCAGTCTAAGCATGTCAGGAGGAGCAGTATATGATAGCAGTGGGGGCAGGGGAATAAGCAGATGTGGGGTTGGGGGTAAGAGGGATTCAAGGGGTAAGTATGTGAGGTACAAGTGTAGTTTGGTAGAGAGGGGGAAGGGGGTAATTGAGGAAGCTAGAAGGACCTGATTTGTCAGGGCAGATATGTCCGAGATAGCAAGGGTACAAGTGCTGGTAGGTTGTTTGGGGGGGGAGCAGAGTAGTGGGATCTTGTAAGGACCCATTCAGAGGGAGGGGAGAGGGGGGTTAGTGAGAGCTGATAAGGACCTGATAGGTAAGTAGCAGGAGCTTCTGTGGACCTGCAGTCAGGACAGGAGCACCCAGGAGTGCCAGGTCCATGAGGATGCTTGATGAGGGTGACAGTAGCATTGTTCAGGGGTGGAGATGGCCTTCTGAATCTCAGATTTGAATTGTCTGAGGCTGGTAAGGCTTGAGGTGGAGAAGGGGAGCTTGTTTAGCCAGGTAGGGCCCCTAACAGCGAATGCTTGCCTCCCCTGTTCATTTCTTCTGAAAGGCCCCACTAGGGTGTATTTTGTAACACTTCTCATGGCATGCTCGGCAGGGACAGGATGGAATAGAGTTTGGAGACATGGAGCGGCAAGTTCTAGGTGGGCCTTGTTCCCTAGAAGGCAGGAGTGGAGCTTGATTTGGTCCATGAGGGGAAGCCATTTTGTACCAATGTATAAGTTGCACATATTCATAAGGTGATCTGTGCCTAAGACAAAGTGGCTGGCTTTGTTGAGGGTAGTATGGAGTCTGTGTAGACTGGTGTCAGAGGCTGCACCATATATCATATTACCATAGTCCACTCTTACCTCCTGGGCCCTGGCCTCAGGTGTGAAACAGAAGCAAAGCCTATAGACAGCCCCTAGCTTCCTGTTTGCAGCAGCAGTAATATTTCGTATATGATCGTTGAAGGAAAGGTACTCATCCATAATGATCCCTAGGTACTGGAATGAGGATACTTGCTCATGGGTAGAGTGCCGGTTACAGGTAGTTGTGAAGGGTGCAGTAGTTCTCTTCTTTTGCCATCCAGCGAAGAGCATCGCTTTGGTTTTCTTGCTGTTGAGCACTAGCAGGCTATCCTTGAGCCAGTCCTGCAGGAGGTCAAAGTTGCGCTGCAGGTTCCTAGTGAGAGCTTCTTGGCAGGAATCGTGAGCAAATATTACAGTGTCATCAGCATAGAGCAGGATCTTAGAAGTGGGACGTGCATCTGGCAGGTTTTTCACGAGGAGGCTGAACAGGATCGGGCCCGGTATAGACCCCTGAGGGACCCCTACTGTGACTGCCCTGGACCCAGAGATGGTTTCATTGATTTCCACCTGCTGAGAGCGCCCAGACAGATAGCTGGAAAACCAGCTAACCATGTCAGAGAATAGTCCAAGGCAGGTTAACCTTTGGAGTAACAGCTAGTGATCCACAAGGTCGAAGGCCTTAGTTAGATCTATAAAGACTGACCCAACCAGTTGGCCCTGGTCAAGTAACTTGTGCACATAGCCTGTAAAGTCAATTAGGGAAGTGTTAGTAATATGCAACTTACGGAAGCCATTCTGTAGGGGGCAGAAGAGGTCCCATTATCTTTTAAAGTTGATATATTTTAGTGTGCCTTATAAATGAATAAGGTTTTATTTATATTGTAGTGTGTCTCTCTTTTTCTCACACACACACACACACACACACACACACACACACACACAGTGTGTATTTAGGGAGTACCTTTGAATATAAACATCTTACAATTCCTGCTGTAACATTCCATTTTGGCAGTAGAGTCCGTATCACTAATCTAATCTGATATACAATGAACTGGTATTTTACTGTTTTATTTTTGTCTCTGCTTAATTCTTTATCAAAAGAACTGTTACAGTATATCCATGTGTAAAAGTTTATTTACTAGTGGATTTCTTCATCCATATTAAAGAAGATTGTTTTCTGTAGAACCTGGCTGCTATGTCTAATGAAGGGTTCTGTGTACTCTGAAAGCTTGTGTATTGTAAATCTCTTGTTGTTCCAATAAAATGTATCAAATCACCCACTTAGTTCATCCTTTTTGTAAAAGGACCAATATGGCTACAAACAAATCTCTACAAAGAAATGTCTTGAAAGAGAAAGCAGTTCAGAAAGAGAAAGAAATAGCACTTCTATTGCAATATTGGAAGCTGATGTTTGCATGGTGCAAAGTAGTTTGTTCCACAAAGTAAAGTCAATCCTTGTGTGCACTAATGAAAGGCAGAGTCATGAATGCATGGCACAATGTTATATACATCAATGTAAAATTCAAGGCCATTTCAAGGTGCAGACAAGATGTTTGCACAGTGCAGCTAAAGGGTTTCAAAAGAATGTTTTAACAGAGCTCCAATGGATGTAGACCTTTGACCCTCCCCCCCACAAATGGCTATAGAGGCTGTCATAGTGACATGCACCCATCACAGATGTATTGTTAAACTCACATCTAACGTGTGCAACATAAGTACCAAGCAAGTTCAAGTTCAGTTCAACACAGGCACCCAGCACAGGCCACTTGATATGCAACATTATACTTCATGTCTGCCCCTGTTGCTAGCCATTCCTTCAGGTGTCTGGATTGTAGCACTTGGTGGTCACCAGATGTGCACAAGGTCACATTGCAAGCATATTGACTTTTGTGTAAGGCAACTATGTAACCTTCCTGTTTACATGTACAGTGTGATACCCATCCAATAAACCCCACTGCCAACCACAGTTATTGCCTGGCAGGTACATACAGGGAAGCACAGACACGTAGAAAGAACAACCCCAGTGTCCTGCAAGTATTTAACTATATCTGCAAGTGGCCCTGCTATAACCTTGTTTACCTACACAGAAACAGAATTTGCTGGCAGAAAAGGAACACTTGGCCCACCTAGTCTGCCCAAATGGTCCCTGCCTAATCTGACTCTCCAGTCCCTAAATGGTCTCTGGTGATCCTTCTTCTTCCCTCTGTATTTACTTATATTCCCCTATGTCTATCCCCTGTAAGGTACTTGCAGGTCTCTATTATGTCTCATCTTTTTCTTCTCTCTTCCAGGGTGTACATGTTGAGATACTGAAGTCTCTCCTCATAGGGCTTTTAATGGAACCTCTGCACCATTTTAGTTGGCTATGGGACTGGATGGAATACACTCAGGGGTATTAAAAGAATGCAAAGATGTGTTAGATTCCGCAGTGATGGCCTTATTCAGCTACTGTCTGGAAACAGGTGTGGTTCTGAAAAACTGGAATAGAGCAAATGTGGCCCTTCTATATAAGATCTGCAGCAGGAAAAAGTCTATCAAATATAGGCCAGTCTGCCTATCCTCAGTGGAGAGGAATTTAATGGAAACCCCATTAAAAGAAAGGTGTGCAGTGTATCTTGAATCCTGTGGGCTGCAAGACCACAGGCAGCATAGATTCGTTGGGGGGGAGGTCATGCCAGACTAATCTGATTCATTTCTTCAACTGGGTGACCAGGGCAATGGACATGGTCTATCTGTGACCTGTGACACTGTGCTACACATGGGACAGATAAAGAAATTAAGCAGGCTGGGGTGGTATACACGGTGGTAAATTGGGTAAGAAACTGGTTATTGGATAGGTGACAGAGGGTGGTGGTTACTGACACTGACTCTAATGAAAGGACAGTGATCAGAGGCATGCCACAGGGCTCAGTGCTGGAACCAGTCCTCTTCAATGTCTTCATAAGTGACATTGAAGAAGAACTGGAAGGAAATGTATGTAATTTTGCAGATGACACCAAACTCTTGAATAGGGTGGACACTCAGGAGGAGGTGAAGAGAATGCATAGGAATCTTAGGAAACTTGAGGCATAGTCAAGAGCATGGTAGTCAGGGATTCAATGCCACCATGGAAGACAGGAGAGTGAAAGGGAGCATGATAGAGACCTCACAGGGGTGAACAGGGTGCAGGAAGGGAGTCTCTTTAAAATGAGAAAGGGCATCAGGAGAGGAGGACATATAGTGAAGCTGGAGTGGGGTGTAAGAGGGATGTGAGGAAGTACTACTTCACAGAAAGAGTGGTGGATGCCTGGAACAGACTGCCAGCACAAGAGGTGGAGTCAAAAACAGTAGGGGACTGCAAGCAGCCATGAGATAGACATAGGGGAATATAAGTAAATAAGCAGGGAGGAGGGAGGGTCGCCAGAGACCAGTTAGGGTCTAAGGAGACAGACTCGGCAGGGAAAGTCTAGGTAAACTGGGTGGGCCAAATGGTCCTTTTCTGTTGACAGAATCTATCTTTCAGTGTTTCTGTGTAGGTAGCAGAGGCGATAGCAGAGCCACTTGCAGACAAATGTAGCTGCTTCCTGGACACAGGAGTGGTCCCCATGGACAGGACCACACTGGACATGTTCTTTTTACAGAAGAGCAGAAGGAAGGATGACTCAGTGACATACAGACCATTCATCTTGATGTCTATACATGCAGAAATATTTCTTCACTGAAATGATGGTGGATGACTGGAGCAGCCTGCCAGAGGAAGTAGTGGGGGTAAAGACTGAGGAGCTTCAACCGTGCCTGGGATAGGCACATGGGCATATTAGGTAGTGAAACGAGGGGAGTGAGGGGCACCTATGACCAGCTAGGGTCAGTGGGAACAAAACAGGCAGGGACAAGAGGCAGACTTGATGGGCCAAAAGGTCCTTTTCTGCTGAAAAAAATCTATTTTTCTATAGTGGGAAAGATTATGAAGTCTAAACTAAGGAAGGAACTAGTGGAATTCATGGAAGGAAATGTGCTACAGGGCCCCAGGCAACATGGGTTTATTATAGGAAGGTCTTGCCAGATGAATCTGATTTAGTTCTTCAACTGGGTGACCAGGGCAGGTGATTGGGAATGGGCAGTCGACATAGCATACTTGGAGTTCAGCAAGGCCTTTGACTCAATCCCCCACAGGAGGTTGGTGTAGTGGCATTTGGACTTGCAGTCAGAGGTGTGTGAAGTTAGCCAACTTTTCTTCAAGGAGAAATTCAAGGATTCAACCACATTCACAAACTTTGTCCTCCTGTGAATTTTTAATTCCCAATACAATGCTAAAATCATGAATAGCAGAGTTGATAACTTTGCCGGTGAAGTGGGTCCCACAGGCAGAGTTTGCAATGTCCCATGGGACTGAAGGTCACATTGTACTGCAATGAGCTGTATGCCATGCGTAGGCTGAGTTCAGTGCAGACTTATGAAGACAGAGTTGGAGTTAAGTCTGTCCTGGAATTTCTGCGCTCTCAGACATTTGAAAAGTGCTTTAAACACAGAGAGTGGGATATTCAGAATGCACCAGGCAGGGGCACAAGCCTGGCCGCAGCTCAACTGGGATGCACCATGGTGTGTTCTGGGTAATATTCAATGGTGCTGAGCCATTAGCACCATTGAATATGGCAATGGGGCCGCCCGCACTGCGCATGGCACAGTGGCACTGTACCAGCGCAAGTGGCAAGTGAGGAGCAGGGGGATACGCCAGCCCAAGTACGGGTGTGCTAGGTGCATGACCTGCAATATTCAGAGCTGGACATGCAGATTAGGCCATTATGCATGCAAGGTGCAAATGGGGCCATTTGCATGTCATTATGGCCCCATTTGCATGCAGGTGCGCTAATCCCTAGGGACTTGCACCTAGCACCCTGCCAGGCTGCAGCTGTTGGGGACCGATGCCCCCTGCCTCTCAGCAGGCAACATGCCCCAACACCCGATCATGGGCTATAGTTAATGTAATATTCCTGGTGATACAGTGGACCCTACCTCACTGCCCGATTGCGGGCTTTAGATAAATGAAACCTCCCTGGTGTTCCAGTGGACCTGCACCCCTGCCCGATCGTGGGCTTTTGTGAAATTAAATGTCCCTGGTGGTCCAGTGGATCCACTCCCCAGCCCGATTGTGGGCTTAAGTAAAATAAATAATTCCCTGGTAGTCCAGTGGACCCGCTCCCCAGCCAGATCGCAGGCTTAAGTAAAATAAATAATACCCTGGTGGTCCAGTGAACCCACTCCCCAGCCTGATCGTGGGCTTAAGTAAAATAAATATTTCCCTGGTGGTCCAGTGGACCCATACCCCAGCCCGATCAAGGGGCTTGGCAAATGTAACATCCCTGGTGGTCCAGTGGTACCATCCTCTCCACCCGCCCACTCAGACCCACCACCCCGCTGCCCACCCCAGTCAGCAGTGGGCGGCAGCTCCCCACCTGCAAGCCATCTGGCCACCCACTGACTGACAGCATACAGTACAGCTGTACGCCCATTGGCCCACTGCATGGGCCAGTGGTCATGCAGAACCATACTGCACTACAGTCCGAAATGTGAATGGTTCCTATCACATTTCAGGACTGTGTAGTACAGCATAGTCTGCAGCCCACACAACGAGTAGCCAATGGGCATACAGCCATACTGTATGCTGTCAGAGTGGAAGCAGAGAGAAGGCAGGCAATTACAGGTCTGTAAGCCTGACCTCAGTAGTGGGGAAACTAGTGGAGACCTTACTTAAGAAGAGGATTGTGAAGTTTCTGGAGGATAGCAGGGCACAGGATCTAAGGCAGCATGGATTCTCAGTGGGAATGTCCTGTCAGACAAATCTTATAGATTTCTTTGACTGGGTAACCAGGGTGGTAGATCAGGGAGGGGCAATGGATGTGGCATATCTGGATTTCAGCAAGGTCTTGAACACCGTTCCACACAGGAGATTGCTAAATAAATTGGGGAGCCTGGAAGTTGGTCCTATGGTGGTAAAGTGGGTTGGGAACTAGCTACGGGACAAGACTAAGAGGGTGGTGGTAAATGGCATAAAATCTGAAGAGAGAGAGGTGACCAGCGGGGTGCACAGGGGTCAGTGCTGCGGCCAGTCCTATTCAATGTCTTCATTAGTGACATTGCAGAGCACCTAGAGGGAAAGATGTGCCTCTTCACAGATGACACCAAGATCTGCAACAGAGTGGACATACCGGAGGGGGTGGAAAAAATGAGAAAGGACCTAAGCCTATTAGAGGAGTTGTTGGTTGTCTGGCAGTTGAGTTTCCATGCTAAAAAGTGCAAGATCATGCACCTGGGTCACAGGAATCCAAGAGAGGAGTACAGAATGGGGGGGGTGGATTCTGGCCACCACAAATCAGGAGAAACCCGGAAGTTATCATATCTGATGACCTGAAGGTGACCAAACAGTGTGAAAAGTCAATGGGGAGAGCAAACAGAATGTTGGGGTGCATACGGGGAGACATACCAAGCAGGAGGAAAGAGGTGGTGATGCCACTGTGCAAATCACTGGTGAGGCCTCAGCTAGAGTACTGTGTCCAGTTCTGAAGACCACATCTCCAGAAGGAAATTGACAAAATAGAGGCAGTACAGAGAAGGGCAACAAAGATGGTACATGGACTGCACCAGAAGCCCTATGAGGAAAGACTTAAGGACCTTAATGTCTATTCACTGGAGGAAAGAAGGGAAAGGGGAGATATGATAGAAACTTTCAAGTACCTTAGGGGAATAAACAGGGTACAGGTGGAAAGCATATTTCAGAGAAAACTCTGCACAATAACAAGGGGCATTATATGAGGCTGAAGGGTGGAAGGCTTGAGATAATGTTAGGAAGTACTTTTTCACTAAAAGAGAGGTGGAGCCATGGAACAGCCTTCCAGCAGAAGTGGTGGGGTGATAATAACACGGGGGTTCAAGAGTGCATGAGACTGACATAAGGTTACCCTAGAGATGTGAAGAGCAGGCAAGCTGCAGATCAAATAGGATCTGGGGCTCCAGCAGTGAGTAGGGAAATGAGCAAAGTAGGTGGGCTGTAGGGTCCTTATCTGCCTACAGATTCAGTGTTTCCATGCCTTCCAGTGAGATAGATGAAACAATGAAGAAAGAATTCCCATGTGGGGATAACTCCAGTCTGGAAGACTGTGAGGGTTGTTTTCTTGATGAGGATGATTAAAGCATAGAAACAAAACTGTTAGATCCATCTTTCCTCTTTTTCAGTTGAATCCTTTTGTTTATGATTACATTTTGTTTTCCCATGATTTAATGTTTTCCAAAATTGTGCTGCTGTTCTATGCATCCCTCTGATTATCTCCATCTGCCCTGTCCTATGTCATGCCCACAGACAAAATAGAAAATCTTTGGACACTACTGTACATCATGAGATGACAAATTTGCCTCTAATATAGAAATGCTGTGAAGTTTCAATTTGCAAGAGAAGTTAAGGCAAAGTCACCAAATCCACCTCCACAGATAATTTTACGTTTTTCTATTGAACAGCAGAAATATTGCTATTGGTATATTTGCCTGACAACTTCACCTGTAACTTCTTCTTGGGGTACACCAAGGCAAAGTTGGGTCAAAATGAAGCTACTGATACACAAAAGTCTCAAGGTCAGCAGGGCCCTGTCTCCCCATTCCATAGTAGCCTGAAGAGTCCCTGTGCCACCCCGCATTCCCCATGGACTACCACCACAGGCTGTATCCACTCATCAATCTGAGTCAGCAGCAATTCTAACATGTTCTGTCCTGTGTATGATCCAGTTACTCTCTTCACTGCCAGCATGACATGCTGGCAAATACCCAGAGTGTTGCTACCACTGCAGTTGGTCTTAGTGCAATTTTCCACCAGCCAGAGTGGAATACTACCCCAGATACCTGTGTCCTATGTGCAGTAATGCAATGTGCTGGAGCTACCAACTGTTTGGTCACTGGTCCACAGATCCATTCTGAGGACCTCTTATCTAGATCATGCTCAGTGCCACCACCATCAGCAGCAGTCACGGTGACACCAACAACTTCCTCCTGGACCACTGTTCTGTTACATATGAGTCCTGCTCATAGTTCATATTCTTGTATGCAAGTGACTGAGTAAAAGGGTGACAGGGCAAGTAAGTAATAAACGAAAGCTTATTACTAAAATACTCACACCAAAGCATGTAACAAGGAGTTGCAAAGAGGATGATTTCCACCAGTCAGCCCCGGGGTTACACATACTATATAAATCTAGATCTAGAAACAAAATAGACATGAACAAAACTACAAGACGAACACAAACATCTCAGAGACTGGGGAGGGGCTGACTGGCAGTTACAATTATACTGCTGATAACAATTATACATTTGGATAAGGTAGACAAATACAATTGGATATAATATGCAGAGTGTAATATCTGGGTGGAAACACCAGGAAATAGAAATGCATAGCTGGCATAAAACTTAGAACAAAGGAAATTCATAGTCAGCAATAAATGGAATAACTGTTATCAGTCTCACTGGAGACAGTGAGAGTGGCAATATTTGCAAAGTATTCAGAAAAGCATACAGCATGTTACAGTTGTGTAAAATACAGCAGAAAATATGTGGAACCTAGAAACATTATATATGGCAGAAACATTTCATAACGGTAAAACATTATGAGACTGTGGTAAGGCACTAATACTTGTAGGTGTATAAGGTTACAGTTACATGTGGGTCAATTGGTGGTATATAACACAGGCATAACTGTCCCCTCCTTGTTGCATTGCTCAAATGACAATACAACAAAAAGAAGATGGTTAGGTGTAGTAATGGTATGTCTTATTTCATTAATAAGCCCAAGGCATGAGACTTGTAAAGGAAGTCTAGTTGCTGTCTGTGTTGTTGCAGGGTTCGCCAAAGACAGCAAAGAGTTAGTATCGTGAAGAATGTCAAAAAGGATTGAATTATAACAAACATTTTAAATGTAAATTCAACTACAGGATTTTCTAAAAAGAAATCAATATCATTATTATTTATTTATTTATTATACTTTAGGAATTACAACCCTTTGAGTCAGAGACTCTTTTGCAAAGGCTCCACTTCCAAATAGCAGTTATAGACAAAAGGCAGTAAATACAAGCAAGACATACAAAACTTAGGGTACAATAATTACATCAATTTCTGATAGGGTTATAACAATAAAGTTATACAAAAAGACAAAAATACTCATTTCCATTACCATATTAGGTAACTGGTCAACAACTGAGGGGCAGGTGGGGAGCAATCCGAGGGATATTGTCAGATACAAGGTGGGAGTAGGGATGTGCAAGGCCTGCAGGGGGTAGGTTTGAGTACCAGGTCAACTGGGTTTGTCACGGTCCCGGTGGCATGAAGGCAGTCACAGTTGCAGGAGGCAAGTGACAGTTATCATAGCTCAGACTTCAAGAGTCCTAGCCTAGGAGTAGCCAGTAAGGTGGTATGAAGGGCATTCATCCAAAGTGGGTCTCTATAACTAAAGGATTTTTGCCCAGCAGTGGTTCTAAAAAGAGAGGTGTGGAAGACAGCATTGCTGGAGTATCTCGTGATTCTCGTTCTATCGGCTAGTGTTAGTATAGTTGACACTTGGGGAGGGACAAATCCAAGGGATATTTTTTTGGCAAAGAGACAGGTGTGGTAGCGGATACGTCCCTCAAGGTTTAACCAGGAGGTTCTCCGGTAGAAACCGCAAGTATGTGTATATCTGTCAAATCCAGTTGCTAGGAGGCAGATTTTATTTAGGGCAGTTCTGATTTTAATTAGCGCAGTATTGGAGGCTGACCCATAAATGACTATGCCATAGTCAACAGAGGGAGAACTGAAATGGATACAGCCAGCCTTAGAGCAGCCTCTGGGAGACAGGAGTGAAGCCAATAAAGTACACCAATTCTGATGTTTACAGTTCTGCAGGTGATAGAGAAGTGCTCATGAAAGATGAGTGCTGAATCAAGCATGATCCCCAAATATTTAAAACTGGGGACAGTTTCTAGGGGGGCAGAGTTAGAATTGAAATGTGGAGAGGGTAGGACCTGTTTTTGTTCTGATGGTGTGCAAAGAGCATCACCTTGGTTTTCTTATAATTGAGAACCAGTTTATGATTGGTGAACCAAGACTCAATTTCAGTGAAATGCTTCTGTAGGTTATGTTGCAGGGTGGAGGGGTCCGGTTGCCAGCAAAACATGACAGCATTGTCTGCATAGAGGAGGAGTTGTCCAGAGCAGGCCAGTGGAGAGAGTTAAGAAGCAGGCTAAATAGTAGATGCCCAATTATTGAACCCTGGGGTACCCCAGACCTGACTGGGAGGGGGGAGAACAGTGTGAGATTTAGTTTTACCTGTTGAGATCGGCCAGAGAGGTAGTTGGAGAATCAGGAAGAGGCTTCCCGGATAGGCCAAGGGAGAGTAGGGAGTCAATCAGCAGGGGAAGATGAACAGTATTGAAGGCCTTTGTCAGGTCAACATAGACAGACCCAACTAAGAGCCCCTGATCATGTGCATCATGGATGAAGGAGGTATATTCCAGTAGGGCAGTTGTGGTGCTGTGGGTTTCTGAAACCGTGCTGTTGGGGACAGAATAGGTTGTGTGGGTCAAGGAACTGCGATAATTGGTTAGCAACAATCTTCTCCAATGCTTTAGACAGGGGTGGCAGTATGGAGATTGGCCTATAGTTATTTGGTAAAGTTCTATCTCCACTCTTAAAAATTGGGGTCAACATGGCTTGTTTCCATTGGGACAGAAATTGGCCCAGGCAGAGGGACATATTACGAATCTTGGTAAGAGGGGTTGGAACAGATTCCAGGGATAGTTTGAGGAAATTGCGATCGAGGGTGTCAGCGCTATGAGTGGATTTTCCTAGAACCTTGGATATGTACTTTCTGGCTGTACTTTAGGAAATAGAATTAAACTGAAAGGGGAGCACCCCATCAGGAGGAGGGAGGAAAGCTGGAGAGGGGGTAGAAGGTGTGGAGAAGTAATCAGATGGAAGGATGTTGTTGAGGTCCGTGAAGGTGGTATTTAAGGTGCTAGCTATAAGCTCCAGATCCTGTGTAGCAGTACCATGAATTTGTAGGAGGGAAGGAGGGGGAGAGAGGGATTTACCATTCAGTCTGTTAATGGTCTCCTAGAATTTGCATCCACGTCCCCACAAGGAAGAGAGACTAGCCTGATAGTTAATCAAGTCATTCAAAGATGTATTTGCTTTTGCAATATCATTACTAATGCAAATCAATTGAGTATCAGTACGATTGAGATGAGATTGAAGAGACAGATTGTGAGATCTGATATGGACATTGAAGATAGGTGAATATTGATATAAAGCATCCGAGTAGTCTAGGCCAGACTCAATGATGTCAAATTCCATAGAATGGACAGGTGTGATCACTGTGTGACCAATAATAGCTTGTCGATGCGGTGTGAGACAAAAATTCTGTTGAAGAATGTCACGTTGTTTATTACCATAGTGGAATGTTTTCAGGTTGGACACAACACAAAACTTTCCATCTGATGAATAAGTCACTTTAGCAGATAGTAGAATCCATTTACGAAGGTGAACAGACAAACAAGGCCAATGTTTTTGTCCACAATCCATGTTTCAAAGTTAGTTCCAGGAATAGATCCACGGTTTCTTCCTGTGTCAAAAGAAGAATCAACAGATGTTAATCCATCAGTGTTAACTCCAAAGTTCCATAAAGAGACGTTTAAAGTGCCATTGTTTAGAAGACCCAAATTAGATGCATACAACCAATCCAAGTTCATTGGTGAACATTCACAAGGAGGGCGGATGATATCAAAGACATCACATCTGCAGAGAAGATGATACCCTTTCCAGGCATGGCAATCAGTATGGGGAGCAGCCCAAACACTGAGTTTAGGGTGGAACACCAATAATGGAGGAAGATCCAGATGTTCATGATAAATGTTACCATCAAGATGACCATTAGAATGGATGGTTGCCAGACGGTTGAAAATCACTGATGAAGAATCAAATTGCGGTAAGGAGATGATAAATATCACATACATGGCATCCTGGATTGAACAGGAGCAAGATGCAAAGCAGGGAGAAATGTCCGGGTGTGGGGTTATATATATTATCACAGATTCCTTGCTGTAGATAACTGCATAGATAAAAGTTTGTTTCAAACATATTGCCACACATGACATTGAGGAACATTGAGGGCAATACCATTGTCCAAAATGTTTATCACGGATGAGATCCAGAATATGTCCTGATCCCAGATCAAATAACAATCCCTTAATCGTTGTTTCGATGTGGGAACCTTATGCAGTGCATACAATTTCCCTTCCACTTGAATGCTTTTCTGCTTCCTTATTAAGAGCAGGAATCAGTTGATTAATTTTTAATCTTGTGTCTTCAAACCCATCAAATATTTCTTTCATATTATATATGATATGACACTTGATGGACTTATCATGATGGCCACCAGGCTGGGTGCGCCGCTGGCTGCTCTGACAGTTAGAGTCCAATCTGTTTAATTTATTCACCTGTTTTGATTTTTTTCAGTACTTTACTCTCACGCCAGTTGTGTTTAATTTTATTAAAATCAGTTGCTATACTGTTGAGTTATTAATTCACTCTGTGAGCCCAGTAGGAGCAGAAACTGAACAGCTGAGCATTTTGAGTGACATCAGGGCATTTTGAAATCCCTCAAAGTGTGCACTGGGGGCCATTTTGTCCAGCCCCGATACCACTCACAATATCTGTCTGCTGGGCCTGCTGATCTGGTAAATGCTACCTGGACTTACTTGGATTTTTTCAAATTTCTTGGGCTGATTGCTGGGTGTTTTGGAGGTTTGGCCCTCTGGTTCAAGATGTCCTGAATGTGCCCTTGGTTGGTGGCCGGATTTCTGGTGGTGCCCATTGGTCTTGTTGTTGGCCTGGTTTGGCATGATAGCTGGCCAACAAGGAAGACTGGAACTGTGATCCATGCAGAGGAGTTCTTGCGGAGGGGAGGCGAGCTGTGAGGAACTGTCTGGCTGCAAACTGCAGATGAAGAGTTTCCCAGACTTTGGTTGCCTTGGTGTGGTGGATCGATTGTGGTCTCAGGCCCGGAGACATGTGCTGGAGTCATAGGAGGTGCAGATTGACCCTGTACAGTGAGCAGCTGGCCCCAACCCCTTGGGAGTGTCTGGTTGTGGGGCACATGGCTACACAGAGGACTGTAACCTGACCTTGCTGGGTAGCTGGTGGGCTGGACGGGGGTCCTCTAGGTTCTTCGGGAGGCCTACCAGTGGGTTGGCCCAGTGGAGTTCCATAGTGGTGGCCGTGGCTCTTCAATTTCAGCCCCCTGGTTGGGATGTTCGGGGCCAGGCTCTGGCATAATCGGTGGTACCAGTGAAGAGGATTCTTTTGACTTTTCAACTGGACACAGTCAGACTACAATATATGCTCATTTCTTTTTGTCCATGTTTCATAACCTCCCTGCAGTGAGAGTGCTTGAGTGGTTGGAAAAAGTACTGGGATACATTTGCATTTTACTGCGTTAAGGGAGTGAGAGTCCCTGCATGTTACTTGGCCCCCGCTGGTTGTGAGAGGGCTTGGGTGGGGGGCCGAAGATGTGTTTTCTTCTGTTGTTTTCCTTTAAATTTTTTGACTTTAGTCTGAGTTTCCGTAACAAAGAATTTACTGTGTATTACATGTCTGGTCTCCTTACATCCTTCAAATCGCTTTCCTTGGACCATTGAACTGTGCAGTTTTTATTCTTATTTTATTTTAAATGATTGGTTTTTAGAGTGTTTGATGTTATTGGGGTTCATTTAAGAGTTGTATTTATTGCTTAATTTAAGTTTTAGTTTAAGGATGTTTGATTGGTTGGGGGATTGCTTTGTTTTCTTCCTCAAGTGAAAGTAGAGGGAGCATTTTATTTATTTTATTTTTCTTTATTTTATTATTGTGAGTTTAGGTTAGTTAATTAGTTGGGGTTCCTGTATTTTTGTGTGGGCTTGGTGTGCTCTGTTTGCGTTTGGGCTTGCTAATATGTGTAGGAGGCCTGCCCCCATGTTCGTGCACTATTCATCCTCCATCCTTCATGCCCTCCACCCTTTTATCCCTTCCCTGTTTCAGTTTTCAACTTAACAGTGCTGCAGAGCACTGGGCATTGTTTGCAGGGGGGAGGGGGTCGGGGGGGCGAATGGTGGAGGACGAATGAGCAGGGCCATCACATCAGGGTAGTAAGACCCAGAAGACACCCTGGGGAAAAATGGAACCTGGACCATGGCCTGTCATACCTAGTTTCCATACCCATGGGCACCACCAATATTGGTGGGCAGGCAGCTTGGGCAACTCCAGAAGCTCATCCAACTCGAGCAGTGCTATGCAGGGCCACATCCATCAAAAATAAGACTGCAATTATTGCAGATCTTGTTGGGTTGGTGGATCTGGTGAGCATCACCGAGATCTGGCTGGATGAGAATGCTGGCCCCACATTAGAGGCTGCTATTCCAGCCAGGTACTTGGTGTTACACCGCTCAAGATTGGATCGTGGAGGGGGTCTATTTCAAGACCGAATTGGGCCTCACGAATATACCAGTTGAGGAGGCTGGGTCACTTGAGTGTACTGTAGTGGCAGGTGTAGGTTGTAGAATCACTTTCATCTACCATCCACCAGAGGATGAGAAGCATTTCCTTCAGGAAGCAGCAGATTTCGTGATCGACATGGCGTTTGAGTCACCCAGGCTGATAGTCCTGGGTGACTTCAACGCCTGGGTCGATGACGAACTCTTGCAATTTGGCAACATTTCCTCCAGTTAATGACATCTCTGGGCCTTACACAAGTTGTTACTTCTGCCACCCACAAACATGGTCACTCTCTTGACCTAGTCTTCCTCCTGGTGATCGAAGCCTTTGGTTTTGGTTGGAACCTGTCAGATGGTTTCATAATTACACCGTGGGGTTCAGTTTTCACACTACCCTTCATAGTCTCATCCCTGTGGAGATGGTCAGGTACCACCCTTTGCGAGAAGTAAGTTCTGAAGGCCTGGCGGTGGTACTTGATCTATCAGTGCTTCCTGGAGCATGCAGTGACCCTGTTGCTTTGGTTCTGGCTTATAATAAGGCCACTTCTACAGCTCTGGAAGCCATTGCTCTCATCCGCATTCGTCCTCTCTCCCTTCACCCTCGGTCCCCCTGGTTTATTTATTTTATTTATTTATTTAGGAAATCAGAATTACAACCCTTTGAGTCATAAACTCATTTCCAAAGGCTCCACATCAGAATAAAACATAGACATGCATACAGTACATACATAGAATAAATGTGGGTGAGCAATCATACAGAGTATAAGTACAATGAGCACTGGTTAATACCTATACATTTGGTAGCTAAAACAGAACAGAGCTATCGACATATTTACCTAATGAGCAGTTAAGACCTATACAATTGGTAGCTAAAGCAATGCATGATATGAGTTGGTAGTAAGCCGCCTCAGGGAGGCCTTGTCTTATACATAATACAATGCATTCATAGTCCAGTGCAACTATATGGTAACTGAGGGAGGTGAGGAGCCCGTAGGCTAAAAATAGTGAGGGCTATCCACTGCCAGGCCAAGGGCGGGTGCATAGCCTAGCGGCATGGTGCAGGATCCACAGGTTACCGGTTACACTGGCATTGACATGAGGAGAGGATGTGGGCCCTTAAGGCAGCTTTAAAAGGATGTAGATTGGTGACTGATGTGGCGGCTGGTGGGAGGGCATTGTACCAGGATGGAGCTTTAAGGGGGAAGGATCACTGGGCCAGGGTGGTCCTAAACCTAGGCACCTTCCAGATAGTTTTTGGGGTGGCCCATGTGAAAGCTGAGATGGTGGCTGCCTGAAGAGAAGCCATGACACCTATTGGGGTTAAACCCATGTGGATTTTTTTGGTGAAGAGACAGGTCTGGTATAATAGTCTTTCCTCACAGGAGAGGATATTGATGAGTGCATATAGGTTGCAAGTATGTGTATTTCTGTCAGCACCAGAGAGGAGCTGGCAGGCCTTATTGATGACTACTTGTATTTGATGAAGCACCATAGGGTCGGCGACAGCATAGATTGTGAGGCCATAGTCCACCAGCGATAAGACTGAGGAGGTAATGGCTAGGTGAAATGCTTCAGGTGGCAGGCAGTCTTTATGTCTGTAAAGGAGACCAATGCGGGTGTTGGTGGCGGAGGAGAGGATTTTTATATGTTTGTGGAATGAGAGGGAAGAGTCAAATGTAATACCTAGATACTTATACTTTTGGACCTGTTCCAGTGGCATGAGAGAGGCGGAGAGCATTTCCGGGGGAAATCCTTTGATCTATTTTGGCAGTGGGCATAGAGCATTGTCTTAGTTTTTTTAATGTTGACCACCAATCTGTGTTCAGCAAACCAGTGTTCAATCTGAGAGAAGGAGTTTTGTAAGGTACGCTGGAGAGAGAGAATGAGAGAGAGAGAGGATCAGGATGTGTGGCATAAAGAACGGTGTTGCCTGCGTGGAGGAGAAGGTTGCCAGGGCAGGATTTAGGCAGGGTGTTGAGGTAGATGCTGAATAGCAGGGGACCCAGGATAGATCCCTGGGGAACTTCTGAGCATACAGGCAGCATAGTAGATATGGTATTATTAATTTTAACACATTGGGTTCTAGATGAAAGATAGCTGGAGAACCATGAGAGTGGACAATGAGAGACCCCACTTTGTTGTAATGTGTTAAGAAGGAGGGGGTGAGAAACAGTGTTGAAGGCCTTTGAAATGTCTATAAACATGGCCCCTGCGAGGTGCTCCTTGTCAAGTTTGGAGTGCAGGGAGTTAGTGAATTCTGTGAGGGCAGTCATAGTGCTATGACCAGCTCTGAAACCATGTTGATCCCTACATAAGAGGTTGCGTGCTAGGAGGTAGTCAGTGAGCTGATTGGCCATGATCTTTTCAAGGGCTTTAGAGAGTGGGGGGAGAATCGAGATGGGCTGGTAGTTGTTTGGGAGGGAGCTGTCACCACGTTTCAATATTGGTGTTATCACTGCCATTTTCCATGAGCATGGAAACTGGCCCAGGTGCAGGGACAAATTTAGATGGTCTGTGAGTGGGGAGACAACTGAGTCTGGCACAAGGTATAGGATACGCATATCGAAGGCGTCTTTGCAGTAATTGGAGCTCTGGAGGGCATTGGACAGGTAGGCTTTCACTTCTGTAGGGGGTAATGACTCTGAGTTTGAAGGGGTGGAGGAGATCAAGCGGTGGGGTAGGCTGAATTGGATCGAAAAAGTTGCAAGGGAGGACTGAGCTGAGGTCTGAGAAGGTGTAGTTGAGACAGTTAGCTATGTGAAGTGTGTCTGTGGTGGTAGTACCATAACACTAAGTTGTGAGGGGGAGAGTGGGATTTACCATTAAGCTCCTTGATGTTATCCCAGAACTTTCTTTTGCTACCCCAGGAGGTGGCTAGGGTGGTTCTGTAGTGCTCCACCTTGGCCTTGCAGATTTCCCAGGTACTCTTGTTGCGGGAAGCACTATAGGCCTGCCTATTGCTTACCAAACCAGAGGCAGTGGCATGATGCCAGACGTTGTCACGCATTTTGAACTGTTGTAGGAGTTCTGGGATGATCCAGGGGGGCACTACGTTTCTTAGTGGTCACTTTGATGGTCGGTGCAAAAGCATCACAGGCAGTATTAAAGGTGGTGGTGAAATAGTGCAATGCATCATCTATGTGCTGGGCTTGGGAAATAGGGGACCGGTCCCAGTTAATTAGATATTGTTTGAGTTTGGTGATGCCTTCTGTAGTTGCTGATGAAAAATGATATTTGGTGGTGGTTTAGGTAGCTGACAGAACCAGCTGAAGATGATTGGGGAGTGGTCGCGTAAGGTGTTGGGTAGGACACCCAGGTCGGTAATATCATGGGGACGATTAGTGAGCAGGATATCTAGTAGACTGTGGGTTCCATTAGTGGGGTTGGCCCTGGTAGGCTGGGATACCAGTTGGGTCATATCTAACGCAGCAAATGTATCTTTGGTGTGTGTTGAGGAGCACACCAGACAGTTTATGTTGAGATCCCCAACTAGGATTTGTTCCATTTTGTGGGGGTGGCTGGCTAGGTAGTCAGAGAGCACTTTATAGGCAGGGGATTGGCTGTGGGGTGGGATGTAGGCAATGGTGAGAGTAAGAGGAACATGGTTTGGGTCAGGGGAGAGTTTTATTGAGAGGGCTTGGGCACCATGGTCTAGGGAGGGCACAGACAGGGCTTGGTAATGCAGTGAGTCATTTACATAGAAAGCACAGCCACTGCCTCTCTTACCATAATGATCAAGCCTAATGAGAGAGTAGCCAGGAATAGAGACAAATGAGTCTGGGGTCTTGGCTGACAGCCAGGTTTCTGTTAAAGCCAGAATGTCTGGTTGGTGCTGTGCCATCCAGCATTGCAGGGGTGCTGTTTTTTTAGGCAGGCTGGAGATATTCATAGCAGCTATTCAAAGCCCCGTGGGTCACCGCAGTTGGGGGGTGCTGCTGGGGCAGGATTGGGGTGAACATTGCCAGATAGTAGAAAAAGCAAGTGCAAGATCCTGACAAAGGTTTGATGGCACCTTGAGGGAGATGTGGTGACAAGGACGAAGATTAGAGCATTGCTGTCTGAAATACGCCCTTGATGTTAACCACCTTAGATTGATGGAACATTATCAAGTCTATCAATCTGCAATCACCCATAAGAAGGCAGAGTTCCTGTCCGAGGAGATTGTGGCTGCTCAGAACTGACTGGCTCAGCTCTTTCAAACTGTAGACAGACTGTGCAACCCAGCCTGCCTGCAGGTTTGAAGAGCCTTTTCACAAGTGGAGTGTGATGAGCTTGCGCGATTCTTTGCAGCTAAGGTGGCTGACAACAGGGCGGAGCTCAACAAGCACACTCTATGGGAGATGCTATGGATCGGTGCTTGGTCACTGTCCCTCTGTTCTCCTGGAGTACCTTCGGTCAGACGGAGTTCATCGATGTCATGCGGATTGTCCAGGGTAAGCACCCTAAGTCTTGTAGTTTGGATCAGGGACCAACTACCCTGATTATGGGCTGTTGTGATACCATTGGCCCGGTCCTAGCACAGATAGTCTGGTGCTCCCTCGAGACGGGTGAGTTTCCTAGCTCCCTGAAGGAGGCAGTGGTAACACCCCTCCTGAAGAAAGCTTCTCTGGACCCAGACTGCCCTGCCAACTACAGACTAATCTCTAACCTTCCCTTTGTAGGGAAGGTGATTGAGAAAATAGTGGCCCTATAGCTGGAGAACCATTTGACCATCCATGACATCTATGAACCTCTCCAATCTGGTTTCCAAAAGAGGCATAGTACCGAGACTGTGCTGGTGCGGGTGCTCAATGATCTCCTAACGACGAGAGATCTGAAGAGCCGCTCCATCTTGGTTCTTCTGGATCTCCCATCAGTGTTTGACACTGTGGACCATGGGGTTCCTTTTGAACACCTGAGGTTCATCTGTGGCCTGTCTGGCACAGTCATCAGGTGGTTTAAATCCTTCCTTACTGGCAGAACTCAAAGGGTGGTGTCGGGGATTTATTCCTCCAACCCAGTCTCTATGTTATGTGGGGTACCTCAGGGTTCAGTGTTGTCCCCCATGTTGTTCGCAGTGTACATGCTACCCCTCGGAGACATTGTAAGAAGGTATGGGCTGAAGTTTCACTGATATGCTGATGATACTCAGCTCTACCTATCTTTTGCACCTGACTAGGATAGAGCTCTCTTGGTATTTAACAACTGCCTCGCTGAAATCCAGTGTTGGATGAATTCGAGCTGGCTGAGGTTGAACTCGGAGAAGACTGAGGTGCTGGTTGTGGACCCGGGTCATTGGATAGAGGGATTGGGACTGGGTTTGCCTTCGGGACTTTTTCTTGGAGGCTCCCAGCTCCTTACCTCTGAACTGGTATGAAACCTGGAGGTGATGTTTTTTTTTTGCAGTTTAACTTTTTATTGAATCAAAGAGACATACAATATCACACTGGTAATGACATTACAAACAACAGTTCATATGGAGCATTAAAAACATTATGCGCCATTAACCACAAATATGCTAAACTTTACCATATGTATCCAAGTCCTATGTAATGAACTCAAGTGAGACCAATGACATGACATTAGGTTTAAAGATGAGTGGGGGATCTTGGCCTTGTAAAAGTGGCCTGTCCACACTCATTAGACAATGGATGGTGAAAGGTGACAGGAGAGAGCTAGGGTTGGGGGGGGGGTAACATGACTTGTCCCATCGATAAGAGTTATGGAGGTGGTGGAGTGGCTCTGCATATGTCTCAGGAAGGGAGTCCACCTCTCTATGAAAAGTGACAGGGTGTCATTGCTCAAGTGCGTAAGCCTGGAATAGCTAGCCAAGGCTAAAAGCCAGGCCGTAAGGGACAAGACCTCCGTAGTTCTCCATCTGCATATTATGAGCCGTTTGGCTTCGACCGAAGCCTGTAAGAGCCACGCTGCTTGGGGCTTAGAGCTATACCAGCAGGAGGAATGCTCAGAACCCAAAACACTGGATCGGTGGGGACATGATGGCCAAGAATACTGGAGCAACACTGAATTATCTCAGCCCAAAAACGAATTAATGAAGAACAATGCCAAATCACATGTAGGAGGTCTGCTCCTGTGGCATCACACCTCCAGCAGGTCTCCTCCTGTATCAAACCCATTTTCAATAGTACTGCTGGGGTGCGGTACCAAATGTTCCTCACTTTATTTTGAATAAGGAAACTTCTGAGGTCCACACAGGCTGTTTTTGCAGTAACCCAGCTATTTCTCCATTCAAACCCTGAAATCTCCTTGCCCAGCATTATTTGCCATTTCACTTTCATTGACAGGGAGGGGTCAGGTAAGTCCTTCCTCATGAATTTATAAATCTGACCTGCCAGGCCTCTCTGAAGTAGTGTCCATTTACCTAATGGCAGCTTCCTAGGAGTGGCTATATCCTTGGATAGGCACATAGTACAGGAGCACCCTCACTTAAGGCACTCTGAGTATAGGTGTCAAAGCTGTAGATACTGCCGGAATTCCTTTTCTCCAGTTTATATCTTATTTGTAGGGAAGTAAAACTATCCAGGGTGTATCCATCCCCCATTAGAATATCCCTTAGCCTAGTAATCTGTTTGTCCTTCCACTCCACCCACATAATAAGCCTTTGGTTAATTGTCCAGCTGGAGTTATTCCAAAGGTGCAAAAGTGGTCCTGGGTCCAAACACGATTTACTGATGACCCCAACCTGGTGCCAAGCCCTGTGGGTGGCCTTAATGGTCAGCCAGTGCTGAGTTGAGGCTGGCAGGGGGTTGCCAAGATACCCTGTAAGGTGGTTACTGAGAAGGGCAGCCCTTTCAATTGCTTCCCAGGCTGACTGCAGCCTCTGCCTTATCCTGAAACAACTTACAGGTGTTGGCTACTGAGAATGCATAGGTGTAATGTTGAAAATGAGGAAGGCACCACCCTCCTTGGTTCCAAGGACCCTGGAGCCTGGCTCTGCTGTATTGGGAGGTCTTTTTTTTCCCATATGAACAAACTCATTATTGCCTCCAATTTTTGGAACCACTTTTTAGGAATGTCAATTGGAAGGTAGGAAAGTAAATAATAGACCCTCAGTGCCAACATCATTTTGATTGCTGTTACTTTCCCAGACAAGGATAGATTTAATTGTTTCCATCTCTGAGTTTCCTCCCTTATGCTGGTGATCAAGAGGGCTAGATTAATTTCAGGTAGAGAGGATACATGAGGTACAATTCTTATGCCCATGTATTTAATACCCACCCTTAGCACAGACTAATCCCATCCATGTAATACACTCCGACGGTAGCCTATCATTTAAAGGGAGGACCTCTGTTTTCCCTTGGTTAACTTTTAACCCCGAAATATCAGAAAAGGATTGTAGGACATCAACAATGTACTTTGCACTGGCTTGAAAATCATCGGTTAAAATTAGGCAGTCATCCACAAATAACAAGGCAGAGTGAGACATCCTGCCCATGCTTAAACCCTGAATGTTGGGGTTTTCCGTAACTGCACTGGCCAGGGCTTCAATAACCAGTACAAATAACATTGGTGAAAGAGGACAGCCTTGTCTGGTGCCCCTGTGTAATTGGAATGGGTCTGAGAGAATATTATTTGTCAGTAATCTGGCCCTGGGTGCTGTGTATAGGGTCTTTATCCAGCTTCTGAATCCAATGCCGAAGCCATGGTCTTGTAGGATAGCATGGAGAATGTCCCATTCTACTGAATCGAAGGCCTTTTCAAAATCAACTGAGATGGCTGTGGCTGGAGTGGGAAGTTGGCCCGCCCTTTGTATAAGGGACACCAAAGACCTAAGGTGATCTGTGCAGGCCCGACCCTTCACAAAACCCACCTGAGAGGTGTGAATTAAATTTAGAAGGATTGACTCCAGATGAGTTGCAAGCACTTTCGCTAGGACCTTAGTATCTGCATTTATAAGTGAAATGGGTCTATAACTTGCTGGCAGCTTAGGATCCTTCCCTTCCCTTGGAAGAACTGTAATGACCACCTCTCTAAGGGTAGCGGAGAGGGTCTCTTTTTGCAGGGCTTCTTGTAGCATAGCCCTCATGGGGGAGAGGTAGCCTCTTGTACTACTTTATAGAAATCTACGGGATAGCCATCCCCCCCCCGGGGCTTTCCACGCAGCCATGCTATTAATTGCATCCCTGATTTCTTGCATGACTATGGGCCCCTCCAGCTGTTCGCTTTAGATGTCGGTAAGTTTAGGAAGTTTCGTACCTTTCATAAATCTATCAAACTTTGTTTTGTCCCAAGTGATACGGGAGCTGTAGAGGGACTCATAAAAGGACAGCATGATTTTATTGATGGACTCAGCTTTACTATTTATCTCCCCTTTATTGTTCTGCAATTGCGTTATATGCCTTTCTGCCTGTTGTTTTTTTAGCCTATATGCTAGTAGCTTCCCAGCCTTTTCTCCTCCTGCCCAGTATTTCTGTTTCAATCGCAAAATCTAAAGCTCTACCTTACGGGATGCCAGCACGTTTAGCTTCATCCTGAGGTTTAGCAGTTCATGTAGGAGCTCCGGATTCTGAAGTTTCTTAGGGTTTTTTTTATATTGATTTTCCTTTTCCCCTAGTGCCCCTCCAGTTCCCTATGTTCCCTTACCCTCTGTCTCCTGCAATGGGCAGCATAGCTTATAATACGGCCTCTGATGGTGGCTTTAAATGCCTCCCATATGGCAACTGCCGAGGTGGATCCAGGAGGATTATCTGGAAAGTAAATCCGGGTCTTCCGCTGAAGCCATTCCCTGAATTCTTTCTCCTGTAGTAGTAGGGGGTCTAGCCTCCAGCTTACTGATCTAGAACCTGGGGTAGCCGGTAACATGGATAGTGTCAGCGGAGCATGGTCGGACATATACAGGAGGGCAATTGTTACATCTAAGATTTTACACAAGATATTTGGGGAAGTAAACCAGTAATCAATCCTACTGGCCACTTGTTTGGTCTCAGAAAAATATGTATAGTCTCGCATATCTGGATGGGCTATCCACCATGTGTCTTATAACTTGTGCAGGGTGATTAAGTCCTTCAAAGCTTTAATGGACCGGGGGTGTACATCGGGTTTGGAGTTGGATCTGTCCATGAGGGCATCCAATGCTAGGTTGAAGTCCCCTCCTAATAAAATGTCTGTCTTGCCTGATGCCATCTCCACCAATACTTGTGAAAGTTTGTGAAAAAACTCTGCATTATCAGTATTTGGGGCATAGATGTTAGCCAAAAGGACAGCTCCCATTGGAGTGGAGACCCTGGCCACTACCCACCTCACTTCCTTATTTACCCTTTGTTCTTGTAATTGCCATTTTAGGTTTTTGTGACATAGGATAGAACCCCCCCCCCCTTTAGTGATGGAGGCCACACTGTGCACCTCCCACCCAACCCATTCCCACACTAGTTTTTGAGCTTCCTTGTGACTCAATTTTGTTTCCTGTAAGAAGGCTATTTGGGATTTCAGGGTTTTGAGTCTAGCCAGAATTTTCTTTCGTTTAATCGGTGAGTTCAAGCCCCTCACATTCCAGGAGGTGGCAGTTATCATATCTTTACCTGCCATCTGGTATTACATTTACCACCACCAGGATTTCCAGCCAAAGCAACCTAAAGAGACACAATCCCAAGGCAGGAACGCCACTCATAATGTAATTATTAGCCATACCCCCCCTGCTGCCCCCATCCCTTGTCCCCTTTCCAAAAAATCTATCACACCACTCATATATTGGCTTGGAGATCTCAATAATTATTCCCCCCCAAACTCCTGTATCAATCCCTTATCAAAGAGGGCTACCCTTAGCAACCCAGCCACTACAGCGATTAGTAGCCCAGGGTTATGGTAGCCCCCTCTGGGTGTGGAACTAGGCCCTTTGACCAAGTTCACTTGCCTTCTCAGTATTTGGTGCATTCACATTTCCCAAATTGGAGCTTGGGACCTTGTGATCCCCTACTAAAATAGTTAGAATAACAATAAACAGTCAGTAGTTTAATACTCAAAATCAACCTAATTCCCTTAAAAGAGATAAACTGCACTTGCTTGTAAGATAGGCAACCATAACCTTCCCCCCTTGCAGGAGCGGATCACACTGACAGCTTGAACTGGGAAACTGACTCGTTAATCCATTGGCGACTATTTAACGCGCTATCCCCCATTTCCCCAAGCCGTGGAGTGCAGCAAGGCAGCAGCCTCAGATTGAAGGAGAATCCGACTTACTCCCCAGGGAAAACCAGTTTCATACTGCCAGTTACCCCAATCCATGGCATCATTGGACTGGTGACAGATGTAGAGGAGACTCCTGTAGGAGCCTATAACTAAGACAGTCCCCAGCCATCACTGCCGTATACACATAACGTGACCGCAATAGCAGGGCAAGAGACAGCCGAGCAGGCAATGCACATCCTCAGCCTTAGTCTATCAATTGGAAAGGGAACTTCTGCAGGGGAGAGGGCATACCAGCTCAGCATTACAGGGGTTCAGCCCTGCTGACAGGGTCAAGGCATCTGCTAGTTACTCACCTAAAAGAGCAGGACTCCCATAAAGCTGCACCCGGGCTTAATAGCAAAAAATCTAACCCTATGAAAAACATGTTTAAACATGTTAAGTCTGAGTGTATAGCAACATACCAAACATTTACAGTAGAGTAGGACCATATGCACCCAGAAGGAGAGGGAATACTCCCTCTCTCCTCAGCTCTGGGAGCATTCCGTCCTGTGCTTCAGAAAAACTACAGCAGGTCTATATTTCAAGGCAGTAGCTGGGCTTCTTCCCCTGTCTTTCCCCCACAGTCCACCCAGTCTTTGCATAACGGGGCCCAGTCAGCCAGCAAGCTCTGGGGGGGGGGTGATTTTTGATGATGGGCTGACACTGCAATCACAGGTGTCGGCAGTCATCAAATCTTCCTTTTATCACCTGAGGAACATCTCCAGGGTTAAGCACCTAGTTCCATCTGGTGATCTGCCTACGTTGGTGCACGCCTTTGTGACCTCGTACCTTGATTATTGCAACTCCCTTTATCTAGGGTTACCTGGGGATGATATCCACTGCTTGCAGTTAGTGCAGAATGCTGCAGCCCGGTTATTGATGGGAACTCCCTTGAACTGTCATATCTCTCCGGCTGCTGTTGCAGTGGTGGATCACCTTTAAAGTCGGACTTCTAACTTAAAAAGCCCTACACGGACTGGGCTCAGACTATCTGAAAGAGATTCTGGTTTCATACTGCCAGGGCGATCGCTCCGCTCGGCTGATGAGGGGTTGCTAGAGATTCCAAGGGTTTCTTTAAAATCTTTGGGGGCCTGTGCATTTATGTACATGGCTCCAGCCCTTTGGAACTCTCTACCCCGTCAGCTTAGGGAGTGCGTGACCATGGAGGGATTTAAACAGGCCTTAAAGACTCACTTGTGTCACTGAGTCTACTCTATATGATGTTATTTATATTTTGAACTTTACGGAATCTTGTATTTAACTGTTTTTATTGCATCCTGTTTTATTTCATTTTATCTTATTGTAAGACGCCTTGATTTTTAGAAAGGCAGGTTATAAATAAAGCATTATTATTATTATTATTATAAACTGTGAAACGCTCTTCCTGGCTTAGACCATCTACACCATGTAACAGTGGTGGAAAAATGTTATATTTAAATGCTTCATCAGCTTTAGACATTTGGGATTTTAAACTGGCTATATCAGCCCTATTCCAAATAGACATACCAGAACCAAAGAGTTCTGTGACAGTGCCAGTAGCTGCATCTGCAGATGTCATATCAAAATGTGTATAGCATTTTGGTTTACCTTTTTTCATAGAAGATTTAAGGTCAGTGCTAAGGATTCCAGTTAAGGGGTCATTAATGCATGTTTGATACACAGCAATAATATCAGTGAGTAAAATGAGAACAAAACTTGAAACATTTGTTTCAGAACATAAACCAAACAATTTCATGTCCTACAAGGAGAGGTTCAAAAGAACAAGGTTGTGCATGAACTGCACATTGTTAATCAAGGCACCTGCTAAAGAATTGGAAATTAAGCCACTGGGTGGACCTGGTGTTTGAGTGGGACATTCAGTTGCCTTGATAAACCAATCTTGATCTCTAAGAGGTTCTATTTCAGGTATAACTTCTAGCTGAATACTAGAATGTGCCAGGAAATGTAATATACAGAATTTTTGATCATCGTAATTTTTAAAATTATTGCATGAGCTAGGATTGAACCAAGCTGTAATGTTATACAGACCAGAATGAGAGGGGTTTATATGACGGATGAAAAGGGTACCATTAGGTGCCATTTTGGTGTTGGGCCACTTGTACTTTTTTCCATTGTGATCTGTATGACATACAATATCAAGGCTGGTTTGATCCGAGGTGGTAACCATAACATTCAGTAGTGCTTCCTCGCCCTCCTGAATGATGATCTTTGGACTTGTGACATCAATTTGGATTCTATGAGGCATTGGTTTTGACATTGGATAACCCGGAATCAGGGTCATGGGGAGAGTTATGATAAACCACACAATGTGAGGCAATGAACAGGACTCCATAAAGGAGTAGGTGCTGGGTCACCATCTCAGTTAGGTACCTAGAAGAAAAAGAAAAAAAAAACATGATTAGTTCAGTACTATTCCACCCTGTGGGGTGAAGAAAAGTAGTTTAATCTCCTTCATCTGATTGGTATGTAGCCATTTGTCAGTGAGCTTCTTATTTTGTGGCAGGCTAATTGGTAGACTGATAGACTGAGCTTATTTACAGTAGGATAGGGAACTTCACATTTGTTTTGGAAGGCATGAGTAGGAGCAGCAAATCTCAGAACAACTACTTGATCCCCAATCTGCCAGTCCACATCATGGACTGTCTTGTCAAATTGTATCTTTGACTGTTGTTGGGCCTTGCCCAAGTGTTTTGCAGCAAATAAGTGTATCTGTTGGATGTCTTGTTTCAGTTTCTGGACATATGTGTCTACTAATACTCTGTCAGTAGTAGGAGCACACAAATCCAGAAGTAGACGTTCTGGCAATCTCATTGAACGTCTGGTCATGACCTCAAACATGGTACATTTTGTACTTATTGCCATAAGGAGCAAAGGCAATAAGGAATCCCAGTTCTTAGGGGTTTTCTTATCAAATTTGGATAGCATAAGCTTGATCTGCCTGTTTGCCCTTTCCACCTGCCCTGATGATTGTGGGTGGTAAAGAATGTGAAACTTCCAACTGACTCCTAGGAGTTTCAGAGATTTCTGCATCAGTTTGCCTGTGAAACTAGAACCTTGATCAGAGTCCACCTTCAAGGGGAGACCCCATCTGGTGAAATGTTGTTCTACCAGAACCCTGGCAGTTATTTTTGCAGTGTTGTTTTTCATTGGGAATGCCTCTACCCATTTAGAGAACATATCAGTGACCACCAAAGCAAACTTGTTGTTTTTGCTTATTGGGAGTGGCCCAATGTAATTGATTTGGAAGGAATTCCAGGGGCCTGAGTGCCTTTATGGTAATGATTTGGCATTTTTCTTGGCCAAAGTTGGGTTATTCTGTGCTCAAATCAGACAATTATTGATGTAGTGTTCCACAGCATGTTTCATCTGTGGCCACCATCCAAAAGTAGTAAGTCTATCCAGGGTTTTCACTCCTTGGTGCCCTCCAGTAGGAGTGTTATGCACTTGATGGATAAAATCCATCCTCAGTTTTCCTGGAATTACCCACAATTTCTCAGAATTGTTGGGGTTGTGATTCCATATGAGTAGGTTATCACTTGAGAGGTGAAGGTGATCCATTACCTTCTTGTAGGAACTGTGTGGTGGAAGTTCTTGCTGAGTACCTTTGTAAAGGAATTTGAATACTGCCCTCAGATGAAGGTCCTGTTTTTTGTGTGGATGCTAGATCTAGTGGCACAAAAGATGTTGTTTGCTGTTTCACAGCAGCAACGCATACTGTGCCTTTAGTAGAGGGGGCTTTCAGTTCCGTTTGTGACACATGGTAAATGCAGTGGCTAGTAAAGAATTATCCACTCTCTCTTTGGAATTGAGTGCTGGGAAAGTAATTTCTCATATGACAGCCAAGATGCTATGAATAACTATTGTTTAACTTTTCTCGGTCTGTGTTTTTCCAGTGTGACTCATAAGGCACCAGGGACCCCTGCTATGCAGCTTTAATTATGTTCAGGTGGGCTGCCTTTGTCTACTGGATAAATAAACAGTAGAGTGAGATATACAAAATCCGCAGCTAGTTTGTGTAAACTTTTTCTTTCTCTTAAAGTCATCCACACACTCCTACCCATTTGCCAGTGTTCCTCTCCTGTGGTTCAAAACACAGGAGCTAACCAACAAACGGTTAAGGATTTCCCCTACTTAACAGACATGTCTATGGTAATTAGCACAGAGTTGAGAGAAGACATCTCAACTTATCTCACTACGCATGGTGGGTGGGAGTGCTTTAATGAATTAACTAAAGATGAGTTAATCAAAGATGATTTGGATCCAATTAAGTTGATTTGTGAGCAGTATATTGAACTGAGGCAATCAACTAAGAAGCAGTCTGCAAAGAGATTTCTTGTCACTGCTCTTGTGGCATCTTTAGACACTTCTATACAGAAGCTGAACACAGTGGACTCCAGTTTCACTAATTTTAAAATGTTAGAGGGAGAGAGGAATGCAAAGCATTCCAAGGATGTAAACAGACTTCAGTCTGAGCTACGAGCATTGCGTCTTCAAAATGACAGTCTGCTAGAAGCTTCAGATGAAAAAACTATCAAGATAGTGCATGAACTAAGAGAAATTTGTGATAAGCTGCAGCTTGATAGGCAGCAGGATTTACAAATGAATGAACTACTGTCTAAAACTAATGATTCTTTGATTCAGGAGAATGATGAACTGAAAGCTGATTGAAAACAGGTGAGTCATGATTTAGAACAGTGAAGGACAGATCACATTGAAGTGTCTGTCGCATGCAGTATTTTATAGAAAGATGTGTCTAAACAAGGATTGTTTGTTACAAATGCAAAGGTTAATCATGACAAATGTTATGCTAAAATGGCAAAGTTGCGCCAACAAAGATTCCTCTTACAAGATCACATTAAAGATATGAAGGGCTTTAGTTATGCCCCCGTTGATTTTTATTCTTCTGGGGAAGAGAACTCTGATGCAGAGGATTCTGAAGATCAGTCAGAGCAGGCAAACCCCACTGCTGTCCCTGCTCCTGTTTTGTCACAAGATAGTGGACGTTCTTTTTCACAAAATGGAAGTGGATGTCAAAATCTTGTGCAGCAGTGCCATTCACAAAATGGCACTTACCTACAACAAGATGGCTGCCCCATACCCAACTCCAAGATGGCTGCACCCATACAGCCTATACCTTCCTCCAAGATGGCCGATGGCAGCAAGCCAAGGATAAATTGAAGTTATCCTACCCCCCTGCAACTGATGTTTTGAATTCAAGAGACAAAGTAGAAATTAATGCTATGATTGATGAGGCTATACTGAAGATAAGCATTGCTGACGAGCAGCAAGGCAAATTGTGAGAGGAGGTTGACAAAATGATAAGCAAAGCTAGTTCACAGGAAAGTGTACTCAAGTCAGAAGCACAGACTGCAGTGGAAATTGCACATAACACCTCCAGAGCTGTAGCTCTAGCCCCTGACCAAAAAACAACTACAGGCAACCCCATACAGGTTGCCCATTCAGCACAACAGATGGCTGACAGCATTGGGCATATGCAGCCTAATGATAATTTGAGCTGTCATCTGGCAAATGTGAGCTCACACTGTGAAATGCTTAGCTTTCCAGATGACTGTAAGGTAAAAGTCTTAAGGTTGACAATTGTCCCTGGTCTCTGGTCAAAACTCAAGCCAGCTGTACGGAATGGTGATGACATGGATTTTGATGATATCTGTACTAATTTGTTATCTGCAGCCAACCCAGGAGTTGTGAGTGTGTGTTTAGCATTGAATGTGAGACAATGGGCTAGGGAATCCCCTGCCTCCTATCATTCACGCTTGTGGATGGCTTATCACACAGGCAAGCTCCTTGAAAAGGAGGAGCATAACACAACTAGCTGGAATACAAGGATTTGTATATCAGAAACGTGACACCAGCCCTACGTGAGAGGGTTGAGAGTGCAGTGTTCCCAGAACAAGACAATTTTTAAAAAATTCAAATGGTAACAGAGAGGCTGCATCAGATTTACAACTGCTCTCTCAATTCTAAATTCAGAAACAATGTTGCTGCCGTACAGCAGCCTTCTGGAGGCTACACCACTTATGCAATGGAAGAGGGGAGGGCACAAACCAGCTCAGCTGCCACCACTATCCCAACCGGGGGGAGGGGGCAACAAAAATGGGCATGGTAAAAAGAATAACAAGAACAACTATCAGGGTAAGAAGCATAATAATGCTAATCAATCTGGGACTACTAAAGGCAACCAGAATTACTGGACTGGGCCACCATACAAACAGATTGCTGATGAAAATAAAAGGTTAAGAGAGATGTTAGATCAAGTCAGATCTGCTAAAGCCCCTGGTAGTGACCGCATCATGGCAGTGATTGTTTCAGCATCTCAGTCCACGATGGGGGGAGGGATACAGTACCTGAGACAGTCCTTCTGCAGTCGCCAATTTTTACATACGAGTCCTGCTTATAGTTCAGATTCTCATATGCAAGTGTCTGAGTAAAGAAAACACAGGGCAAGTAAGTAATAAAAGAATGTTTATTACTAAAATACTCATGCCAAAGCATGTAACAAGGAGTTACAAAGAGTATACGTACCATATAATTCTAGATCAAGAAACAAAACAGACACAAACAAACATATGGAAAGAACAGCAAAATCTGAGAGACTGGGGAGGGGCTGACCGGCAGTTACAGTTATACTGCTGATAACGGTACAACATTTGGATAAGGCAGACACATACAATTGGATATAATATGCAGAGTGTAATATCTGGGTGGAAACACCAGGAAATAGAAATGAATAATTGGCATAAAACTTAGAACAAAGGAACTTCATAGTCAGCAATAAATGGAATAACTGCTATCGGTCTCACTGGAGACAGTGAGACTGGCAATATTTGCAAAGTAATCAGAAAAGCATATAGCATGTTACAGTAGTGTAAGATATAGCAGAATATATGTGAAAACTAGAAACAGTATATATGGCAGAAACATATATAGGTAAACATTATGAGACTGTGGTAAGGCACTAATACTTGTAGGTGTATAAGGTTACAGTTACATGTGGGTCAGTTGGTGGTATGTAATCCAGGCATAACAGTTCCTAATCGTAAGGCAGAGATTTTGCAACTTCTCATACCGATCCTCTTGTTGCCGCCTCTCCCAGAACCTCCCAGCATGGATGTCACAGATGTGGCAGATAATCTGGCAACATGAATACCACCACCCCACTTCCATCAACTACTCCTTTGCTACTACTACCAAGCCCCAGAGCTGATGGATGAAGCAGTTGCAGAGGTAGTTTTTTTTAGATGCAACAACATGTTTTCTGCACAGAACCAATGCAGTTTTTGGCGAGGAGATGTACATGTGATGCATTTTTGGTAATTATTGGACTGAAGTTGTGGATCTGTCACCATGCTGAAGTTTTAAGGTAATTTGGGAGTTCTGTATGTACCCTATCAATTAGTCTGGGGGTATTAGGTGTTAGTTGTGTAGTACTCATTGAGACCTTTTTCTATATAGAGACTGTCCCTTAACTGAAAAGACTGATAGAGTTATAGCTTCTTAAAGTTGTAATGTTATTCTATGGGAATGTTCTTGTTTTGATTTTTATAGAAACATAGACGTCAGCAGATAAGGACCACTTGGCCCACCTAGTCTGTCCTAAATTTCCTACCTTATGTGCCAATGGAGATCCTACTTGGACTGTGGCTTACACCCCCCTCTTACTTCAAAGATTCCCCTGTGTCTATCCCATACATACTTAATTCCTGTGATCATTCTAGCCCCCACCACTTCCTATGGGAGGCTGTTCAAATGTGTCCAGCACCCTCTCCATGAAGAAGTACTTCCTCATGTTTCCTCTCAGCCCCCCCAGCGTCATAGTGTGACCCCTTGTCCTTCAGCATCTTTTCTTTTGAACAATGCTCCTTTCCTATACCTTGTTTATTCCTGTGAGGTACTTGAATGTCTCTATTATATCCCCCCATTCCCTCCTGTCTTCTAGGGAGTACATATTTAAATCCTTAAGCCTTTCTTTGTAGGGCTTCTGATGCTGGCCCTGCACCATTTTGGTTGCCCTCCTTTGCACCACATCATCCCTATCTATGTCCTTTCAGAGATGGGGCCTCCAGAACTGTACATAGTACTTGAGGTGGGATCTCATCAGTGATCTATACAGGGGTATTATCACCTCCCTCTTTCTGCTGGTGATACCCCTCCCAATGCAACTGAACATTCTGCTAGCCTTTTCTACTGCCTTGTTACACTGTTTAACTACCTTCAGGTCATCAGAAATGATAACCCCCAGGTCTGTTACCTGTTTTGTGACTGCTTATACTTCCCACCCCGAGCTGATACATTCACCCTGGGTTTTTGTGCCCTAAGTGCATGATTTTGCACTTTTTTGGGTGTTGATTCTTAGCTGCCAAACTCATGACCATTCTTTCAACTTCTTTCGATCCTCCCTCATTCTTTCAACCCCCCCAACAGTGTGTCTACTCTGTTGCAGATTTTTGAGACACCCACAAATAGGTACACCTTCCCCTTCAGTCTTTCTGCAATGTCGCTGATATAGACATTGAAGTGGACCGGGCCTAATACCGACCCCTGCGGCACCCAACTAGTCACCTTGCCCTCCCCAGAGTGTGCCCCATTTACCACCACTCATTAGCTCTTATCACTAAGCCAACTCTCCACTCATTTTACTATTTTAGGACTTACTCCTAGACCACTCAGTTTGTTTACCAGCCTTCTATGAGGAATGGTGTTGAAGGCCTTGCTGAAATCCAGATAGAGCATGTCAACCGCCTCTCCCTGGTCCACTTCCTTTGTTACTCAGTCGAAGAACTGGATCAGGTTTGTCTGGTAGGATCTCCCTCCAGTGAATCCATGTTGCCTCTGATCTTGTAGACCTCTGGTAACAAGGTATTCTCCAATCCTTTCCTTCAGTAGTGATTCCATTACTTTCCCCACTACCAAAGTCAGGCTGACTGGCCTGAAATTTGCAACCTCCTCCTTATTTCCACTTTTGTGGAGTGGGACTACACCTGTTCTCCTCCAGTCCACCAGTACCTCCACTGTTTCTACTGACCAGTTGAATAGGGCTGTCAGAGGTGCAGCCAGCTCCTCCCTGAGCTCCCTCAGTAACCTTGCCGTCCACCGCATCTGGACCCATTGCCTTGTCTACATTTAACTTTGACAACTCCCTCAGGACACTTTCCACTGTGAAAGGGCTAGTGCCCCTCTTCCAATCCTTTATGCCCTTGTCTTGTAACAAAGGTCCATTTCCTACCCGTCCTCCATGAATACTGAACAGGAGTATTTGTTAAATATGTTTGCTTTTTGGTGGTCCTCTTCTACAGAACCCACCCCCCTCATCTTTCAGTCTTACTATCCTCCCTTGGACTTCCACTTTCACTAATGTATCTACAAAATGTTTTATACCTTTTTACTGATTAGGCTATATTTTCCTCTGTTTTTGCTTTTGTACACCTAACTGCCTTCCCTCCCTCCCTTTGTTTCTCCTGGTAACTCTCCTTGTCCTCCTTCTTATGTTTTCTTTTGTACTTTCTGAAGGCTAGTTTTTTTGCTATTACCTTTTCCGCTACCTCTCTAGAGAACCATAGTGGACTCTTTTTTCTCTTGCCCTTGCTGATCTGCCTGACACAGAGTTTAGTAGTTTTTTCAATTCTCTCTCTCATAGTAGTCCACTGTTCTTCTACTCCCCCTGGTTTCCCTATCCTTGCCTGGGTGTCCCTGAGGCATTCTCTCATTTTCTTAAAATCATCCCTCCTGAAGTCCAGGACCCTTGTCTTCATGTGATTTGATTCTGGCCCAGTTCTTATGTTAAACCACACCATCCAGTGATCACTGGTCTCCAGGTGGTCCCCCACTATGACATCAGCAATGCTATCCCCATTTGTCAATACTGGGTTCAGCAATGCCTCCTCACAAGTGGGTTCCTTAACCAGCTGCCTGAGGAATGCCCCCTGAAGAGAGTCCAGGATGACCCTACTCCTGGTTGTTGCTGCAGTGGGGAGGCTCCAATCCATGTCTGGCAGATTGAAGTCCCTTACTAGTAACAACTCTCCCTTGCGAGACATCTTATGGATGGCTTCCAACATTTCCTTATCCATTTCTCCCACGTGATGTTTTTTATATGTCTATTTTCAGCTCGTATTTCTTAGGGACTTAGACTTGTGGTACCTACTGAGACCTTTTTTGATATATAGATTGTCCCTTAACTCCAAAGACTGACAAGAGTTACAGCATCTTAAAGTTGCAATGTTATCCTATGGGAATTTTCATTTTTTGATTTTTATGGTTTTTATACAGTATGTGTATTTTCAGTTGGCATTTCTTAGGTACTTAGTCTTGAAGTACTCATTGAGACCTTTTTCGTTATACTGTATATATATTGCCCCTTAACTCCAAAGACTGCTGGTGTTACAGCTTCCTAAAGCTGCAATGTAATCCTATTGGAATCTTCATTTTTTGGTTTTTATGTTTTTTATATGTCTATTTTCAGGTTTTTTCCCCTGACGATACTCATTGAGACCTTTTTTTTATGTACATATAGATTGTTTCTTAACTGTAAAGACTCACAGAGTTACATCTCATTGAAGTTGCAATATTATCCTATGGGAATTTTCAGCAGAACTTGATGAAGTTCAACTTTGCCTTGTAACTTGGCCTTTGGCATTGCCAAGGCAAAGTTTGGCAAAAAGGAGTCTTTTGGTTACATGGAAGAGCTTCAGCAGGCCACATGGTACATCCTCTTTACAGAGACTGCCTGACTTGCTTTCAGTTTTTCATTTCTAGTCAAGCAGAGTGGCTGGTATGACCCTATGCTGATACATAAAAGAAATTAATATTTCCAAAGCTGTGAACAACTATTTATTAATCTTCTGTGTTTCCTGTGCTTTAGTTTACTTATTCAACAGTTCTTTAATACTTAGTTTTTATTTTGAATCTGTTTTTTGTATATTTTTTATACTTTTTTTCTTATTGAGTGCTATTTTAGAAGGTGCCCTATGCATGCGTGAGTTGCGCTGAAAGTGTCTGTGTGCCTACGCGGCTGCAGACAGGTGCAGGGTGCATTGATTCTTAATCCCAGGCACTTGCGGGCACCTATCCATCTGCAGTGCTGCCTCCCTGGCACACAGGACTGAGGGGGTGGATGGGCACAGAGCAGTGGACCCAGTCAGGCATCAAACTGGATGCCTGTCTTGGGGCCCGGAGTGGATACCTTGTGCTAGGAGTGGGGGAGTGCAGGATGGGGTGGGTCTGGGATCATGGAAGGCATGGGATGATGCCCAAGTGGGAGCCCCCAGCCCACCCATGCAGCCCAGTGTGCTGGGGCAGATGTTTGCAAGGGGACCCCATTGATGCTGTGCCCCACTGGTGGGGGTGCATAGGAACATACAGCAGGGTCTGTGAGGCTTAACAATTTTCACAGTAGCCTGGCACTCTGCTGCTTGGTGACTCACGAAGAGTGCAGGCATGCCCCAAGGCACATCCCTGGCATGTTGATGCTTGGTAGAACAGGGGATCTAGTGCTGAACTGGCTGGTGCACTATTTGTGAGTGCCGCTGGGAGTCTGCAGGACCCCCGCTGCATGGCTTTCCTATTCAGGGATGCCTACACACTTCACATTCGTGGTGTGTAGGCATTGAGAATAGGCCCCATTGTCTTTACTGCTTTCTGTGTGTTTCTCTCTCTCTCTTTTCTTTGTTTTGCTTACAGTTTATAAAAATGTCATCAGAAATGGAGTGTAGTCATCATCATTGTGTTCAAACCTCTGGTGGTGGGGCCATCTGGCTGAATCAACCTCAGTTTTTTTGAGAGCACTCCCAAATACCACCTTACCTACTACTACCAGTCCTTCTCCCACTGCATCAGCATCACGGCAGCCCCACCACCCAATCCTCAATCTAAGCCACACCCACAGATGCAGGATGATAATAGTGTTGCCCTGATCTCAGACTGTCAGGAGCAGCAGCAGTAGTAGGAAGAACTGCAGATGCAAGAACCCCTTAAACTCTTGTGCCCCCCCATTGTGGTTCCACCACCACTGCCACCATCTCCCTCCTGCAGAGGAGACCTGTTCAGCAGCAGCACCTCGCCGCCTATACCACAGATACCCCAAGTCCTTTCTGGTGTGGATTTTTTTTACTTCGGACCCACATGCCAACAATATGGTCACTTGCAACATATGTAGAAAATGTGACCCCTGGGGCAAGCAGGGGACCCACGTAGGTACTGGGGGCCAGAGGACACACTTAATGTATAATCACTGGGCCACGCAGGGGTGGTAGAGATGGTGACCCATCCATGGCAGCAGAGGTCTGTGACGATGAAGGGTATAAGGGAAGTTCCCAAGCTACAGAGGGATGGGGGGCACAACCACAACCTGTGGAAGTGCCAGCACCCTCAGTTGCAATTCATGCTCCTCCTCCTGAACCAAAGGCGCCAGTAGCAACAGCAGCTTAGCTCGCCACTGTAAGGGAGAAAGTGAGGGATCTCCGTCGAAGGCTCACTGAGCTCAAAAAAGTCATAAAAAGATGACTGCTAATCAGGAGAAGCTGCTGGCAGGTATGACAGAACTCTGTCATGGTAGTGTGGGTGGTAGTGGTGGGCCTGGCATGGTGTGAGCTGTTGTTTTCATTCACTTATTAAATCTTCTACCTGTTCCACTTGAACTATGTCCTATTCTCTTTCTATTCTTTACTTACAAATATCCTGCTCTTTTGTTTCCCCTCCAAAAAAGAAAAATATCAAACCATTTTAAAAATTAAAAAATATATATCTTAACTATCTGTGTTTTTTTCACTTATTATACATTGTCTTTATGTCTGCTTGATTCTCATTCTGTACAGTTTTTGCTGTTAAAAAAAGTTATAATTCCTGAATTCCTACCTATTTTTGTCTTAATAATGCTCATGTCTCTATAAGCCTGTCTTTTTCCTTAATTTTTCTCAGCTACCAGAATAAATATGTCAGTCTGTTACAGGTATCGCTACATGGTACTATGGTGTGTGCTTGTAGAGTTCCCCCACATTGTTTCTGTGCTACTCAGTTACTGTGAAGTGTGCATAAATCACAATGGTCATAAATTCTCTTCTCCTTGAATTGTTCTTGAGTGTGGTAAAGAATTGAGCAGGCTGCTACATTATGCCATCACACCATAGTTCATACTGTGTAAGTGGACCAAACGTTATTGTTACAAGTTGTGTTAATTACACATTTATCGCAATTCATATTACTGTACATCCATGAATTCCAGTACCTGAACTCACCTGCAGCCATAACAAATAGGAAAGGCTGCTAGCTAAAATGAGGCTTTTGGCCACATGGATGAGCTTCTGCAGGTCAGGTGGTACATTCTCTGTAAATTGACTGCCTGCCTTGATTTAAGTTTCTCATTTGTAGTCAGACAGAGATAATGGAAAGAGCCTCTGCTGTGCTGCTCCAGGAAAGAAACACACATATTTCAGATGCTACCCTGTGATCAGCTATTTCTTAATCTTTTTGGGTTTCCTTTACTCTACTTTAGTTGCTCAACAGTACTTTAATAGTTTATCGTTAAATAGTCTACAGTGCGAAATGCATTGCTGCTGTGAATGTCTCTGATGCCCACCCCACAAATAATGTGCTACTGCTGTGCCCCGCGACTGCCAACAGCTGTCAAGAAGATGCACATTAGTGCCTGGGAAAAATAAAAGTGAATTGTCTTGTCTTGGAAAATTCTCATGATGCTAGAAATTAGATGTGCTCCCAGAAATCTTAAATGCTTTGCTGCTACTGTTGATAGAGAGTGCAGCTGCACTGACATACCAGCAAAGGTAAGTACTTGTTTTTGTTCTTTTTTAGGATTTTGTGGGTGTGAGAGGGTATTTGAAACCATTGCATTTCTAAACATCTTTTGTCACTGTTTCTCTCTTTGCATGCATTTATCACTAGAGTGAGTCAGTTTCACTTGCAGTTTATAATTCAGATAAATACAGAAAACATCATTTTTTGTCTCTTTAGGAACCTTTGGCCTCCTGAGTGCAGTTTCTGGAGATTACAGGTTAAAATACACTTGGAGAGGGTGTAGGTAACCAGAACTGAACCCCCAGTGACCCGTTTACATTCTGGTTTGTCCAGAATTAGCTAAGGCCCTTTTCTTTATAAATCCAAGATATTCAAGGGGTTATTTGAATCAATTTTTTTTTTATACTGGCAATGTGTCATTGGAAATCTTTACAGCGTCTATTAACTGTTTTATTTATGTAATCATGTTTTCAATCTTTGTAAAGGCTAGCTGCTGAACTTTGTCGAACAAATAAACTTTTGAAACGGAAACTATGGTGATTCAGTGCTGCTGCTGCATGCGCATTTCCTATGGTTATAATTTCAAACTCTTTCATACCATGGGAATGTAAGTATTTTTTCCTTTATTTATTTTTTGTAAAATCATAGGACTGTAGCCATATGTCAGGAATCATGATAACTATTGTCTTCTCCTATTTCTCTCATTTCAGGTATTTCCCATATACAGTGTATCATATTTTGCAAATTGCACAATGGGGTAGCAGAGTCAGCTGGAGGACAATTTTGCTTGATGGTACACAGCACAGGACATGCTGCACGTACACATACAGTGCTAGAGGACAATAAGGTCCGAGCGGCATTCTTTGGCAAGGCTGACCACATTAATGAGCTGGCAGAAATCACCAGATGGCATTGCCTGGCTTGCTGTTCAAATCTTCTTTTTTCCATCTAAGGAACATAGCCCGGATGAAGCACCTGGTTCCGCTCTAAGATCTTCCTACCCTGGTCCATGCCTTAGTTACTAGTTGTTTTGACTGTTGCAATGCTCTTTATCTAGGGCTGCTGGGGGTGGATATCTGCCGCTTGCTGCTAGTGCAGAATGCGACTGCCAGATCGTTGACTAGAATCTCTAGATTCAGCCATATAACACCTGTGCTGTGGGAACTGCACTGGCTGCCTATACAGTGGCAGATCACCTTCAAGGTCACATTGCTGACCTATAAGGCCCTACACAAGTTGGGACCTCACTACCTGAAAGAACTCCTGGTCTCTTACTGTTCCTTCCGTTCTCTCCGATCCTCTGGTGAGGGATTGCTAGAGATTCCCAAAGTGATTTTGAAAACATCTGGTGGAAGATCTTTTGCCTTTATGGCACCTACCCTGTGGAATTCTCTACCTCGCCAGATACGAGAAGGATTTAAAAAATCCCTGAAAACCTTTTTGTTTAAGCAAGCATTTTCAGAAACTTAATATATAGTTTATATGTTTGGGTTATTTATAATATGGATTTTAAGTTTATCTAATTTTGTATGGATTATTGTACAGGTGCCCTGAGCTTAGGAAGAGTGCCTTTTAGAAATAAAATTTACTTACTTACTTACTTACTTTACTTGTACAAGGATGAGGAATTCATTCTCCGGGCATGATGTATCAGTCAGACCTAATGTGCAGGTAAAAAAATTATTTAGACACTGTAGTATGCTACATATTGGGTTACAGTACACCTGTGAAAGGAATACAAAATAAAAAAATGAGAAAATAAATGTATAAAAGGATACCTACCATCACATAGGTGATGGCCTGGCCTTGACACGGAACAAAGGATCCCCAGTGTGACAGGGCTTATATTAGGCCCTGTCCCATGTGTGTTTTGTATCAAGGAACCCAGCAAGTAAGAAATTAGAAAATTAGGAATCAGTACAGTAGTGGTAATGACTGTGCAGTCTAATAGAGAGTTAGGAAAGATAGTGATAGAGATAGTAATAGGATCCTTGTTTCTGGTTTCCTCCTATATAACACACATGAGACAGACTGAGCCTCAGACTCAGACTGACTAATTCAGTTCATGACATCAGATTATACAGACAGCTTACATAGATACATAGATACATAGACAGTGTCGGCAGATAAGTGCCTATGGCCCACCCAGTCTGCCCATTTGAGCTTGTAAGTTCAGTTTGTTTTCCTAGAAGTCTGTTGCCCCTTACCCCTGACCTCCAGAATTCCTTTATGTCTATCTCATGCATTCCTAATCCTGTGATTGTTTCAGCCCACACCACTTCCTCTGGCAGGGTGTTCCACTTGTCCACCACCCGTTCTGTGAAGAAATTCTTTCTCATGTTTCGTCTGAATCGTCCTCCCTCCAACTTCATCCCATGCCCTCTAGTCCTGGAACATCTTTTTCACTTAAAAATAGTGTTTTCCTGCACCCTGTTCCTCCCTGTAAGATACTTGTATGTCTCTATCATATCCCTCTCTCCCTCCTCTCCTCCAGGGAGTACATGTTCAGTTCCTTCAACCTGTCTTCATAGGACTTGTGATGCAATCCATGCACCATCTTTGTTGCCCTCCTCTGAACCTTCTCTACCCTGTCTATGTCCTTACATAGGTATGGTCTCAGAACTGTACACTGTACTCCAGGTGGGGCCTCACTAGTGTCTTGTATAGCAGAATTATGACCTCCCTTTTCCTGCTGGTGATGCCCCTGCCTGCTACATCCCAGCATCCTATTTGCTTTACCTGCTGCCTTGTCACACTGTTTCCCTACCTTGAGGTCATCAGAGATGACAACCCCAAGATCCCTTTCCTGCTTGGTGCATGCTATATCCTCATCCCCCAACTGATATATTGTGCCAGGGTTTTGTGCCCCATATGCATTATCTTGCACTTCTTTGCATTGAATTTCAACTGCCAAACCCCTGACCATTCTTCAAGTTTCTGCAGGTCGCTTCTCATTCTGTCTACACCCTCTGGTGTCTACTCTGTTACAGAGCTTTGTGTCATCAGCGAACAGTGAAATTCTGCCTTCTAGGTCTCTTGAATGTCACTGATGAAGATGTTGAATAGGACCGGTCCCAGCACTGATCCCTGTGGTACCCCACTGGTCACTCTTCCCTCTGTGGAGTGACGGCCATTTACCACCACCCTCTGTGTCCTGCCACCCAGCCAGTTACCTACCCACCACACTACTGTCCTGCCCACACCCATATTCCTCCAGTTTGTGTATAGTCTTCTAGTGGTACAGTGTCAAAGGCCTTGCTAAGTCCAGATGGTCATGTCCACTGCCCTCCCTGATCCACCTCCCACAGTCACCCAGTAAAAATTCAGCGAGGTTGGTCTGACATGACCTACCCTGGTGAGGCTCATGCTGCCTTGGGTCCTGTAGTCCATTGACAACCAGATGTCCACCAATCTCTCCTTCAGTAGTGCTTCCATGATCTTCCCACTACCGAGGTGAGGCTGACTGGTCTATAGTTCCCTGCTTCCTCTTTGTTCCCACTTTTGTATAAAGGACTACATCTGCTGTCCTCAGTCTTTGGGTACCTCCCTGTTTCCAGTGATCGGCTAAACAGGATAGCCAGAGGTTCAGCCACCACCTCTCTTAGTTCTTTAAGGACCTGGGGTGCACCCATCTGGTCCCATTGCTTTATCAACTCTTATTACTTCCAGTTCCTTCAGGACCCTTTCTCGTGTAAAGGGACTTGTGTCCATTTCTGCACCATTCTTACCCTTGTACTCCCTTCAGACCCATTACCCTCCTCTTCCTCAGTAAAGGACCGAGCAGAAATACCTGTTCAATATGTCAGCTTTACTGTTGTCATCCTCCATGAGGCCCCCATCCTCCCCCTTCAGTCTCACTATCCCTCCCTTTGTCTTTCTTTTTTCACTTATGTACCTGTAAAAGGTTTTGTCCCCTCTACCCACTGATTTTGCAATGTGTTCTTCTGTCTGAGCTTTGGCTTCCCTTACTGACCTCCCTGCCTCCCTTTGCTTCTCCTGGTACTACTCCCTATCCCCTTCTGCCTGTGTCTTTTTGTATTGCCTGAATGCAATCTTTTTGGCTTTCACTTTCTTTGCTACCTCTTTGGAAAACCATAATGGTCTCCTCTTCCTTTTCCTCTTGCTAACCTGCTTAATGCATAATTCTGTTGTTCTTGTAATCCCCATTTTAAATACTGCCCACTGTTCCTCAACCCTGATTCCTGTACCATTCCCCTTAATGCCTCTTTCAAGTATCTCCCCATTTTCCCAAAGTCTGCCCCTAAAATCTAGGATCGTTGTTTTGTGTGGTTTGGTTCTGCTCTTTCTATGATTTCAAACCACAATGACTGGTGGTCACTGTTTCCCAGGTGCTCCCCACTGTTACCCCCATCACACTGTCCCTGTTTGTGAGCACAAGGTCCAGTATTGCCTTCTGCCGAGTTGGTTCCATGACCAGTTGCTTGAGGAAGGCACCCTGAAGGGAGTCCAGGATAAATCTGCTCCTAGTTGATGCTGCTGCGATGCTCCAGTCCACGTCTGGAATATTGAAATCTCCAACCAGTACTACCTCAACCTTGTCTGCCATCCTTTGGATGGCTAGCATCAGCTCCCTATCTGTTTCTTCCTCCTGGGCTGGTGGTCTATAGACCACACCTGTGCGGATGGCTGTCCCCATTTTCCTTTCCAGCTTAACCCACAGTATCTCTCCCCCATTTTGTTCCTCCTGGATCTCTGTGGCCCTTATGTCAGCTTGATGTCACAATTAGCATAACATCACAACCAGCATTATGACCTGGTGAAAGGAGAGATTTTGAGTAGATATGACACCTCTGAAGAGACCTACAGGCATAACTTTCTGTCCCTGAAATATCAGTCATTCAACAATCTCCGAGAAGCTTACACCCAACTCAGAGAACTTCTCATTAAATGACTATAACCAGAGGGCAAATTAGCCCCCCTCATTCTCATCACATACATTTTCACTATTTTCTTCCTTCCCTAACTTTGGGTAAAAAAGCACAGACCAGAAAATGGGGAAAAGGCTGTTTCCTTGGCTGAGGACTATCAAATGGCCAGACATACGCAACAGCAGGGAGGTGAAAGACCAGGACTGGTAAGACCCTCTTTTTCCCAGTCTAACCCCAGGTTAGAAAAGAACTCTGGTTGACATAACAAATCTGAGCCTAAAGACTATATTTGTTATAATTGTAATCAGCCAGGCCATATTGCAAGACACCATCATAAAAATATGAAGTGTAATACTGAAGCAGATTTGGCCTGGCAAAGGTTCATTCCCTTCCCAGGTGACCAGCCAAAGGATTATCATGTGCTATCTGTAGCAACTCATTTCTATACTTCTTTGGGATAACCAATTGCTCTACCTGTTCCTGTGTCTAAGAATTGGCACAAACTCGATACAGTAGCCCATTACATTTTAGGAAACACAGAAACATAGAATTAGACAGCAGATAAGGACCGCTTGGCCCACCCAGTCTGCCCATTTCCCTACCTGATGGATAAGCTGTAGATCCTAGTTAACCAGCAGCCTACTTCTTCCTACCCCCACCCCCTAGAATTGCCTTATGACTGTCCCATGCATGCTTGAATTCCACCACTGTTTTTAACTCTACAACCTCCTCTGGAAGGCCGTTCCATATATCCACAACCCTCTCTGTGAAAAAATACTCCCTTACCTCTGAGCCGCCCCCCTTCTATTTTCAAATTGTGACCCCTTGTTCTTGCACACCTCTTTTTTTGAAAGATGCTACCCTCTTGACTTTGTTGATTCCCGAGGTACTTGAAAGTTTCTATCATGTTCCCCTCTCCCTCTTTTTCTCGAGGCTATACATATTAAGCTCCTTAAGTCTCTCTTCATATGTCTTCCAGTGCAGACCCTGCACCATTTTAGTTGCCCTCCTCTGGACAGCTTCCATCCTGTCTATGTCTTTGCGGAGATTGGGTCTCCAGAACTGCACTCAGTACTCCAGATGGGGTCTCGCCAACTGTCTGTACAGAGGGACAATAACTTCTTGTTTTCTACTGGTGATGCCTCTCCCTATGCTTCCCAGTATCCCCCCAGCCCTCCTTGCTGCCCTCTCACATTGCATGCCCACCTTTAGGTCATCTGATATGACTACCCCCAGGTCCCTTTGCATTTTTGTTGTTGTTAGTATCTCACCCCCCATCGTGTACTCTTCCCCTGGGTTTTTGTTTCCCAGGTGCATTACCTTGCACTTCTTAGCATTGAATCTAAGCTGCCATACATTTGACCATTCCTCTAACCTTGCCAAGTTCCTTCTCATGCTTTCCACCCCACCTTGTGCAGCAACTCTGTTGCAGATTTTTGTGTCATCTGCAAAGAGACTACTTTTCCTTCCCAGTCCTTCTGCAATGAAACCTATAAAGACATTGAAGAGATCAGTCTAATACTGAACCCTGCAGTACCCACTACTAACCCCCCTTTTTTCAGAGTGGACTCCATTTACTATTACTCTCTGTGTCCTATTCTCCAGCCAATTCTTTACCCAGGCTGTCATCTTGGGACCCACTCCCAGGCTGGCTTACTTGTATATTAATCTTTTGTGTGGGACTGTGTCAAATGCCTTGCTAAAGTCTAGGTAGGCCATGTCCACAACCCCTCCCTGATCAACTACTTTGGTCACCCAGTCAAAGAAATCTATCAGATTTGTCTGGCATGATCTTCCCACTGTGAATCCATGCTGCCTTGGGTCCTGTGCCCCTCTGGCCTCTAGATACTCAACAATTCTTTCCTTCAGAAGTGATTCCATCATTTTCCCTACCACTGAGGTCAAACTAACAGGTCTTTAGTTTCCTGCTTCTGCCTTGCCCCCACTTTTGTGAAGGGGAATCACATCTGCCCTCCTCCAGTCCTCAGGTATCACCCCATCCTCCCATGATTTGTTAAAGAAGGTAGTCAGTGGTGTCACTAGTTCTACCTTTAGTTCTTTTAGAATTCTGGGATGAATCCCATCAGAGCCATTGCTTTGTCCACCTTCAGTTTTAAGAGTTCTTTCAGAACCCTTTCTTCTGTAAATGGGCTGGTATCAACTTCTGTATCCAGAGTGTTTCTACTGTTTGTTTTAGGTACCTCCCCTCTTCCTTTTGTAAATACTGAGCAAAAATATTTGTTTAGTATCCCTGCCTTTTCACAGTCACCCTCTGCCCACCCTCCTCCCCTTTATTAAGCCTCACTATCCCTCCCTTGGTCTTCCTTCACTCCTTGATGTACCTATAAAAGGGTTTATCCCCCTTCTTAACTGAGTTGGCTATCTTTTCCTCTGTTTGGGCCTTTGCTGTTCTGACTGCCTTCCCAGATTCCTTTTGCTTTAACTGACAGAGTTCTCTGTCCTGTTCCTTCTGTGATTCCTTGTACTTCCTGAATGCTTTCTTTTTCTCTTGAACCTTCACTGCCACTTCCTTTGAGAACCATAGTGGTTTCTTACCTCACTTCGTTTGTTTATTTGCTTTACACAAGGCTTGTTACCTCTGTGATGGCAGTTTTATTATTCCCCATTGTTCTTCCACCCTCCTTCCTGCCCATTTGCTAGTGCATTCCTTAGGCACTCACCCATTTTGAGCAAAGTCAGCCCTCCTAAAATCCAGTACCTTTGTCTTTGTGGCTTGACTCTATTGCTGTGTTATTGTGAACCATACTGTTCGATGGTCGCTAGTTCCCAGATGGCTACCCACTTCTACATCTGTGGTCCTCTCTATCTCCATTTGAGAGAACCAGGTCTAAGATTGCTCCCTCTCGAGTGGGCTCCAACACTAGTTGTCTAAGGCATGCCCCTGTAGGGCATCTAGAATAACCCCACTCTTAGAAGTGGCTGCTGCAACTGCACTCCAGTTAACATCTGGCATATTCAGATCACCCATCAGCAATATCTCCCCTTTTTCTGCCATTCTAAGTATACTTTCTATCATTTCCTTGTCCATTTACTCCCCCTGAGAAGGGGGTCTGTATACAACCCCTGTGCGGATTGTGGTGTCATTGCCGGTCTCCAAATTTACCCACAGTGCTTCTTCTCCTCCCTGTTTACCCTTTTGTTTTGTTGCTTTGATTCCTTCCCTTATGTAAAGAGCTACTCCTCCTCCTCTTTTACCCTCCCTGTCCCTCCTGTAGATAGTGTATCCTGGTATGTTTATGTCCCAGTCATGGTTTTGTGTGTACCATGTTTCTGTGACTGCCACGATATCCAGATGTTCCTCCTCCATCAAGGCCACTAATTCAGGAAGCTTGTTACTCAGACTACGGGCATTGGTACTCATTGCTTTCCATTTTTTGATGGCTTTACCTTCTTTGCAGCATCCCCCACTGACCTTTCTACCTTGGTCTTTTTCTCATTTAGTACCCTGTTTTGTAGGAGAGGCTGGAATTTTCTGCTGCTTATCAGTGCCTCCCTTGACTAGTTTAAAAGCTTGCCAATGAAGCATTTAAACTGATTGCTCAAAAGACTTGTTCCCTTCCTGGACAGATGCAGACCATCCTGCCAGTATAGGCTGGTGTCCTTCCAGGTGGAACCCCAGTCCCCAATGAAGCCAAACCCTGTGCTCCACACCATTTTTTCAACCATTCATTAAACTGCATGGTGCAAAGTACCCTCGCCTCACTCATGCCATTGACAGGCAGCACCTCTGAGAAGGATACTGTGTGTGCTACTTGTCTTAGGCCCCTCCCCAATTCTACAAAGTCCTTCTGCACTGCTCTAATCTCATGATGAGCCAAGTCGTTTGTCCCTAGGTGGACAATGACGTCCAGCTCAGACTCCTGTGCACCTGTTCTCATGATCCTGAGGATGCGCTTCCTGTCCCTCCAAGCCATGGCACCAGGCAGGCACCTTACTTCAGTTTTCCCTGCTCCCCCCAGTTCTATCCCCCTAATAATTGAGTCCCCCACCAGGAGCTGCTTCCTTTTCTTGTGGTGTCCTCTGTCTCCTTCCTGTGGGCCTCCCTTGTGACAGCTGTCCTCAGCCTCCTTAGTCTCCTCTGTGGGTGCATCCATAGGGGAGCTATGCTCCCCCAGAATGGTGTATGGATTGTGGAGTGGAACAACTCACTGGATGTGCATCTGTTCCACCATCCTCACCCTTCCTGAGCCCACTGTGGTCCAACTGCTGTGCTTTCTTCGCAACCTCTGCAATAAGAAAGAATTGTGTAAGAGGACCAGGAACTGGGGTCATCTGTATTCATGGGAACACTCATTGCTATCCCACCACTTGACTGACTCTCAGCATTAATGGTGTGTTGCACCAAATAAAAGCAGATGTGGTGTCAACGTTACCTGTACCAGTGATAATTAGAAATGACTTTCTAGGCTTTAATAAGCTAATCACGAAGGGAGAAAAACCTGCAGTTTCAGCAGCCGGGATGACAAGAGCACAGGCAAAAAAACAAAGAAAAACTTGGATGATGAAGACAGTTTTCTCTTTGGTAGCTTTGATTAAGGCTTGTTTCAGCACAGCTCCAAGATCCAGAAATCCCAGCGAGAAAGAAGATGCCTGAAACCGCAGTGGCAACAAAAAATTGATGGACATGAGGGGTTAATTTATGAAAACCCCAATACCAGACTGATAACTAATTGTGATTTTGCTTCTGAACAAACTAATGATGTTTCTCTCCAAGGTTAGGGATGAAACACAAAAAGGGGGAACCTGTTTTTAGAAAGTGTAATTGGCTACTGTACCGAGTTTGTGCCAATTCTCAGACACAGGACCAGGTAGAGCAATTGGTTATCCCAAAGAAGTATAGCAATGAGTTGCTACAGATAGCACATGATAATCCTATGGCTGGTCACTCGGGGAGGGAACGCACCCTTGCCAGGTTGCTGTATAAGTTTTACTGGCCTGGTATCCATGATGATGTAGTTACTTATTGCAAGGCTTGTCCTGAATGTCAGAAAGTAGTCCCAGTGTCTTAGAGTGACAAGGTGCCCCTGCAGCCCCTACCTTTGATAGATGGACCATTGAGAGTATTGCAATGGATGTGATAGATCCCTTTGATAGAAGTAAATTAGGTAATCGCTTCATTTTGGTAGTATGTGATTATGCTACTAGATACCCAGAGGCGGTGCCTTTGCACACTGTAACAGTCCCAAAAGTGACTGCACAGCTTGCAAACACTTTTCATCAGGGTGGGCATATTTAAAGAAATTATTACTGATCAAGGTAGTAATTTTTGTGCTTCCTTGCTCAAGGAGTTATACCGATTACTTGCTGTAACTGTCATAAGGACTTCCCTTATCGCCCCCAAACAGATGGTCTTATTGAGCATTTTAATCAGACCCTAAAATGCATGCTAAAAAAGTTTGTGAAAGGTGAAGGAAGAGATTGGGGCCAATATCTACCATACTTGCTTTTCACTTATCGAGAAGTGCTCCAGGCATCAACAGGATTTTTGCCATTTGAAATGTTGTATGGTAGACAACTCAGGGGACCCTGAGATGTTATAAAGGAACCATGGGAAGATAGCCCCTCTCAAAAAAAATCTATTAGAGCATACAAGTGTGCGCTGAGAAAGAAATTAGCCAAGTATGTTGAAATTGTGCATACTAACCAGGAAGAGGCCCAAAACCAACAGAAAGTGTATTATGATCATGGGGTAAAAGAAAACGTTTTTGAACAAGGTGAAAAGGTATTGTTATTATTACCTGCTTCAGAAAACAAACTGCTAATGAGGTGGCAAGGACTGTATAAAGTGCTTAGGCGTACTGGCACAGTTATTTATGAGGTTGAGACCCCGATCGAAGAAACCCTACTAAGATAGGCACGGGGTCAAATATGAGCCCTGTCACATCCAGACGCAAGAGGTGGAGGATGAAAACTCTTGCTTCCTGAATGACAACATACCATGCCACAAGAGCAGTGGAGAGCTGTGAAGACAATGGAAAATTATGTAGACCTTACTAATGTGGCCAGCATAGGTGACTAATCAGATGTACAGTATATACGTTGTCCACTGTCTCCAACTCTTCCTTTGTGCGTCACCTGTGAAGCCAAAACATTCAATTAGCCTGAGTTTAGCAACATTGTGGTTGCACGAAAGATGTATTGTCTCATGTCACACATTCTGAACTGGAAACTGTCACATGTGAAGAACAAAACATCAGTTAGACTGAGTTTGCCACAGTTGTGGCTGCAGGAAAGATCCATTGTCTCATGTCATTCATTTTGAGTCTGTACCTGTCACCTTTGAAGAAAGAGAGAAACATTATTTAGCCTGACTTGGCATGGCCACTGTGCCACTATTTATCTATGGAAGGAAAAAGACAACATTAAAACCTAAGAAAAGAAAACAATAATGTCAGATACTTACCATCAAATTAGTGATGGCCATGCCGTGTACTGGCACAACAGTGCACAAAGTAATGTCAACCCTTACTTTGTGGCTTCTGGTGTGCTGTCTAAAGTGAGAGGGAGACAAAAGAGAAAAAAAGAAAAATACATTTCAGTGTCTTGGAAGCAAGTTGGGGGCCACTCCTCCTCCTTTACAAGAATCACCGGCGCCAACTGGGAGGATCAGTACTGTGAAAACAATGAAAGTAACTTACCATTATAGCAGACAGTCTTGGAATTTGCTGTACTTTTGGTGTTGTTGCCTTGATGGGCTTGTTGTGTGACTGGAGGCTGGCCTTGACATCTGGCTTCAACTTCCTGGCTGGTGGTGGGATGGCTAACAGGCTGCCTGGTGGGATTGCTAACATGCCGGCTGGTGGTGTTACTGGTGGGATGGCTAACGTGCTGGCTGGTGGTATTACTGGTGGGATGGCACATATGCTGGCTGGTGGTATTACTGGTGGGATGGCACACATGCTGGCTGGTGGTATTACTGGTGGGATGGCACACATGCTGGCTGGTGGTATTACTGGTGGGATGGCTAACATGCTAGCTGGTGGTATTGCTGGTGGGATGGCACACATGCTGGCTGGTGGTATTACTGGTGGGATGGCACACATGCTGGCTGGTGGTATTACTGGTGGGATGGCACACATGCTGGCTGGTGGTATTAATGGTGGGATGGCACACATGCTGGCTGGTGGTATTACTGGTGGGATGGCACACATGCTGGCTGGTGGTATTACTGGTGGGATGGCAAACATGCTGGCTGGTGGTATTACTGGTGGGATGGCACACATGCTGGCTGGTGGTATTACTGGTGGGATGGCACACATGCTGGCTGGTGGTATTACTGGTGGGATGGCACACATGCTGGCTGGTGGTATAACTGGTGGGATGGCACACATGCTGGCTGGTGGTATTACTGGTGGGATGGCACACATGCTGGCTGGTGGTATTACTGGTGGGATGGCACACATGCTGGCTGGTGGTATAACTGGTGGGATGACACACATGCTGGCTGGTGGTATAACTGGTGGGATGGCACACATGCTGGCTGGTGGTATTACTGGTGGGATGGCTAACATGCTAGCTGGTGGTATTACTGGTGGGATGGCACATATGCTGGCTGGTGGTATTACTGGTGGGATGGCACACATGCTGGCTGGTGGTATTACTGGTGGGATGGCACATGCTGGCTGATGGTATTACTGGTGGGATGGCACACATGCTGGCTGGTGGTATTACTGGTGGGATGGCACACATGCTGGCTGGTGGTATTACTGGTGGGATGGCACACATGCTGGCTGGTGGTATTACTGGTGGGATGGCACACATGCTGGCTGGTGGTATTACTGGTGGGATGGCTAACATGCTAGCTGGTGGTATTGCTGGTGGGATGGCACACATGCTGGCTGGTGGTATTACTGGTGGGATGGCTAACATACTGGCTGGTGGGATTGCTGGGAGGACGGCTGGTGTTCTGGCTGGCAGGTTATGTGGTGTGCTGGCTGGCTGGCTGGTGCAATTTTCAAAGATTTTATACTCTGTCTGTAGGCAAAACATTGCATATGAGTGGGCATAGCATGATCATGTGTTAATCAGGTGAATTTATATGCATTTATAGAAGTGCAGCATAACTTGGGGAAAATGTTGATGGGAAAAAATTTTACCTTAAAGGAGAGGCTTAAACTTGTAATGAAGAAAGGAGGGCTGTAAAACTGGTTTTTCTTTCTGCGTTGCTATCATCATCATCATCATCATCATTATCAAGGAAGCAGCCCTCACAGTTTTCCAGACTGGAGTTGTCCCCTCTTGGAAATTCTTTCTGATAAGTGACTCGTCCACCTCACTGGAAGGCAGTTTGTCAATATCACCACGCTGTTCTGCTTTCTCTTCATCATTTCGCAGTCCCGTCATATGAACACAGACGTGCTTGTCTTAAGTGGAATGTGCCCTTCATTCATTTCAATAAATGTTAGCATGCCAACATATCTCTAGGCAATAGATTCGTATGTCTGTCTCACACAATGGCCCTCACTGAACTGAATACCCTCTGCACACTGACACTAGATGAAGGACAGCTCCAATATTTCACTGCTATGGAGGCCAGTGCTGGCCACTCATTGACCTTGCTACTCCAGTACAGCAGAGGCTCTTCCAATATTTTCAGGTACTGGTGTCTGCCATATATGCATCCATCATGCACTGTGCTGCATGCAATCCTGCCAACCCATCATTCTGCTCATCCTTTTCCTCCACGTCTGCAATTCCCACCTGGGACAAAGCATCCCAAAGTGAGTTTGTTGTCATTTTTCCTGTTACTAACCCAGTTTTATTAGCCCACTTAATTGAGCTGGTAGCAACACCCAATCTGTTGTTAATGTCATGCTGTGCCCTACATAACTGTGACTGTGACATCTGTGCCCCATGGACTGGTCTACTAGCTGATCAGTTAGATTTTCTACTTGATCAATCCCATGTTCAAGTACTGAAGACAGGCCCCTTTTATATCATGGGTCCAGCATAGTGGCAGTTCCAAAACCGGGAAACTGCAGAATGCTGGAAATATGGGTATTGCAGTCTAATATTAGCAGCATGTGTTCAATTAATGCACAGCTTCCCCTATCTAAGCCTGCCTCTAGCACCTGCTGTACATTTACCAAGGTCTGCTTCAGCACCCTTAAAAGTGGGATGACCTGACTGATGGAGACAGTATCCCCACTCACTGCCTGTGTAACATGTTCAAATGGCCTCAGTATCATGATGAGGCCACCTATTAGTCACCATTTCCTAACTGCAAGACACATTAGTGCTCTTGAACTGTCATAGCTTTTGCACAGCAGCAGGTATTCTGTACCATGTCATAATAGCAATCGAGCAACAGCGATTGCTATTATGGCAGTGTACATCACCAAAAATAATTTTGGCGATGCACAGCAGTGCCTGAAAAACAGTGCCCAAGACCTACAGGTCTCATTTCTAATGCCGGGGGCTGTGCCCCCCACAACCCCTACTTCTTACAGATTCTCAACTCCGGGGGGGGTGCATGTCAGGGGGGAACTTGACCAAACACATCCCGCCAGACGGCAAAAAAAAATGCACCACGCAGGACCAGAACCCTGTACCCCATACCTCCCAGCTGACCACCCTCCCCACGAAGCCAGAGATCCAGCTCAGCAGCTGCTTGCCGCAACCCCTCCCACATGCCATCTCTCCCCCGCACCCCCCCCACGGGTGCACATGTATACGTGTGAGTTCCTGTTGCAGTTTTCACTGACTGCAGTATCCGGTTGCCCTCCTCCCTAGGTAGCCATGATCACAGTCACCGAGATTAACTCGCCATTTTTCTAGGTGCTCAATCTTGGTTGCTATGGTCACAGACTACCCCGGTATTCCGAGATGACTTTGTACTGCTTGTACAAATGCATGATCATGATCATGTACAGAGTTGAATTCCATCTCGTGACAACTTGCAGCTTCAGACAGTGCTGAGGCAGCTTGTTCTGGATCTGCAGTCACCTAAGATAGTCAGGGGCCTTTCCTGAACAAGCAAAGTGGGCACAGATGTGGTGGGCCACGGTCAAAATTGACTTGATTTCAGGATATGCCAGAAACTCCTGTGGGGAACCATGAGAAACCCACCATCGCTGATGCACTTCACCACATTCGAGACATTATCGCTTGCTATGAAACCCAGTTTCAGGGAATGTGGGTGCAGCCACTAATTAGTTTCGGTTGGGAGAACTTCTAACATTTTTTGACCCATGCATAAGCCTGTTACACTCCTTATTGCCAGCATGGTATGCTGGTGAATGTCCACAATGTTGCTACCTGCATAGTTGGGCTTCATACAGTTTTTCACCATCCCAGAGTCAATTACGACCTCTGGTACCTGTGCCCAGTGGGCTGTAATATATAGATAAGAGCTACAGTACCAGCTGTTTGTCCACTGGTTCACATATCCACATGAAGGAGCATGTATGGTGATGCTGAATGCTGCAGAGCTTGTACTACTGTGTGTGCCTCAGTTCTATAAAGTTCTGGACTACCACGGGTGAAGAAATAGGTCCATGACAGAATCTGCCATTTTGGACATGCATGCAGCATCAACCTGTGGAACAATATATTCTCCACAAAAAAGAATGGCAATAGATCAATTGTCAGCATTTCAGCAGTTGTTGCATTAAGTTCACATGAACAGCATGATTGGGTGGGTATTTGGTATGATGCTCAAACATGTTATACAATGTATGCTGCACCTTTCAGGGTTTTGGGCTTGAGTGACCAAACAGCTGGGCTCTGCGCACTGGCATTGCAGCATGCTTGGTGGGGTAGGTTTGGACTCGGGGGGGGGGGGGGTCACAGATGCTGAACGCATGAATGTCATCATTTTTGATGTTTTAGGTACTGGGGTTTATGAGCTTCGCTGACTCTGGCTGCTAATACTGAAACCACCACTGCTACTCTGCCTACTAGTATGCAATCCCACTAACTCTTCCTCCTCATGTCTGTAGAAGTCCTGTGTGATCACTTTTGAATCCCTTGGGACTGTATCTATGCCACTTTGGGATGCCTTGGTCAATGAGGTCAATAACGGAGAGGATCCCCTCAGCATCAGCTTCCCTTTGGTGCTGAGTCCAGTGTAGCAGGCGCCTGGACTTGAGATGTGTGTGTTGCCCACCAGTGCCTAGGTGGCTACCCTTTTCCCCCAAGACTAACACCTGCTTGGCATAGCTGGCAGATAGCCATTGTTTCATCAGCCAGTTTGAGAATGTAAAAATCCCAGACTAGGGGATTTTGTAGCACTTGTTTTCACATGGTAGTGGACCGGGTACTGGGACATTGGAAGGCTAGAAATGGGTATTTTGGGGCATGATTTCTGCACTTCTGTAACAGGTGAGTCATGCTTTGTTATTATTATTGGCTCAACAGTGCCAACAGATGGATGACAGGTGGTTGGGCCCTTAGTAATTCCATGCCCCTTACTTTTCTTTTTTTCTGGTTCCTGTAAATGGTCAAGATCATCATCTCCATCCCCATCTAAGCTGATAACCTCCTAATATCTGTCCTCCTGCTCCTCACCCTCATTTTCACCACCCTGTATTTCCTTCTTAGTAGCATCTGATTCCCTGCATGAAGAAACAGTCAGATCTCTGGCATCAGACTATGAATCGTGCTCAGGCTCATCTACACCCATTTTGGGAACATCAACCGCCTCATCGTCCTCTATCAAATTCCCAGAGGAAGACATTTTTTTTGTTCTTGTACTGCTCCTGTTGTCTCTGACTCCACTGCCTGCACTTCCAGCACCAGCGCCCACCAGCACTGATGCCACAGATTTTGTTAAAAAAAATGCGGCCACACTAATGCCCCCTCTTGCACCAACTACTCATTGTGTACTACCAGCAGTACTATCCCCTGATGAACCTGTGTCAAAAGTGATTACAGTACCTTTCAGAACCATGGAAACCATTGTCTTCTTGGCAACATTGCTGCTGCCAGCAACTTGTACTTTAGTAGAGCATCTCTTTACAGGCATTTTGTTATTTGTGTATATTTAGGAACACAGCACAACTTTTTACAAGACTTTATTGACAAAAACAATGCACAAAAGGGATTTAATGAAGTAAGGGAACACAGGCAAGACTACAGAACAGTTTACAACACTTTTTCTGAGGTATACAGACAGTGAACAACAACGGCACCACATTTTTATACAGAAACAATACACAACAGGGATTTAAGGTATTAGGAGAACACATGCAAGATGCAACAACTCAGGTAATTATAACTGCGTTACTGAGTACACAAAAAAATCGTAACTTCAATCAATAAACAAAAATGAAATCAAAACAGTCAAACTACACTGACAAAAATAATTCAGTAACACACACATAACTAGTCTACAGAACTAAAATTACAAACAAAAAAAAACAGGTAAAAAACTTCACGCAAAACACTGACTACAACACTAGTGCTGCTCTGACAGAAAAGGCTAACTAGGCTCCCATTTGCTTGCTGCAGCTAGCTACTAACATGGCTCCCCACTCCCAACAGCATTGCCTCATTACACACTATACAGAAAACAAAACTACAACTTTGAAGTAACTAAATTACAAAAAATACAACAAATGATTGGCAATCTAGAGGCACAAAACTCAGTAGACACTTAATAGAGTGATTTGTTTGGAAAAAAACTGTTTGAAATGCTTTTCAAATGTTGGCACAGAGATACAGAGCAGACAACACCAACTCTCTCTGCCTAAGACTGCACTGGATTCAGCCTACACAGGGTAATGCAGCTCATTGCAGCACCATGTGACCTCCAATCCCATGAGCCATTGCATACTTTGCCTTAGGGGCACAGTCCACAGGTGAAGATTGCAAATTTGTCATTCCTGAGGTTCTGCCTTCAATTAGAAGTTGAACTTCTTCTTCTTCTGGGTAAAATTTGCAAATTTCAGAAAATTTGTGAATTTCTCCATGGAGCAAAGTTGTCTAATTTTGCCCACTGCTACTCGAATAACATTGGCCAACACCACCTCAACTGCATGCATCCAGATTGAAAAACATGGACTGCTAACTCAAATCAGCATAAATGCCATCGATAGCCATGCAGACCATGCATCCATCAGCAGTCAAGACACCACCTTTACTTCCTCCTCTGGTCTACTTGAGTTCTCCACATCCACAAACAACACGGCCCACCACTGTTTCTGCCACATTCACTCCTTTGATACTGAAAAACAAGGACTATTAAGCCAGTGTTAATACTGTTGTTGCCAGCCCTGCAGACCATGCATCCACCAGTGGACAACACATCACCTCCTCCTCTGGCTTGCTTGTGTCCCCAAGATCCACCAGCAACCTGGACTATCACTGCCTCCACTGTATGCGCTCACTGAATCCTGAAAAACAAAGCCAGAGTAAATACTATTGTTGCCAGCCATGCACGCCATGCATCCACCAGCAATCCAGGCACCACCTCCTCATCATCATCTGGCCTGCTTGTATCTTCCACATTAACCAACAAAAGTGCTCACCTCAGCATCCACCTCATGCATCCCAATTAAGAAACATAGACTCTTAAGCCAGTGTAACTGCTATTGATAGGCAGATATCAACCCAGCCAGCTAGTCCACCAGCCAGCAAGCCAGCCCACAAGACAAGCTTACAGCCAGCCAGCCCATCAAGTCAGCAAGGCCTGAAGTCCTGCAAAGACCTACTTTGTGTGTTGTGATGGTAAGTTACTTTCTTTGTTTTCCACACTACTTATCCTTACTGTTGACAGTGAGTCTGTCATCACATAGGAGGGGCATCTACCTTACTTACAAGATATTAAAATGGATTTATTTCATTCCTTTTGTCGCCCTCTCACTTTCAACAGCCCACCATGGCACGGGGTCATAATGCCACAAGACATTATGGCGAAGCAATATACCACGCTGCCCATACAGTGTGACATATTGCAGGCAGCCTATGTCTGTGTTTTGAGGGGGGCTGCACCCCCTGAATCCCCCCACCTAAAATTAACAACTCCGGGGGGGGGGGTGGACACTTAATTTGCACAAAGTGCGAATAAAAGAAAAATGATGTGCATCTAGGACCAGGATTTGATACCCAGTCCACAAATGCACCACCTCCATTGCTTCCTATGGCTCATCCCATCAAGCCACAGCAGCTGTTCAGTGGACCCACCTCTAAGCAGAGGACTTATCCTCTGAAAGGAACAAGAGACAGGGGGAGCAACCAGGCATAGATCCTTTAGCGGTTTTACACCTTGTCGCTATTCCTGCCCGCTCTGTCTCTGATGCATGGTTTTAGCATTTGCCGTTCTCTATCTGGTGAACTGACCCAGTAGGGCCCACTACAAGCTACAGACTGAAGCTGACTTCCTCCACCAGCCCCTCTCTGTGGCAGCATTGGCCATCACTAAATTGATGGTAAGTGTCACACAATTTTTTTTTTTTATTTTGATTGTGGTAATTTTTATTTTTACAGGTAAACAGCGACACAGTGGCCATACCAAGTTAGGCTAAATAATTAATCTTTTTTTCTTCACAGTTGACAAGTATAGAATGAGTGGTACTGGCCAACAGATATACAGTGCGGCCACAACAGTGGCCAAGTCATGCAGAACACGTTTGTTTTCTTCACAAGTGACAGTTATATGAAGAGTGGCATTGGACAATAGATATACCAAGTGGCCATAACAGTGGCCAAGTCAACCTAATTGACTTTTTTTTCTTCAGAGGTGACAGGCATAGAAGGAGTGGTATTGGACAATGAATGTATATTGTGGCCACAATGGTGGCCAAGTCAGACTAGTGTAAATGACTTTTTTTCTTCACAGGTGACAGGTAGAGTAAGACTTGGAGTGGAAAACAGATTTATCATCCATGTGGCAAGTCAGCCACAGTGTCCAGTTTACTAAGGTCTACACAATGTTCCCTTGCCTTCACAGGTCTTCTCCTGTCCTGCTGTCTTCTCATCTAAGAAGCAAGACTTCTCTTCCTCTACCTCCTCTGTCACTGGGGCACCTCTCTGGCATTTCAAGGCTGGGCTATCACCAATGTGATGATAGGCATCTTTTCAAAAAGTAATTTTTTTATTTTAGTTTTTAATTTTGGTTTCCTTTCACAAATGTACTGCAACACAATATGGAGTGTACTAGAATTTCTAGTTTGTATTCACCTTAGATCTCTTTACATTCTGTCATCAAGATGAATGCCTCATCCTCCTATAGTAGGCAAACCATTGCCATCTTCCCCATCAGATCGTTGATGTGGTCAACCTTTCTGACTCATGCTCGAACCTCCTCCTCCAGCTTCTCCACCACTGTGTGTGGTCTTATTAAAATCATCACATCCTCTGTATCCAGCAGAAATAATGTCATCCAGCGCATGTTGCTGTCTCATTCTACAGTTTGTCACATACCAGAAAATTACCTGAAATGAGAGAAACTGCATTAGACAACAGTTACAGAGTGACATACAGCAATGTATAACATTTAAGGAAAAAAAAATACTTACCTTCCATGGTAGGAAAGTTAGGAAACACTCCTAAATTAACTAACCAGATCCAGGCAAGACCTATGCAACTGCAGGATTTTAACCACCTTAGTGATAAATACCTGCAGTGAGAAAAATAGTAAGAAAAGATAGTTAGAAATACAATGGTTAAAAAAAACCCTCCCACCCACCACAACCCCAAAAAAGAATACAAAAATACTTACCTTTGCTGGTAGGTCACCACAAAGTGATATTCAAGTTAAACAGCAGCATCTGGATCCAGTTGCTGTAGACTACATTCACAAAGTGCAGCAGTGGCAGCATACAAGTTCTTGGTTTCCATCTCATTTCAGGGTGTCATGAGAGTTTTTCAGACATCAGAATTTACTATTATTTTTCAGGCACTGAAGCGCATCTTGGCAGTTGCTGTGGTTGGAGTGTCACACAGCAACAGCTAGCAGCAGCAGTATATATAAAGTATAGGATCACATTTCGTTTTGGGGCATCATAAGAACTTCCTTCAGCCATGAAAATTCACTTTTATTTTCTGGGCACTAAAGTGCGTCTTTACTGTTGCTGTGGTTGGAGACTTGCAGAGCACAGCACAAGCTAGCAGTAGCAGCATATATAACTTGGGGGAGCAAGCACTTCTCATTTAAGAGTGTCACGGGAAAGATTCACAGCAGCAATGCAGCAAGCAGAATGGCTTATTTATTCTATCACTCATGCTGCTAAATATTGGAATACTGAATTTCTGTATATTAAGCTTTTTGCAAAATTTCCAGCAAAGTGCATTACAACAAGAGTGTTGGGGCAGTTACACACTGTGCACTACTCTGTGGCCGCAGGTGGCAACCTGTCCAGTTTGGAGTAGTACCCGAGAAAAATTCTGGGAGAACATAATTAAGGTGAATTGTGATTAACTTACAATTAACACAAAGTGCATTAGAACAAGAGTGTTTGGGGCAGTTACACACTATGCACTACCATGTGGTAGCATACAGTAGCCTGTCAAATTTTGGGCAGTAATTCAGATAAATTCTGGGAGAGCATAATTCATGTGCACTGTAATTAACACACAATTGACACTAAGTGCATTACACATGTTGTGCACTGTGACACACTGCCCAGTTCCATGTCATTACTAGGGACATTTAGCAGCCCAACATATTTATTCTGGTAGCTGAGAAAAATTCAGGAAGAAGAAAGATAGTGAGAAAGGAAAAATGTGGGTCTGATGTATGAGATCATCATCATAGAATACATAGATCGGAAACAGAAATATTTTGGAGGGTTTTTTGCTTTTTTTAAAGACAGTATCAAAACAATACAGTGAAAAAAATAAAGAGCAATTCGATTTTTTTAAGGGGGGCAACCTTTTTTTTTCTTGTTGTTTTAAAAGGATATGTTTGTGTAACTGGAGGAAGATTATGGGCTCAATTTTCAGAGAGCTCATAGATCACAACAATTTGTGGTGACCTAGGGTTATAGCAAACTCTGGGTATGTCAGAGGCCCTGTGCTCAATTTTGTAAAATTAGGGGGTCCATGTGCCAAAGACCCAAGAATTGCCACAGCTACAGGGCTATGCCAAACATTGGGTGCACCTGCAGAGTTTGATGGAGGGATCCGTCAAACACCCACCCCCAGCGCAAGCCTACATGAGCCATAGAAGTGGGGGAGGGACTCTGGTTGGAAGGTGGGGAAAGGGGGCTGCTGGGGCAGTGATGGTGCCATAGGGTATGAGGAGGGCATGGTGGCAGTTACAGGGGGTGGAGGAGGCACCTGGCAGAGGTGTCATACAGTGTATCAGACAGCAGAGAGGACTGGGTAAGGGGTTGGCATGTCGATACTATCTTGACATGGCCCCAACTGGAAGCAGCCCTGGCACCTGCCCCACAGGACCGCAGTCACCGGCAATGTAGTTGGGCATTGGCCGGCCACCACGCAGGTGGGTTGTGTACCAGGGGAATGTTGCAGTGCCTGGGGCATGTATCTAGCCACCACATGCATCCCACAAACTTCACCCACTGCCACCCACCCATGTAAGGGACTGTGGGGCCTGTGGGGCAGGTGCCAGGGCTACTTTCCACCTGGGACCATGTTATAAGAATATCACCATGCCAACCCCCCACCTGGTCACCTGGGCAGTCAGAAATGCCACCTCAGTCAGGTGCCACCTCTACTTCCTGTAACTGCTGCCATGCCCCCCTCATACCCTATGGCACCCTCACTGGCCCAGCAGCCCCCATTCCCCACCATCCAGGTCCTAGAGCTCACTTGCTGCCCTACCAAGCAGTGGCACAGGGCCCTTAGACCACCTCCTGGCTGGTCTAACCTGAGCCCCATGTTTCAGCCATGGCAGGGCTTATAGAATCCCAAATAAGGGGATGGTGCGGCCCCACCATGGTGCACTCTCCCTTTGCGACCTGGTGCATGGGTGCTTTTGCCACAAGGCTGATGCGGGTAGGCTTTGCCACAGAGCATCCCAATTTCACCACAGCCAGTGTCTGAAAATCAAGAATGCCACAAACTATGATGCAAGGTGCCACTTGCATCATACACTTCTGACACAGGCTTGCATCATACACTTTTGACCCAGGTACCTTGTGTCATAGTTCACCATTTGAAAATTGAGCCCTGTGTTTTTGTATAAGGGGTCAGTAGTATAACATACCAGTTTGTGTTAATTTAAGCATTTTGTTTGTCATGTGCTGCTTTTTTTCACAGCTGTCTGCCACATAAGTGATAGCAGTACTTTAGCTCCATGATTATTCAATTAATGGAATGATAACGTGCAGCAATCATCTCTGTGAGTGGAAGACTGTTGTTTCAGTAGCTAACAGCAGTGAATCCATTACTTTATCAGTGTAAAGGTTTTTGGTAATGGTTTGTTGTGTTGTAGGATGCAATAATGCATCTAAGACAAAGTGTCATGAGGTTTCTTAATTCTTTAGGTTTCCTAAAGATAAGGAAATGATTAAGAAGTGGAACGCTGCTGTTGTTTCTAGCAGATGTACACCAGTCTGCAGTGATCAATTTATACCCAACTGTTTCTGAGGTGGAGATGGTCGAAATCCGCAAATTTCATTATGCAAAATACTTCATGAAATTCGTGCATTTCTAGAAATATTTTGTGGGTGCGAAGTGCGAAATTCCACTGGTGAAATGTGGAATTTCAGCTGGGAATGGCAGAATTTCACCACTCATGGGTGAAATTCTGCCAATCATGGGTGAAATTCTGAATTTTGCTAGCGTAATTCCATATTTCGCACCCACAAAATATTTTGCAGAATGCGCAAACTTTTGCTAAATATTTCGCATTGAGAAATTCACGGTTTAGCCAGAATTTTGCCAGTTAAATTAAATTTCGATACATCTCTATTTGGAGGACTCTTCATGATTTTTGAAATACAAATATTCACCATACAGTTTAAAGTTCATAGCATAATTTTTCTAACTCACATCAGTATTATCACTTACATAATTTATTTTTGTATTTGCTGTAATAATACCTTGATTCATGACTGATTGATTTTTTTTTATTTCCTGTTGATTGAGGTCAAATCAGTGTGAGAGAGAAATCTGCAAATATTTTATAGAAATGTTTAAAAAGATAAGATTATGTCCTTCATTTATTGATCTGTGTGTGTGTGTGTGTGTGTGTGTGTGTGTGTAAAATCACAAGCTCTCCCACAAACTGCATTTCATTCACTATTATGCTTTGGTTGAAGAGAACAATTTACAGAAATAATCAGCAGTGACTTTCATAAACAATTTGATTCTATATCAATTTTTAAAAATTATGTAATACTAGAATCCTATGTGTTTATGAATCTTACCTTATTTTTTTTAATTAGAATTATTTGACCAGTATACATTTTTGTACTGATTACACTCAATATAATTTTGGAATTTTCACAAAGTCACATCGTGACACATCTTGCCTAAATGCATTTACTCCCATTTTTTTAAAAGACAGCTTCTATGACAGCTGATTTATATGGCACACAAACTGCATGTACTACTGATGCATAATGGCAAATGCAAGACATTTTATCTGCTCAGCACATACTGTTCAGCATGTCAGTAAATGCAATGAAACTATAAACTGAGGCATGTGTGTGCACTGTATTATTACAGCAGTGGGTCAGAAAGATCCACGTGAAAGTTTTGCATGCACACTTATACATTTGATTTAACAACAAACGGGTGCTGTATATGGTCAGTGTGTGCTAGATCTCATTGCTGTGGTGGTGAGCAGAGTAATTATCCTGTAAGCACAGCTACTGTGCTTGAAGTAAATTTTCATAACAATGAGCTAAAGCTGTGTTTTAAGTAGTTTGTGAACAACGTTTCATTCATGAAAAAACAAATAAATAATGAGCGTATTAATACACACCACAGACTTAAAATATTTGCTTGACATTTGGCAATTTTGACAGCTGAGATGAAGCCTTGGCAGGCACTGGAGCATTTTTATGTTGGCTTGCACACACGCACAAGCAACATCTTGTGCTAGTAGCACATTTCAGAGGTGTGTCAGTGTTGGCGAATGCAGGGCACGCTTTAGTAGGTGAGTCCCTCATTCCCCAATAAGCCAGCATGCTAGCACTGACACAAGAATTATGTAAAGTGGATACAACTTGTAAGAAAAGAGCCACCGCAATCAGAGACCAGATCGTCATGCAGCGGCACAGATGACATGCCTCCTGATGTGCATTTCTTGGCAAAACATTTCAAGAAACATGGTAGCGGAGCAGCTGCCAGACAATCCCCAAAGGGAGCAAACATCCGGGGTGCAACCTCTGTGTCAGCATGTCTGCCCCCCCACATTGTGTGGCACACTGGGAGCCTATCCCAGTGTGCTGCTGTTCACAGTAAGCCGACCAAGTTGGCATGCTCCTGTTCCCAGGCCCTGCACCACCCCCATTGTGTGGCACACTGGGAGCTCACCCCAGTGTTGCCAACATCAAAACCCCCCAAAAGTCACGGGGCACACTGAGACCCCACCGCAGTGTGCCCAACATTTATTTTCTTTCACCCGTATAGAATGAAAACTGTCTTACAGCGTAGTGTCTGGTTTTTTTTTGTACCTGAAAAAAAGAAAATGGTCCATTATCTAGGGCACCCACTCCCCCAACCCGCACCCACTGTATGCACACCCCACCTCTCCACACCCCCATCATCCCATACGTACCTCTGGAGGTCTGGTGCTGCGATCTTCGGTGGAGCAGGAACATGTCTGGACTCTTCAAAGCTGACCACTAACTGAAGAAATGAAGGTAAGATGTATAATGGCATAAATGGAGGGGGTAGGCAACTTAGATGGCTATCTCAGCCATTTTTTTGAATTTTGGCTCAAAATTTTCAACATGGGGTTCTTGGGAACTCACCTCATGAACACATGCACTGTCATCTCATTATTCAGTCCCAAAATGTAATTTCATGGTCACTGCATGGAATCATCTTTCAGGACTAATTAATGAAATGACAGTAACACTGTTCATGAGGTGGGGTCCCAAAAAGCCAATCTTGCAAATTTGGTGACAAAATTCTCAAAACTGACTGTGTTATTAGCGTGCGTCGTGCAGTTTCCATGCACATAATTAATTTCAACAATTTTTAATATTTTTACTTCAGATTTTCAACTTTGCCATTTTTCACACCTCCTTATGAACAGTTCATCTGTCATTTTTCACAACCTTCCCGAAATGTGTTTTCACACATGTGGTGCACAATGGTGCAGTCGCTATGGGAAATCAATATTTGGGACAGATTAATAAAATCACAGTTACACTGTTCATGAGTGAAAGTCCCAAAATGCCTATGTTGACAATTTGATTAAAAAAAAAATCCCCAAAATAATTGCGTTACGGGCGTGCATTGCACAGTTTCCATGCACACTCTTGACTTCACCAATTGTTCATATTTTCACTTCAGATTTTCAAAATTGCCATTTTTTTATACCTTCTCACAAACAGTACAGCTGTCATTTTTCCCATCCTTCCTGAAATGTGTTTTTGCACCTGTGGTGCCAAATGGTGCAGTCACTGTACAAAATCACATTCCGGCTAACATACTGATAGTGCCACTGTTCATGAGGTGGGGTCACAAAAAGCCCATGTTGAAAATTTGGAGTGAAAATACCAACAAATGCCCAGGGCATTAGGGTTTACAACTATAATGCCCCACCCTGTAGAGACTGACAAGCATCAGGGGTGTGACTTGAGTATTGTTGGCTGTAATGCTAAAGCCATTCCACCCCACTCTGCAGCCAGTGACAGGCATCGAGGTGTGCCTTGGACTCTTTGGCCCCAAAGTTCACCAAATTCTCCTATACTGCACCTTTCTCAGTGTATTTACTTATGGAATGGGGTGAGTGTAAGGCCTGAAGACCCCAAGGCACACCACAACACTTCTCCATGTCTGCAGGGTAGGGTGAGGTGAAATGGTGTGAGCGTTATGGCCAATGACCCAAAGGCACACCCCAATGCTTGTCAGTCTCTGCAGGGTGGGGTTGGCGTCAGTTCACTAAGTCACTGCCATTCCTATTATGCATCTCTCTCTAACTCCTGCATTACCAATGCCAGCAAGACAACATTTGGCATTGACAAATGCCTGGTTCCCCGGTAACTGACTGAGGTTCCTACCTACTTGTAAATTGTAGCCACTGACATTAAAAGATTTTCTGCAGCTTTCATGTTTGTGGAGACTTTTTGTGATAGCGAAGTATGATACAGTACTGCTTTGTTCTGTGAGATCACAGCTAGAAGCAAGTGCAGGAGGGTACTGTGCATCAGCACATCTTAATGAAATCAATAAAAATGGCAGGAAAAACACAAAAGAAAAAAATGAGCAGATTCAGTACATTTGCAGTAGAAACTGCCATTTCATAAATTGCCTCTAAACAGGAGTCTGGTAATCTACTGTATGCACTGTTTTGAGGATAGGAACAGAAAAGACACGTCTGCATACTACTGTGTTTCTGTCACTGACTGACCATCAGGCGGATCATCTGCAGTCAGAGAAAAGCATGAGGGCAGTAATAGGGAGCGTGATTGTAATGACACAGAAAATATATCATTTTCAAGAAATTTTTATAATTTCCCATCAACAAAGGTACATTTAGGATGCTCAGCATGGCTATACATGTGTATTGCTGTGTAAAATAGCTAAACAAATCCCTTTAAGAAACAAACAAGTAAGAAACTTTGAAAGAAAGAATGGAAACAGGATAGAAAGGAGTTAAAGTTATATAAAAAAATTGGACAGGGTACTTGTACTATGACAAGTAAAGCAAACTGTTCAGCTGTGTGCTTAAAGTAGAGTAGACTCAGTCACACAAAATGTAATTTGCAGTGCAGTTATTTTATTTCCATTTTGGCACACACCAGCACATAACCACAAAGTAGAACTAATTGCAGTCACTTAGTAGAGGTTCAGTGCCCTGGTACTGCACCTCTACTCAGTGACTGTCATCAGTTAGTAATCACAATTGCCACCAACACCAGCATTGCTGTGGCGGAGATCAGCCATACCTTCCTACACCTTCTCCTGATTTCTGAGGATCCGTTGCAATACATCTTCCATTGTAGTGACCCGCAGCAGCAGTCACACATTTTCTCCCAAAGACCGGCAAGCTCCTCTGATAATATCAGTGTGGGTGCTGCTGGTCCAGCTGCTGGACCCACAGAAGTGTAGATAGGTCATTATCATTAGTGCTGGCATGCTGCCCCCAACCTGTTCCATGATGTTTTCTGAGGAACAGTGTGCTGACTTTCTGTCTGCACAGAGGAGGGACCCCCACCATCACGACTCACAGCTTCCCTCTGACATAACTCCCACTGCTACTGGTACAAGATTTGCATGTGGGTTAACGGTACACCATTACTCAAGCAGGTGTCTTTTTTTTCCTGGCTGACACGGACCTTGCACAGCTTGCAAGTGACAATGCTGTTGTCACTCACGTCCACTTCAAAATACTCCCACACAGGGAAAGATCTTAGGTACTCCTGTCTTGGTGTCTTGCAACAATGAGCTGGTGGTGGTGGTTGAGCTTAGGAACCCAATGATTGACTGGTGGGGCTGCTCTGTTGAAGGGAACTGGTGCTGGTGGTGGAACCACAAATTGAGGGGGGCCGGGGGTTCTGGCTGCTCCATTTCAGGGGAAACTGGGACTGCTGTTCCTCATTATTTTCCTACTGCTGGTCTGGAGCCTGTTGCAATCCAGCAACACTTATCTCCTCCTGCCGCAGACACTGACCTATTGGATTATCAGGAGGGGTTGCTGCTGCTACTGCAGCTGCTCAGCTGGGAGAAGGTACTGAAGTGCTATGGGGGGTGGTGAATGTGTATGGCACTGCCTGGGTTTGGACACATACATTCTTTTCCATAATCCCAAACAAAAAATGAGAGAGAGGAAGAAAGACTGAAAAGATTCAAGAAAAAGAGGAAAATAAAGCTAACAAATAAGTCTAAAAAGGAGATTCAAAATAAAGAGTAACTATTAAAAGTCTTCCCTAACTGAAGTACAGTACAAGACAGACAAAAATACAGTATGGAGCAATTGCTGTAAAATAATGTTTAAAAGCTAGAAAATGGCCACCAAACTGTCAGCTAGTCTATCAGCACTCAATAGTTGTGACAAATAAAGTCATCCTTTCGCTGGAAGCTTATTAATCAAACACTTAGGCCTGGATATTCAAACTGCGCCATTCTGAGGCGCAAGCCCTTGCGCTGCTCAAAATAGTTGCGCGGGGTGTGGCGGGTGATATTCAAAGGAGTTATTAGCTGTTGCAACTCAACTGAATATCACTCACCAACCACAGCACTTGCGCGTCAGCGCGATGGAACTCGCTACACCAGAAGTTGCCAGAGATGAGCATTAAACTTGCGGTGGCGCAAGTACCATTGTGCCATGCGTCAAATTTCCGATATTCAAAAGGTGACATGCAAATGGAGCCATAATTTATGCAAGGCGCAGGGGGGGCAATTGCATCTATTTATGGCCCCATTTGCATGCCATTAGCATGTAGGTGTGCCGATCCTCGAGGACTGCGCATGTCACACCTCTGCCAGGGCAGCAGCCGCCGGGGACCGACACAATGCAGCTCCGACGGCGGGCATTACAGGTACATGTAACACCCCCCCCACATCGCATCCCCAAGCCCGATCATGGGCATAACGTGGTATGAACTCCCCCAGCCCAATCGTGGGCAGAATGTAACCTCCAACCCAAATATCTCCTGGTGGTCCAGTGGACCTGTAAAGTCTGGTCACAGCAGAATCATCACAAACGCCCCAAACATCTCCTGGTGTCTAGTGTCCCCCACCCACCCACGAAGCCCTCCACCCCGCTCCTCAGCAGCCGGTGGAGCGACAGTATCCACCCGCCTGCCACCCCGCCGCCCGACTGACTGCCCGGTAGGGCTGCACGCCCATTGGTGCAGAGTTACAGCCAATGGGCTTGCAGCCCATACCGTACATGACAGTCCAGATTTGTGAATGATCATTACACTGGGATAGTCCCCCCCCCCCAAGAAAACATATGTTGGAAGCAGGCTTCTGCTCAAACTGTTCACTGCAAGCAAATAAATAATGGGCCAGATGATTGTTTCAATCCCAACTCGACTAAGAACTGGCCTGAGCAACATGGCCAGGAAGGCCTGGTGGGGGGTAGATGTATCTGACTGCAAAGGAAGAACTGAGGAAAGAGAGATCCAGCTATTGAGCAGCTCACCCAGGAAAATTAAAATGAAAACCACACCACCCCTAACAGCAGCAACTAGTCCCCACAGAAAGCCCCGTGCACTGAATAAGCAGACTACATCCTCATCCTAGGCCTACCACATTGTATATTGGGGGCCTCTACCCACCCCCAAGGTTACCTAACCACAACAAAGGCATAGGACGAAGTGAATAGCCACCTCTCTTATCTGGCCTGAAGACTCTTTACCTGACCTCAGTCCTAGGGCATGTCTTAGGCCAAACTGTTCAGAGTGGGACCAGGCCCACTGGTCCAACCATTCCTAGCTTGTCCACCAGGGAAAGTCAGCCCACAGGACTGGTCCAGTGGCCCTGGACAAGTCTCCTCCCAGTGAAGGTCGTGAGGGGCTGTTCCCATGATAGTTGTGGTGTGGGGTCAGGGGTCAGAGTAAAGGGTGGGTGGACAAAAGTTGGACTTGAGACAGGTTCAATTAGCTGATATTACAACTTCTGTCAAAGCAGGCAACTAAACTGTTGAACTGGGCTAGTGATTGGCGGTACAGCTGGTTGACTGCCGAATAGCTAATAGTGAGTTTTCTTTAGGAGCCATGCATTATGTTTATTACAACTGATATTTTGCTATAGTGGGTAAGTTATAATAAGGGCATGCCAGCAGGGACCAGGGCACTGCTATCAACTGACCCTGGGTGCTAGGGGCCTGATGATTGCTAACTGCCTGCTGCTGTTGTGACCAATCACCATTCTGTAGCAGTGGCAGCAGGCAGTGAAACCACAGTGGTCTGCAACTATAAACTGTAAGCAAGCATTCTGCATTGACAAATGCTTGCTATCTGTTGTTGTCACGATGGCTGCTCAGCTGCTGAAGTCCTTTTTGGTAGGGGTCTCTGTCTCTGTTAACAAGTAAAAAAATACATATTATACTCTACCAAATGTAAACATCAGTATGTTTGGCTTTACTCAGGTGTCTCTTCACGTGGTGCCCCTCCTGTGATCCTGGGATACAACATAACATTATTCACATGATATCTGTCTTAATAATAACACTGAAAACAGAGGCTGGGGAGAACCTGTCATAAAGCTGGTTGTAACGTCTGATATATAATTAATGCATAAGTATTTTGCATAACAGTTCACAACTTGATTTGACCCATGGTGGAGGGGCACATGCCCCCCATTTCTAGGCCTTTCTTGATTCCTCTCATTTTCTCACATAATGGGTAAGAAATCATTTGCGCAATGCACATATTTAATTTCTCCCACTCATCTAGTGTGGTGTTGTCCAACCGAATAACTAAAAAGTCCCTTTTCATACACAGGTGACATTAAACTATTTATCACTGATAGATGAAAGATTACATGAATCTCATACCATGGTCTGAAGGTTGTGACAGGGTTCTACAACTTCCCATTCTGTGGCTACTGAGGCACCATACTCTTCCCATCCCCTTCCCCTAAAGACCCAGAGGTGTTATCAGGCTATGCATTGCCTGCTCCCCTCTCAGCCTCTCCAGATTGACCAAGAGCTTCTGCTAACACAAAAGAGGAAGATTAGCTCAACACAACATCGAGAATGGTTATTTAATAATACAGTACAACACTTTAACATGTAGCCCCCTTCCCACAATGAAGGTCACTTCTACTGCCAGCTGTCAAATTGTCTGAGCCCCCTGATTAGTGTCAATGGATTGTTTGTGCTCTGCTTTACATCGCCAACTTGGATGTCGCTGAGGTATGGGTGAACCATCAAACAAAAGTAACCATTCACAGTTGCTGATGAAGTTAGCTGTATTTTCTTACCAGGCAAAGGGATCAGTAAGCAAGAATTGTGTTGTACTGTATGGAGTTTTGTCTGTCTGTCTATCTATCTATCTATCTGTCTATCTATCTATCTATCTATCTATCTATCTATCTATCTATCTATCTATCTATCCATGTATGTATGTATGCATGTATGTACTGTATGTATGCATGTATCTAGACATGATAAGCCCCCTAAATTAGAGTTGAGTAGGGGAGGGTCTATTTACTCTGCTGTCATAGACCCTAGGATTGTGAAATCCAGTACGCATCATTTCAGTCCTAGGGTCTACTAATGTGTAAAGATTTATAGAACTCATTTTGCTCATTTTTGAGTCATACAGTGCAGAATCTATGTACAGTGTACCCCATATTATCTGCCAGCTTTGGTGCTCCAACTTTTTTGTGGATAATAAAGGGTGGCAGATAATAGAAATGTGTAATGTTGCATTGCTAAAATATGGGAAAATTAGCACAGGACTACATTTAAGCATTAATTATTCAGTATATTGATTTGTGTACATTTTTTAATAATATCACTTAACACAGTATAAATATTAAAATCTAGTTTAATTAATTTCTCATTTCTTATTTATCATCATTCAACTTTCATCATCATTGTCATTTATTTTATTGGATAGCAAACTGAGAGAAGTTCTTTCATTTACAATTGTGTCCAAACATTAATATAAAACACATAAATACAAAAAAATACAAGATGACTACGTATAGTGCCCAGTCATAATTAAGAAAGGCAGTCAGTTAAACATAGAAACATAGAATTTGATGGCAGATAAGGACCACTTGGCCCACCTAGTCTGCCCATTTTCCCACCTAACAGATAAGCTGCAGATCCTAGTTAACCAACAGCTTACTTCCTCCTACCCCCAACTAGGACTGCCTTATGTCTGTCCCATGCATTCTTGAATTTCCCCACTGTTCTTGACTCCATGACCTCCTCAGGGAGGCTGTTCCATGCATCCACAACCCTCTCTGTGAAAAAATACTTCCTCACATTACCTCTGAGCCTTCCCCCCTCTATCTTCAAATTGTGCCCCCTTGTTCTTGCACATCTCTTTTTCTGAAAGATGCCACCCTCTTGGACTTTGTTGATTCCCTTGAGGTACTTGAAAGTTTCTATCATGTCCCCCCATCCCTCCTTTCATCAAGAGTATACATATTGAGCTCCTTCAGTCTTTCTTCGTGTGTCTTCTGGTACAGGCCCTGCACCATTTTGGTTTCCCACCTCTGGACAGTCTCCACTCTGTCTATGTCAAGTATGTCAAACCAGAAGTATCACATAGAATAAATATGATTAATCATCCAAAACAGTTGCAATGCTTATAAAATAAACTAGAAGGAGATGCCCTAAAGCATGCTATTGGTAGCAGTACTTTTACATTTAACTTCCTTTGCATCAAGTCCCAGGTAGGAAGTACAGTGACAGCCAGTGCCATTTCTCCATGCTTTGATTTGTATCTAGGCATTTGAAAGGGCTGACAAAGTATAGATCTTAAGCTATACTTAGTGGATATTTTAGGTTGGAGTACTTTTAGCAAAAATAATAATAGTGTTTTTAAAGTAAAGTTGTACACAAACAAATTCCAGTGAAATTCTTTCCATTCAGTTATGGAGGTCCATGCTACACTAGTATACAGTATACATCGACGAGTTTTGTAAGGCTAACCTGTGATGAATGTTAGTGCACTAATGCATAATGGATCAAGAGTACTGAGTATTGCACTTGTGAATTCTTATAGATATAATCCCCATAATCTAGAATAGGTAAAAATAGTGAAGTAACCAATAATTTCCTTAGTGAATAATTAAAGTGAGCTCTATTCCTGTAGAAGAACCTTGCAATTGTTTTAATTTTACATACAGACTTTTGACATGCAAATTAAAAAATAATTGACTATCAAGAGTCAAACCAAAGTACTTATAAAAAAATACCCTAGAAATGTTTGCACCAGAGCTAGGTTTTATAGTCCAACTAGAATCATCTGTAGTCTTTTTTGCAAATAATATCCACTGAGTCTTTTTTTTCATTCAATTAAAGTCTCAGGGCAAACAAAACTTTCTGAATATTAATAAAATCCTTTTGTAGTTTGTCAAGAACTGTATGCAAATTATTTTTTTGTGGGTACATGGTCATGTCATTGGCATATAAATAAATATTGGTATCAGTTGAACAGTGTTTAGGAAGTTCATTTACATAAAGCAAAAACAGTAAGGGGCCTAACACAGAACCCTGTAGTACCCCTGTTTTGACAGTCACCATGCTTGAACATTTCCCTTCCACCTTCACATATTGTGACCACTGTGTTAGATATGAATAGAACCAAGTTAAGGCTGTAAAACCTAGGCCAAATGATGTTAATTTATTAAGCAAGATAGTATGATCGACTGTGTTGAATGCTTTCAACAAGTCTAATATGGATGGTACACTGTGTCCTTGATCAAATGATGAAAATACATCATAAGTTACTTTTGAAATTATGTAGGTAGTATTATGGCCCTTTTTAAAACCTGATTGCAGTTGTGATATTGTGTTGTATTTGGAAAAGAACTGTGTTAATTAAGCATGTAGCAGCCTTTCAAAAACCTTTACACATGCTGTCAATATTGAAATAGGTCAATATGAATTTGGGTTAGAAGGATCACCTTTTTGAAAATGGGGGGTGATAAGTGCTGTTTTCCAATCATTGGGTAAGTCTGAGGTTTGTAGTGAAAAATTAAACAACTAGGCAATATCTTGGGAGAATATTTTTGATGCAATTTTATAAAAATACTGGCAGTATGCCATCACAACCAGTCCCTTTACTTGTGTCCAATTTTGTCAGTTGTTTCAAGACATTGTCTTCCCCAATATCTTTAAAAGTATAAATAAGTTTATCTGGTGTTTCTGAAAAATCTGTGTCCAAAGGTGACGAAATAAGTCCTGGATGCTCCCTTTCAAATGTGTATCCCACCTCCTGAAAAAATCTTTAAAAACTTCTACCTGGTCTTCTATTCTGCATGTGATTCTATTGCTGTAATTTAAAGTTTTTGGTAAAGTGGAGGTACTATAGTACACCCCACTTTTAATGAATTTAGGCCTCTCCATGCTCTCTCTTTGGATTTTGATTTGGATCAGAGAAATAGTTTGTGTAGTAATTCAATTTGGCTCGCCTTATTTCATTTTTACAAGTTGTTTCTTGTAACTCTCTATGCTAGCCTATCTGCAGAACTCTTGGTCTCCCTTGCTTTATTCCAAAGTCATCCTTTTTCTTTTATTAGCTTTTTTACTCCTTTTGTGAACCATGACATCTTTTTGTTTTTTTGTCCTTTTACTAATTATGAACATACGAACATACGAATGTGCCAGCAGAAGCAGACCATCTGGTCTATCTAAGTCTGCTTGAGTGTGCAGCTAGCACCCCTAGTTTGCAGCTGCCCCACCCCCTTCCCTTTGTCATCCCACTACCACCACCCACCTTCCCACTTTCACTCTCCCTTGTTCCCTGTCCCATGCTGTTTTGAAGCTGTTCACAGATTTACATGATACCACCCATTCTGGTAGTGCATTCCATTTTGCTACCACCCTCTCTGTGAAATAGTGTCTCCTCATTCCCTCCTAAATCTCCCCCCTCTATTCTTAGCCCATGCCCCCTGGTGTTCCTCCCCTTCTTAGCTTAAAGACCCTGTCTGCCTCATCCTTATTGATTCCCCTCAGATACTTGAATGTCTCTATAATGTCCCCCCGTCCCTTCTATCCTCCAGAGTGTACATATTCAGGTCTCCCAGTCTGCTGTCATAGTATCTCCCCTCCATTCCACATATCATCTTTGTTGCCCTCCTCTGTGCCCCTCCAGTATCCTGATATCATGATTTAGGTATGGTCTCCAAAACAGCACACAATACTCTAAGTGTGGCCTTACCAGTGACCTGTAGAGGAGCAAGATCACCTCTCTTCTCCTGGACGACAACCCCCTCACTATGCACCCCAGCATTTTGTTCACTTTTACAGCTGCTCTCCTGCACTGGGCAGTGTTGTTCATGGTCCCTGTTATCATTACCCCTAGGTCCTTCTCCTCCTCAGTGATCCCCAGATTAACCTCCCCCAGCCAGTATTTTCTCCTTGGGTTCTTCACCCCAAAGTGCATAACCTTACACTTCTTTGAATTGACCCCCAGCTACCACCTCTCTGGCCACTCCTCTAGCTTGCTTAGGTCCCCCTACAGCTGCTTCCATCCCTCCCCTCCATTCCCCACTGCTCCAATTTTGGTGTCATCAGTGAAGAGACTTACCTTGCTCACCACCCCGTGTGCAATGTCTGATATGAAGAGCCCAAATAATACTGGCTCCAGCACAGCACCCTGTGGCAACCCACTCATCACCGGCCTTGGAGATGAGAGATCCCCTCTCACCACCACCTGTTGCAGCCTCCCATTCAGCCAGCTTGTAATCCAGTTCATCATTTTTGCCCCTACCCCTAAACCAGTTAGCTTCCCTCCAAGCCACCCATGAAGCACCAAATCGAAGGCCTTGCTGAAGTCCAAGTTAAGAACATCCACTGCATGACCCTTATCCAGCTCACCTGTCACCCAGTCATAATATTGTAACAAGTTGGTTTGACAAGACTTCCCTGAAATGAATCCATGCTGCCTCATATCCTGAAGGTAATTTTCCTCCAGGTACGACACCAGTCTTTCCTTTAGTATCATTTCCATGAGTTTGCACACTATGGAGGTGAGACTTACTGGATGATAATTACCTGGTTCATCCATTGCCTCTCTCTCTCTTGTGTAATGGTACAACATGTGCCATCCTCCAGTCCAGTGGCACATATCCCGACTCCAGTGAGGTGTTGTACAGATCTGCCAGTGGCTCCGCCAACACCTCCACCATCTCCTTCAGCACCATGGGGTGGATACCATCCAGTCCTTGTGCCTTGTTTACCGTCAGTGCCCTCAGTTCCTCTAGGACTCTGCTTGCCTCAGTTCTTCCATCTGTCACCTCCTATCCCCTGGTCCCCACCCTCCCAGCCCATGGTGGTAACAGTCCCCCATTTTCTTCTGTGAACATTGAGCAAAAGTATTCAATCAGTGCTTCTGACTGCTCCTCCCCCTTTTCTGTCCACTCCCCATTCCTTTTTATCCTCACTATTGTCTCCTTGCACTTCTTTTTCTCCCTGATGTATCTGAAAAAGTCTCCCCCACTGTTAATTCCCTGCGCTAATCTCAGCTCCCTCTGGGCCTTGGCTTCTCTGACATTTCTGGTCACCTCCCTGGACCATCTTGCATATTCTGCCCTGTCCACTTCCTTCCACATATTCCTATACCTCTGGTGCACCACTCATTTTGCCCTCACCACCTCCACAACCTCGCTGTTCACCAGCATGGTTTTCTTGCTCTGCTCCTCTTACTCTGTGTCTTGGTGCAGGCTTCTGATGCCTCTGTAATCCCCCAATTAATAATATCCCATTCTGCTCCGCATCCATCTCCTCCCTTATGTCCTCCAGTTTCCCTCTCAGTACTTCCTGCATCCTCCCAAAGTCCACCTCCCTGAAGTTTACTACCCAAGTAACTGATTTCTCTGGCTCCCCTCACATTTCGATATTAAACTACACCGTTTGGTGATCGCTGTTGGCTAGTGGGTTCTCTATGCTTGTCAATAACTTCTAACAGTGATGTTTTAAAGTAAGTCCATGCAAACCTATAGGAAGGCATAATTACATCAAACTCCAGTTAATGTTTGCCACATCTCTTAAAAATGCTTGGTCACAGAAGGTGTCAAAGTTACGAGTGACTTTTTTTACTGGTGCTTGTATTTTGAGATTGTCCCTGATGCATGAGATGTAACAATGATCACTAATATCCATCTCATGGATTTCTGATATATATCTATGTTGCGTAGTGGTTAAGATCAAATCCAGAAGTGTATCTCTTCCTGGGTTGAGTTTGTGTGGTCTGGTGGGTAAGGTGATTAATTGTGTTAAATTAAGTGCTGTAAATTGGTTTAATTTTTCCTGCTGGGGTTTCATCATATCCCAATTCAGATCCTCATCAAAACAAACTCAAAATCCAGATAAGGTACTATTAATGTACTTACTGTTTGCAATGTCTCAACATTAGCAGAAGGTCACTGGCCTGGTGGCAAAAAGGATTGAGGCACTGGACACCACACCTTGTGCCATGCCGTTGACCCAGGTTCAAGAACAAGCCTGGGTCATCAGAGGTCAGCCAAGGGGGAGAGGGAGAGGATGCGAGCGACTGCCAGCCCTCTGACAGACCGGTTAGTTTGACCTCAGTTGTGGGGAAAATTATGGAATCACTTCTGAAAGAAAGAATTGTTGAGTACCTAGAGGCCAGCGGGGCACAGGACCCAAAGCAGCAAGGATTCACAGCAGAAAGGTCTTGTCAGATGAATCTAATTGATTTCTTTGACTGGGTGACCAAAGTAATAGACCAGGGAGGGGCTGTGGATATGGCCTACCTAGACTTTAGCAAGGCATTTGACACAGACCGGCACAAAAGATTAACAATCAAGTTAGCCAGCCTGGGAGTGGGTCCCAGGGTGGCAGCTTGGGTAGCAAACTGGCTGCACAACAGGACACAGAAGGTAATAGTGAATGGAACACATTCTGAAGAAAGGGGGGTTACTAGTGGAGTACCTCAGGGCTCAGTACTGGGTCCAGTCCTCTTTAACATCTTTATAGGTGACATTGCAGAGGGTCTGGAAGGAAAGGTATGCCTCTTTGCAGATGACACAAAGATCTGTAACAGAATTGATACACAAGGAGGGGTAGAAAGGATGAGAAGGGACTTGGCAAGGTTGGAGGAATGGTCAGACATATGGCAATTTAGATTCAATGCAAAGAAGTGCAAAGTAACACACCTGGGAAATAAAAACACAAGAGAAGAGTACACAATAGCAGGGGAGGTACTAACAACAACAATAATGGAAAGGAACCTGGGAGTAGTCATGTCAGATGACCTAAAGGTAGGTGGGTAATGTGAGAAGTCAGTAAGGAGAGCCATGGGGGATACTGGGATGCATAGGGAGGGGCATCACAAGTAGAAAAAGGGAAGTGGTTATCCCTCTGTACAGACAGTTGGTGAGACCCCATCTAGAGTACTGCATGCAGTTTTGGAGACCTCATCTACACAAGGCCATTGACAGGATGGAAGCAGTCCAGACGAGGGCAAATAAAATGGTGCAGGGTCTGCTTCAGAAACCATATGAAAGAGACTGAGAGAGCTTAATATGTACACCCTTGATGAATGGAGGGAAAGGGGAGACATGATAGAAACTTTCAAGTACCACAAAGGAATCAACAAAGTCCAGGAGGGTAGCATCTTTCAGAAAAAGAGATGTGTAAGAACAAGGGGGCACAATTTAAAGATAATGGGGAATGACTCAGGGGTAATGTGAGGACATTTTTTTTCATGGAGAGAGTGGTGGATGCATGAAACCGCCTTCCTGGAGAGGTTGTGGTGTCTAAAACAGTGGGGGAATTCAAACATGCATGGGACAGACATAAGGCAATTATAGTGGGAGATTGCAGGAAGTAGGCTGTTGGTTAACAAGAATCTGCAGCTTATCGAATAGGAAGGGAAATGGGCAGGCTGGGTGGACCAAGTGGTCTTTATCTTCTGTCAAAGCCTATGTTTCTATGTTTCTCTGCCTTGGGAGGGAGGAACAGGTACCCTTGGAGCTTGGCTTCCCCCTGGTAGAGGCCGGAGTGGCTGCATCGCTCCAAGGACTGCTGGCGTTAGGCTGAGGGAGGGTTGAAGAAACTGGCACTGGAGCTGTGATGTGCATGTGTGCATCAATGCGCATGCACCACCACATTTGGGGTCTCGGGAGTAGGACCGAGGGGTGAAAATGGAGGAAACATTGGGAACTACCGAGGATGAAGCCTCTGGACTGGCTATGGGGATCTGCCAGGGCGCACATGCTGCTACAAGACCCTGAGTCTGGTAGGGTTGGTGAATGATGAGGGTGACCCGCCGAAGGAGAAAAAATAGAGTTGATAAAAAAAAGCATTAGCAGAAGGAAGCCTGTAACCTACTGCCATATTAAAACTGTATCTAGGAGACCCTTGTACCTTTAGAACCAACAGGTCCAAATGCCCTGGGACAGATTTTGCTACTTTTATCTGTCCTTCATAACAATCCTTAAGATAAATTGCAACCCCTTCCCCCCTTTTCATTCAATCTTGTCTAAAAACATTGTAATTTCTAATTGAGATATCAGACTCTACCACCTTACCATTTAACTAAGTTTCTCTCAGTGCAAATGCTTCAGGACATAAAATAGCCATTTGTACTCTTATTAGGTCTATTTTTGGTAATAAACTTCTGATATTCAAATGTAACATCCCCTTATTGGTTCTGGAACTAAAATCATCCATGGAATAGTTTCCCAGTGTAGACTTGGGGCCCACATTTAAATGTACATTACCTGATATCAAGAGTAGTAGCAATATAAACAGTCTAGCATAAAGAAACTGTGATTTAATTAATTTACCAGATACTCCACAGCACAATTGCTTCTTAGAGAATGTGTACAAATGGATGTGTGAAGTACCTGGCTGAACAACAAGCATATTGGCATATCCCTCAAAAATGCAAACACAATTTGCATACACATTCAGTAAAGTAATCAGTGATGGATATCTATTTGGCTTTATTTGTCATGATTAATTTCATTTCAGCATCCAAGTCCTGCTCTATTATCAGTCTACAGTGGCATCCTGGGCAAGCACATACAGTAGCTGGATGATTGGGAAGGGAGAGGGAGTGAATATGGGGAGGCTGGAATAAAAAAAACACTCCATCTGCATGGCAGATACTATATGCTCTTAACATTTTGGCACTGAAACATTGGGCAGTGATACTCAAAATGTCAACAAATGAGGGATGCTGGCCTTACTGCAAGGTGTATCAACACACACACACATGAAGATGCAAACTTAGAACACTGGAAGTTAGTGACTTAACAGCATTCCACCCCGATCACAGCTTGGGCACTAGTTGGAAAACCTAACAATACGGTGACAATTACTCACACTGAGTTTTTTTGTGGGGCCAATACCTTGCACTGCCTGGTGCCAGGTAAATGCAGCTCATAAGAGCTATAATAACTGGGTTTGCCTTTTTCCCATAGGGAAACCACGGCATAATTTGCCATTATAAAGGAGTGTTTATAACAGCAAACACGTGCACGGTTCTCCCACCTCTGCGCATGCGCCCACTGCAGTGTCTTGCTTCCTGACTGGCAGCTTTCTTCTCATCGGCAACCAACCCGCCAAAGAAACACGGTGGTACGTTACATCAAAAAAAGTTATTTTCTACACATAGCAGCATAATGTGATACCGAAAAAAGTGAAACCTCCAAAAATGACCACGGAACAAAAAGCGAAGTGGACCGCAGCACACCAGAACTAATCCTATTTTATATAATTGCTGCAGCCAAAAGGAGACCAATTATATATAAAATTAAATATACGATTGGTGTGTGTAAACTCAGTTTACACACACCCTCGGGGTTAGATGCTTGCACAACCCCTCGAGTTCTTTTAGGGTTTATGTAGCATCTAACCCCTTGGGTGTGTGTAAACTTCTCATTATACACACCACCCCATACTTTATTCTATGTGTTCATCATACCTGACCATCTGAAACAATGAGGGAGATTGTCATGAAGACTACAGCCTGCTAAATTTGGGACTTTTTTTAACTTCATTGACAGCCATGGAAAATCTGCACTAGTCAAGATGGAAGGTAGAGGGTTAGCTGCATTAGTCCATATCAGTTTGCACAATTCCCTGAACAAGTAAAACATTGTTAAAACCAAGAACCATTGCTTCTGATATGAACTCTTCCCTTTCTTTCCCCCTGACAATTTGTTTCAGTAATCTTTTCCTTAATGATAGTGTTAAAAACCTCACAGTTATTCTAAAATGTAAGATAGTCCTCAGAAAGGCACTGTAAAATATCTCTTATTAAGACATTTACAACAACGGGGGGGATGGTCATGTGATGGCTGCCTAAGCAGATGCGCCTTGGTGTTGCTCCTGTCTCTATACTTAATTATCTTAATTAAAGCCATCTTTTCTTGACTAATTTCATCAGAATTGTAGTCTGTACTACATCAGCATTGTGTGTTTACCTTGGCTGACTTACCAATGGATGCAAAAATGAAACAGCTGCCTCTTTGGCACACTCCTCCAGCCACTCCGGAATGAGACAAGACCTCTAAATGGCCTAAGGCCAAGACCGATGGATCCTCTGTTAAACCCGCTCCCCAATTGCCTTAACTGAAGCTAGATTTTTAGAGGAGCTATCGCCGATCAAAGAGACCCTACAGCTTTTGGCTTCAGAATTGCAAACAATGTGAAGCTCACTGGACACCCTGGCCTAACACAACATCAAAAATGAAGCCTGCATATCCTCTTTGTATGACTGGTGGATGCGGCTTGATTCAGAAGTTACCACTCTGCAGCAGCATCTGAAGCAGATGGAAGACCTAGTGGAAGATCTTGAGGGTCATTCCCGGAGGAAAAACCTTGTAGTACTCGATCTTCCAGACAGGGAAGAAGGTCCGTTCCTTGTAGCTTTTGTCCAGAAGTTTTGTGCACATATTGCTAGCCCTTCACCCAATGGGCTGAGCTATATTGTGGAACGCACCCACTGGTTACTGCACCCGGCATCGCAAAAGGGGTCCCCCCGCCCCTATATTTTCTGCCTTCTAAATTTTCTTGACAAGCAGTATATCTTGGACAAACTTTGCTCCATCCAGGAACTGCAGTGGGAAGGGAAGAAAATCCGAGTAGTCCAGGACCTGCCCTATGTTGTTAGGCAATGGAGAACTGCATTCCACTCTTTAGTTTCAAAATTCATTGTGGCTGGAGTACATTACAGGGTCCGGTATCCGGCACCTATTCAAGTTCAGCATGAGGGGACTTGGCATAGCTATGAGACACCTGATGCAGCCAGCACAGCTCTCAAAAAGTTGTTTCCTGACTGTTGGAGATCTACATTGGTTGCTACCGTGTGAGTCCTCAGTCTTCTGCTGGCAGGTCCTGGAAATGTTTCACTCTGGTGGCTTTTCCCTCCATTTCTCAGCTGGTTACTGTTATCTGCCAGTTTCTTCACATGCTTCCCATCGGACTAAGTCTTTCAGGTGTACCCACAACATATGTCCCAGACTGATTTAACTGTATGCTTGTCTGAATTATATTATTTTCACTTTCTGTGTTGATAATGTTGACAGTTACATTTAAGGCTCCCTTTTTGCTTCCAGCTGTTTAGAGGGGCCATTTAGTTCACTTGGGGCATTTTTGATGTCAACTGCCTTCTTTTCTGCTCATGTACTATTTTCCTAGATAAGGTGGTTTCACTGTATTCTGTTTGGGTATTGGGTTGGGAGGACAAGGCAATTGCTATGGGTGGTGAGGGATAACATCATGACCCTGCAGGGGTTTGGCGTTCAATCATTAGGACTGGGGATGTTAGTAGGGGTGTTATTATGGAGGGTTTGCTTTTTTTGGAGGGAAGGTAGGGTTTCTTCTTTATCTTTTTAATCAGAGCCGTCCGCTATTTTTAGGCTTAGTAGTTGGATCCTGCACTCTAGGCTCAGTAACCTATGTATATTGTGTTTATGTATGTGCTCTGGGGGGTTTTATGGGAGGGGTTGTTGGGGAGGGGTGGGTGTTACAAGACACTTCCCAGCACACTCTCCACTGACATCTGGATTTTGGGACTGATTTAAATTTCTCTTTTTACAGTTTGCCACCATCTTACCATTTTGAGTGTTTTTGGAGTATTGGGGATTGGTACCTTTTTCAGGGAAGGGGTGGGGAGGGTACTACTAAGTGGAGAGTTCTTTGTTATATTTCAAATTGACTACCTTATTTGGAGATTGGGGGATAGTGCAGTCGATAATGTCTGTTTCTGTTACTCAATATGAAATACGTCACTTGGAATGTTAAAGAGGACGCTCCAGGGTAAAACACTACCAAATTTTGAAACACCTTCAGCTCTTGAACTGTCATATAGCCTTTCTCCAAGAGACTCATGAACTTGCCTTGGAGGGTGTTATCTTCTGACAGTAAATGGTGGGTCAGGTCTATGCAGCAGGTAACTTCACTACGCAGAGAGGGGTGGCCATCCTTCTCACGAGGGGGGTTAGTTTTCATCTGTTGCAGAGTATTGAAGATCCACAGGGATGCTGCCTCCTCATAAATGGAGTTCTGGATCACTCAGAAGTCCTTTTGAGCTGCATGTATGGGCCGAGCAAGGACTGTACTGATTTATTTTCAGCTTTAGCTGATTTACTAGCCCCATTTGTCTCCACTCCTATTATTCTAGCTGGAGATTGGAACCTGACAGTTTTCCCCAATCTGGACAGATTGGGCCACATACTCTCGATATTGTCCCCTGTCCAATTTTCCCAATGTGAAATGATGGGTATGCTAGGACAGTGTGACCCCTGGCATACCCTGAATCTGATGACTCATGAGTATTCCTTCTTTTCCCCAGTCCACAAATCCTACTCATGTCTAGATGATTTCTTAATCAGCTATACCCTTTTGTCTGGAGGTCTTGCCTCATGGGTGCTTTTGGATCACTCACCTGTATGGCTGAATTGTGTTCTTACTTCCAGTACCCCATGAGATACAATATGGAAACTAAAAACCCAGCTTCTTAAAGAGGACAGGGTGGTGACCAGAATCAAGGATTTGATAGACCATTTTGTGATTGAGAACATGGAGACTATCCAGGGATCTGATAAAATATGGTGTGCCCTTAAGTGTGTCCTGCAGGGAGAGTTTATAAGGCTGGCTTCCATGAAGAAGCGGAAGAAGGGAGCTGAATCCCGTCTTCTCCTAGATCATATCTCTGCTCTGGAGAGGAACCAGTCCAAAGGGATCTCTGAGGCTGATGCTGCAGAACTTACCCTTTTGAGACACAGATATGCGATGAGCCTGAGGGAGCACGCAGAGTACACTCTCCTTAAAACCCATTCCTGTTACATGGGCCAGGATGAAACGGAGGGACACCTTCTTGCCTTGCATTTACAAAAACAGGAGACATCTTGTCTTGTCTTATCTATTGCTTCTCTGATGGATAATTCCCTTAAAACTTCCCAGAGAGACATAGTCTCTGAATTTGAATCCTATTATCGTCGGTTATGTAGCCCCCTGACTCATTCACCCCTTCTCCCAGTTATTCATGATTATCTTGTTGCTGTCTCCCTTTCCTGGCTAACTCATGCTCAGCTGATGTTCCTTACCAGACCCATTATCAAGCAGGAAATTTTGGATGCTGTTAGGTCTTTCTCCTTAGACAAGGCACCGGGCCCTGATGGCTTTCTGTCAAACTTTTATAAAACCTTTCTTGAGGATTTGGTCCCCAGCTCCAACAACTTTTCTCCTACTTCTGTGAGTCCAGGCTCTCAGACCCCTCCCTGCTAGAAGCTATAATTGTTGTTTTTCTTAAACCTGGGAAGTCTCCAGAATGAGTCATGAATTATCGCCCTATTTCTCTCATGAATTACGACATTAAAATATTTGTTAAGATTTTAGCTACCAGGATATTTCGGTTGTGGGAGACACTAATCAGCCCAGAACAAGTAGGGTTTGTGAGGGGTTGCTCCGAGGTAGACCACTTCTGAAAACTGTTCCATATCTTCTCCACGTCCAAGGACAATGTTCAGTCATTGGCTGTGGTCTCCCTGGACGTGGCAAAAGCTTTTGACAGGGTCAGCTGGCTTTTTTTTTTGTTTTCGACACTTGAGGCATTCAGTTTTCCATCAGCCTTCATTCAGTGGATTTAGGTCCTCTACTCTCACCCCATGGTGAGGATATATTGCAATGGTGTACTTTCACCCACCTTTCCCTTTGTGCTGAGGCACATGCCAGGGTTGCCCGTTGTCCCCTTTATTGTTTAATCTTTATTTAGAGCTCTTTCTGCTTCACCTTAAGAATTCTCCTCTTATACGTGGCATATGAATTGGCCCACACAATCTTAGGCTCTCCACATATGTGGATAACATTCTACTACATGTCTCCAACCCCGCTTTATCCATTGCTGCAGCACTACAGTTTAGCCAATAGTTCACTTTCTACTCAAATTATAAACTCAACTTGGATAAGACAGTGGCGATGCCTCTTAAGTCCAAGGTTTTGGGGCTGGCCGAGTGGCGCTGAGGGTTGAGGCGCTGGACGCCACACCTCACGCCACACCAGAGACCTGGGTTTGGGAGTAAGCCTGGTTCACCAGGTGTCGGTGGGGGGAGGAAGGATTGAGCATCTGGAGGACAGTTCTCCTTCCTGGGGGGAGCCAGGGATTTCCGCCTGACACCGCGGTGACCTCTGGTGGAGACTGGAGGTACCACAATGCTCAGGGCCAGAAATAGAAGGTTGTGGAGTTACAACAAGATGTTCCCTGGCATCATTGCACACTGGACTCCATCAGGGAGAGGGAGGGAGGGAGTAACAAGGGAGGATAAAGCAAAAAATACCCAGCCAAGTGGATAGGTGACAGCACCTGCATCCACCAGGACCACATTCCACTGCTGGGGGCACTCATTGCCTGGGCCGAGCCAAGCCAGGCCCGAATTTGCAGATAGAGTGTCCTGGATGGATACGGCAGCCCTACCTCGGGGGGCTCAGAGCCGGGGGGATAGCCGGGCTGGTGCCAGGTTTCAGAAGGCCTCTCAGGCATGGAGGTAGAGTCAGGGGGAACTACAGGATGCCTGAGAGAGTTCCACTGGTTGGAGAAAAAAAAAAAGTCCAAAGTTTTTAAATCAGACATCAGTCCTCTAGGTCTCACTTGGGCCACCCGGTTAAAATACCTGGGAGTCATACTCATTCAGAATGCTGCTTTACCTTCTAGGTCTATTTCTCCCTCTCACCTGGTTCAGGAAGATCCATGGCATGATATCTAAGTTTATTTGGAAGGGGAAGCCCCCCAGGCAAGCATATGCACGTTTGTGAACCCCGAGAAAGCTTGGTGACCTCAAACTCCTCCCCAATGTCTTCCTTTATTACCTGGCAAGCCACATAGCTAGCTACCTCAGATGGCCTGTTTCTCCTTTGACAGAAGGGAAGCCACCCTATGCACCCATCTGGCTTAGTATAGAGTGACACATGATTCATGAAGCTGGGCTGTCCCCTGATAACCTCCTCTTTGTTAATCCCCAGTTGTTGCCTCCCCAATTTCAGAAGTCCATCATATTTACTTCCCTGAAAGTGCATGCTCAATTTTGTCGGACCTTGTGATACAATAATCCTAGGGACATCTCACAATACTTATGTTACAACCCTAATTTTAAATTAGGTGGACACATGTTGACCCCCGAGGACATACCGTTATTATATGAGAAGCAAGTGTGCGATCTTCTCCTCGACGGCCAACTTCAGTACAGTCAGGATCTCCTGCTAGTCCTTAACCTTTTGCCCAGGCATATTTTTAAAATCTACCAAATCCAACACTTGTTAATTGAATAGTTTGGTACGGCACCTTGGTCTGCTTCCCATGGTGAGCTTCTTCGCACACTTCAGACTCTGGCGTGGCAGCTGCATTCAGTCTCTCGCATCACCTCCCACCTCTTCACTGCACTCTTCCCAGATGGTATTGGGAGCCCGGACTACTGGTCTTTCCTGCTTCCTAACCAGATCCATAATTGGGAGCGTATTTGGGAGGACCTTTACCATTATACCAAGAATGATAAGTTAAGGCTTACCCAATTTTATATCCTCCACAACATATATTTCACCCCTGCAAAATTACACAAAATGGGGAAATTCCCTTCTCCAGTCTGCACTAGATGTAGTCAGGTTGAAGAATCTCTATTTCATGTGCTGTGGGATTGTCCCAGAATAGCTCCACTATGGGATATGATTAGGCACACCATGGATCCTCTCCTTGGGTTGTCGGACTACTTTACACCAGAAATTTGCCTTATAGGTGATTTTTCTGGAGTGGATGTCAACGAGCAGAAATATCATTTATCCACGATTGCTCTTTCCTTTAAGAAAGTGGTACTTCACCACTGGAAAGACCAGTCAGACATATCTTATACTGAATGGCTTAATGAGTTTCTCAGCAACCTCACTCATAAGAGAATTATGGCCAGCCTGCGTCATGGTATAGCAGGGTTTAATAAGAGATGGGGTAGGCTTTACAATTTATTCTCTTTGTAATTTTCCCCTGGAGTGGTGCAAAGGGATGACTTTCCCTGTATTATTTAATAGATTTTTTTTCTGATTTCTGTTCCCCTTGTACTCTTAGCTTTTTTGTTTATTCTGTTTGTTTGGTAGACTGCATAGGGGTGCATCTTTGCTCTCCATGGGGGGGGGGTATGAGTGAAAGGGTGTGTGTTTTTTTCTTGTTGTTCTTTGTTGTTCTGTATATTGTTGCTTGTTCTTGTGTTTTATGTTTGTTTTGTGATTTATTAAACTAATGGAGTGTATTAAATCTAAAAAAAGACATTTACAACAACCAAAATATTGGGACCATAGTGCACTGTGTCAGTGCCAATGATGTGGCAGATAATAGAGGTAAAATAATATGAGAAAGATACGTCCTGTACATCAGGAAGTTTTGGCAGATGGCAGATAGAGAGGGTGGTAGATAACAGAAGAAATTTCCATTGAGGGACAAGGGTACAGGAGGTCAGGCAGATGGATAAGAGGGTGGTGGATAATAGAGAGGTGAATAATGGTGGATGCATTGTACTTTTGCCTGCCTGTGAGCCAAAGTTCTGCCATCAGATAGTGAAAAAAACTACAAAAAGAAATGTTTTGAAAGGTACAGGTTTGTCAGATGTTATCGAGGAATTCGTCCTTTTGGGGGTTTGGTGAAAACTGGTTGCACATCTTCAGTAAGCTGAAAAAAAAAACAGCTGAAAAAAACTACAAAGAGTTATGCTATGAAATGTGCAGGTGTGTTAGATGTTATGGAGCAATATGCTGTTTTGGTGACTTGGTGAAAACATGTTAATTCACTTTGAAATTATTAATGATTTCTTGCTCATATACTGTATGCTCAGTTTGCTGAACAATCAGCTAAATACCATACTTCATTGAATAGAAGCTGCCCTCAAAAACAAGTCAGTGGTCAAAATGATTACTTTTAACAAAAGCTGCCCTCAAATACAAGCCACAGTTTCTAGTCAGGGTTGAAGTCATGTCAGATAAAACACTGTACTCTAAATGAGACTCTGTGATTTGTATCTCTGTAAATATAATCGTTATTATTTATTTACTTACTTGTTGGCTTTCTTGTTCATCATGATTTTTTTTCATGAAGTAGAGCAACAACAATAAACCTTGCCAAATCCAGATTGTGTAATATATTGTTTTAAGCACTTACAATTTGATTTTGCAATCACCCTCAGCTACAAGCCACTCTTGAATACAAGCCACAGGTACTGTAAAATACAACATTTTAATAGAAGCTGCACAAAGGAGTACTGTAATTAGAAACACAGAAACAGACTTTGTTGGCAGAAATGCACTGCATTTCTTTGTTTCTAATTACTGCTCTGCATGGCTTCTATTAAAATTTTGTATTTTTAGTGTCTTTGACTTGTATTCAAGGGTGGTTTGTATTTGAGGAGGCTCGTATTGCAAAATCAAATTGTAATTGCTTATAATAAAATACTTATTACTAAAATATTACACATCCTGGCTTTGATCAGGTTTATTGTTATTGGTCTACTTCATAGCAAAATAAGCATAACAAACATCAACTAAGATAAAAAGGTTTATTAAAAATGTATCCTTAATAAGAAAAAGTTCACACAGAAATCCTTTAGATCTACATGATGCATGAATATTTGGAACATCTACACAATGGCTTTCTAAATATGTTGGCTTAAATTGGCTGTCACCTAAGGATATTCAAGCCTACTCCCTGGGCTGCTTTATCGACTCCCTGTCTAGACCTCCCTGCCCTGTCTATCTTGCCAACCTCCTGACTCCTGCCTCACACACCCGTACCCTCAGGTCTTCCTCTGCCCCCATGCTCTCCACTAGACCTTGCATGACAAAAATGGGTGAACAGGCATTTGCCCATTTTGCTCCCAAATTCTGGAACTCACTCCCCCTTATGGTGAAAACTTCAGCCTCCCATCGAGAATTCATTATCTCCTTTACACTGGCTTAAATTGGCTGTCACCTAAGGATATTCGAGCCTACTCCCTGGGCTGCTTTATCGACTCCCTGTCTAGACCTCCCTGCCCTGTCTATCTTGCCAACCTCCTGACTCCTGCCTCACACACCCGTACCCTCAGGTCTTCCTCTGCCCCCATGCTCTCCACTATACCTTGCATGACAAAAATGGGTGAATAAGCATTTGCTCATTTTGCTCCCAAATTCTGGAACTCACTCCCCCTCATGGTGAAAACTTCAGACTCCCATCGAGAATTCAAAAAATCGGTGTTCACCCACCTCCTAGCCTCTGGTCAATGCAAATGCTCTTAATTTGCTTTGTCCCACTGCAGGCTGTTGGGTCTGACCCTGAGTACTACACTAATGTTCTCCCATGCAATACGCTTGTCTAGGTGGCTATGAACCTTGATGTCTTTACTGTCCTCAGCTGTCTTATGGTTACCCTAATTGCTTTATTTTACATCCTTATTATGATCTATGCCTAAAATGTACCCTTATGTAACTATTACTGTGCTACCCAATGTATATCTTGTTTTGCTCCTGTACACCTATGTTATGTCTGTGCATTTCTGGATATTGTAACCAATGTTCTGTGCTCTCCCGGGTTGTGCCTGAAAATAGGCAGGTCTGTTGCCTAGCACACTTACCCGGTTACCAAAAGCTAATAAATAAATAAATAAATAAATATTCATGCTGCACTAGTTTTCAAATTGCAAATGCTGCATGGCAGTTTTCAAAGTCTGTGTGTTGTGCAATGGATTTTACAAAACATTCTCACAGAAATCCCTCACCAAATTTCTTGAAAACCTACCCACTGTGTGATGGTTTTCAAAATCTACATATTTCTGGTTAATGTTAAAGTTCCACATTAACAACCACTTTAAGGTAAGATAACTTATTAAATACTTAAATGTTATGGGTGATACTTTAGTAAAAGAAGGTGACAGGACTTTCTATAGATACATTAGTGAAAGGAGAAAGTCCAGAGAGGGTATTGCTAAGATCAAAGGAGATAAGGGGGCATGTGAGGAGGAGGACCATGTAAAAGCATCTATCCTAAATAGATACTTCTGCTCAGTATTTACTGAAGAGAAGGTAGAGCAGGGCCCACAGCTCAACACCATGGACACGGGGGGGGGTGTGTGCACTAGTCCCTTCACAAAAGAAAGGGTCCTACAAGAGCTCGATAAGCTCAAGGTGGACAAGGCAATGGGAACTGATGGCATACATCCCAGGGTACTAAATGAGCTAAGGGGGGAACTAGCAGAGCCATTATCAGAACTGTTTAGTGAGTCTGAGTACAGGAGAGGTCCCAGAAGACTGGAGAAGGGCTCAAGTGATCCCATTCTACAAGACTGGAAGCAGGGAGGAGGCAGGGAAATACAGACCTGTCAGTCTTACCTCAGTAGTGGGCAAGATTATGGAGGCACTCCTTAAGGAAAGGATCGTGCAACACCTGGAATCCATAGGAGCACAGGATCCAAGACAGCATGGATTTACAAAAGGAAGATCCTGTCAAACTAATCTCATAGATTTCTTTGGTTGGGTAACCAGAGTGGTGGACCAAGAGGGAGCAGTTGCTGTCGCCTACCTTGACTTCAGCAAAGCTTTCGATACTGTTCCACATAGAAGATTGATTAATAAGCTGGGTAGGATCAGGGTGGGTCAGAATTTGGTCAACTGGGTGGCAAACTGGTTGACAGGCAGAAAACAGAGAGTGGTGGTAAACAGTATACAGTCACAGGAGATGCAAGTCACAAGTGGGGTACCTCAGGGATCAATCCTGGGGCCAGTCCTCTTCAATATCTTCATCAGTGACATTGCAGATGGACTGGAGGGTAAGGTTTGTCTGTTTGCAGATGACACCAAGATCTGCAACAGAGTAGATGATCCAGATGGGGTGGGCAGAATGAGAAGAGATCTGGATAAACTAGCAAAATGGTCACTAGAGTGGCAACTGGGGTTTCATGCAAAGAAGTACAAGATCATGCACATAGGGAAGAGAAACCCTGAAGCCACCTATAGGCTGGGGGAGGAGTTGCTGGCAGTCACAAGGGAAGAAAGAGACTTGGGCATCATCATCACCGATGACCTGAAATCATCCAAGCAGACCACTAAAGCCATAGGTAAGGCTAGGGGAACGTTGGGGTGTATTAGTAGGGGTATCACAAGTCAGAAGAGGGAGGTAATAATCCCTCTTTGCAAGACACTGGTTAGGCCCCATCTGGAGTACTGCATGCAGTACTGGAGGCCACACCTTCACAAGGACATTAACTAAATTGAGGCAGTCCAGAAAACGGCAACCAAAGTAGTGCAGGGACTGCATCAGAAAACATACGAGGACAGATTAACGGAGCTCAATATGTATACCCTAGAGCAAAGGAGGGGAGAGAGGTGATATGATTGAAACATTCAAACACTTTAAGGGCATTAACAAGGTGAGAGTCTAACATGTTTCAATATAAGAAAAATAGCAGGACAAGAGGACACAGCATGAGATTAGAGGGAGGTCGATTAAGGGGTAATGTGAGGAAGCTTTTTTTCACAGAAAGGGTGGTGGATGCATGGAACAGTCTACCTCAGGACATGGTGGATATGAATACAGTGCAGGGCTTCAAACAGGTGTGGGATAGGCATAAGGGGAGCAATACAGATGAGGATGACTAGATAGGCCACTGACAGAGCAAAGGCCGATGGCACATTTATAAGGAGAAAAGAAATGGGCAGACTGGATGGGCCTTGCGGTCCTTATCTGCCGTCAACTTCTATGTTTCTATGTAGTATTTATGAGGGGGGGCAGAGTGAGACACACTGTGACCCCCATATTATAAAAGTGTTTGCAGTACTAACAGACATACAGTGGCACTATGCTAACTGGACTCTGGATGGGGTGGAGCCATATACAAAGGGTCACCTAACACCATGCACAGTGAATAGCACTGATGAGCAGAATACATCATTGCACTCATGCACATGAGGGCACCCTACTGCATACAGAATACAATGATATATTCAAAGAGTTGTGTAAGTGCAGCATTAATTAACATGAAATAATCCCTGCTTTTTATTAACATGCACAGTGATACGTGACCACCTCCCCTCAGAAACACTGGTAACAGTGGCACCTACTTCCATCTGACACATCCCTGTCAGTACAGAACTAAACTGCAGTTTCTGACCCTGCCAGTCAAGTAGTCCCCCTTCCCCTGATTGCTGTTGGTACAGTGGAATCATTTTACTGCGCAATACTAAAGATCTTGACTCTGGCAGTCTAGCAGAACCCCCCCCCCCAACTCGGTCTCTATCAGTATTGTGGAACTGTACTAAAGCCCTTGTCAGCAGTATAATTGGAACCACACCCTCAGCTGATCTCTGTCAATATTGTGGAATTGTAGTAAAGTCCTTCCGTGGTAGCCTTAGTGACCTCTCCTCCAGACCCAATCCCCATCAGTATTGTGGAACTGAAGCCCTTCCTGTGCAGTCTAGTGGACCCCTCACTAATCCAGTCTGGTATTATGGAAATGTACTAAAGACCATCCTCGGCAGTCAAGTGTTACCCCCTCAAGGATTGCTGTCAAGGCCCCCTCCTCCCTGCCTACCTACTGAGCACCCACCAACCCAAACGCTCATCAGCCCCATCTCACCCATTCATATATTGGTGAGCCATCATCTGATTTTCAGATGGAGACTGGCACAGATCCTCTGCTTACCACCTCAGCCTGCTGTCATCTGACTGACAGACAGTTAATGCACATATACTATAGAAACAGCTGTTGCATCCTTAATGGCTGGCCACTGAATACACTCTCAGAAATGACAGTACCATCCTGTTTGGGACATTGTATCTTTCTTAGCCCCTAGGAGTCCATTGCCAGTAGAGGGCTATTGTAACTATGCACATTTACACAATGCTTGTAATGGTTGGATTAAAGACCTCCTGCTCCCACTTACTCCAGTTCAGCAACTCTGCTCGGAAGGGGTGAATCTGCTGGGGGTTCCCTGCTCCCAGTTAATATCTTCAGGTGGAAGGGTCTTTTCTGTGGCCACCCTGTGCATGTGGAATGCCTTACTAATTTAGCTCAATCAGATCTCCTCTGTTGAAGTTTTTAAAAGGGCTCTTAACACTCACTTTTTCCCATGGTGATTGAGGACTCATTTTAAATATATTCCGTATGGGAGGGATTCCACTATGCTTGTCATTTGATTGTATAAATGTTTTAAATGGCTTTGGTTGGTTATGCAAAATTCCATGTACAGTAGTTCAGCCCCTCAGGATGAGGCGCTATATCAAAACGAAGGTGCTTGCTCGCTATACAGTAACAGCCCAATATTCAGACAGGCAGTGCTGGATAGAGAGGGTGTACTCTCTACTGTATCACATCCTTGCAAACAAGTTCTATTTTTAGTGCTGCATTGAGTTTGCGGGGCACAAACAGATGTGAATGAATACTGGGGCCAATGTTTTTTCTTAAATTAATTAAGAGACATTTTTAATGAAACAATAAAATGTTTTCATAGGCATCCTTCACACAATTTCTAACAATGTATATGCTGCACAAATATTTTGGGCATCTGCAATATTTGATTGTTTTCAAAATCTTCATGCTGCACAGCAGTTTTCAAAATCAATGTTCTGCATGATGGTTTTGAAAATCAGTATGCTGCACCTTTATTTTGGACTACATGGCTTATGAATATAATATAATTAGTGACTGGTACTAATGGATTGCACTTGCACTATTTGAAATTTGCACTGGTTTGCCATATTTGGGAATTTGTGCTGCACCTGTTATTTGTGTTATCGACTGACTGCAACATTTTTGCATGTAGCATGGGGGGGCATTGACATGCATATACGGCTCAGCACTATATTCAAGGTTTAGCACTGCACTAATGGCATTTAGTGCAACATAGCACAGTGCAAAATAAGTAATATAAAAAGCAGGTCTTAACCCTGGGTGAGCCCCAGAGGCACAAAAAGGCACTGCAGCACATCCACCGGAAAACAAAATAGCACACAGCATGTACTTGATGCAGACAGTCATAGAGGGTGAGGAGTGTGTCAGTGCCAGTGCATGCCCCAGATGTACTATGCTGCAAACAAACAGTACCACCCACGAGTTACATTTGAAGTCCTCAGTGATGAACAAATCATGGGGTAGTATAGGCTCAGCAGACCATGCTCATGGAGCTGTGTGAGCTACTGCATGACCAGCTCCATACGGATATCCACTGCAGTCATGCAATGTCCATAGAACTCAAGGCAATAGCAGCACCCTGTTTTCTGACCACTGGAACCTTCCAGATACCGGTGGGTGACACCACTGGTATCACACAATATGTCACCTCATGCCTGTTGGGACAGTTCCTAGATGCTGGACTATGCGGGGAGTCCATCATATTCCCCGCAACACCAGCAAAGCAAACAACAGCAATGAGACAATTATACTGAGTTGTGCACCTACTGGCTGTACTGGGTGCCATTGACTGTACTCATGTTGCCATCGGTGCCTCTATAGGTGATAGGGTAGAGACCTATTTACATAGATACATAGATACTGTCAGCAGATAAGGGCCTATGGCCCACCCAGTCTGTCCATTTGAGCTCGTAAGATCACTTTAAGTTTTTCTAGAAGTCTGTTACCAGTTACCCCTGACCTACAGGATTCCTTTATGTCTATCCCATGCATTCTTAAATCCTGTGATTGTTTCAGCCCCTATCACTTCCTCAAGCAGGATGTTCCACTTGTCCACCACCCTTTCTGTGAAGAAATTCTTCCTTACATTTCCTCTGAATCACGTTCCCTCTTACTTCATCAAATGCCCACTAGTCCGGGAACATCTTTTTTGCTGGAAAATAGTGTTTTCCTGCACTCTGTTCCTCTTCATAATGTACTTGTATGTCTCTATCAAATTCCCTCTCTCCCTTCTCCCCTCCAGGGAGTACATATTTAAGTCCTTCAGCTGTCCTCATAGGACTTGTTTTGCAATACCTGTACCATCTCTGTTGCCCTCCTCTGAACCTTCTCCACCCTGTCTATGTCATTACGTAGGTAAAGTCTCCAGAACTGAACACTGTACTCCAGGTGGGGCCTCACTAGTGTCTTATATAGCAGAATTATGACCTCCCTTTTCCTGCTGGTTATGCCCCTGCCTATGCATCCAAGCATCCTATTTGCTTTACCTGCCACCTTGTCACACTGTTTCCCTACCTTAAGGTTATCAGACATGATAACCCCAAGGTCCCTTTCCTGCTTTGTGCATGCTATATCCTCACCCTCCAACTGATATGTTGTTTCCAGAGCTTTTTGCACTGCATATGCATTATTTTGCACTTTTTTGCATTAAATTTCAACTGCCAAACCCTTGATCATTCTTCAAGCTTCTGCAGTTCCCTCCTTATTCTGTCTATGCCCTCTGATGTGTCCACTCTGTTACAGAGCTTCATGTCATCTGCAAACAGAGAAATTCTGCCTTCTAGGCCCTGTGTAATGTCACTGATGAAGATGTTGAATAGAAGTGGGCCCAGCACTGATCCCTGTGGCACCCAATTGTCACTCTTCCCTCTGTGGAGTGACAGTCTTCTACCAACACCATCTGTGTCCTGCCACCTAGCCAATAACCCACCCACCACACTACTGTCCTGCCCACTCACATAGTCCCCAATGTGTTTAACAACCTTCAATGCAGCACAGTGTCAAAGGCCTTGCTAAAGTCCAGACAGGCCATGTCCACTGTCCTCCTCTGATCTACCTCTTTTGTCACCCAGTGAAAAAATTCAATGATGTTGGTCTGGCATGAGCTCCCCCCAGTGAAACCATGCTGCCTTGGGTCCTGTAGTCTTTTGGCAACCAGATATTCCACCAGTCTCTCCTCCAGTAGTGCTTCCATGATCTTCCCCACCACCGAGGTCAGGCTGATTTGTCTGAAGTTCCCTGTTTCCTCTTTGTTCCCATTTTTGTATAAGGGGACAACATCTGCTGTCCTTCAGTCTTTGGGTACCTCCCCTGTTTCCAGTGATTGGCTAAACAGGATTACCAGAGGTTCAGCCATCATCTCTTTTAGTTCCTTTAGGACCCTGGGGTGCACCCCATCCTGCCTCATTGCTTTATCGACTCTATTCCTTCCAGTTCCTTTAGGACCCTTTCCCACTTAAAGGGACTAGTGTCCATTTCCATGTCCATACCACCCCTAGTACTCCTGTCAGGCCTGTTACCCTCCCCTTCCTCAGTAAAGACTAAGCAGTTCAGTATGTCAGCTTTACTGTTGCCATCCTCCACGCTGCCTCCATCCTCCCCTTCAGCCTCACTATCCCTCCCTTCTCCCTTCTTTTTTCACTCATGTACCTGTAAAAGATTTTGTCCCTTCTAACCACTGATTTTGCGATGTGCTTTTCTGTCTGAGCTTTGGCTTCCATTACTGACCTCCCTGCCTCCCTTTGAGTTCTTCCAATCCCTTTTTGCCCGTGTCTTTCTGTATTGCCTGAATCTGATCTTTTTGGCTTTCACTTTCTCTGCTACCTCCTTGGAAAACCATATTGGCCTCCTCTTCCTTTTCCCCTTGATAACCTGCTTAACGCATAATTCTGTTGCTTTTGTAAACCCTGTTTTAAATATTGCCAACTGTTCCCCCAACCCTGATTCCCTCCCCATTCTTATTAGTGCCTCTTTCAAGCATGTCCCCATTTTCACAAAATCTGCCCTCCTAAAATCCAGGATATGTGTTTTTGTGTGGATAGGTTCTGCGCCTTCTGTGATTTCAAACCACAGTGACTGGTAGTCACTGTTCTCCAGGTGCTCCCCCACTGTTACCCCTATCACACTGTCCCCATTTGTGAACACTAGGTCCATTATTGATAGATAGATAGATACTTTATCTCTATTGTGCTCCTTTCCAAAGACTTGGAGCACTTCACAATCAATACAATAGAACAATTTTAAAAATATACAAAAATACAAATCAGCACAATTATCCAATCAAACATAGTAAATAAAACTATCTATCTAATCAATCCCAGTAAACTGAATTATCAAAAAATTAAAAGCCTGGTTAAATAAATACGTTTTTAAACCTTTTTTGAAAGTATCCACTGAGGGTGCCTCCCGTAGCTGTTTAGGTAGTAGATTCCATAGGGTAGGTGCAGCCACCGAGAATGCTTGATCACTCGAGTGGCGCAACCTCATCCTAGGAATATCCAGGAGACAACCCTTGGTGGAACGGAGAGCCTGGGATGAGCAGTGGGGCACAAGGAGATCTTGCAGATAGACTGGTCCCCCTTCATGTAGGGCTTTATAGGTCAGTAACCCGACCTTGAAGGTAATCCTTCACCTAACTGGCAGCCAGTGCAGTTCACGGAGGACTAGTGTGATATGATCATGTTTACACACTCCTGTCAATAATCTTACCACCGTGTTCTGCACCAGCTGCAGTTGGTGGAGGTCACCTCCAGATAGTCCTAGGTACAGGGCATTGCAGTAATCCAGTTTGGATGTTACAAAAGCATTTACTAGTGAGGCTAGGTCCTCAGGGGTAACAGGTTCCGAATCCGGGCAATGTTCCTCAGATAAAAAACACTCTTAACAGTGGCCGACACCTAAGCATCAAGTGTCAAGCCGCTGTCAAGGATCACACCCAGATTCTTCACCCGTTAAGATGGGGTCAGTGGCACCCCACCCAGTATAAGACTAGGTGGTCTCCACAAACCCCCATCCCCCCCCCCACGATGACCCAGATCCACCACCAGCACCTCTGTCTTGTCCAGGTCGCGTCTCAGCCAGTTATGGGACATCCAAGTCTGGATCTCAGACAGGCAGTTGTTAAATTCAGAGTCTGCCATCTAGTTACTTGGTGTACAGGACAAGTATAGCTGGGTATCGTCTCCATAGCAGTGAAAACCCAGCCCATACTGCCTGATAATGTCTCCCAATGGCAGCATGTACACTGTGAACAATAAGGGCCGCAAGACTGACCCCTGCAGAACACCACAGGTAAGAGGCTTTGGGCTAGATGAAGCCAACCCCATCACTACCTTCTGCACTCTACCTTGTAGATATGGTCTGAACCATTTGATGACCTTACCGGACAGGCCACACCAGAACCGCAGTCGGTCAAGTAGTACCTCATGGTCCCCAGTGCCAAACGCCGCTGACAGATCCAGGAGGACCAAGATGAAATGATCTCTCCTGTCTCTCACCATTAGGAGATCATTAAGCACATTCACCAGGGCGGTCTCTGTACTATGTACAGCCCTGAACCCAGAGTGGAAAATCTCATAGGTGGAGGAGGAAGTGAGACGTTCCTCAAGCTGACTTGCCGCCACTTTTTCTATAACCTTCCCTAAAAATGGGAGGTTAGAGACTGGGCGGTAGTTGATGAGACAGTCCAGGTCCAATGAGAATTTCTTTAATAGAGGTCTAACCAAGGCCTGTTTCAGGGCCAATGGGAAGACCCCATTCCTCAAGAAACTCTGGACAATCTCGGCAACAACATGTGCAATCAGGTCCATACACCCAACCAAAAGTTGTGTTGGACCTGGGTCCAGATCACAATGTGTTGGCTTTAGTCTCGAGACAACTCTCACCACCTCCTCCACCCCAACTGGATCAAACTCAGCCCAGACAGGAGGAGTGTTCTGCACCACCACAGAGTGGACCCCACAATCCCTTTGAGTGCTGGTGGAGGAGATCTCATTTCTGATAGTGGATGCATTGTTGGCAAAAAACAGAGCGAACTGCTTGCACCTAGTGCTTGAACCTGGTCCCCGCACACAGAGGCAGGCAGGATGTAATAAACCATCCACCGTGTGGAAGAGCTGAGCCAGTCTGTTCCTTGTTGCAGCAATCTCCTTTGACAACAATTCTGCCTTCTTACAGGAGATTGCCCTCTAGTAATCTTTATAATGGGACATCACGGCCAATTTGTCCTCCATCAGGCCAGATCTCCTCCACCATCTTTCTAACCTCTGACCCTTAATCTTTAACTCCCTGAGTTCCCCATCAAACCAGGGAGGTCTCTTATGAGTAGATAAGGGTCAAACATGAACGAGTGCGATTGAATCAAAGTCGGCCATGATGGCACCATTATATGCCGCCACCGCCAGGAACTGTTGTGCATACAAATATATGAGTACCGTTACAGACATGATAAACATACCTGTACAGCATTGGATAAGACATGTAAATAAGGTGGCTCCCTTGGGCAATTACGGAGGAAATGAAGTTGCAAGGAAGAATCTCTGACTCTCTAAACATTGGAAATTAATAGTCTGCAATCTGTTATCAGTCTCACTGGAGACAGTGAGTCTGAGAACACATGCAATGTCATCAGAAAAGCATATAATGTGTCACAGTAGTGGAAAACTACAGAATATTAGTGATTATAAGTATAGCAGAATATAGGGCAGAAACATAGCATATAAGTAAATGCATGGCATAGCAAATATAAATAAAGAACACTAACATAAGTAATAAAACAAGATAAACATTATACAACTGTGTAAGGCACTAATACTTTGTATAAGGTTATGGTTACATGTGGGCCAGTTGGTGGTATATAACGCAGTCATAACACACCTGACAACTTATGATATCTATGAGCCCTCCAGTCTGGCTTTAGGTCTAGGCACAATGCAGAGACTGCATTGGTCAGGGTTCATAATGACCTTCTGAGGGTGAGAGATAGGGGAAACAGTCAGTTCTCCTTCTCCTCTATTTCTCCATAGCGTTTGACACTGTAGACCATTGATTGTTGTTGGATTGCCTTAGGGAGTACAGCGGACTTACGCACATGATCCTCTGCTGGTTTCAGTCTTACCTCAGAGATGGCAAAAATGGTAGTGATGGGAAACTTCTCATTGCTCCCAATTCCCCTGCTCTGTGGTGTACTCCAGTGGTCAGTCATCTCTACCATGTTGTTTGCAGTGTACTTTCTGCCCCTGGGAAATATTATCAAGTGATACAGTCTGGCCTTTCTCTGCTATGCAGATGATACCCAGCTTTATCTGTTATTTGCCGCTGGGATGTCTGATACAGATGAGGTGCTAAATTTGTACCTGGCTGAGATTCAAAGCTGGATGCCATCTAGCTGGCTGAGACCTAACCCATTAAGATTAAGGTGCTGGTGAGTGAGCTGTGTTGGGGGGAGGTGGGGTGCAGAGGCAGCCAATGAAGGGTTGGAGCTGTGGCTTGAGTTCTCTAGATTGGTGGCCTCAGCCAAGGTGAAGAAACTGGGGATAATTTTGGATAAGAGACTGATGCTTGAGACTCAGATGTCAGCCATAGTCCAGACTGACTTTTACCATTTGAAGGACATCAGCCAGATCATATCCATTATCCCAACGAAGACCTGCTGACACTGGTAAATGCATTTATGACATTCAGGCTTCACTACTATAATGGCCCCGGACATCTCCCTCCTCTGATTACCCTTCTGTCCTCCCCCAGCCTCTTGTCTACCCTCTCTCCTCTCTTACCCCCTCCCAGCTCTGGTCTGACCCCTTCCCCCCCCCGCACACCCTCCTCAATCCCTGTCTCTCTCCCCTCTCCCCCACCTCCTCTCTGCTCTAGTCTAGCCCCCTGCTTCTCCCCTAGCCCTTCCACCCCTGCCTTTCCCCTCTCTTTGCACCCCTTGTCCCTCCTACTCCCTGTCTCACCCTCTCTACTATACCCTTGATAGCCCCTTCCTCCTTTTGTCCATTCTTCTCTCCCTGTCTCTCCACCCCTCCCACCCTACCTGTAGAGGTCTCCTTTCACCCACTGTCTTACTCCAGCTCTATCTCACCTACTTCCCCTTCCTTTACTAGTTTCTCTCCTCCCCTCAAGTGTTGGTACCTCTACCGCACACTTCTCCCCTGGTTGCATGGCCCTCCCTCCAGCCTATTCTCTTAATCTCTTCAGGCAATGGAAATGTTCCACCAACATATTCTGGCATCCTTACTGGTATCTCTATCTTTTTACATTACAGGTTAAATGGTAGCCCACCATGCTCCATGCAACATTCTATTACACTTAACTGATGCATTTTTACTTCTGTCTTCTTAATTACACTTAGCAACCTACATCCTATATGTAATTAAGTCTTATCCATTACTAGGTCATATCTTCACCCAACCTGCAACTGAACTGGATATATATGTTTTAAGTACTCAGCAACACCTAATGATCCTGATCATGTATTTTCCCTGTATTTATTAGATGTATCTTGCTATGTGATATCTCTCATCCTGTATATAGCTTGCCTCCATTACTGCTCCTGTAAGACTTATGACTATTCTGTAATGTAATCTCTGTATATGTATTTGTCGCTGTACCATTGTTATGTTTATTGATGTGGAACCTCTGTAAATGAGCCTCTGGCTCAAACGTATTTCCAAGAAATAAATAAATACAACTACTATAATGTGCTTTACCTCAGGTCAGTTGAGGTACCCTGTGATGCCTGCAGCTGGTGCAGAAAGGGGGAGGAGAAATTGTTTAAACAGGAAAGGCACACTAAGCCAGAACTTGTTTCCAGGTGAGACTTGGGAGCACAAGGAAGTTGAGTGACTTGCTCAGGGTCACACAGTATGCCAATGGGGCTGATGGGATTCAAACCAAGGTTTCTAGATTTGCAGCTCAGTGCCCTTAACCAGTAAGCTATGCTGCCCCATTACCCTATACTGCCTCCACTATGCTATACTGCCTCAACTATGCTATACTGCCTCAATGGCTAGCTTGCCGATGGGCCTTCCTAGGTCCTGCCATGTAACCCTGGTCCTGTGTGCACTGCACTGGTGGGCAGGGAAGTGGCGTGTTAAGGTTGGTTTACTAACCTATTAACCTGCAAGGCCCTATAGAGGTTGGGCCCATGTTTTCTGGCAGAGCTCCTGATTCCCGATTGATCCTTATGCCCTCACCCTCCACTGAGGATGGTGTTATACACTGTACATATTTAAGGGGGAATGGAGAATAGTGGTCCAGAGTGTGATAACGTTGTTTTCCTTCTCCACCATTCAACCAAAGTCAACTATGACATTCCTAATGTGAATTTTCAAGTACCCAAAAGGTCAACTGCATTGCTATTTCCAAATATGGGTTGCTGTAAAGGATAATGTCAACTTGGTATTCAAGTACTTTTTCAGTGATGGGAAATAGATTTTAAAATAATACACAATCATTTATACATTAGTATATGGTCAGAATTTGAAACATTCATGACTCTTTCTATCCTGTATATCATGCAAAACACAAAGCTTATTTTTATCTCTTATGGTGTTTTTTTAATTAGAGGATGTTTGACTCTGGATTCTGTTTAATCATCTATAGTAACTACAGAATTATGATTTGAAGCATTTAAGAAATTATGTTTGAATTTTGTTCTCATGAATAGGGAGTGAGTGATACAGAGTCAATGTGATCCAGAGGGCCAAGCAAATATTTATGAAGCAGGGTCAATAACTGAAAAAGAAAGCACCTCAGCACAAAAGCATTGAGGCGAGTGTTATTCAGAAAGGGAAGTTCAATGTTACCTGCACTCAAAGACAACCATCACTCAGCTTCTCATGAAATAATAAATGCTTTTATTGCAAAATTAACAGAGAAGTGGATGTAAGACATGCCCACTGGCCGCTGCTAGCCCCTGTGCTTCGGGTGTGAACCCTTCATCGGGGACGTGTTAACAAGGGAGTAATTATGCCATTTTTATACACGGTCATCTCATTAATAAACATGGCCCCAATCTAAATTAATTTACATATATACAATTATAAGTGCTCAAAATATCAAATGTCGATGAATAAAAATACAAAAATAAAATTTAACACAGAATTACATAGCATGAAACATGTCAACCAAATAATGGATATTAAACTAATATTCAAAAATTTCATTTATCGTATTTTTTAAGTTATAATAACATTTTGAAAGACATGATGGCTGTTAGGCAAAAAAGAGTGGTGAAAACAGACAGTTGCGATCTGGCATCCTTAGTGCAATCAACAATGGACACTTTCCACACAAGGTAGGGAAAAATAGATAAAATACTGTCATTTGTAGGAGAGCAGACAAGCAATATTAATTAGAATAGATTGTAAATTATGCCAAAAAAAATGCTTTCTTGTATAATCGTAACATAAAATTGGACAGGTTTTAAACATCAAATAAACAGGGTGACCACCTAAACATATTCAGCTATACAAAGGATTGTAAATTTCTAACAAACCCAACAGAATAAAACAAAATACCATAATGTCATCCCTCCATAAAGATAATGCAATTTAAATTTAAACACTTAAAGGCAGATAGTAAAAAGAAAAAAATATGTAAATTTACCATGGTAACCATGTAAATACATTCTGCATGTAATGGGGTTGTACACCACTTCCTGACAAGTTAATCCAGTAAGTAGGATTTCAAATCCCACCAGTCATTTAGACCAGAGGGTTTCACACTCTTCAGCAGAAGGGCGCTTGCAACAAAGCCAGGTTTCAAAGAAATTTTAAATTACACATATCCCTATAATGCAAAGCATCTTGGGAAGTACAGAGTCAATAACTAACTGCATAACCCTCAGCCATTCATTTAACCTACTTGTACTTATGGTACATTCTCTCACTTGTAAATTGGATACAAGCAAGGCCCAACCACTTAAGCTGGGTTATCCAGGATACATAATCTAAAGAATCAGAGAAGATGACAGCCCCCTGTCCTGATCTGGTCATATACTTAACCTCCTTATCATCAACCTCCCCTCTCCACTTACTCAGGGCTTGACATTACATTCAGTGACAATTTCCTTCAAATTATATCTTCATATGAATGTCAACACCACCTTGCTTTTCTGCCACTGCCACTAAAAGACCCCTCACACTCTAAAGCTCTCCTACCTCTCTGAGGCAATCTACTCTTTTGACCTCTCTCCCAATATTATTTACTATTATATAACTATCCATGCCATTGCTGTCAACCAACTAATAGTAGTGAGATCTTTTATGTGCTCCTGTACAAAACTGACCTCCATGGTCTGATGAGTAAAGACCCTCAATTTGAGAACCTGTGCAGCTCTTTTCATTTTATACAGTATGGAACCCCTCCCAATTATAGGGGCTTACCTTTTGGCTCCACAGAGCCCAACCACCTAGCCTGCTTTTCTCAGTGCTCCCTCTGGCACAACAAGGACTTGGTCTCTGTGGTGGGGGACCAGTATAGAAGCAGAGACCAGAGTGGGAGAGTTGTGTTTCTTTGGTACCTTGGCAACACGGTGTCCTTAACCATACTGAACTCTGTTGTTGATCCACAGTGATGAGTAACTTAGGCGTCACTCTTTTTTATTATATGGCCTCCTTATCATGTTGAGATATAATTTAAAACTGCATCAAATTGCAGGTTGGTTATCATGCAAGAATAAGGTCTTGTTTCAGTTTTCTTTTAGTCATTTTTTGGTTTATTATATTTAGCTAACCACGTTACAAGGTAACAGCACATTAAAGGGGCAGGTTACAGTTTTAGCTTTTATTCAGCCACAGTTAAATATGTACCCTTTTGAGGTATGAATAACATTTCTGAAAATACTGTAGTAGCATTACAAACAGCTGCACATCAGAAATAATTTTATGTCCCCTTTAAGTAACCCCCTTTTGTGAGATGCGTGCAAGTATAACTGTAGGTGAAATCGCAACCAGAACCAAACTTTCCATTTACAATCAAGTATGCATGGTCACTACTACATGTCCCATTGAGAGAGGGCTGGGGGAGAAAATAACTGCTGTCCTCATCATAGAAACATAGATTTTGATGGCAGATAAGGACCACTTGGCCCACCCAGTCTGCCCATTTCCCTTCCTAATGGATAAGCTGCAGATCCTAGTTAACCAGCAGCCTACTTCTTCCTACCCCACCCCCTAGAATTGCCTTATGACTGTCCCATGCATGCTTGAATTCCACCACTGCTTTTGACTCCACAACCTCCTCCAGAAGGCCGTTCCATGCATCCACAACCCTCTCTGTGAAAAAATACTTCCTTAAATTACCTCTGAGCCGCCCCCCTCTCTCTTCAAATTGTGCCCCCTTGTTCTTGCACACCTTTTTTGAAAGATGCTACCCTCTTGGACTTTGTTGATTCCCTTGAGGTACTTGAAAGTTTCTATCATGTCCCCCCTCTCCCTCCTTTCCTCGAGGCTATACATATTCAGCTCCTTAAGTCTCTCTTCATATGTCTTTCAGTGCAGACCCTGCACCATTTTAGTGCCCTCCTCTGGACAGCCCATCCTGTCTATGTCTTTATGGAGATTGGGTCTCCAGAACTGCACGCAGTACTACAGATGGGGTCTCACCAACTGTCTGTACAGAAGGATAATAACTTCCTGTTTTCTACTGGTGATGCCTCTCCCTATGCATCCCAGTATCCCCCCAGCCCTCCTTGCTGCCCTCTCACATTGCTTGCCCACCTTTAGGTCACCTGATATGACTACCCCCAGGTCCCTTTCCATTTTTGTTGTTGTTAGTATCTCACCCCCCATTGTGTACTCTTCCCCTGGGTTTTTGTTTCCCAGGTGCATTACCTTGTACTTCTTAGCATTGAATCAAAGCTGCCATACATTTGACCAATCCTCTAACCTTGCCAAGTCCCTTCTCATCCTTTCCACCCCACCTTGTGTATCAACTCTGTTGCAGATCTTTGTGTCATCTGTAAAGAGACATACTTTTCCTTCCAGTCCCTCTGCAATGTTGCTTATAAAGACATTGAAGAGGACCGGTCCTAATACTGAACCCTGCGGTACCCCACTAGTAACCCCCCTTTCTTCAGAGTGGACTCCATTTACTATTACTCTCTGTGTCCTATTCTCCAGCCAGTTCTTTACCCAGGCTGTCATCTTGGGACCCACTCCCAGGCTGGCTAACTTGTGTATTAATCTTTTGTGTGGGACTGTGTCAAATGCCTTGCTAAAGTCTAGGTAGGCCATGTCCACAGCACCTCTCTGATCTACTACTTTGGTCACCCAGTCAAAGAAATCTATCAGGTTTGTCTGGCATGACCTTCCCGCTGTGAATCCATACTGCCTTGGGTCCTGAGCCCCTCTGGCCTCTAGATACTCAACAATTCTTTCCTTCAGAAGTGATTCCATCATTTTCCCCTACCACTGAGGTTAAACTAAGAGGTCTGTAGTTTTCTGCTTCTGCCTTGCTCCCACTTTTGTGAAGGGGAATCACATCTGCCCTTCTCCAGTCCTCGGGTATCACCCCATCCTCCCGTGATTTGTTAAAGAGGGTAGTCAGTGGTGTCACTAGTTCTACCCTTAGTTCTTTTAGAATTCCGGGATGAATCCCATCAGGCCCCATTGCTTTGTTCACCTTCAGTTTTAAGAGTTCTTTCAGAACCCTTTCTTCTGTAAATGGGCTGGTATCAACTTCTCTATCCAGAGTGTTTCTACTGTTTGGTTTAGGTACCTCCCCCCACTTCCTTTGTAAATACTGAGCAAAAATATTTGTTTAGTATCTCTGCCTTTTCACAGTCACCCTCTGCCCACCCTCCCTCCTCTTTATTAAGCCTCACTAACCATCCCTTGGTTTCCTTCGCTCCCTGATGTACCTATAAAAGGTTTTCTCCCCCTTCTTAACTGAGTTGGCTATCTTTTCCTCTGTTTGGGCCTTTGCTGTTCTGACTGCCTTCCCAGCTTCCTTTTGCTTTAACTGATACAGTTCTCTGTCCTGCTCCTTCTGTGATTCCTTGTACTTCCTGAATGCTTTCTTTTTCTCTTGAACCTTCACTGCCACTTCCTTTGAGAACCATAGTGGTTTCTTACATCGTTTTGTTTTGTTTATTTGCTTCACACAAAAGGCTTGTTACCTCTGTGATGGCAGTTTTTATTATTCCCCATTGTTCTTCCACCCCTCCTTACTGCCCATTTGCTAGTGCATTCCTTAGGCACTCACCCATTTTGGCAAAGTCAGCCCTCCTAAAGTCCAGTACTTTTGCCTTTGTATGGCTATTGCTGTGTTTATTGTGAACCATACTGTTCAATGGTAGCTAGTTCCCAGATGGCTACCCACTTCACATCTGTGATCCTCTCTTCATCTCCGTTGGAGAGAACCAGGTCTAAGATTGCTCCCTCTCGGGTGGGCTCCATTACTAGTTGTCTAAGGCATGCCCCCTGTAGGGCATCAAGAATAACCCCCACTCTTTGAAGTGGCTGCTGCAACTGCACTCCAGTTAACATCTGGCATATTCAGGTCACCCATCAGCAATATCTCCTCTTTTTCTGCCAGTCTAAGTATTCTTTTTATCATTTCCTTGTCCATTTCCTCCCTGAGAAGGGGTCTGTATACAACCCCTGTGCAGATTGTGGTGCCATTGCCGGTCTCCAAATTTACCCACAGTGCTTCTTCTCCTCCCTGTTTTCCCTTTTGTTCTGTTGCTTTGATTCCTTCCCTTATGTAAAGAGCTACTCCTCCTCCTCTTTTACCCTCCCTGTCCCTCCTGTAGATAGTGTATCCTGGTATGTTTATGTCCCAGTCATGGTTTTGTGTGTACCATGTTTCTGTGACTGCCATGATATCCAGATGTTCCTCCTCCATCAAGGCCACTAATTCAGGAAGCTTGTTACTCAGACTAGGGGCATTGGTACTCATTGCTTTCCATTTTTTGATGGCTTTACCTTCTTTTGTAGCATCCCCCACTGACCTGTCTACCTCGGCCTTTTTCTCATTTAGTACCCTGTTTTGTAGGAAGAGGCATCAATGAGGAAAGATCCCCAAGCATAAGCCAGGTATGGCTGCATTTTAATATTTATTTAGTTCCAAGCACTGAAGATGATATAAATAGAATGGAGCAATAAATACACTGTTCTTTGCAAACAGCTAGTGCACTAGTCTTACTGAATTACCAAAATACCATGCCACCATACTACTGCAACTATTCACAATCATTTTACAGTACATATATGGTATATTCATTGCAAAAAATGTTGTTAATGCACTAGTTAGGGTAAAAGTGACAAAAGTAGGGAGATGTGGCATTAGGATTTCCAACCCTAACACCCCAACCCCACTCTGCAGGCAGCAACAGGCATGGGTTGTGCCTGGGGGTTGCACTCCTAATGCTCACCCCATTCAATGAGTAAATATGCTGAGATGGGTACAGTATATGAGGATGGGGTGAGCATTTGTGTTGACAAGCCCAAGGCACACCTAGTACCTGTTGCTACTTGCAGGGTAGGGGCGAGGTGTTAGAGTCGGAAATCTTATGACACATTTCCCATTTTTGTTGCTCTAACCCTAACTAGTGCATTAAGAAAGATGTTTGCAATAAATGTCCTTACTTTTTGAGATAATACAATTGTATCCTTATTTGCCTGCAGTCGTAGGGTGGGAAGTGCCACTAATCACCAGGGAAATGTATGAAATGACAGGGACCTGGATGGGAGGGTGCGGGTGTGTCACTAGACCAGGCAAATTTATAACTACTGTATTATGGGGACAGCCATGGGGGGCACTAGACACCATGGAACCATATAACTAATACAGGGGCAGCAATCAGAGGGTGTGGGGTGCCATTAGACACCAGGCTAATCTATAGTTACAGGCATGGGGATCAGAGAGTGTGGGTGCCACTAGACACCAGGGAAATGTATAAGTGGCAAACAACAATTGATATGCAAGTGCTTACTGAGAATGCTCAGAAGCTGAATTTTTTAAATGTAATAACTTCTGAATGGATTCATAGTTTTTCACCAAACCAGCCATAGGCACATCTGTAGGCCAGACCTGTTCTACCCTAAGCATTTCAGACCATAATTCCAGTACATTTGGCCACAATTCAATGACAAAAAATAGCAACAAAGCACTGTTCAGCAATGTTTGTATCAACAGAATACAAAACAAGAAATGAGTCACAAAAAAGGAATTTAAAACAAAAAAGAAACACCTTTGGGTTCAGTGCAGAATTCACTTAACGGAGTCCTGATGACCAACAAACACGCATTGGTCCCCCCATGATGTCATTTGTGTGTGTGCATGTGTGTGTGTGTGTGTGTGCGTGCGTGCGTGCGTGCGTGCGTGTGTGTGTGTGTGTGTGCGTTTTTTTATAAAAAAAAAAACAAGATGGCAGCATATGAAAAACCTCACAAAAAAAGATTCCCGTATAAAATATCATACGAAACATTGTACCCCCCCATTGTGCAATCACAAGGAAGACCCCACCACTGATTCACCAAGACTCCAGAGACCCAAACCCCTAATGTTTTGTCCTTTTGCTGTTTGGGGTATGGGGTGGGGACTGAAGGTTGGAAACCTTAATGCCATATTTTCCTGCTTTTGTGGCATTAAGTTAACATAACTGGTGCATTGTTTATTTATTTGGAAATGTTCACCTGGAAAGCACACTGAACAGCAATTACTTGTTTCTAGGTGCATCCTCAGGGAAGGGGAAAGGGGTAACAAGAAAGCAAAAATTACAGCAAAATCAACAAATGTAGGCAAACAGAATACAGAGAGCAACAGTGTAACAGAACATTACAGTATAGTAATTAGATATTTACACATTTACATATTTTCAAGTGCAACCATTTTGGGGAGTCTGACACAACTGTGAATGGATATGCATAGGACAAATGAGAGGATAGTGGGAGGGGGTAGGGTGTGAATTAAGAGTAGTAATAACATTTTTTCTAAAGAACTTCCTTTTTTGAGATAGTTATATAAATATATATATATATATATATATATATATATATATATATGTATGTATGTATATTAGTAGCACGATAGTGCTGCCATAGTTAGGGTTGAGAAGCCATTTACATGGTAAACCTAAAGTGTTTTACCTTAATAACTTTGCAACTGTTCAACAGATTTGCCTGAAATTGTGAATACACAATCAAGAATCATACATCTAGGGATCTGCCAACTTTTGTGCTGTTTAGATATACAGATGTGGAGTTATTAAGCACGATCTGCGCATGCGTTTATGCTTTTTTGAATTCTTTGCTCATCTCTACAGGTTGCACGGTTTGCGTGACTGGTCCAAAAACTTCAGGGAACATGCAGCCGGGGTCCCCGATGTGTCTTTTGAAGATTTCGTGAAAAATATTAAACGGTTCAAAAGTTATTCAAAAAATAATTTCCCAGCCTATGGGAAAAGTTAACAAAAAGTTTGACAGTGTCGCAAATGTACTTTTTAGTGTTGCAAATGGCCCTAGTAGTGTTGCAAATCTGCCATTTAGTTTTCAGTTGGTGATCAGGAAAATGCTTGGCATTTAAATTTGGGACCCTCTAGCAACACAATTCTTTTTGTGTTTACCTAGTCGGACCATGAGGATGCTAGGCATGTCTTTATTTTGAGGTTAAATACGCTAGAAATATGTTTTTCCAATTTCTGGAAAAAGTAGTGTCGCACTCATGACACTTTTGCAAATCTGTGCGAAAGCTTTCACAAATCACGACACTACTTTGTGACACTATGCCCAAAATAACAGGAATTCTTTGCCAAACTGCTGCAAATGAATGGTTTGGTCTTTTAGGCTGACATTTGGAAGGAAGGCAGCCAACATCTCACAGATGTGCCTTTTGGTGGTTTGGTGACAAAATATTGCATGGATGCAAAGTTACGGTACTCCAAAGTTGACACTTTTTGCCATAGACTAACATTGCTGCATCCGTTGCATGACAGGAATTCTTTGCCACCCTGCTGCAAAATAACGGTTTGGTCTTTTACACTGAAATTTGGAAGGAAGAAAGCCAACATCCCAGAGATGTGCCTTTTGGTGGTTTGGTGAAAAAATATTACAGGGTGGCAAAGTTATGGTACTCCGAACTTCTCTTTTCTCCCCATAGGATAACATTACAGCATTCATTGCACCTTTCAGGGCCCGTATCTAGGAAACGGTGTGAGATACGGACATTTTTTCCAAGAAATGCTTTGGGGGCTAAGTACAAAACTAGACAGGAAAATCATAAATCATATGACTTTTAAATTTTTTTTCTACGTCGAACAGTTCCTGAGATATAAGCAATTTAGTATTCCAACTCCTCATTTTCTGCTCTGAGACCCATTATTATGCATACATTCTTTGTACTCACTGTCTTTCTCTATGCAGCTTTTGGGGAAAACCAGCCTGTGCGCTTACATTACTGTTACCCATACTGCTTCCACTTGCGATTCCATACCCGTTTCACTTACCATTCCCATCTACGCCACCATGTGCATTACCCTTTGCGTTTTCATTTGCTCTTGCAGTTGCGTTATTTGTACCACTTGTGTCTACAGCACTGTTTCTCTTTCTGTTTTGCTTTGCGTCACCATGCGCATTACTATTTGCGTTTGTGGGCACCGCGTTACTATGTGACAAGACATCCCACCGCTACATTACAGTCACTATTTCTCGTTATCATTCTCAGAAAGAAGGGAAATTAGAGGCAAAAAAATCCATTTAATGCATCAGTTAGGTTTTTCCACAGTGACAAAAGTGAGGAAATTTGATGTTAGGGTTGAACCCCCCCGCACCCCTCCAGCCCACCCCCCAACTGGCATCAGGGTGTGTGTTGGGGTCATCATTCATAACTCTCACCCCATTCTCCTATTCCTCAGATTCTTTCCACATGTGATGGGGTGAGAGTTGGGGCGATGACTAGCGTGCACCCAATGCCAGCTTGGGGGTGGCTGAGGGTGCAAGGAGCTCTCAAACCCAACATCGAATTTCCTCACTTTTGTCACTGTGGAACAACCCTAACTGATGCATTAAATAGAGATTTTTGCCTCTAATATATATATATATATATATATATATATATATATATATCTACATACACGCACACACACATATACATATTTACAGTACAGTATATATAAAGAGAATGAGAGATACAGATATAGATATACAGTAGATGTGATATAGGTCTAGATATACTGTAGATATACCTGTAGATATGTATAGCTCTCTCACTGTATGTGTATCTATATATATATATATATCTATATCTATATCTATATATATATATATATATATATATATATATATATATATATAAATATATATAGATAGTTATATTCATTGCAAAAACTCTGTTAATGCATCAGTTAGGCTTGATAGTTCAGTGACAAAAGTCTGAAAATTGGGTGTTAGGGTTACCGACCCTACCACTCCACCCCCACCCTCTATACACCAACAGACATTGGGGTGTGCCTTGGGGCTGTCCAGCCTTAGTTTCACCCCATTCCCTATGAAACCAAGCTGACATGGTACAATACTGGAGAATGGGGTGAGAATTAGGCCTGATGACCCCAAGGCACACCCCATCACATGTTGGTGTGTGGAGGGTGGTGTGGGGGTGGGGTTGCAGGATCAGTAACCCTAAAACCAAATTTCCAGACTTTTGTTGCTGTACTATAACCCCTAACTGATGCATTAATGGAGTTTTTTGCAATGAATTTTCCTTCTTTTTGAAATAATATAATAGCATCCTTATTTTACTGTGGGAGAGCAGGGTCCAACCCTGCACTCCAATCCCACAAAGTTATGTGCGTGTGTAGAATACCTTCAATGGATACATGTAACTTTGGGATTTTCAGGAATTTATTCACTCAGTTTTCAACATGACCTTTTGGGGACCCCACATTATGAACACTGACACTGTCATTTCATCAATTGGTCCCAAAAGGTGATTTTGACCAGCGACCGTGCCATTCTGTGCCACAGCTGCGAAAACATGTTTCAGGCAGGATGTGAAAAATGACAGGTGTATAATGTTCATGAGAATTTGTGAAAAATAGTAATTTTGAAGATCTGTAGTGAAAATATGAAATATTAGTGAAGTTATAAGTGTGCAAGGAAACTGCACAATGCACGCTCATAACACTGTCTTTTTTCGACATTTTTTAACCAAATTTTCAACATTGGCTTTTTGTGACATCTCCTCATGAACAGTGGCACTGTTATTTTGTCACTCCATCCCGAAAGTTGATTTCGCACAGCAAGCACGTCTTTCTGCACCACAGGTGCAAAAACATGTTTTGGGCAGGATGTGAAGAATGAAAGCTGTACTGTTTATGAGTAGGTGTAAAAGAATGTTAATGTTGAAAATCTGGAGTGAACACATACAAAATTTGTGGAGTTATGAGTGTGTGTAGCAACTGTGTAATGCACGCTCATAACACAGTAATTATTTGACTCTTTGCACAGATTATCAGCATGGGCGTTTTGGAACCTCCCATCATGAACACTGGCACTGTCAATTCATTAATCGGTCCCAAAAGTTGATTCAACACAGCAACCACGAAATCCCCTTAAGGGGCTGAGTAATGAGATGTCAGTGCAAGTGTTCATGTGGTGGGGTCCCAAAAAGGCCATGTTGAAAATTTGGTGCAAAAAGTCAAAAAAATGACCGAGAAATCAACATAAGTTCAAAATGCCATAGACTGCTATTATATGGCATTTATCTTTGTTCTTTAGTTCACAGTTCAGCTTTGAAGAGTGCAGATGTGTCCTAGTCCAGAGAATATCACAGCTGCTGACCTCAGAGGTAAGTATAGAGTAAGTGGGGAGTGGGAGGTGGGTGCACAGAAGGAGGGTGGAATGGGAGAGGAATGGGGAGACAATAAGGGACTGTTTTCTTCTTTCCGGGGAGAAGCTGGGGATGGTTTTCTTTATTTCAGATTATGTCCCATAGTAGTGGGGTGGAGAACAGAACTAGGGACACTGGGAGTGGCCTCTCAGTGTTCCGTAGTACTGGGTGGGGGGGACAGAACTGGGGATACTGAGAATGGGCACTCCAGTGTCTCACACTGCCGACATGGGGATTGGGCAACCCTTTGTCAGAAAGCTATGAATATAGAAGGGCTTTGTTTGGGGACACTGGGAGTGAGCTCTCCAGTGTCCCACAATGATGATGTGAGGGGATTTGTGACACAGACTAGCACAATACTCCTTGCATGGGGATTGGGCACCCTGATGCCGGGACATATAATTTTCTAAATGTTAAAATTCCTTGGCCCCACTACCCCTTAAATGCTGGAAAAAAGGGTACAACTTATTTTTTAGGTAAACACCAACAGGTAATTACCTAAACAGGGTCTGAGCAACACGATTTTAGAGGTAGAATTTTAAAGTAATGCTTAGAAAAAGTTTTGCCTTTTCACAGGGGCTGCTTACTTTTGTTTTTTTAACATCGAGATTTGTGAAAGGGATCGTGAAAAGAACTTGCAATTTGGGAAAGTATGGAGGCACACTACCAGACTGTACTTTCAAAACTGTAACAGTATGAGCACAAAAACTTACAAAACACATGTCTGAGCATTATTTTAAAAATCTGATGCCAGGATTGTGTTCCTAGGGCCCTTTTTAGGTAAACACAACAGTTGGTGTTTACCAAGGGGCATGATATTTTGAATGAGAACATTTTTTCTCCACCACTAACTGAAAACAAGATGGTGGCTGCACAACAGTACTGAGGGCATTTGCTACAGAAAAAGGTGCTTTTATGAAAGTACAGCTGCTTTCGCACGGAACATATATTTTTTTCCCCAAGGTCTATAATAGGAAACTTTTTTTTAAATAACTTTTGAACAAATTAATATTTTTTCACCAAACCTTCTAAAGGCACTTCCCTGTCCTAGCCTCCACATACCCTGAAAATGTCAGACCAGATGGACAAATCCTTCAGGCTGTGGAGACGAGCAAGGATTTCACAAAAGCTGAGGATTTTCCACACTTTTCAATGCTCTATGGCTCCACAACCACACATCAGACCGGACCTGAAATTTTTGGACCCAGAGATCTATGGTATGACACTACACATGTCAAATTTCAGGTGAATTTGAATGAACAGTTGCAGAGTTATTAAAGTGCAAAGTTTGGTGTTTAACATTGAAGTAGCCGTACAACCCTAACTATACCTGCCCTACTGGGCAGGTATAATATATACAGCATTTATGTACAGTACATAACTATAACAATGTAATTGTCATTTATGCATGTATGTATGTTTTTACTTATTTATGCATTTGGATTTGTTAACTGTGTTAGTGCATTTTGCTAAAGCAATTTACTATAAAATGGGCTTCAGAATTCTAACTTCATTAGTTTTAACATATCACTTGGTTGTTGATTAATTCCTCTAGTTAATTAACAATTGAGTTACTAGACTACATTCTAAACCTATTAGTGACTTTATGACAATAGATAAACTTATACTGCAATTTGTCTTTTAAATCAAGCTACTGACTCACCTTGAAACCAGCTCTTAATTTAGTGAGCAGCATGCAACCTGTACAAGAAGCCACCCTGCTGACTTTCCCTGACTAGAGTTTCTAATTTTATTTTATATAAATATTTTAATCCCCTGATAACTGACCAGCCTCATTTAGTCCTAGTTTGCCTAATTCCATTCCCCACATCTCTAAGTCTTGTTGGCGGTGTGGCAATTGTTATGGACTGAGACAACATCCTGCTTGGTTGGAGGATTCTGCCATTATTTCCTTCTCTGGACTGCCTGTCATGAAATGACATGTCATGGGTGTATGCAGAGGCATGCACTCATATAGGTGTCAGATGGTGGGCCATCCCCCATTGATACTTCTACTATTCTGCAAACAGTCCTCTACGAGGTGGCAGGCAAAGAGTGGTGAGACCAGACTTCCCTCTCCCCGAGACAGTAGAGCAGTTCATGGGATACTCAATCCTCTCTCTCCCCCAGCTGACTCCCATGTGACCTGAGTCAGCTGTCAAATTCAGGTTGCCAGCATTGTACAATAGTTTCTAATTAGCTGAGCTGCATACAGCCTATTCAGGGAGAAGCCCAACTTTTTCTTAGTTAAGTAGCCTGATAAATGGGGGGGGGGGGATTCATAATGAGTTAGAGCAACAGTATAGGGACTACTTCAACAATCAAACATATCGAACATGTTATCAAGTTCTTCATTTTTTCAGAAGTTCTGTCTATATTTCATTATATTATCAATATATTCCTATTTGATGAGTGAAGTAAGTCACTCCAGGGTATAGCTATATGGTGAATTAATGCACACCACGACTGTGTAGTATTACACAAGGGGGTGTGCATTAATTCAGCATAAACTTGTGCCCTGTCATGACTTCTTGACAGCATAATCCAGTCATAATTTATCCACTCTGGCTTTACACATCTTAGACCAAAATAAGTTATGTATTGTTCTTATGTTTTATAAATAACACATTGTAAATCACAGATGGAATAGAAATTACCTTGAAACTCTGAACAATGGCCATTCTAAAATAATTTAGAGTGGATGGCAATATTCATTTAGTCAAGTTTGCCCTGTCATAAACCAGCACCAACATTCAGATCAATCATCATAGTTTAAAGAGCACCTCATGGGTATACTGTACTTAGGTAAACAGACTGATCAGTTTTATCCAGCAGGGGACTATTGTTCTTAAAATGTTTTGTTTTGATCTTTAAAAATTCTTTGAAGATCATAAGATGATTTGTATATCTATAGGTATAGAAAATTTGTTGATTATGGTTGTCTCCTCTTAGTTCCTTATGATGCCAAAATAGAAAGATGCATAAGAGGGCAGTGCTACACCCATACAATACTGACAGCTATCAAAATACAAATATACATCACATTATAATGGAGTGGTAGCACCACTATAGTTAGGGTTAAGCAAGGGTTTCTATGTTAAACCTCAAATTCTGCACCATAACAGCTACACAACCATTTGATAGATTTGCACAAAATTTTGCATGCACAGTCTCAGGGGCAAGACCTCTTGACATGGCAAGTTGTCTTCCAGTTGGATATGTGGATTCTGAGATGCAGATAGCAAAAAAGTGACAACGTTGTATTTTTTTTTTGAGGTTTTTTTTGCTATTGTTTGTCATCGCCTAGTGCCCAGATGGTTTGGAATTTTGATCTGAAATCTTTAGCATAGAATGGACATGTGCCACAGTGGTGCCTTTCACTAGTTTAACGAAAAAATAATAGTCCATTCCAGAGTTATTACATTTTAAAATTTCAGTTCTGAACATGCTCAGTACAGTCTTTTAGATAACTGCTCTGAATGAAAAAAGAATGTGGTCCATACAAAAAAAGGATCCTTTTTCATATGGGGATAATCCTATTTTGTGAGGAAAAGTCCTTTTCCATATGGCTGCCATCTTGTTTCTGTTTTTTTTTTAAACCCACAAAAATGACATCCTGTACACAAATCAGCACATGTATCTTGCTAATCAGGACCCTGTTAGGTGGATTCTGCACTTACTTCTTGGGAAAAAAATGACTAAAATGTGATGTTTTCATTTTGAAATCCTTTTTCATGACTCAATAGCTTTTTTTTGTATGGCCATGTGAAAAGGAATTTGGCCATATGAAAAAAGATCCCTTTGTATGAAAAATGAATGGACATAATTTTATCTGATTCTTTTTTTGTATGTAGGCATCCTTTCTCATATGAATGAAAAGAAAAGTATGAAAAAGGATCCCTTCATCTGAAAAAAGAATTGGGGAAAAAAAAACTAAGTTCAGATTTTTTTTTTGTAAGAAGGGACCCTTATTTGTGTGTTTTTTTTTTTGTTGTTCATATGAAAAAGTATGTCCTCATCCAAAAAAAGATTTTGGGTTTAGGTTTTTTTTCCAATTCTTTTTTTGTTAGAAGGGATCCTTTTTCATTTTTTTTTCATTCATACGAAAAAGGATGCCCTCACATGATAAAAGATTTTTGACTTATATTTTTCTGACTTTTTTATCCATACGAAGGGATCTTTTTTTTATTCACACAAAAAAGGATGCACTCATAGGACAAAAGACTTTGAACTTAGTCCCTCCCAATTTTTTTTTTATAGGAAGGGATCCTTTTGTGTGAGTTTTTCATTCATATAGAAAAGGATGCCTACATTCAAAAAAAGATTTTGGACTTTGTTTTTCTGCCATTTTTTTTAATGAAGTAATCCTGTTTTGTATAGCTCTTTCGTTTGATACAAAAAAAGATCCCATTATACAAAAATTGATTTTGGACTTAGTTTTGTTACCATGCTTTAACTTCAACAAACTATTACTCCCTCAATATTTGCAGTTTAAGGACAATCTATATATCTATACAAAACTCTTGAAGAATACTAAAAAAATAACCCATAACCCCCCCCAAAAAAAAATTCAGGAGACATATAACAGCAATTTAAAACATGAAAATTACCATAGCATAACATCAGAAGTTTAACAAGCTGTACAGACAAGCAAATAAATTGTATTTAGGCAGAAATGGAAGTGCAGGGCCCTCTGGGCCCTGTGCTTCCACACCATCATGGATAATATATATATATATATATATATATATATATATATATATATATATATATTTTATTTATTTAATTCACAAATCGGATTTACAAACCTTTGAGTCAAAGACTCATTTACAAAGGCACCTCATCACAGGGAAGGGAGACAACATATTTGTGCAGCAAGACAGTGGAGAACAATACAGGTGAGATACAAAAGAGCATATAAAGCAAGGCATTTCAGTGAGCAAAATAGGTGAGATACAGAACAGCATACAAAACAAAGCTATTTAGTGTTCCAGTGTTTAGTATATGCATCTATGCAGAGGGCACTGTGCTTCCACAGGCAAATGGATATCTTGGGACCTGCGTGAGTGAAGCTGGGTCATACTATCTCAAAAAGTAAAAAAATTATTTGCAGAAAACTTCATTAATGCCCCAGTTAGGGTTAAAGTGACAAAAGTAGGGAAATGTAGTGTTAGGGTTCCAAACCTTAACATTTCACCATCTGTAAGCAGCAACAGGAAAAGCCATTATGGTTTCACCTCTCCTGAGTCTTCACAAATCAAGCATGTGGTGAACCTTGGGGCTGTCAACTGTAATGCTGACACCATTCTCATATACTCTCCACATCTCAGCTTATTTACTGATGGAATGGAGTGTGGGTGGGGTTGACAACCCCAAGGTACACCTCATGACTGATTTGCAAAGGCCCAGGAGAGGTTGACTCAGAATGTTTTTTTCCTGTTGTTGCCTGTGTGTGTGTGTGTGTGTGTGGGGGAGTTAGGGATAAGAACCCTAACACCACATTTCCCAACTTTTGTTGCTTTAACCCTAACTGATACATTACTATTTTTTTTTTGCAATGAAGATATAGTGTGGATGGATAGATACAGTAAATAGATAGATAGTTAGATAGATAGACAGACAGACAGGCGGATGGATGGATGGATGGATGGATGGATGGATGGATGGATGGACTCTGTAAAAAAAATGTTAATGCAGACATTACAGTAGAAGAACACAAAGTGCACAAAGTTGGGAAATGAAAAAATATTAGGGATTTTGGTCTCCAGTGTCTTGGTGACTCAGTGGTGGGGTCTTCCTTGGGGTTTTCAATCCTAATGCCCCCCCCCACCAGTAACATCCTGTCTGATGCACAAGGTACAGTTCTAAGGCAGAACTTCATAGTGATACATTCTTCAGGGGAACAGAAGTGTTTCTCGCTACATGTTGACAATAGAATAACACAACACATCTGACCATGTTTGAATTCTTCAACCCTATAGTCTGCACTAACATACTTTTGCATTTAATATACATTATACTGTGTGTGTGTGTGTATATATAACTGCATCCAGTTCTGGAGATCCCATCACTGCAAGAACATAAACAGGATGGAGGCAGTCCAGAGGAGGGCAACTAAAATGGTGCAGGGTCTGCAAGAGAAGCCATACGAGGAGAGACTAAAGGAGCTTAATATGTATACCCTTGAGGAAAGGAGGGAGAGGGGGAGCATGATAGAAACTTTTAAGTACCTCAGTGGAATCAACAAAGTCCAAGAGGGTAGCATCTTTCAAAAAAAAAAAAAGATGTGATAGAACAATTTGAAGATAGAGGGGGGATGGTTCAGGGCAATGTGAGGAAGTATTTTTTCACACAGAGGGTGGTGAACACATGGAACAGCCTTCCTCAGGAGGTTGTGGGGTCTAAAACTGTGGAAGAATTCAAGAATGCATGGGACAGACATGAGGCAATTCTTGTGTGGTGTAGGAAGAATTGGGCTGTTGGTTAACTAGGATCTGCAACTTATCCTGTAGGTAGGGAAATGGGCAGACTAGGTTGGCCAAGCAGTCCTTATCTGCCATCAAAGTCTATGTTTTTATGTTTTATATATATATATATATATATATATATATATATATATATATATATATATACACAGTATATATATATATATATATATATATATATATATATATATATATACATATGTAATGTAAAAAGTGGTTTGATAGCACAGTGACAAAATAGAGTGAAGTGTGATGTTAGGGTTACCACCATTACCACCCCACCCCAACCTCCCCTTCCAATGTCAACAAAACAACAGACATCAGGGTGTGCCATGGAGTCATCAGACCCAACTCTTACTCCATTCCCTGTGTAAACAACCTGACATGCTACAGTATAGGAGAATGGGGTGAGAGTTAGGCCTGACAACCCCATGGTACATCCTGATGTCTGTTGTTGTTGTGTGGAGGGTGGAGGGGTGGGGTGGTAGTGGTGGTCACCCTAACATCACATTTTCATACTTTTGTCACTGTACTATCAACCCTAACTGATGCATTAACAAAAAGTGTTGCAATGAATTTCCCTTCTTTTTGAGAAAGTGTAATGTAACAGGTAACTGGCAGGTGTTTGAGGGAATGTGGGCCTCCAGGCCCTGGCCTCTTCACATTGCCCATTTTGTGAGCACGAGATGTGTATAGGGAGTGCAGGCCCTCTGGGCCTGCAGTATTCCACTACACATAAATACTGAGCCATACAGCAGCCCCATAATATTGAAAAGGAACCCTTGAAACACTTATTTGGCAATATCTCAGTAATTGTAGCAACGATGGAAAAAATTCCACTGCAGTTATAATCATCATAGGTAAACCTGAGCACTGTAGAGACTGAAGTCCATTTGGCTCACCTTGTGAATCAACTAATACCCCTTTATATTTTTACTATTTAGGTTACAGTCAAGGGAGTGCTTGAAAGTGAACATTGTTTTGTTTCCAACTACCTCTATAGTCAGTTCATTCCAAATTTTGACCACTCTTACTGAGAACTAGTACTTTCATGCCCGTGTATTAAATCTATCGCCCTTTAGCTAGAGGGGGTGGGCTTGAGTATTATAAGTCTGATCTATAAGATTAAGGCCCAGTAGTTCCCCCAGTTGATGATCTGACTAGCCCAGAAGATAAGACACACATCTCCTTTTAGCCTGCAATATTCCAAGGAATACAGGTCAAGACTCCTTAGTCTTTCCTCATAATCCAGACCCCGCACTTCTCTTATTTTTCTTGTTGCCCTTCTCTGTACCCTCTCAAGAGCATTTATATCACCCTTGTCCCCAGGGACCCAAAACTGCACACAGTACTCGGAGTGCGGCCGCACCAAAGAGTTATAGAGCGGGAGCAAGACCTCTTTACTTCTACTCTTAATGTGCCTATGCATGCAACTCAGGATACCACCAGACCTTTTAACCACCTGGTTACAATGCGAGTGAAATTTATGGTTATTACTGACCCTAATCCCTAGATCCTGTTCTTCATGCATTACTGTAAGCACCTGCCCTGCCAAAGTGTAATCTACATTTGGATAATTCTTGCCTAGGTGCATTACTGTGCATTTATCGATGTTAAATGAAGCCTTGTTCTCCCATGCACAGGTCTCCAGATCACACAGTGCTTCCTATATAATCAATGCATCGGGTTGGCTATTTACTGGGAAACCTATTCGTGTGTCGTCTGCAAACTTGGAGAGCCAGATTTCTGTTTTTGGTTTCATAGTTAAAATATAGAGATTAAACAAGCAGGGTCCCACTATGGATCCCTGAGGGACCCCGCTGGTAACTTCTGTCCAATTAGACTGTTCTTCCAGAACACATACCCTTTGTCTCCTCTCAAACAGCCAATCCCTAATACAGTGCACAATTTTCAGCTGGACCTCTAAGTTAGAAAGGGTTTTATGATCATGATGGACTTTATCAAAAGCTTTGGCAAAGTCCAAATATGTAACATCGACAGAATCACCTTCGTCAAGTGCTTTGCTAACTCTCCCCTAAAATTACAGTAGGTTAGTTTGGCATGATCAACCTTTGGTAAATCCATGCTGTGTCTCATCAATATCCCCCCTCTAACTCGACATTATTCATAATCAGATCTTTGATTATACCCTCAAGTATTTACCCTAGTGCTGAGGTCAGGCTGATTGGCCTATAGTTGCCCACCTCTTGTTCTGATCCCTTTTTATGAATAGGGATTACTACTGCCTGCCTCCAAGCCTCAGTGACCTGATCTGTATCGAGGGATTGTTGAAATAGTAGTGTAGCAGGCCCTGCCAAACTATCTGCCAATTCTTTGAGCATTCTAGGGTGTAAACCGTCTGGTCCCTGTGCCTTATTTTGATTCAAATTTTTTAACCTATTTCTTACATCTTCAACCTCTATTTTGGGGCATAATGTCTCTTGTAGTGTATTTCCAGGGACCAGGGTTTTTTGGACAACATAACATGACTTTGAAACCTCCACGCATGCTTAGTCCAAGGCGAACTAAGCTACGAGTAGCAAAAAATCTGTGTCACAAATTGTTTTTGAGATATGAGCACTGAAAGGCATCTTGGGCAATGTAATGTTATCCTACAGGAAATTTCTCAAATTTGGAACACTGTAACTATGGGCTCATTGAATGTTTTGAGACCAAACCACTAAAAGGCACATCTGTGGGATCAGGGCTTGCCACCTTGCAATTTTCAGCCCAAAAGCAGAATCCACCTTGGCACAATGAAGTGACAAAGAAAACAACACATGGGAAATGTTTTTGAACATTGTTTTCATGAAAAAAATGTTTTTGTGACACCTCTATACCTTGTAATGAAATCTTTTCATGCACAAAAAAAATGTTGTCGAGCCACCTTTTATTTTGTGTGTGATCATTGCCATGCACACATGCATTAATGAAGTTTTCTGCAATGAATTTCCCTTCTTTTTGAGAAAGAGTAATGTAACAGGTAACTGGCATGTGTTTCTGGGAGTGTGGGCCCTGCGGGCTCTGTGCTCCCTTCACATTGCCTATTTTTTTGCAGAATGGTATGCATATGTGGGAGCGTGGGCGCTCTGGGCTCTGCGTTCCCACTTAGACATAAATATGGAGCCATTCAGCAGCCCCATAGTACTGAATAGGCACACTTGTAACACTTATTTGGCAATATGTCAGTAACAGTAGCAACTATGGAAAAAATTCTACTGCAGCTGTAATCATGACTTCAGAACTTCCATGTATACTTAGTCCAAGGTGCATTAAGCTAAGTGTAGTGAAAAATCTGTATCTCGAATTGTTTTCGAGATTTGGGCAACAAAATGCACCTGCGGGCGCCACAATGTTATCCTATGGGAAATTTCACAACTTCAGAATGTTGTAACTATGGGCCCATTGAATGTTTTGGGACCAAACCACCAAGGCACTTCTGTGGGACCACGGCTTGCTACCCAACAAATTTCAGCCCAAAAGCACAATCCACCTTGGCACAATGAAGTGACAAAGAAAACAGCACATGGGAAATGTTTTTGAACATTGTTTTCACGAAAACCAAAAATGTTTTCACGACACTCCTATATCTTGTAATGAAATCTTTTAATGCACAAAAAATGTTGTCGAGCAACCTTTTATTTTGTGCGTGATCATTGTTGCACACGCAAAAAATGTTTTTGCCAAAACAAAATGGCAAAATGGTGGAAAAATTTGGAAAAACATATTTCCAGGCTACCTGCACAAAAACTGATGCCAGAGTCATGGTCCTCAGGGCTCAGTTAGGTAAACATAAGTGTAGATGTTTACCAAGGGTCAGTATTTTTCTTTTTTTTTTGAAATCATATTTTATTTGCAGTTTTCAGCTGTATCATGGTAATGTCTACTGAATTGTATAAATGTATGAAACTATTCTGTGTAACCCTAAGTATGTGACATATATGCTGTAACCTAAACTTATTTCTGTCTGTCTTCAATGTGATGTGGTACCTTTGGAAATGAGCATCTGGCTCCAAAGTTGTAAACTGATGTACAAATAAATAAAAAATAAATAAACACAAACATTAACATATACAGAACCAATCAACAAACCACTTAATTAACATAATTATTATCTGTACATACAACAACAGGTAAAGAAGAAGAGAGGGGAAGAGAAAATAACTAAAAAGGGGAAAAGAGAAATAGAAGAAAGGGGTAATTAAATAAATATACAATAGCTGAAGTACAAATGTAAATACTGGACCAGTTCGCAAAGTAATTAATGCATCACATTTGAGCTATTCATTATTTAATACTTAATAATTAATAAATAAATAAAAGGGCGAATGGCTTTCCAGTAAATTAGGCAAGCCAATGCCAGGAACCCTTGCCCAAAGGATGATGAGTTGATCCAAAACAGCACACTGGGGGTGAGGTGATTATTTAAAAGTCAAAAGCTCCCGATAAGTCCTCATAGGGAGCACCTACATTACCCAGTCCCTGTAAACTGGGGCTCTTGTGTTCTACCTGGATCAATTTTCTCTGAATACAGGACCTTCAGTAGCTGCAATAGGTATAACCCCGTCCACCGGAAAGAAACTAAGCATGGTTAGCCAAAATTTCCAAGATGGGTACATGTTCTTTATCAGCTTGAAAATGGAAGAAGGGGAGCCAACGAGAAATAAATCTGTCTTTGCATAACTTTGGTTTGGCTGTCATTTCCTCCATTTCCAATATTCAAAGGCAATTGGCATACCAATTATCAATTGCGGGTACCTCCTGAGTTAACCATTTTTGGTTAATGGACTTTAAGGCTGCAGCCACCACTATATCATAAAGATATCTCATAGCCATTTTCCTAATCCCTTGGGGTAGACCCCTAGTAACCAATATCTAGGGTCAAAACCAAGGTCCATCTTAAATATTCTATCTCCAACCTTTTTAATGGAGTTCCAGAAGGAAGAAAATTTGGGGCATGCCCAGAAAACATGTGTATGTGTACCCTGCTGACCACAGTCCCTCTAACATAGGTTTGAGAAGTGTTGGCCAAAATGCTTAGTTATGGTGGAGGTATGAAAATAACGTGATATCGTCTTCCACCAAAACTCTCTCCACTGATCTGATGCTGTGGTGGAGTGGGCAGCCTTCCAAAGGTCCCCCCCAATCTTTATCTGAAAGCAAACAATTTAGCTCCTCCTGCCTGGAGTTTCTGTGTTGCCTAGACATGTCCTCCTCATGTGAGGAAAGAAAAGTCACCAGTCTGGATACCCTACCTTGCTACTCTTTCTGAGTGCACAGAGAGACCAACACTTCCCCCAGGGTATTTGGCAGTGGGGTGCAATTGGGTTCCCCTCTCATCTTGTCCACCAAGTAATGTCTGAATTGCAGGAATCTGAAAAACTCCTGAGGTACTAAATCAATTTTGGCGGAAAACTGCTGAAATGATTTCAGAGTGTCACCTGTATACAGCTAGGTACAGAATCCTCCGCTCCACACACGCGTGCCACCTTGCAAAATAGTCAGTGTATGAAGAAACAGCAAATGCACCGCAGGTATATTTGTCACATAATTTAATAAGTGCATACAAATCACACAGCCACCCAGCAGTACAGGGAAGAGAACCTCTACTAGTTTTGCACGCAGTGCATCATCAGGAGGAAGTATCCTCCTGATGGCAGTGGCGTGCAAAACTCAGTACAGGTTCTCTTCCTGTACTGTAAGCTGTGCTTTGTGACTAAATATAGGACTATACCTATAGTGCTGCTCTGCTTTTCCTCATCATCACCTGTATACATCAGTCCTACATTAGTCCAGCCTTTTCTTGTCCATCTAACAAATGCTAAGTCCCACCCCAAGGGGGCAAAATCTTCACAAGCTCTAACTGAGGTGTTTTTTCTTATGTTAAAGGCAAACCCCAACCACTTGTTAACCTCTAACCAGATTTCCTTCACCATCTCTGTTCACAGATTGAGAATGATCAACTTTCTTATCTCATCAGAGCTCATATAAATCAAGTCTCTCATATCACCCAGGGATGATTGGGGACTCTCAGTCTCTGCCCATAGAGGTTTCTCACTCCGTGCCATCAGCAGGAGAAGGGGCCGGAGCTGTGCAGCACAAAAATAATATTTAAAATTTGGGAGACCCAACCTACCCTTAGCCTTGGCCTGTTGTAACTTGGTCCACTTTATTCTAGGTGGTCTGCCTGCCCAGATGAATTTGAGTGGTGATGACTTAAGTGCCTTCCAGAATGCTCTAGGCAGATGCAGTGGGATGGACAAAAACAATAACAGAAACCTTGGAAGAACATTCATCCACAGAGTTTCTATACAGCCCATAAGTGAGAGAGGGAGTTCACTCCATCTAGAGTGATCAGCCTGGACATTCTGGAGAAGCTTTGGATGATTTGTGTGATATAATTTATTAATATTTTTGGGGATCCAGATACCTAGGTACCTTATAGCCTCTTTAGCCCACTTGAACACGCCCACCTTAGGTAACATACCATTCGGGTATTGTCCCAGAGGTAATATTTCGGTTTTAGATTCATTTACCTTAAAACCTGCCACCTTGCCAAAACTCCACAATAATGTTTCTACCAAGGGACCCTGTCTCTTGGGGTCTTAAACATAGAGAAGCGTATCATCTGAATAAGGAGAAGTATTACCCATCTTAATCCCTTGGAAAGGCTTAGTCTGCTATATCAATTCTGCTAGGAGCTCCATGCTTAAAGCAAAAAGAAGGGTAGAGAACGGGCAACCCTGCCTTGTCCTCCTGCCAATTTCAAAGTGGGGTGATGATGTACTGTTAACCTTGATCTGTGCAGTGGGGTTTCTGTTTAAATTTCTTACCTAGTTTCTGAACATCTTCCCAAAACCGAATTTCCCCAAAGTATGATCCAGAAAGACCCAGTCCAGGCTGTCAAATTCCTTCTCCGCATCCAAGGCCACCACCGCACTAATCTCCTTGGCTGAGAGTGACCTGGAAGTAGAGAAGGTATTAGGCAGGAGTTGAATATTATCTTGAATATGCCTGCCTGGGATGAAGCCCATCTGATCTGGGTGCCCCAATGTTGTTATTATTTTTTGTAGTCTTGTCCCTATAGTTTTAGCAAAAATGTTTGCATCTTAATTGATTAATGATATTGATCAGTAGCTTGGGCATTTTTGTGGGTCTTTCCCTGGTTTGGGGATCAGTGTAATAGAGGCCAGTCCCTATGAATCTGGAGTCACACCCATTTCATGTGCCTCATTGCAGATATTTGCCTAAATGGGAGATAGGTCACCATTGAAATATTGATAAAACTCAGCTGGAAACCCATTGGGGCGAGAAACTTTCCCTCTTTTGAGTGATTTTATAGTTACCAGCACTTCCTCCACCATTATTGCCTTTTCCAGTTCCATCCTTTGGCTCTCAGAAAGCACTGGCAACTTCACTGTTTGCAAAAAATCCTTGACCAGGTCCCCATGATTAGGCTCTCTTTACTGCATGTACAACTTGGCATAATATTCCTGAAACTCCTGAGCTATCTGATCAGGACTAGACAGAATTTTTCCAAGGTCTCTATCACTTTTAATATTAGAGGTATATCTATCAGCAATTTGCTTTCTCAACCGAAGGGCCAGGAGGCGGCCTGCTCTCTCCCCCGACTCATAATATTTTTGTTAGGTGTATCTTAAGGAATTTTCAGTACGTCTCAGCAATAGCTTATTGTACTGAGTTCTAACCTCCTGAAGCTTTGCCAGCACTTGTTTATCTCTGCTCCTTTTATGTTCTTACTCCAAGACTCTAAGCTCCTCCAATAATTTCTCTACTTAGGATGAATGAGACTGATTTTTATGGGAAGAGTAACTGATTATGTGTCCTTGCAAAATACCTTTTAGTCCATCCCAGATATACTTGAGAGGGGACTCTTGTTCTTTGTTTTCTAACAAGTAATACTTAATTGTATCATTTATCTTATCTAAGAAAGCTTTATCTTGGAGCAGTCCTGTGTCAAACCACCTGGATCCCCTTTCTTGAACTCCATCCCAAGTCACTCTTGCCCCAACCAAAGCATGGGCAGAGAAAGTGACCAGGTGTATCATCAAGTAGGTGAACCTATGGGCCTGAGTTTTCTGCATATAGAAATGGTCTAGACTCAAATAAGAGTCAGAGGTATGGGAGTAAAAAGTAAAATCTCTGACCTGGGGGTTCTGAAGCCTCCAAAGGTCCACCAGTCCCCCTCCATCAGCAGAGTCCTAAAGAGTCTTGAATTTGCAATTTCCCCTCCCCAATGAGCTAGGCTTTTGTCCAAACAGGGATTTTCAATACAATTCCAGTCCCCAGCTAGCATTAAGCACCCTTTGGCTAAAATAGATACTAATCTGAACAGATATCTGAAAAAATTAATGGAAGGTGGAGTTGGAGCATAAACTGAGGCTATAAGCACAGTGTGGCCCCTATAATCTCCCGTGATGACTTCTAACCTTCCTGAGCCCTCTGTCTGAACTTTACTAACCTTGAAGGGCAGTCCTCTCCTAACCAAAATAGCCACTCCAGACTTAGAATCTTTGGGGTGAAAATCCAAGAAGACTGCCCCTACCCATGAATGCCTCAGCTTATTACATTCTACAGCCAATAATTTAGTCTCCTGTAGACATGCTATATTACTGTTTAATCTGCCCAGCTCTTGAATAATTTTAGTTCTCTTGATAACATTACTAATGCCTTTGACATTAATTGAGTGACCCTTAAGGGACACCATTATTACAGTGATATGACCAAAAATACAATTTGATCTTCCACCCAATACATTGCCCCATCTCCTTCCTGACCTTAATGTCCATAAATATATTGTACCTGGTCCTAAAATAAGAAAAAGAATAATAAAAAAAGTAAGCATGGGGTAGGTAAATGGCCAACATTGGCAAACTAGTTTAACAGCACAACCAGACGAACAAGAAAAAACAGTCAGTAAATAGGTAGTAAGTGGATAAGCAGCAACTTCCCTGCCACCTAGACCACCACCTAGACTACTAACTAGGTGCCCACAAGGACTTAGCACTGGAGCTTTGAAACAGAAGCCCCAGCGCAGTGGACACTGCCTTAGTAAAGGTCAGTATTTTTCAATTTACAATATTTTTTGTCTCTCACTAACTGAAAACAAGATGGCGGCAGCATGAAAACAAAAATCCAGAGCACAAAAACAAAAATGTTGTCACACAAAGTTTTCGCAGTACACATATAAATTTTCCTGTAGACTAAAATGGGACATGAAAAACTTGCATAACTTTTGAAAGGATTAATATTTTTTCACCAGATCTTCAAAAGTCACCACTTTGACCCAGGCCACATATACACATGCACATTTGAATCCAAATACACACATCTTTCAGTCTGTTAAGCCTGATGAAAAAAATGCACAAAAGTTGAGGATTTTTCACATTTTTTACACTCTGCAGCTCCACAACTGTACATCCAACCAGAATGAAACTTTCCAGATCCAGAGATCTATGGTTGAATGCCACGCGTGCAAACTTTCAGGAAAATTGGAAACACAGTTGCAAAGTTATTAAAGTGAAAACTTTGGGGTTTAACATAGAAGTGGCCTGCCAACCCTAACTGTATTTGCACTACTGTACAGCTATAATATATAGAGAATTATGTCTGGGTAGGGGTTTATAATGAGAATGTGGGATGCCACATAAACCCTGAGAGCAAAGCTTGAGGGGTTTATACAGGCATTCCACACCAAAGGGTGTGTTTAAATTCAAGTTTAACTCCCTACCTAGACTTTATTTTATATAATTGCTGGGCAGCATTTTTTTTGCCACAAAAATTATATAAAATACAGCACTGTTCAGCCATGGTCAGTCCATTCAGGATGAAGCGTGGTCTGTGCTCAAGCATTTGTTGCTAAAACATTTCATTTTTTCTTGGTCACTTAGTGAGCTTGAAAGTTACATAATGACAAGGAGTTTGTTTTTTTTTTTGTTTAGATTTACTTACCACCATCTTCACATGGCGGTTAACTTTCCAGAAGCTGCGTTGAAGGAGATAGGCACTTGGGTGGCACATGCGTGATCCGAGGGAAACTCGGTGCATGTTTGCAGTTATAACCAGCTGGTATGATGGCAAATTATAACCAGGTCCCCCAATGGGAAAAAAAAACATTGGCCAGTTATATATATATATATATATATATATATATATATATATATAATAGATAACCCACTCTTGTGTGTGCAGTCACGCTCTAATATACGCACACCTTGGTGTGCGTTCAACCACCCAAGTCATGTGTATATCAGAGCGCGACCGCACATCCAAGAGTGGGTTATCTGTCTTATAAAATGGCCCCTTTTGTGATAAAATAGTGCTACTTGGAAACAGTATAGGATGAAAGAAATACACAATAGGCTGTTGTTTGATTTGAATTTGCTTTAATAAATAAAGATTGAACAAAACAGCAGTAGAACTGCATACTTTGAAACTTTGGAGAGAACTGTGATAGTGCTTTTTAAATTATTTGAAGAACTGTAGAGCATTACCATTTCAAGTAGGTAAGGTACTATGGCTTTAACCATTGTGCATGAACATTAACTGTAACAGATACTGTAAGAAGAATGCTGTGACTTTAAGAGTGGTTCAGCTTTTAAATACATCTAGTGAACAGTGCCTGTGAATGGCGAGGACTTATTTACTGCAAGTAAACTGCTGTAATTTAAACTGAAAGGTTTGCTGTTTTTATCTGTAGTGGTTCTTCATGTCTTCTTTATTTGTAGTAGATATTGAACTGCAGGTTGCTGTGCACCATGATGTTTTGCATGTATGGTGCAAGTGGATGCGGTCCTGCAGGTAGATGTTGTGGTAGTGGTTGAAGTTGTTGACTTTTTATTGTGCTGCTTTGTCTGGGTTTTGTGGAGCTTTGTTGTACTGCCTGTGGTGGCTCTGTGAGCGATGGTGGGAAGATGGCTGCGGTTTGGGGCTGCACAGTAATTTTGACACAGCTTCCGGATTTATCGTCTGTGGTGAAATCGGCTTTGTACTGTTAGTTTATGTGGATGGGGTGAGTTTCTGTACCTTGGTCTTCGTTGTAGACTTGGAGCTCTTCTTTATTTTTAGGAAATTGTTCTTCAGATGCCTGTATGTCGGAAACCGTGGGATGCTGTTCCGAGGCAGTGTACAGTGGTGACTGTGCTGTTTCTGGTGCTTTGGCCATGCTGTACTTCTGTGGAATGTTGATGGTTTGGGGCAAGCCTGTTGATTTGGGCACTGGTTGGGAGTCTGATGTACTTGTGCCAGCTAGGATATTCAACCAATTTCTTCTGTTGTGCAGTGTGGGTGCCCAGTATGATTTAAGGCTGCCCTCTGATTTGTGGCCTGTAACAGCCATGATCTGTTGTGAAATCGAGACCCACCGAGCAGAGCATCTGAACCACTGTGGATCTTAGGCAGTGATTCATGTAGCGATGAGACAGTCCTGCTTCGTTAGACAGGTGAGGCATTAGAGAAGATAAATAGTTTAGTCCCATCAGTTCTGTACCAGATTTTTTATTTGTCTAGTAAGTCGTGTAAAGCTCTTTTGCTTTTGGGGTGTAGAAAAAATACCGTAGTGTCAGGCGGACATTTACTGAGGTACTTTTTTAAAGATAGAACAGGGCACAGAGGGTCATTTGGCTGTGCAAAAACAAAGCCGCTGAAAGTTGTTTGATTTAACTCTCTGACATCTTTATGATTTTTACTGTCTGGGTTGTACTTAAGGCTTATATACTGTAGCCCATTTTCATCAGTTTTTATGTGAAAGGAGTCTCTTTTAAGTTCTCTTTGCCCTTCCCTTCCCCTATGGGCCATGAATATTTGTAGGTCTAACCAGACCTTTCTGACTAGTCCTGCAGCACTGTTTGGTGATAGTGCTGGAGAGTGTTTTAATTTTTTAAAGTCTGATTCTGTGAGACATTCATGGTGTTGAGTGCAGTCTTTGCCATCTTTCCTGTATTTTTTATGACAGAGACAAAAACATTGCTTGCAGGTTGAAAATCTGTGTCTATCACAAGATTCATCTGTCTAGATAGCGGCAGTGAATTAAATGCCTGTTTAGACCTGCTCTTAACCCAATAAAACTTGATACTCCATACTGTTCACCAGAAGAGTTCCTAACTGTGGCATAAAATTATCTCAAGGTTGTGTTTAATTTATCTGGTGTTACTGTTTTTAAATCCAGCTCTATTTGCTTTTCTGCTACCCAGTCTGTAAATACTTTTGTTTCCCAGACAGTTTGCTTTTCTGTATTTTTTTCAGTTTTGTCTTCTTCTATGCTATCTATTTATTCAGGGTCAAGGCTGGCATGTCTACTTACTGTTTGCTGTGCTGGATTCTGAAGTGGCTGCTCAGATAAGTCTTGTTCAAGTTCTTTGAAGAGATCATCATTGTACCAGTCATCTTTGTTGAGGATTGATTCAAGGTGCTTTGAGGTATGTGGTAATTCTGCCATTTTTTCAAATTTTCCTATCAGAAGTTTTGTTTTCTGTTAGAGCGGGGCAGTGGTGTGCTGCTTCTCTTTCTGTAGTCTCTGTCTGAGTGATGTTTACAGTTGTGGAGTGATACTGTAGTTAGTTTGTGATAAGGCTTTGTTCAGCCTGGGAAGTAGTTCAGGCATGCGGTCGCGCTGGGAGGTGGCGGTCATTGGGAAATAATGCATGGTCATGTGTTGTATTTTGTCCAATGATGTAAGTGGGATTTCAGTGATTTTACCTACCCATTTTATATATATATATATATATATGTATGTATATATAGTATAGTGGCACGGTAGTGCCATCATAGTTAGGATTGAATACCCCATTTAAGGTTAAAGTGTGAAATTTTGCAGCTTAATAACTTTACACCATATGACAGATATGCCTGAAATTTGGGAGGCATAGAGCAATGCCATAGATCTCTGGATCAGCCAAGTTTCATAATGATCAGATATATGGATGTGGAGTTATAAAGCACAGTAGAAAGTCACATTTATGCTTTTTTGTACATTTCTTTGCTCGCACCTTCAGGTCGTACAGTTTGTGTGACTGGTCCAAAATCTTCACAGAACATGCAGCCAGGGTCCCCAATGTGCATTTTGAAGATTTCGTGAAAAAAATATTAAATGGTTCAAATGTTATTCAAAAAACAAGTTTCCCATTATAGTAAATGGGAAAAGTTAAAATATTAGACAGTGTCGCAAATGCAGTTTTCAGTGTCGCAAATGACCCTTGTAGTGTTGTGAGTCAGCCATTTTTTTTTTCAGTTACTGGTCACAGAAATGCTTGGCATTTAAATTTGAGACCCTCTAGGGACACAATTCTTTTTGTATTCACCTAGTCAAGCCCTGAGGATACTAATCATGTCATTTTGGGGGGGGTTAAACACCCCAGAAATATGTTTTTGAAATTTTTGTAAACTAGTGTCGCTAAGTAGTGTCGCACCTGCAACACTTTCGTGCTTTTTTTTGCGAAAGTGTCGTAATTTGTGACACTACTTTGCAACACTATGCCCAAAATAACAAGAATTCTTTGCCGCCCTGCTGCAAAAGAACAGTTTGGTCTTTTGGGCTGAAATTTGGAGGGGAGAAAGCCAACTTCTCACAGATGTGCATTTTGGTGGTTTGGTGACAAAATATTATGCATATCTGCAAAGTTATGGTACTCTGAAGTTGATGATTTTTCCCATAGACTAACATTATGGTGTTCGTTGAGCCTTTCAGGGCCCATATCTCGCAAACGCTTAGAGATATAGACTTTTTGTAAAAAAATGCAAAACTAGCCAGGAAAGTCATAAATTATATGAAATTTTATTTTTTTTTCTATGTCGTATGGTTCCTGAGATACAAGCAATTTAGTATTCCAAGTGCTCATTTTCTGCTCCGAGGCCCATTATTATCCATATATTCTTTGCATTCACTTTATTTCTCTATTCAGCTTTTGGGGAAAAAAAGCCTGTGTGTTTTCGTTATGGTTACCTTAGCATTTACACTTGCATTTCTGTTACTGTTTGCATTAGCGTTCCCATCTACGCCACCATGTGTGTTACCCTTTGCATTTTCGTTTGCGCTTACGTTTGCGTTACTGTTAACATTTGCATTTCCATTACTGTTTTTCTTTGCGTTTCCTTTGCATCACCATGTGCATTTACATTTGCGTTTGCGTACATGCTTCCGTTTGCAATTCCATTTCTGTTTGTGATTCCTTTGGCGTCATCATTGCAGTTACCATAACTGTCTGCGTTTCTAATTGCGTTACCATGACCATGCGCATTATGGTTTGCATTGCCATACGTGCTTGCATTTGCATTTCTGTTTTCATTAATGTTTGCACTTGTGTTTCTATTACCATTTCCACAGTGACAAAAGTGAGGAAATTCGATGTTAGGGTTCCCACCCCCTTGCACCCCACCTCACCCCTACCAACAGGCATCGGGGTGTGCGTTGGGGTCATCGGTCCTAATTCTCATCCCATTCTCCTATACTGCACCACTTCAGCTTGTTTACACATGGGATGGGGTGGAGTTAGGACCAAGACTCAACGCATACCCCAATGCCTGTTGGTGGGCGGGTGGGAATCTAACATCAAATTTTCTAACTTTGTCACTGTGGAACAATCCTAACTGATTCATTAAACAGAGTTTTTTGCCATATATATAATATATATATATATATATCTATCTATATATATATATATATATAGATAGATATATATATAAAATGGGTAGTAAAATTATGTCTGCTGATTTATTGGAACACATCACATGACTGTGCATATATGAGAGTGTGACCGCACACCTGCACTTTTACCCCCCTCCAAAACAATTTTGACATTTTATAAGATAGATAAACCACTCTGAGGTGTGCGGTCACACTCTGATATATGCATGCCTTGGGTGGTTGGTGGTTGATGCACTCAGCCAGTGGCTTCATGCGTAACAACGCACACCAAGGTGTGCGTATATCAGAACGCGACCGCACACCTCGGAGTGGTTTATCTATGTTATATATATATATATATATATATATATATATATATATACACACACATGCATATCACAACTACATATAATGTACATTTATGTTTTGATAGCTGTCAATCTTGTACAGGTGGAACACTGCCTTCTTATGAATCTTTCTTTTTTAGTATAACAAGAAATTAAGAGGAGATGCAACTATAAACCCTAAAATGTTTTCTTCATTTCCTGTCTTTGCATTTTTCAACTCTAATGCCTGCATTAGTATAGTTTTTTGCAATTAATTTTCCTTCTTTTTCTGATACTGGAATTGTATCTTCATTCACACAGGTCACTTTGGGACCTGCATGAAAAGAAGTTATTAGAATAGTAGAGACAAGCCCGATGCAGTGCATGGGCCCATCAGGACTTGACAGGCACATCAACCCCTTGTGGAGAGAAGGCTCTACAACCCATCACAAGGTGTTATCTGTGTGTCAGAGCACTGCTCTGTCCTTCTCCAGGATGGGGCCAGTGCTGCATACTGCAATGCCTTCTTCCCAACCTTGGCCCATTCAGCTAGTTTACTGAGCTAGTACCCAAACTCAGGTTACTGGCATGGGAAGGTAACATGGTCCCCACTGGGCCAACAGTTGTTCCTGCAAACATTGTCACTTCATAAATTTTTTTTTGTTACTTTTTCACCCCAAAATTTCAACATTGTTTTTATGACCCCCATTGTTGACATGGCAGATGCCATTTATTAAACAGTGTCCAAAATATAATTTCACACTATAAGTGTGAAAACACATTTAGGTCAGAATTTGAAAAATGACAGCTGTCACATTCATGAGGAGGTGTGAAGAAATGCCTGTGTTGAAAATGTGCTGTCAAAAGACCTAAAATTATCAACGTTACGAGTGAGCATTTAAAAATTAAAATGTTCCTTCATAACTTTATTGTTTCATAACATTATGACCCCATATTTTCAATATAATTGTCTTATGACCCTATCTCACGAACCTGGTAGGAGAACAGTTTCAAATGCTGATTGAAACAGCATTTCATACCATAAGCATGAAAACACATTTTGACCAGGATTTTCAAAAGTCCTCCATGCCACCCTCTACTCCCTTCACAGCTCTGACACCCACTCTCTCACTCTCCTCCCCCATGTAATATTGCTTGTCAAGCTGCTTTCTCCTTCCACTTCCCCAAACTTTGAATCACCCTCCTTGTTGCTATTCACAGTGCTCCCTCTTCCATATCACTATGCTGCCTCCTCCATGACTTCACCATTCACTCCTATATGTGCCATTGATTCTAGAGTAATTCCACTGCTCCACCCTTCATACACTCCCTCCCACTAATGCCCAATTTATGAGTTTATTTATCCCTTTTACTAGCCCCTTGTTCTTCTTGCAATCTCCCTTTCCTTTAACATTTTGCTCCCACTTCCACTTTTCAGAACTGCTGCTATTGATATGATAGTGATATGCTATGTTTTGCACTACTTACTTTGTGCTTCCTCTCAGTTGTCTACTGTGTACTTTTCCTTCTTACAATTATTACTATTGTTTTATAGCAGTAACATTCCAAATGTACTTATTACTGCATTCTCCACATCCCCTCCTCCCAGGACACATCTGGAAACAAGCTGCTAGCTCAGTATGTTTTTCCTGGTGAAACTCTTTAAATAATTAAATAATAAATAAAAACAACACCTGTCAAGTTCATGGGGGGTGAAAAAATGGCTATTTTGAACATTTTGGGGTCAAAATATTGATAATTACCAAAGTTATGAGCAAGAGTTGACAAATTTCAATGTACCTTCATAACTTTGTTGTTTTGTAATATTGTGACCCCAAATTTTCAACAAAGTCTTCTTTCTGACCCAACCACATTTACCTGATAGGTAAAATTTTTCAAATCCTGCCCAAAAGGTGATTTTGCAGAATGACTGTAAAAAATCACCTTTTGGGTAGGGTTTGAAAGGTTTCATCTACTTATTGACGATGTAGGTTACAAAAAAAGGCCATGTTGCAAATCTGAGAGAACAATATTTAAAGATGACCACGTTATGAGTAAACATTCAAAATGCATTGGAAATACATTGACTAGACTTGCCATATTTTCCCATGTTGCAGTCATGGTTCTAGGAGGAGGACATCTTGCAGGTCAGAAACTGGATCTACGATGGTGGTCCAAATTTAGGTGAGTGAGGGGTGTGTGGGGTGAAGGGTAGTGGGTGCTGAGTGGGGGGTCAGGATAAGTGGGTTGATATAGGAATGATGGTACAAGATGACGAGGGACCATTTTCTTTATTTAAGGTAAAAAAAAAAGATGTTGAGGGATGGTTTTCATTATTGAGGGTACCAACATGGGATTGGGAACCCCAATGTCAGTTTGATATTTGGAAGGTCTAGATGTTGGCACCCAAGCATCCCTACCTGTTGGGTCAGGGGGTGGTCTATGCTAACACAGGGAGATTGGCGCCCAGGTGTTGGAAGTTTGGAGTGGCAGGTGTTGGGGGACAAGGAATGTCATGGCAGGGAATTAACTGGCACTGGGGGTGGGTTCCCAGTGTTGGAATATATTAAAATGTAGTTGGGCACCCCAGTGCACCAGTTATGATTCAACTTGCTGCTATAAAAGTAGGGAACTGTGGCATTAGGGTTTCCAACCCTAACTCCCCTCCAAGTAGCAAAAGGACAAGACCACACAAGCAAACATAGAAAGTCATCATCAGGTAAAACAAACAACATACAACTGTTTCCAGATGACACCAATGCAGCAGCACTAATGTGCTAACTTCATGGATTTTTATCTCTGGTATGTGTACTGAAAGACATACACATTCACTGCTGGCTGCAGATAGGAATCCACAATGCTCACAACACTGCTTCTGAATGCAGGAGAACAGGCCAATACAGCCATATATACAAATCCATGATACCTAAACTACAGTTCTTTTGTCAGCAGAAGTGAAGGCATTCAAGGAGCCAGCACTTGCTTGGCCACAGGTACTTATGCACATTGTAAGATATATACACACAGTTCTGGCTGCAGAAGCACAGGCCCCAGAAGGGCCTGCATTTCTGCAGCCACGTGTGTAAGACATATAGGCCAACCTCTGTTTGCAGAAGTGCAGTCCCCATGAAATCCATTATATCCAAATTACAACACTACTTCTTATCTGCGTAAGCACAGACACCTGGGAAGGTCTGTATATCTGCAGCCAGAGGTATATGATATACTCACTGACTTTTGGCTGTAGAAACACAGATGCATATAGAAATGCATGATACTTAAGTTACAACAGTATGTCTGTCTGTGGAAGTGCAGGCCCCTCTGGGGCTAGTGCTTTTGGAACAACAGGTACTCATGCGTACTGTAAGACATACACCCAGTTATGGCTGCAGAAGCATAGGCCCTATGATATCTGTGTTTCTGCAGCCACAAATACAAATGTATGAAAGTAGTACACCAGTGCTATTGCATTTTTTTGTCATCTGGAAACACTTGTATGTTGTTTGTCTTACCTGATGCTGGCTGTCTGTGGTTGCTCTGTGGTCTTGTCCTCTTGCTGCATGTTGGTGGTGGGAAAATGTATTTGAAAACCCTAAGACCACATTTCTCTACTTTTGCAGAAGTAGATTGAACCCTCATAGGTGCATTAATGCAGTTTTTGGAAAGAATTTCCTTTTGTTTTGAGATAGTGAAATTGTCTCCTCTATCACACAGATGCAAACACATTGGGAACTCTGGGCCTGTGCCATAGGAATAGTCCATCTGCCTGTAGAAGTTTGGCAATGGACATCAAGAATTTGTTGGGCTTTCTGTTGGAGTGTGAAAGTGCAAAGCCTCTTGAGCCCTGCACTTCCATGTGGCTACATATAAGATGCATAGGTCAAACAGTACATCTGCCAGCTGAAGCACAGGGCCCTCTGGCTGTCCCAGATACAGTGGTGCTCTCCCTATACCAAGAGAAGAGGTCTCTTCACTATATGATACTTGGACCTGTGTGACCAACCCTGCACCTTCCCATCCCAGGCTGGGATGTGGTGCCACATGGCTCTGCTGTCCCCCAAGCCTTGGCCCATCCAGGTGGCTCACTGAGCTCACCCCCAAAATCAGATCATCTGCTCAGGATCATAAAGCACTACCCATTGGGCCAAAGGCTGGCACTACACACAGCGTTTCTTACATTTTAAAAACATTTTTAACCCAAATTTTTAACGTGGTAATTTTATGTCTCCCCCTTATAAACAGAACAAGTGACATTTGTAAAATGCTAGCCAAAATGTAATTTCATACCACAAGTAGAGATGCAGAAAAGTTTAAATTCACCAGCAAAGCTCTAGCAAAGTCTGGAATTTTGTATCCGTGGAGCAATAATCCACGAATTGAGCAAAATTCACAAAATATTTTGTGGAGTGAATTTTCCTGACTTCACACATCTCTAACCACAAGTACAAAAACACATTTCAGCCAGGATTTGAAAAACTACACCTATCATGTTCATGAGGTGGTGTGAAAAAATAGCTATGTTGAAAGTTTGGAGTCAAAATATTGAACATTTTCAAAGTTGTGAGGGAGCATGGAAAAGTTCAACATACCTTCATAACTTTGCAGTTTTTTTTAAATATTTGGATTTGAGATTTTGAACATAGTGTTCTTATGACTCCATGTCATGAACCTGGTAACTAAAAATGTCCAAATCCTGCCAGAAAGATGATTTCACAGAGCAACTGCAAAGCCACCTTTTGGGACAGATTTGAAAAATATGTCACTTTCCTTGTTCGTGAAGTGGGATCCTAAAAAGACCACGTTGAAAGTTTGGTGGAAAAATATTGAATAATATCAAAGTTATGAGGGAACTTGGAAATATTTCAATGTTCACTCATAACTTGGTTATTTTACCACATGTTTCCATCAAATTTTCAAGACAGTCTTCTTATGACCCCACCTTATGAATCTGTTAGGTGAAAATTTTCAAGTCCCTCCCAAAAGGTGATCTTGCAGAGCATCTGGAAAATCACCTTTCAGACTGGATTTGAAAACTGTCGTCTACCTTATTCATGAGGTGGGGTCCCAATATTGCCATGCTGAAAATTTGGTGGACAAATAATGACATAATTTAAAACACATTGAAACACATTAACCAGACTCACCTTATTTTCTTATATGAGTATTCCATTGCCACCAGGCACTCAAGCGCATCGTGGCTGATCAACTTGCTGACCACTTGGATAAATACAATATACCTTATCCACAACAACACGGCTTCTGGAAAGGTCACAGCACCACCACAGCCCTTCTTGAGTTCACTGGAGCTTTGCACAAATCCCTTAACAATGGCTTTCTCACTGGGGCTGTTTTTGCCGACCTCTCCAAGGCCTTTGATACAGTACACCGTGGACTACTAATACACCAACTACTGAATGCCGGGCTATCACTTGACTCTTCTCTCTGGTTTAAAAGCTACTTAGAAAACCGGTCACAGAGAGTAAAAATTGTGGACGCTCTTTCTAACACCCTGCCTGTTCGTTCGGGTGTCCCACAGGATCCATACTGGGCCCCCTTTTAGCCTTTTCAAACTTCCTCCCTTACCACTGCTCTGAGCAGATTATACTATATGCCGATGATGCTGTTGTATTCTCCACTCACAAAGATCCTGCAACTCTTCAACACAACCTTCAACTTGGTTTCAGTTCTGTAGAGACATGGTTTCTTAATCATAAACTGGTCCTCAATGACAAGAAAACCAAATCTATGCTCTTCTGCAGCTCTCATAACCCACACAAGCTACACCACTTGGCTATCTCCACCACCCAGGAGAACACTCTAGATCAGGTGGGGTCCTTCAAATACTTAGGGATACAGCTTGACCCTAATCTCTGCTATGGACTTCATGTAGATAATGTAGCTAGAGCTGCTAATACATGGCTTGGTCTCCTCTACAAACACAGACCACACCTCACGCCAGAAGCTTTGAAGGTTGCAGTTCTGAGCTCTGTGATCTCTGTAATAGACTATGGTCTCATCATTTATGGCTCGGCCACATCCACAACTCTTAGACGCCTCTCAACTGCATAAAATAAAGCATGTTGGCTCATCACTGGTACTCACCATCTCACCCACACATGTGACCTGTACACTCAGACTGGCTGGCTCCAACTAGCAAACCACATGAAGTTTCTCACCTGCTCCACGGTGAAAAAAATCTACCTTGGCCTTGCACCTTCTGGGGTCTCAACTCTGTTACAACACTGAATTAACAAATGGTGCCTTAGGAGACCCACGCTACAGCTACTGAAAGTCCCCCACTGTCACACTTCACAGGGACAATGCCCTTTTGCTTATCGAGCACCACTCTGGTTCAGTGGCCTCAGCCCAACCATCTCCTCTGTCCCAACAATTGGTATGTTTAAAACTAGGCTCCGGGACTATCTCATCACTCAACAGCTCCTGTGACTGCCCAACTTAACCTTGTTTCTCCACTTCCCTTTCTGCTCTAGTTGTCTCCTCCCTCCTCACTGGATTCTACCTCACATCTTGGTATACCTAATGTTGCACATTTCACCCTCTCCCACCCTTCCTACATTCCTCTCTCCCTCTCCCTTTCCCCTCCCTATGACTCTGGCACTTCTTATCTGTTGTCTATCTTCTCTGACAAATGCCACTGGCTGCCTTGTTATAATGCTATCCTTGAATTGTATTACTCTGTACTCTGTTTGCAATGTCCACATTGTTGTAATGTCTGTCTTGATGTTCCCCATAATTTGTATTTCTCTGACATGGAACCTTTGTAAAAGAGCCAAGGCTCAAAGGTATTTGTAATCCTAGACTTGATAAATAAATAAAACCAGCTATGTGTTGGGGGGTAGGTGATCTGGAGGGGAGGAGGTGTTATGAAGGAGTATCAGGTGTGGGCACCCCAGTCTCCTTAATAATCAACAATCATCAATTAGAAAGGATAAGGGAGGGCTTGCTGAGCTGGGAGGTGGAGGGAGAATAGTTAAATATTGAAAAGCAGCATCAGGAAAGATGAGAGAAGGCTGGTTGAGCTGGCAGGGGAGGAAGTATGTAAGTTTCAGTGTTCTGGGTACAAGCAAAATTTCCACTGTTGCACCACTTTGTGTTCAGCAGGAACATTCTTGACTCACAACCTGAAAAAGGGCTCATCTCACTAAACTGGCACCCAGGATTTTGGGCTGCCCAGAAAAGGTATTTCACAGCTGAACTAGAAAAAACAAACACCAGAACCTAGCTAAACAGGTCCCATTTGGTTTTTTTCAAAAATCATAACTTTTATGTATTTTCCATGTGTTTTACTTAAAAAAAAGAAGACAGCAGCCATTACAACCCCCAAAAAAGTTCTCACAATCTAAAAAACACTAAAGCAAAAGCAAAATGCTCATGACACCAACATTTTTGGGTAATATCAGAGATTTATCCTATGATCTTGATGAGCATGTTCATAAAAAAAACTTTAAAAAAAGTGAAAACCTTATAACTCTGGAACTGATTTAAATCCTTATAACTCTGGAACTTATTAATGTTTTTTTTATGATGCCTTTGAAAGGCACTACCATGGATGAAGCCCCTTCTACCCCCAAAAGTTTGGAAAAATATTCCATATCATCTAGGCTGTAGGTGAGCTCAAATAAACGTGTAACAGAAGCCTGAACATTTTAAGCATTACTTTAAAAACAACATATCCAGGTCTCAGAAACTGCACAAACTACCCTTTATGAAACTTCCCACATCTCCCAAACTTGTCTCCTGGAAAACACATGCCAAATCTGGGGCAATTTAATCAAACAACACCAAGGTTATTAAGGTGCAAAGTTAGGGGTTTAACATTGAGCACATGCCAATAATGCAGATCACCATGAACACATTTAGACTAGCCTGTTTTTAGCAGAAATGCATGTCAAATGGTTTCTCAAACTCACTGCAAAGGCTGAACACAGAGGACAGAGACACATGTTTCATCTTTCTATAGACTCATCAGTGTTCTTCATGTAGATCTCAGTCTAGGAGAAAAGGAATCAGCTTGGTGAGCCCAAAATAAGAATGCAACATAAAAACAAAATAACCTTGACATAAAAGCACTGTGGCAAGGCTTACCTGAAAAGAACATTGGTAACAAAATCAGATTTGGATGAAATACGTAATCGTACATACCCCAATAATGCAAAGCATCATGAGACGTATATGTAAAGTACCACAAAAAAACTACATTGGGCTCACTGTGACTCAAACCTTTAAGACAATCATAAGGAATGGAATTTAAAGGGCTTTAAATTTATGCTTTTAAATACTAGGAATTTTCTTAACAAAAAAGCTGAAATTGAAGCACTGATAATATTTTATAAACCAGATGTACTTAGCTTAACTGAGATATGGTTAAAACCACCCACATATGATCATGTTTGTGACATAAAAGGGTATAAAATAGTTTGGAAGGATATAACTGATAAAAAAGGAGAGGAGATTATGGTGTTCTATAGAGCTATATTAGAAATAATTGCACAGGATAATACCCATAAAATCCAAAACTGAATGTGAATGGTTGTTTTTGGAACTTGCCTTAGGAGTCTGTAACAAGGTTAGTCTCTGTACAGTATATAATATCTACCAAAATCAGGTAAAAAAGGCATGATAGAGTTTCTTGATTGTTGTCAATCTCTTAACCTTCACAAACATAGATACATAGATACATAGACAGTGTCAGCAGATAAGGGCCTATGGCCCACCCAGTCTTCCCATTTGAGCTTGTAAGTTCAGTTTATGTTTTCCTAGAAGTCTGTTGCCCCTTAACCCTGACCTCCAGAATTCCTTTATGTCTATCCCATGCATTCTTAAATCCTTTGATTGTTTCAGCCCCCACCACTTCCTCTGGCAGGGTGTTCCACTTGTCCACCACCCATTCTGTGAAGAAATTCTTCCTCACGTTTCCTCTGAATCGTCCTCCCTCCAACTTCATCCCATGCCCTCTAGTCCTGGAACATCTTTTCACTTAAAAATAGTGTATTCCTGCACCCTGTTCCTCCCTGTAAGATACTTGTATGTCTCTACCATATCCCGTCTCTCCCTCCTCTCCTCCAGGGAGTACATGTTCAGTTTCTTCAACCTGTCCTCATAGGACTTGTGATGCTATCCATGCATCATCTTTGTTGCCCTCCTCTGAACCTTCTCTACCCTGTCTATGTCCTTACGTAGGTAAGATCTCCAGAACTGTACACTGTACTCTAGGTGGGGCCTCACTAGTGTCTTGTATAGTGGAATTATGACCTCCCTTTTCCTGCTGGTGATGCCCCTGCCTATGCATCCCAGCATTCTATTTGCTTTACCTGCTGCCTTGTCATGACATGTCTTGGTAATGGGGGACTTAAATTTAAACTGGGGTACAGCATATCTATCTGATTTAGAAACACTAGTGTTAAATGCAGGCCTTACCCAGATAATTACTGGATTCAATAGAATGAATCTGCACACTAACTCACGTACAACCTTAGATTGGATATTAACCAAAAATGCTAGAAACAGAAAAATAGAAGTTGGTGGCAGAAGGAGACCACTAGGTCCATCTAGTCTGTCCATTTGTTTTAGACCTATTTTGATACTCTAGTTGCCCTTTGTAGTCAGGGCTCCCTTGGGTCTATCCCATGCATTCTTGAATCCCTCCACACTGTTCACCCCCACAACCTCTTGGGGCAGGCTGTTCCAGGCATACACCACTCTTTCTATGAAGAAAAACTTCCTGATGTTGGTAGAGAAATTCTCTCCTTGCAGCCTGAGGTCATGTCCCCTAGTCCTGGAGCCCTTCTTGAAGTGGAAAGGTTCCTGTGCCTGTACCTTATTAATGCTTTTTATGTACTTGAATGTTTCAATCATGTCCCCTCTCTCTCCCTTCTCTGCTCCAGGGAGTACATATTCAGTTCCCTAAGTCTTTCCTCAGAGCACATGTACTGCAGACCCTGAATCATTCTTGTCACCTTTCTCTGTACTGTTTCCACCCAGTCAATGTCCTTTCTGAAGTGAGGTCTCCAGAACTGGACTCCATATTCCAGGTGAGGCCTGACCAGTGATCTATACAGTGGTAGTACCACCTCTCTCCTACTGCTCTTGATTCTCCTCCCAATGCAGTCCAGCATTCTGTTGGCCTTCAATGTTGCCTTCCCACACTGCTTATAACCTTCAAGTCATCTGAGGTTATGATTCCCAGATTCCGTTCCTGGTTTGAGGCCACCAGTCTTTCGCCTCCTAGGTAATACTACTTTCTTGGATTTTTCTTTGCTATGTGCATGACCTTGCACTTTTTGGCATTAAATCTCAGCAGCCACACTCCAGACCATTCTTCTAGTTTCCTGAGGTCAGCTTCCATCTTGCTCACTCCTTTTGATGTGTCCACCCTGTTTCATATCTTGGTGTCATCTGCCAACTGACACACCTTCCCTTCTAGTCTGTCAGTGATGTCTGCTATAAAAACATTGAAGAGCAGAGGCCCCAGCACTGAGCCCTGGAGCCATACCTCTCAACCTCCTGCCTCATAAATCAGGGGCAAGGCTTAAAAAAATCAGGGACAAAGGACCAAAATCAGGGACACATCTTCAAAATTAGAGACATCCTCCCAGAAAGCTGGCAGAATATGGAGCTTGGTGCAAAATGCATTTTCTAAAGAAGAACAAGTCTGTAACTTTAATGCTTGACATTGTTTTTGCTTACAGTCCCCACTGTTTAGCCACAAAAACACAAATGTTAGGGGGGACAGAGACAAATTTTGAGGCAAAATCAGGGACATCCATGAAAATCAGGGACACTTGAGAGGTATGCCTGGAGCACCCCACTGGTCACTCTGCCTTCTGTCGATTGTATTCCATTAACCTGTACCCTCTGGGTTCTGCCTTGTAACCAGTTTTGTACCCTTCTGACTACTTCCAGACCAACTCCTATGTGGTCAAGATTCTTTACCAGCCTTCTGTGTGGAACCGAGTTGAAGGCTTCACTAAAGTCTAGGTAGATCACATCTACTGCCCCACTGTCATCCACTTTTTTAGTAGCATAGTCAAAAAACTCGAGCAGATTTGTCTGGCATGACCTACCTGCTGTGAAACCATGCTGTTTAGGGTCTTCTTGGCCACTAGTTTTGAGGAATGCTATGATCCTCTGTTTGAGTAGTGTCTCCATTAGTTTCTCTACTATAGACATGAGGCTCACTGGTCTGTAATTACTAGCCTCTTTGCAACTGCCTGATTTGTGAAGTGGAACCACTATTGCCTTTTTCCAGTCTTTGCATACCACACCGCTCTTCAAGGATTTTGTGAATAGAAGTGCCAGAGGGACTGCTAATTCTGCCCCCAGTCCCTTAAGGATTCTGGGGTGCATCTCACCTGGTCCCATGGCTTTGTCTGCTTTTAGTTTATTTAGTGCCTCCCGTACTTCAGCTTCTGTAAAGGGTCTCATGTCTGTTCCTGGTCCTGGGGTGGTATGTTTTTTCAGAGCTGGGCCATCTCCTTGGTCGTCTTTGGTAAACACTGAGCAGAAGTATTGGTTGAGGATTTCGGCTTTCTCTGGGTCATGTTTGGTGCATTTCCCTCCTTCAGTAGCAATCTTTACTATCCCCTTTTTGCCTTCATACATTCCCTAATATATCTAAAAAAATTATATGTCTCCTTGCTTTGCCCCTTCTACTATCTTTTCCTCTGTCTGGGCTTTTGTCTTTCTAATTTGTTTGTTAGACTCTCTCATTTTTTCTTTGTATGACTCCCAGTCTTCCTCAGTTTTGGTTTCCTGGTATATGCTGTATGCCTTCTTTTTTTCTTTGACTGTGGTAGCCACTTCCTTGGAAAACCACAGAGGATTTCTTTTTCCTTTTGCTTTGCTGACCCATCTGGCACATTGATCTGTGGCAGTCTTTATTGCTTTCTTGAGTCTCCCCCACATGACCTTCACCTTCTCAACCTCTATTTCCATTAACTGGCTACTTATGTTATTCCTCATTTTTTGGAAGTCACCCTTTCTGAAATCTAGCACCTTTATCTTTGAGTGGCTGGTGTCCTGTGTTATGTTTACCTTAAAGCTTACCATGTGATGGCTGCTGTTGCCCATATGGCAACCTACTTCAATGTCCTTGATCCTTTTCAAGTTTGTGAGGACAAGATTGAGAATGGCATCTCCCCTTGTTGATGTTTTAAGAAGTTGGCACAGTCCCACGTCTTGTAGTGACAATAAGAAGTCCCTACGTCTTGCTGTTGCTGCCGTTAGTGTGCTTCAGTTATATCTGGTAGTTTGAAGTCCCCCACCAGTATTACTTCACCTTTATTGGACATTTAGAGGATTTCCTCTATTAGGTCTTTGTCTCCTGTATCTCCTTGATTTGGGGACCTGTACATGATGCCGATTCTGAAGGGTTTTCTCTTGCCCATGACTACTGTTAGCCACAGTGACTCAAAGTCCCCAGGTTGCCCTTTTACTTCTGTGACTTGTATTTCCTCCTGAATGTAAATGGCTATGCCCCCATCTCTTTTTTTGCCCTGCCTATCTTTCCTGAACAGATTGTAACCAGGAATGGTCATATCCCATCTGTGGTTTTCTGTGAACCAAGTTTTTGTTACAGCCACCCACCCAACCTTTCTGTTTCCAAGATGGTTGTGAGTTCAGAAAGTTTGTTGGTTAGGCTCCTAGTATTTGCAACCATTGCCTTCCAGGCATGTACATCCTCTTTGGTGCGAGGTTGTACCCTTTTCCTGGACTGCTCCAGTTTGCTTTTTCCAGCCGAGAGATTATGGAGACAAGATTGTTGATTGTGGGACTTTTTCAGAGAGTATAAGCAATTATCTCCCAGTTTTTTGTATCTGGAGTAGCACCAAAAGTAAAGTTCCCCCTAAAATAATTTCATATAGAACTTATAATAACATTGACTTCAAGTACTTGAATGTTGATTTGAACTTATTAGACTGGTCATACTTGGATGCCATACCAGATCCAAATGCTGCTGTCGATTTTTTTTCTTACCACATTAATTGAACTACAGAATAAGCATTTTACATTGGTGACAAGAAGGGTTAGAGGAACTGAAAACAAATGGATCCCGCTGAACTTTTTAATTAATGAGAGAGACAGACAGACAAACATTGGAAAAATTACAAAACATCAGGTCGTACTTCTGATTTAATAGATATCACACATTACGAAATAACTGTAACATTTTTGTATGAAAGAGAAAATCTGAATAATAAAAAAACACTTCTGGTACAATTAAAAATAACGGTACAGTCATAACAAATCCTAAAGAAATTTGTGATTTATTTTTATCCAAATTTACAGATTTTCTAAAATATGCTAATAATTTTGATTGTAATGCTTCACCAATACGTGATGCCGAAATGCAAAGTACTGTAATCTTATTAATCCTTCTTTTTATTTCCAGAAAATTTGTCCTCAGCAGATACTTAAATTACTAAGACAGATGCCTATAAACAAAAGCTCATGATTGGATGGGCTTGAGCCCAGGTTTATGAAACTTATTGCATCTTTTGTTTATCGGCTCCAGGTATACATTTTTAATTTTTCCTTGGTTACAGGGGAGTTTTCACAAAATTGAAAACAAACAGGTATAAAACCAATTCCAAAGTCAGGTTCCTCACAGGATGCTGACAATTATCAGCCTATTTCAATGTTATCACCACTGAGTAAAATGTTAGAAAAAATAGTTAACGAACAAATCATAGAATATCTCCAGGCCAATGGACTCTGATCTCCAGAGCAGCATGGCTTCAGGAAGTCTTTTGGTACTGGTACTGCTTTGGCCTGTTTTACAGACCATGCCTTAAAATCTATGGACCATGGTAAGTTAACCAGTGCAGTTTTTGTTGAACTATTGAAGGCTTTTGGCTTGATTAATCATGCCATGCTGCTCAGGAGACTAATGGGCATTGGCCTGGCAGAAAGTCCTTACATGTGGTTCAAGAGTTACTTGTCAAATCACCCACTGAGGGGTAATGTTTGTGATGTAAGGTCTCAGGCACATATATTAGAACAAGGTGTCCCCATGTGGTCCATATTAGGACCCCTGTTGTTTTCTTTATATATAGATCCCATTTCAAAAATTCTCACCAGGTCTAGCCTACTGTTATACACAGATGCTATTATTCTTTTTACTAGCTCAAATTCAGTGGCTGAAATAAATTCATCCCTAAATAATGATTTTTCTGCTTTAAACAAATAGCATAAGTTGCATTGTTTGATGTTAAATAGGTCAAAAACACAGTGCATTCTTTTTGGTTTGTAACATAGATTAAACAAAAGTAAACCTCTTCAAATATTTGACTTGCCTGGTACGATGCTGCAGCAGGTTAATGAGTCAAAATATTTAGGAGTCCAATTGGACCAGAATTTGCCCTTTTCATCACATATTAAGAAAACAGCAAGACAAGTAAACCAGGAATTAGGTGGTCTTTATAAAATAAAGGACTGCTTAACAAGAGAAGCCAGGGCCACTGTTAGCTAAGGTGTACACCTGCCAATATTGTATTATAATTCATTTTATTTACAATGTTGACAGGAGATGATTCGGATTTTGTTAACAGATCTTTTCATGCAGTCTGTCATTTTGTTACAGCAAAACCATACAACGTCCATCATTGTTTGCTTTTCAATGAAGTTGGGTAATTACCCCCTAGGTTGAAATGTTCATATAATCTGGGTTGCTTACTAAATAATATCATGAAACTTGAACACCATTCCCCATTATTTAAGTTAATTGAACCTAGGAAAGAGGTTAGAATACTAAGGTCCTCATCAAATGCTCTTTTAGTTCTACCCAAAATTACAACTTGTATGGGTGAGAGGGCTTTTTCATTTTAGGCACCTAATTTATGGAATACCATGCCTCAATCCTGTTTAGATGCTAAAAGTTATTCAAAATTCAAAAAGGAGTTAAAACTCACTTGTTGCATCTATCTATTTGTAAGTGGTACTGAATTAGAGTAATTTATGTTATCATGTGCCATTTTATATTTTGTGTTTATATTATATGTATTCATTGTAATTCTGTAACAACTAAGCTGCTTGATAAATAGCTCTGGGTCATTCCTGAAAATGGGCCTTGGCACAGTGTGCTTACCTAGTGAAGAAAGTGAAAATAAAATAAATGAATAAAATAAGAGCTGTTTCATTTCCACTTGATTGAGATGCAGATGTACACACTGATGATTCCTGAGAAGGATGAAACATACTCTATGTCTGTGTCTTTTTTTTTTTTCAAACTTGGCAGTGTGTATGTGAGAGAGATGCTGATATGCAATTTGGCACCATGCAGTCCTGCTTCAAGCAAAACCAGTCTTAATTCTTTCAGGGTGATTTGCATACACTGTATTTCCTATAATGTGTTTGCATTATTGGGATATGTGTGATTATGTATTTCTTTAAAACCTGGTTTTGTTGTTAATATCCTTTATAGGTAAATCTTGCCCCAGTGCTTTTGTGCCAGGGTTCTTTGTCTTTTTAAATTGCTTTTGGATTTTGGGGTCACCATGACCCAAACCCATAAGACCATCATAATAGATGGTTCATTTTCTCCTGGGCTCAGGTGCAGATGAAGCACACTAATGAGTCCTGAGACAGATGAAACACTTGTTGGTGTCTTCTGTTTCCAATCTTTGCAGTGTCTGTGTGAGGCCATTTTGCACTATGAATTCCAGCTTTAAGCAGAAGCAGTCTAAATTCTTTCATGGTGATTTTCATATACATCCCGTGATGCTTTGCATTATTGGAGTATGTGGGATTATGTATTTCTTTGAAACATGCCTGTGTTGCCAATACCCTTCTGGGTAACCCTTTCCTCATATCTTTTGTACCGAGGTTGTTTGTTTTTATATATTTATACTGTATATAGAGAATAATGGCTGGGTAGGGGGTTATAATGCGAATTTTACACCCCCTCCGAGGTGTGCGATGCTGCATAAACCCCAAGAGTGAAGCTCGGAGGGTTTATTAAGATATCCCAGACTGAGGGTGTGTGTAAAATTTGAGTTTTACACACCTACCCAGCCTTTATTTTTATATAATCGCTGGCTAGTGTTTTTTTCATTGCAACAATTATAAAAAATAAACATTGAGACCAACGGACTGCGGTCAGGTTTTAATGTGGTCCGTGGTCTGAAGTAACTGACAGAAAAAAAGTTTTGCTTTTGGTTTCCTTTTTTTTTTCAGGGTAAGTGGAGAAAGCGACTTCTTTTATTTTTTTTTATAAAATTCAACTTACCTCTGACTCAGAGGCGAAGAAGTTCATGTTATACAGAATTGTTCCAGGAATGTCAGAGTAAAGGAAGACTGGCAACTGGTGCATGTGTGGTCCGGAGGTAAACTCGTGATGTGTTTGCCATTATAACCTACTGGTTATAATGACAAATTATAACTGGGTTTCCCTGTGGGAAAAAACATTGGCCAGTTATTATGTATACATATATATACATAGTAATATGTTTAGCCCTACAGGGCTCAAAAGCTGCCTATCTTGCCCAGCATTACAACAGTGTACTCTTTCCATGTTACAAAGATCAAGTTGTCCATAATGTGTGTTTATATATTTTTATAATCTAACTAGAGAAAGTTCAGGAACAGCCCTGCCTAGCCCCAAGCAATCTGTTCCCCCCAAAGGCTTCAGCACAATCAGTTAAGAACTATACTTAATGATGCTTTGCTTTGGGCAATGTTTTGGTAAATGAGCCGCAATTCAAATCTTCAGCTATATCATGGCACTGTCTCATCTGTGGGCTGCAATCTGAAGTGGGCAAAAGTCTGTGACTTCTGCCAAAGGTCCATTTGGGAATGAGAGGTCAAACTGATCGAAGTTCAACCTGTTGATTCTTTCATTGAACCAAACCTTTAGCTCTAGTACACATTACTGTAACCTGCATTTTGAAATGGCCTTGACTCTCTTACTCCCTGTGCATGGTATACAACAGGCACACTGTGCAGGTGATGCCTTTGATCTCTGGCTGGGAGTAGGATATTGCATGCACCTTTCAATACCTTTCTTGCAACAGTCTCTTGAGCATGATTGGTGTATGATCTTGGAGAAGGCTACTAAGCCTTGCAGATGAGAATGAAGTGCTACAGTGCAGCAAGATGTGGGAATGGGGCACAGGTATACAGGGGTACAAAAATATAGATAAAATGAACATTAAATAATGGATCTTGGGCATGGTGGCATTGGAGGTAGCACTGTCAATATGGCTCTTATCTCTTGGCTGGAGGAGTCTAGGACGCTTTGTGCTTGATGCTCTTTTACACTCCAGGGGCAGGTTAATGACAAGTACAAGAAACAACAAAGAGTCACCTGCTCAAGAGAGCAGTGTGCTGCAAGAAAAAAGGCAAATGCTGAAGCATCAAAGGGGAAAAAAATCCAACACACACAAAACTGTAGCAAAAGCAATTTATTGGCAAGAACACCACTTCATCTGCACCTCCTGTGGCAGTCTTGGATACTTCATAACAACACAACATCCCATATCTCCCTGTGATTAGTCATGCACAGCTGCTGTTTATCTAAGACAGGAGGCAGAATCATAAGGGGGGAAACATTAGAATGCATAGTTCAGTGACCTGCCAGCAGATGTGGAGACCCCTACCCCCTACACACTGATTCTGGTTCACTGGATGATTATGATACTCTGTGGAGTCCCCCGTGGAAGGAAACTGGGTCTGGCTGTATGGTTTTACAGCAGCTAATGATTCATCCCAGAGTTTGTGATAAGCAGTAGACCACTTGGAATTAAAATAATTACAAAAAACAATTGACATGATTTATTAGAGGAGGAATGTAGTTTTGTGTGCAGTATCTAATTTGACTTTTATTGGAACATGAATACTTTTACGAGACATTACTACTGCAATATTCTGAATGCTATTTAATTAGAAAATTCCATGCAACAATAGGGTGGTGGAGAGAGAAGATTTCCATTAAATGTTTTGGAAGTCATGTGATAACTGTTTGACATACAGCAGGATGAATTTCACTTAATGCTTCTTTATTTTCCATGTACTATTTCTTTAACCAGAAGAGAAGCCTTGAGGCTAGAGAGCCTTATTTTTAACGGGGCCCCAGTGATATTGTAGGTTCAGCAACATGCTATAGATCAACAATACTGTACATGTGCCTCCTATTTACCAAAATGAATAAATGAAAGACAAACAGAGTGGGATTAGCCAATATCTGTAGCTTTGATATAAGTCCTACCGCCATGATTTTAATGAAATCCTCTAAAGCCATTCAGTCAGCACATGAAACAAAGTGTCACTCCATCAACTGGTAGACATATAGATTTTTAGACTCATACTTAAAAAGGAATATATGTTTTATTCACATTATCAGCACACATCTAGTAGTTGTACAATAAGAGATGGGTGTTTTAGACTTTGAGTTGAGTTTTAATGCAGTAGATAATAGTTGTAGAAAATGTTAATTTGTCACCTTTATAGAGTACACAGTGGTAGTCATCACCATCAATAATGTTACTGATGGTTACGGTATGCCAGGAGTAACTTCATGTTTTGCAAGTGATAGTGTCCACTATCAGTATTGTGGTAGCAAATGCCATGACTAGTTAGCTCTACTAATGGTGTTGGCTTTCACTGTATACTGTTAGGGTTCAAGATATCAGATCTTTGACCTCTGTTCTCAAAGCACACCATCCCTCAGTGCCTCAGTGTGGAAACAGGTTAAATAATTACTCACCCCCCAACCTCTGCTCCTTGTACTCTGACACATTCTTAATGAAATTCATAAGGCCTCAGGACCTGGAATGATGGTGCTGGGGCCAGCTTTAGGCACCCTCAGTCCCAGAAGTTTTGAACCCTATATTGGTCATCAGTCTTTGAAAATTAAACACTTTTCAGTATATTTGTTTCTCTCACTGTGCCTTATAAGCATATGTAATGTAATTACTGACCCCCAGATGGTCAGTCACTATGAGAACCTCCATTACTGTAGGGGGATGGCCAGGGTCCTATATAGATTTTCATAGGTTTGGTGAGGATAACAGAGAAGCTAAGAGCATTAGAACATCAGACAACATTTAATTCCAGATCACAATTCCTTGTTTGTACCAAATTCCTCAGTCAAGCAGCAGCATTTTTTTTATTAAACCCATGGAAGATATTAACACATTGATAACACTAATAGCTCCCTCCCAGGAGGCTTTTACAAGTTCATCATCTGGTTTCCAGATCACATTTGTTTTGCATTACACTCAGAAGTATAATGTTCAAACATTTCAGTTCTGATCAGATCCTTACTTGTGTTCTGTCTTCAGTCACCTGCTCCCAAGGGTGATGAGGTACTGTAGATGAGACTTCCCTGGGCAAAGGTACAATCTCAGTTGCAATGCTTGACACACGTGTGAGCCCTGACAAAGGCAACTCAACAGTTTGGATGGGTAATTTCTCATAGACTCCCCCCCCCCCGTTAGTCATTATAATGTACCCAGAACACACCAACCATCCATCTGAGATCAAATCTTAGTTTGCTGTTCTCTCTTGGCTCCTTCATTCTTTCTGAAGCATCTCTTTTCCTTTCCTTTCAAGATATTATATTAGAGGGTCTGTTCTAATGCTGTCATTTTGTTCTGTGTTCTTTTATTATTGCTATGCCATGCCTTTTCTAGTAAACCAAGCTTCTATATATAATCACTGCATCTTTCACTATCATTTACAGCATCTTTTATGACCAGCCTATCTGCTTTGCTGTTTTGCTCGTCTGTCTCCTTGCTGCTACTGTTTCTGATTCACTGCATCTTTGCTTGTCTGATGTGCTCCTGTAGCCCTCTGGGGAGCAGGACCAGCAGGTTTGTCTGTGCATCACCCTTGACCTGGAGCCCTGCTGCTACTTCCAGGCTTGGCATGCTTACCACAGCCCAGGTACTCCCAGAGTTGAGAATCCCATCCCTAAAGCTGGGAGCTGCTGCTGACTCCTTGGGCTGTCTCTTTGGTACTCTCAGACTGGATCTCAGTGGAACTCTCACTCTGATGCTTACAGTATGTACTATGAGTACCTATCCATTTCTTGTTTATCACTAGCTGGCTGCACTTGTAGGAGCAAGCTGACTTGCTAACCCTTTACTACCTCTCTGGCATTCAACTAGCCTAAGGGATATTTTAGTAGCCACCAGTTGGTTGGGGAATACACACACACACACACACAAAAACACCAGTGGGCATCAAAGGGGGAGTACCAGTTACTGACTTTACCTGTGAATGTGTCTGTACATTAAAGTTCTGGATGAAGGGGTTACTAGTTTAAGAGATAAACTGAATAAAAATTTGTGTATTTCTAAATTAGAGGTCTAGATGGACAACATATTGGATTCCATTGTACAGTAAGTACAAATAAACAAAACTGTCATGGTGATAGAGAGTCTGCAATAATGAGAGCACCAGAACTGGTGGATATTGAGCAACTACAAACTATCAATGCAACTAATTCTAATGAGGCTCAGAACAACATGAAGATGGAAGAAAAAAGGAAGAGGGACAATGAGGATGAGGATGATGATGGGAAGGAAAAGATATTCAAGCATGGAACCTAGTGGAAGGAAGAGGTAGAAAAAACAGGGAGGGTGGCAAATTTATTTAGAGTGCCACTGGCAAATAGTTTTCAGCAATTAGAGTAACAAGGGGAGGTGGATGAAAATCCATGTTAAGACAGGGAGACACTGAGACTGGGCTCAACTGATATCTTGCATACGATCAAGAGCATAGTGATAAAACACTATCAGATGAACAATGTCAGGATAAAAGAGAAGTAATTATGGAAGTAGAATGGAATGACAGTAAGCTAGTGGTAACCGATGACATGATTATACGATGCACAGATAGTACTGTATACACAGAAAGAAAAGAAATGGACATTGTTTGTAGTTTAGTGGGTGGAAAAGTAAGTGATATAAGCCAAAACATTGGAGACCTCTTAAAAGGGGCAAGGGGCAAGTCTGACTGTGGTGGTTCATACTGGTACCAGTGATATCAGACACATAATGGATGATGATATCAAATCAGGTTTTAAGGCAGCTGGCAAAATTTTAAAAGAAAGAAAGACAGTGTAAGGTATTAGCATCTGTGAACCTACCTGTACCTAGGACAGGGGTTGGAAGAACAAGGGCAATTAAAAAAATAAACTGGTGGCTTGAAAATTGGATGGAAAAAGAGGACCTTGAATTTATACCAAATTGGCATGTTTTTCATAAACAAAATGATCTTTGCAGGAGATATGGCCTACAACTGAACAAATATGTGGCAAGTGTATTGTGTGACAGATTGAACAAACGTGTGAGAAAATGTTTAAACTAGACAGTGAGTGGAATGGCATGGGGTTGAGATGTTTAACAATCACAGAAGTACTGCAGTGAGTAATAATGGAAAGCCAAACATGCAAACCACAGGAAAACCAAGCTTAAGTAATGAATGAAAATGCATGCATGAAAGAAAAGAAAAGCTCTTCCTCACCCCCTAGCTGCTGGAGGTCTGTCTCTAAGCAAGTAAGAAGGAGACTACCCTGTCTGAGAACAGGAAGGGCAGGAGCTGTAAGGGCACAGAGGCAGTAGGAAAGCAGAGAGAAAAAACAAACAAAAAAGTAAACAGAGAGAGGAATGAGTAAGCAAACAAAACAACAGTCGAGGGACCACAAATAAGACATGATGGTAATGGTACAGTGCAGTGGCTGTGGAGCATCAGTCTTCCTGGAGACATTCTGGAGGATGCAGTGTTGTCCCATCTGCAGGCACCTCTCTGGGCTGAGGGAGTAGGTTACTCATCTCCAGGCTGAGTTGGCCAGGATTCAAGGGACCTCCTCTTACACCCAGGGATCACCACTGCTGCCGCCGCTGTCTCAGAGGTTGCCAAGAAAGAGGAGTGGTTGGACCATAATGGGCTCAGGGAGGGTGAGCGTGGTGGAACAGAGGTGCATCCCTCCTGTTGTACTTCTCCACAATTCATACACCATTCTGTCAGAGCATGGTTCCTCTATGGAGGCATCCACAGTGGAGACTAAGGAAGATGCTGGGAATACCTCTGCAAAGGAGACCCACAGGATGGTGGCATAAGACTCTACAGTGGAAGAAAACAACTCTTGGTGGGGGACTCAATTATTAGGGGAGTAGAACTTGGGGAGGGAAGGGAGAGGGAGGTGAGGTGCCTGCCTGGTGCCATGGCTTGGAGAGACAGGGAGCGAATCCTCAGGATCATGGGAGCAGTTGCACGGAGGAGGGAGCTGGACATCATTGTCCACTTAGGGACAAATGACCTGGCTGGGAATGGGATCAGAGTAGTGCAGGGGGAGTTTGTGGTGTTGGGGAGGGGCCTTAGACAAGTAGCATGCACAGTAACCTTCTCGGAGGGGCTGCCTGTCAATGGCATGTGTGATGCTAGGGTGCTCAGCACCATGGGATTCAATCAATGGTTGGAAAACTGGTGCAGAGCTCAGGGCTTTGGCTTCATTGGGGACTGGGGGTCCACCTGGAGGGATGCAGGCCTATACTGGCATGATGGTCTGCATCTGTCTGGGAGGGAAACCTGGATCCTAGGTGATAGATTTAAATGCTTCATTGGCAAGCATTTAAACTAGCCAAGGGGGGGCACTGAAAAGGAGCAGGGAAATCCCAGCCTCTCCCACAAAACAGGGTAGTTAGTGAGGTAAACACCAAACTAGAGAAGTTGATAGGGAGAAGGGTGGGGGTAAATGGAGAAAAAGGCAAGGGCAGTAAGGACAGGGATGGGGCTAAAAGAGGTAAGGCCATCAAAACAAATGGAGGGCAATGAGTACCAACACCCCTAGTAGTCTGGATAACAAGCTCCCTGAGCTAGTGGCCTTGATGAAAGAAGGATGCCTGGATATAGTGGCAATCACAGAAACATGGTACACAGAAAACCATGACTGGGATGTCAACATACCAGGGTACACAATCTACAGGAGGGACAGGGAGGGTAGAAGAGGAGGAGGAGTAGCTCTCTATGTAAGAGAAGGGATCAAAGCAATGGAACTAAAGGGTAAACAGGGAGGAGAGGAGGCACTGTGGGAAACCCTGGAGATGGGAAACAACACCACAATCTGCATGGGGGTGTATACAGACCCCCATCTCAAGGGGAGGAAATGGACAAGGAAATGATAGAAGGTATCCTTAGGATGGTAGAAAAAAGGGAGACATTGTTGATGGGGGACCTGACTATGCCAGATGTTAACTGGAGCACTTTTGCTGCAGCCACATCTAAGAGTAGGGTCATTCTTGATTTCCTATGGGGGGCATGCTCAGACAGCTAGCGTTGGAACCCATTCAGGAAGGAGCAATCCTGGTACTCTCAAATGGGGATGGAGAGAGGATCTCAGATTTAGTAGTGGGTAGCTATCTGGAAACAAGTGACCACCAAACAGTGTGGTTCACGATAAACAGCCATAAAGTCTAGCTTTACAAAAGTGAGGGTACTGGACTTTAGGAGGGCTGACTTTGACAAAATGGAGAGTGCCTCAGAAGAGCACTAGCAAAACGGGCAAGAAGGAGGGGTGGAGGAATAATGGGGAAACATAAAAACTGCCATCACAGAGGCAACAAGCCTTTGTGTGATATAAATAAACAAATCAAAATGAAGGAAAAAAACACTACGGTTCTCAAAAGAGGTGGTGGGAAAGGTTAGGTAGAAAAAGATAGCATTCAGGACTTATAAGGAAACACAGAAGGAGCAAGACAGAGAACTGTACCAGTTAAAGCAGAAAGAAGTGGGGAAGGCAGTCCGAATACCAAAGGCCCAAACCAAGGAAAAGATAGTCAACTTGGTTAAGAAGGGGAATAAAACCTTTTATTGGTACATTAGGGAGTGAAGAAAGACCAAGGGAGGGATAGTGAGTCTTAGGTGGGGAGGGTGGGTGGGCAGAGGGTGACAGTGAAAAGCAGGGATGTTGAATGAATACTTCTACTCAATATTCACAAAAGAAGAGGAGGAGGAGGTACCTAATCCAATCAATAGAAACACTCTGGATAGGGGGATCGATACCAGTCCTTTCACAGGAGAAAGGGTTCTAACAGAACTCCTAAAACTGATGGTGGATAAAACAATTGGAACTGATGGGATCCACCCCAGAATTCTAAAAGAACAAAAGGGAGAACTCGTGACACCACTGAATACCCTTTTTAACAAATCATGGTAGGATGGTGTGGTACCTGAGGACTGGAGGAGGGTGGATGTAATTCCCCTTCACAAAAGTGGGAGCAAAGCAGAGGCAGAAAACTACAGATCTGTTAGTTTGACTTCAGTGGTAGGGAAAATGATGGAATCACTTCTGAAAGAAAGAATTGTTGAGTTCCTAGAGGCCAGCAGGGCACAGGACCCAAGGCAACATGGATTCACAGTGGGAAGGTCATGTCAGATGAATATAATAGATTTCTGTGACTGGGTAACCAAAGTAGTAGACCAGGGAGGGGCTACCTAGACTTCAGCAAGGCATTTGACACAGTCCCACACAAAAGATTATTAAACAAGTTAGCCAGCCTTGGAGTGGGTCCAGGGTGGTAGCCTCAGTAAAACATTGGCTGGACAACAGGAGACAGAGGGCAATAGTAAATGGAGTCCACTCTGAAGAAAGGAGGGTTACTAATGGGGTATCACAGGGTTCAGTACTGGGACGGGTTCTTTTTAATGTCTTTATAAGTGACATTGCAGAGGGATTCAAAGGAAAAGTATGCTTCTTTGCAGATGACACAAAGATCTGCAACAGGGTTGATACACAAGGGGAGGTTGAAAGGATGAGAAGGGACTTGGCAAGATTGGAGGAATGGTCAAAAGTATGGCACCTTTAATTCAATGCAAAGAAGTGCAAAGTAATGCAGCTGGGAAACAAAAACCCAGGGGAAGTGTACAGAATGGAGAGTGGGTACTAACAACAACAAAAATAGAAAGGGACCTGCGGGTAGTCATATCAGATGACCTAAAGGTAAGCAAGCAATGTGAGAAGTCAGTAAGGAGGACTGGAGATACTGCGATGTATAGGGAGAGGCATCACCACCAGTAGGAAACAGGAAGTTGTTATCCCTCTGTACAGACAGTTGGTGAGACCCCATCAGGAGTACTGCATGCAGTTCTGGAGACCCCATCTCTGCAGGGACAAAGTCAGGATGGAGGTAGTCCAGAGGAGGGCAACTAAAATGCTGCAGGGTCTGCATCAGAAGCCATATGAAGAGAGACTAAAGGAGCTTAATATGTATACCCTTGAGGAAAAGAGGGAGGGGGGAACATGATGGAAACTTTCAAGTACCTCAAGAGAATCAACATAGTCCAAGAGGGTAGCATCTTTCAGAAAAAGAGATGTGCAAAATCAAGGGGGCACAATTTGAAGATAGAGGGGAAACAACTCAGGGACAATGTTAGGAAGTTTTTTTTTTTCATGGATAGGGTGGTGGATGCATGGAATGGCCTTCCTGAGGAGATTGTGGGGTCAAAAACAGTGGGGGAATTCAAAAATGCATGGGACAGACATAAGGCAATTCTGGTTGGGGTTAGCAAGAAGTAGGCTGTTGGTTAACTAGGATCTGCAGCTTATCCAGTAGGTAGGGAAACGGGCAGATTGGATGGGCCAAGCGGTCCTTATCTGCCATCAAAGTCAATGTTTCTATGTTTCTAGCCAATGCAAGGAGTCTTAATGATAAATTTGGGAGCTGGACGCTACAGCATTAATTGAAAAACTGGATATTAGAGAAGTCACAGAGACATGGTGGTCCAGCGAAGACCTGTGGAATAAGGATTTAGAGGGATATAAATTGTTTAGAAGAGACAGAATTGGCAAGTGAGGTGGAGTGGTGGTGATTTACATCACAAGTGGTTTATGCACTGAGGAAATAAACAGAGCCATAAAGATAGTGAAATAATTTGGATTAGAGTCAGGAAAAATAATCAGAAGTATATAATAGTTGGAATATGTTATAGGCCACCAAATCATCCTGAAATGATGGAGGAAGTCTTAATTAATGACTTAGATTACTTATTAATTTTTTATTTATTTGAATTTTGGTAACTGGGTAAGTCCACTGAGACAATTACAATCCCTTTTTCAGGGTCAACCTGGGACAGACAGCAGTATAAAGACAGTATAGTAAGCAACTTTATAAATACAGATACAGAAGCATAAAATTCTGAACATGAGCCAACTGGGAATCTTGAAACCATAACAATTCAAAGCATTTTACTGAATAAAATATGAGCATAGAGCCACCATGCAAGTCAAACCTTGTAAAACAGATAAACACAAAAAGTATACACACATTTTGAAGAGGGTACAAAACATAATGAAGTACGATACATTTATACACATAAATATCTGTAAAACAGATAAAATACAATAAGTATATACACATTATGCAAAAGGTTCAAAACATAATGAGGTTAAGAGTTGCCTGTAGAGACTGAGCGAAGGTAAGGAGTGGATGGGGGGGGGGAGAATAGCCAGATAATTCATAGGCAGGATGATGGATGGAGGGGGTCAGGACTAGGGGCAGAGCAAAGAAGAGGAGAATGTGGAGTGGGAGAATCAACGGAAACAGATGCATTTAGCAGAGGAGGTGAGGAAGGCAAATAAAGTGGTTTGGAACGTGGGTAAAGCGGTACAGGACAGGATAGGAGAAGGCAGAGAGTTCCAGTCAGTTACTGCCACAAATGAGAAGGACTTATGTGTAACTACAAGCCTCAGATTAGGTCATTCAAGAAGGGGCCTGGGTGGCAGATCAGATGGCATGTGTGGCTTGCCTTAGGTGAGTAATCTGTCTGAGGCAGGGTGGGGTAAACCTGTGAACAAGCTTATGCATAAAACTCAAGGATGAGTACCATAGTTTAGATTAATAAAGGAGCCAACCCAACAAAGACAGGACGTCATAGTGGTGGCAGCAGTAATTAATCCCTAGGGTGAACCTTCCCACCCTACGATAGGCCTGAGCAAGAAATGTCATGTTAGTCACATTTGTTGACAAAGTAATGATGCACCGTAGGTAAGAAGCAGGAGGAAAGACGAGGAAGCGATCTTGATACAAGAGGCACAAGTGAGAAAGGGGCGGATACAGTAAAGGATACCAAATGTTGGTTATTTTAGCAGAAAAAAAATAATATACTTATGAGAGACCTCAACCTAGTAGACATTAACTGGAAAACAGGGGAGATAGGTAGTTCTCAGGACACAGTAAGCTGTCTGGGAATATCCTTAACGTAAACCTAGAACAACACATAATTGAAACTACCAAGGGCAAACATAGTCTTGATGTATTTAGTGGATGGGATTAGGAACTGTAAATATAGAGACCATCAGATGGTCACTTTTGAGGTGGCTGAGGGGACATAGTTGACCTTTTTTGCATCATATTATTTCTACAGTAGTTGAAAACCCACATTTTTTGATTGCTTACCTTCTTTAAATTTTATTCATGTTGCTGGTTATTTTATCTGCTTTCTTTCTAAGTTGAGCTGAAATGCATGCTTATAGTGTAATTATACCCAACCTTGCTTTGTTTCAGATCCTTAATCTACTCTTACTGCATATTACCTTAACATTAGGAACACCATCCAAGCAGTGCAGCCACTCATAATGCAATAGTCTTCTCTCCTCCCACTGAGAGCATGAGTGGATAGACTGTATTGGGGGCATTTTCATGTAAAGGAAAGATACAGTGGGAGTTGATCAAGGAACATAAACAACCATGTTTTTGTGTGGTAACACCAGTATGCTGTGCAGTCTGTTTTTCATTTTTTTTAATAAGAAAACAGGAATCAGAATCAAACAACCAGCTACATCAGCAGTGTCTACAGAATGTGAACAACCATATCATGTGATTTTAAACTAAGGACACTTTGAGGCCTAAGGGGGTGACAGTGTCCCTTTGAACAAATCAAGAAGGAAAGAGGACAAACTAAATTTACATGCTACCAGAGAACAAAGTTTGAATCTATGATACAATAGCCTGGGAAGTAGATGTACTTGTATTTATTTCACTAGAAAAAGTTTCATTTGAGCAAACTCATTTACAAGGAGGTCCTGGGTAGGATACCATGCATAAATCAGGCAATAACAATATTGGCATAAAGTATTATATAAATATAGAGCAATAGCGTACTGAAATAATGTCATAGGAAGAGTAATTTGCAATAATAGTAAAACACAATTTGAGGTAACAGTAATACACCATAGATCTGGAAAAAGGAGATGTATAATTGGAATATGAATGTAATGTGGAATATCTTGGAAAGGAAAATTAAAAGAACTAAATATAAATTTGTAATTCTGATATATAAATATAATAAAAATGGTAAACCACCAATTATGGCAAAATAGGAATGTAATGAAAAAAATATGAATAAAAGAAGGTTATTTAAGAGGGTCAAAGACATGGACAAAAAAGAACTTTGAGAACGTTATTCAAAAAGAGCAAAGGAATGCACGTCCTTAATAAGGAAAACTAAAAAGACGAAGGAAGAAGAAATATCACATAACTCTTAAAAACAATTCCAAAATGTTTTAGGCATGTGTTAATACCAAGAAAGGTGGCCATAGGACCACTAAAAGAAAATAATATTATGATCAGCGATGATATCCAAACTGCAAATGTGTTAAATATGTTTTTTGGTTCGGTATAGGAAAGCTCTGAACTGAGCAAGGTTGAAATAGAGGATTCAGATACTGTGCTATTAATATCTGAAGATGTAGTGTACAATGCATTGGTAAATCTTAAAACTAATAAATTTCAAGGGCCAAACAGGATGCACCCTGGATTATTAAAGGAATTATCTCCAGTACTAGCATGACCAATAACCAGGATTTTCAATAAGTTTTTAAAAACAGGTATGACACCAGAGGTGTGGCAGTCTGTATTAATTGTTTCATATACCAGAATAGTAGCAGGGCAGAAAAGAGGAATTATAGACAGTTAGCCTTGCATCTGTGGTTGGCAGGATCATGGAAACTATTCTTAGGAACTTAAAAGTAAACATTTAAATAGAGAAATCTTGTGGGTGGAAATCCAACACAAATTCAGAAAGGGACGAAAAGGTCTGATGATTTTGACTTTTTTGAAAAGGTGAGTCAGGCTTTGGACAAGGTTGGATCAGTGGATGTGGTGTATTTTGATTTTAGCAAGGCATTTGACACTGAGCTGCATGCTGAACTCATTAACAGTGTCAACAACATTAAAATCAACAGCAAGATCATAAGGTGAATACAGCCTGGTTAAGTGATAGATCACAAAGAGTAAGAGTCAATGGTCATGCCTCTGATAAAATGTGATCAGTGAAGTCCCTCAGGGTTTGTTTCTGGGATAAACTCTGTTCGACAAGATAAAACACTTGCTGCTGAAATTGTGTTACAGAACTGATAAAACTTTGAAAGCTCCACTTATTTGTGTGAACTGTTTGATATACTATATTGTGCTCACTGTGTAAAATTGTTGGGGTACTCTCCTGATACAAGTACTTCCTTGTTAGAACAACAAAGCAGTGTGGGATACTGGAGGTCAGTGACCAGTCCCTGACACCTCCTGGTCCTCTTCCCACATACTGCTTAACTTCAAAAAAAAGGGGCACTAGTAGTTTAGAACTATTCTAACCCTGCTTATACTAATACAGCCTTCTTAAAGGCTATTTTAAAACTCTTTTTTTGCATCTTTGAAACAGCGCGAACCACACCATAAAACACTCACACTAGTGAGCGGGGCGAGCGTGCACGGGGCCGCGCGCAGAGACACATGCATCAGCACGTGTCTACCGTGTCCACCAGGGCCAACGGGCATAGAGCTACAACTAGGACTACTACAAAAGTGGAGGCAGTATAACGCAGTGGTCTAAGGCTCTGAGCTGCAAATCTGGTGACATCCAGCAGACCTGACCTGGGTTTGAATCCCACAGCTTCTACTTGCATACTGTGTGACCCTGAGCAAGTCACTTAACCTCCTTGTGCTCCCAGGTCGCTCCTGTAAAAAAGCTTTCAGCTTAGTGTGCTATACCTGGTTAAACAACTAAATAAAAAAAAAAAAGGTAAATTAAAGGAAAAATACTACCCACTCTTTCTTTCTTTCAAAAAAAAACAGTGTTTGAACTAGCATAATCATGAAAAAAGCAAATAAACTGTGCACATCATGCTCAATGTATACTTCAGGAAAACAAACAGCTAATTTTGTATGTGATAGATGCATCTTGTTAAAAAGCTTACAGGAAGAAGTCAAACGTTTGCAGCCTAAGGACACCCTTCAATCTGACATTAAAGCACTGGAGGACTATATAGATCAGATGTCACTCCTAGTTGAATCAAACGTGTCTATCAGAAAGCACTCAGATGACTCTCTCCACCATGACAAATCTCCTAACAAACATTTAGCATGTAATTTAGTAGAACAACCAGTTACATCCTCTACACCTTCAAATCACACTACAGATAATAATTGGACAAAAATTCCTTATAAGAAATACACTAAAAAAAGCAACCACCCTGACAAAAAGCAAGAACTCCTTTTACAAAACTCATTTGAAACCCTTTTTTTAAAAACAGACAGTAATGTAGATACTGCACCAGGAGAGTGCAGCAACATGACATCTAGAGATGATGAATCCAACCACTCAACTAAAACTTCCAACACAACAATAACAAACCATTTAAATACTAACCAACAGTCCAGCAAACCTAATAAGGAACCTAAATGCCAGGCCCTCAAAGAATTAACTCACAAATCAGAAATAAATTCTGCCTTATCTATAAATCCTTTGACACAAACTGAAGAAACATACACACCAGTTGAAACACAAACCAAACAGCAACAGGTAATCATACTAGGTGATTCGATTATAAAATATTTAGATAGAGCAATATGTAACCCAGACAAACAACACAGAATGTGCTCTAGTTTTAGAGGGGCAAAAATTGCAGATATTACAGCAATGGTAAAACCTATACTGTCCACTGCAGGGGGAAACCCTTTGGTAATTTTTCACGCAGGAACAAATGACATTGGTGGTTCACAACTCTTGAAAATCAAACAAGACTTTGTAGCATTAAATAACATACTATATGAACGTGGCTGCACTGTTTGCATCTCCGAGGTACTACCCATCCCAAGGGCTACCAGTTATATCACTTCAAAATCAAAGCCTTAAATGAATGGCTCTGCAAATGGTGTTACTGACAAGGAATCAAGTGTATAACACACTGGGAGGAGTTTGAGGACAAACCATCACTTTACTGTTGAGATGGATGGCATCTTAGCAGAAGAGGCAGTTCTATCCTGGGACAAAAAATGACTACATACATAAAAGCACATTTAAACTAAAAAATAGAGGGGAAACTGGGAAATCACCCCGGCTTCTTATTAACAATCTTTGCCCAATACCTAGTCTTAAACTAAATATTCTTACCTTTAATGCACAATCTATGACTATCTCTAAATATGCAGAATTGGAAATACTATCTCAGACCTCAGATTTGGCATTAATTGCAATCACAGAAACATGGGGTAACTCAGATACAGTAAGGACTGGATAGTGGAACTTCCTGGTTACAGACATTATTATAAACATAGAGAGAATTTAAAAAAAGGAGGAGGAGTCAGCCTTTATATAAGAAATGATATTCACTCTTATGGAAAAGAAACAAATTTGCAATTGGAAAGTGTTTGGGCCTATTTTCAACCCACTAGTTCCCATAAACTACTTATAGGTACTTGCTATAGACCACCATCATCTGACTTAAATGTTACCAGGCAATTAGCAGAAGAAATACATCAATTAGCACATAAAGACACTGTATTAATACTGGGGGACTTTAATCTACCAACTATAAACTGGGACACCCTCTCTGGAACAAACCATCATGACGAACAATTTCTTTCAGTAATAATAAATCTAGGTCTTAAACAAACTGTAAGGGAACCTACCAGGGGAAAAAACACTCTTGCCCTTGTTGCAACAAATCTAGAAACCCCAATATCTGATACTAGGATATTGCCCCCCCCCGGGAAACAGTGATCATATGTCCATATCCTTCTCTATGCAATTTCCCCTTCAACCCAAAATAAACAAAATCAAAGTAAAACAATACCATAAGGCCAATTTCAATTGCATTAATTATGCATTAGATGAAATAAACTGGGAACAGTCCCTTCTCCCTTTAAATACTAATGAAGTATGGGATCTCTTAAAAAAACAAAATATTTCACCTTGAAAAACAATACGTACCTGAGAAATATAAATATAACAGTAAAGGAAAAATTCCACAATGGTTCAATAAAAATATTAAATCACTAATTGCTTGGAAAAAAAAGCTCTTCTCTAAACTTAAAAAAGCATCATCATCTCAAGTTAGCTTAATATTGGTGACTTACAGGGAAACAGACAAAACGCTAAAAAAACAGATTACCATAGCTAAACGCAACCTAGAATTCAAAATTGCTCACACGAAAGATTGTCACAAGGCATTATATTCATATTTAAATGAAAAAAAGGGTTGTAATAACTCAATTGGGCCACTAATTATTAACACACAAACAATAACCTCGGATATAGAAACTGCAACAGAATTAAACAACTACTTTTCATCTGTTTACGCACAAAAATCAGATCCCTCACTTACTGTAGTAACATCAAAGATAGAAACAAATAGGATCTCAGAGCAAAACACTCTGACTGCACTGAAGACTTTAAAAAAAAACACCAGCCCAGGTCCAGATGGTGTTACCTCAAGATTTCTAATGGAAACAAAGAATACTATCCTTCTACCTCTAAAAAAAATTTACAATAAATCTCTGTCTGAATCAGTGGTACCCAAGGATTGGCACTCTGCTATAGTCATACCTATTTACAAAAAAGGCTCTCATTCAAAAACCGAAAACTATTGCCCCATTAGCTTAACATCAATACCATGTACACTAATAGAAAAAAGTATTAAACAAAAACTAGAAAATGAAATGTCAACTTTAAATATTAAAGACATGTATCAACATGGGTTCAAACCAGGTTTTTCATGTACCACAAATTTAATTTCTTTCTATGAATAGATTAATTACAATTTAGATTGCAATATACCTATGGACATCATTCACTACAGTAAGGCATTTGACAAAGTTTCACACTCAATATTGATTAACAAACTTAGCAGCATGTGGTTTTCCTCCCTACTGGTTTCATGGATAAACCAGTGGCTGGATGATAGAACTCAGAGAGTCAGGGTAAATGATGCAATGTCTAACATGAGGAAGGTGACTAGTGGAGTACCTCAGGGCTCAGTGCTCGGGCTTACTCTGTTTAATCTATTTATATGTGACATGTCTATATCTACCACCAACATAATGGTCAAATTTGAAGATGACACTAAACTTGGGGGAAAGGCCACAAATGCAATAACAAACATGGATTGCAAGCTGATCTATCACTAGTAGAACAATGGGCACGCACTAATGAGATGTATTTTAACATATCCAAATGTGCAGTATTACACCTGGGGAAAAAACAATCCAGTTCAAACATATTATCTGAATAATATTATCATCAGAACTTCTAAAACAGAAAAAGATCTAGGAATATTAGTCAATGACAAGTTATCTTCATCTACCCATTTGCACCAAGATAGCAAACCAAACAAACGCAATACTTCATAGAATTACCAAAACATTTGTATCTAGATCAGAACAATGTCTTTTGCCCCTTTACAGATCCCATATTAGGCCACTCTTGGATAATGGCTCTCCTTTTTGGAGCCCTTATCTGAGGTCAGATATCAACAGGATTGAACACATTCAATGTAAAGCTACTAAGCTCATCCCACATTTATCCAACTTGGATTATAACACTAGACTTACTAAAATAGGACTTCATACCCTGTCCCAAAGAAGACTCAGAGGTGACTTATTACAATTATTTAAAATACTTGGAAACCAGGAACAGAAGCAGATATGCGGTATTAAATTCTCCACCAGAAAAAACGCAGTCAGACTTCATAATAAACAGTTAGAAATCATGAGAGCAAAGAGTAATAAAAGAATTAACTACTTTACCATTAGAACACCAAGAATTTGGAATAAACTACCACAGGATTTGGTTGACTAGCCCAACATCTTAACATTCAAAAACAAATTAGATAAATGGATGTTTGGGTAGGGACTCCGTTAATGATCCATGTATATGGAGGACAATCATGATAGGCAACTGCCTTCTTTTGTCCAAAAATACCAAAGTACCAAACATCAATATAGCAAGTATGCTTATTTCAAAAGGGGGTTGTATTTCATTTCTTTTTTTTTTTTTTATTGGGCTGCACACTGCTCCTTCCTTTTTTCTGCCCAAACTCCTGACCCCTACTTCGCTTTCCCTGGACTCAACCTCAAATACCCCCTGGATTACCCCCCAGGGTGGGGTCATGGCACCGGTGATCCTCTCAATGATGGGAGAAGGTGTCAGCAGGGAGTGCCCACTAACATTGCATCCTTGGCTTTCCACCCAGGGCAGGGTTCAAGGACACTGGAGCCCCAGACATTGAAATTGGTCAGTGGGAGAGCCGGAGGAAGCAAACGCAGCCAGTAGTGGGCATCATTAGTGGGCGGCTACAATGTTTTTGGTAGGCTATTTTTCCCCTGGAGGCAGGGATGCACAATGATGTTCCATGTTCACCCCTCTCCCCCACAAGTGATGGTGCCGGCATGGAGGTACCCCCAGCCTCTGCCTGGTGTCCGCATTGTACTGGACACTCTACCCCCTTCCCCCTAGAGAAGGAGAGCAGTCCATAGGATACTCAATCCTTCTCCCCTGGCCGGCCTTCCAATGTCCTGAGTCCATTTCTAAACCTGGGTTGTTGGTGTCCCATATGGGCGCCATGCCTCTGCACTGGCAGGCCAGCTAGGGGGTTGGATTTCTAAGTTTGAGGATAACACAAAATTAAGACACATAGTTGATTTCCACTAAAGAGGCTGAATTAATTCAAGATGAATTGGATGAAATATTCAAGTGGTTAATTCAAAATAAAATAAGATTCAATCTTGACAAGAGTATAGTAATGCACTTTGGACATAGAAATCTTAAAATTGATTATAGATTATAGATTATAGATTATAGATTAAGAGGCTCCATTCTAAAAGTATCAGAGCTTTCAGGCAGACTAGATGAGCCTGGCAGTCCTTATCTGCTGACAATTTTTATGTTTCTACTGCACGTAGAGAGTGAAAGGGACGTGGGCATCTCTGTTATCAGTGCCCTGAAACACACTAAGCAGTACACTGATGCAGTCTCTAAGTGTAATAGGATTTGGGGTTGCATTAAGAAAAACATCACTAGTAGAGACAGAAAGGTGGCAATATGAAGAGCGCTGGCGAGACCGCACTTGGAGAATTACATAGAAACATAGACTTTGAAGGCAGATAAGGACCACTTGGCCCACCCAGTCTGCCCATTTCCCTACCTACAGGATAAGCTGCAGATCTTAGTTAACAAACAGCCTACTTCTTTCTAACCCCCTTCAGAATTGCCTTATGTCTGTCCCATGCATTCTTGAATTCCCCCACTGTTTTTGACCTCACGACCTCCTCAGGAAGGCCATTCCATGTGTCCACAACCCTCTCCATGAAAAAATACTTCCTCACGTTGCCTCTGAGCCATCCCCCTCTATCTTCAGATTGTGCCCCCTTGTTCCTGCACATCTCTTTTTCTGAATAATGCTGCCCTCTTGGACTTTGTTGATTCCCTTGAGGTACTTGAAAGTTTCTATCATGTCTCCCCTCTCCCTCCTTTCCTCGAGGGCATACATATTAAGCCCCATTAGTCTCTCTTTGTATGGCTTCTGGTGCAGACCCTGCACCATTTTAGTTGCCCTCCTCTGGACTGCCTCCATCCTGTCTATGTCCCTGTGGAGATGGGGTCTCCAGAAATGCACACAGTACTCCTGATGGGGTCTCACCATCTGTCTGTACAGAGGGATAACAACTTCTTGTTTTCTACTGGTGATGCATCTCCCTATACACCCCAGTATCCCCCCAGCCCTCCTTACTACCTTATCACATTGCCTGCTTACCTTTAGGTCATCTGATATGACTACCCCCATGTCCCTTTCCATTGTTGTTGTTAGCACCCCCCCCCCCATTGCAGTAATTTCTGGTCTCTGCAAATTGTGGGTGACATTGAAAATGTAGAAGGGGTACAGCTAAGGACAACGAAGTAGATAAATTGTATGGAAGGTCTATCATCTGGAAAGGTTAGGCAGTCTGGGACTGTATCCATTAGAGATCTGTAGACTAAGAGGTGATCATATGGCTGTGTATAAATCAAGGACATAAGTGGATGTAAGGAATTGTCTACATTTGGAACTCAAAAAGTTAAGTAGGGATACTAGGGGTCACAAATTACAACCTAATGGGAAGCACTACAAGACTGTAAAAAGGAGTCATTAGGTTACTCAGAGGGTGGTACATTTTTGGAATGGACTTCCAGAATCACTAGTGACAAGTGAAAACTTAAAACATTTTCAGGTCTAGGTTGGATAACTGAAGAAGAGTTTTGTGGTTCTCGCCATTGAAATAAACACAGTCTAGATAGGCTTATGGTTACTCCTGTCTGTTAATTCTGTGTTCTTATGTTCCATGAAATTTCCAAAATGTAATTATAACAACTTGAGGTTACCAGCCACAGCAGAGTCCCACCAGTCAGAGGCAGAAGGTCTGAATGGATGAAGCCCTCTCAGAACTAATCTTCTTGTAGACCTATTAAAATGTGTGGCTATTAGGGGTTATAAACTAGAGAGAGAAAATCCTGTAACCTGATTGGTCATTAGCCGTGAATTAGAAGTGTCTAATTCATGGCTAAAAGCAAGTGCTGGCCAGCCAGATGTGGAACAGTGAAAGAAATCTATTAGCCAGTGGAATTTTAAAACACTGACAGCTGCAATTTTCCCCCTCGCTTAGCCCATATATGTAAAAGAGAGAGTCACCAGTAGACATGTAAAAACAGTGTTTGATTAATTTGTTCATATGAAGAAAGTGAATTCAGATGTATCTAACATATTAAGTTTCTGCATGGCAAATACACTTTGATCTGCTCAGTAGTGTGAGCAATGGTTGATTCTAAACCTACGATACCGAACGCAGCTGTGGTGCCCGGCGCACCTCCCCCCAACTCACTCATTCGATTGGTGTCTTATGGTCAGTCTGACTTTGCTATTTAATATACAAAAATATGCCAGAAAACATGTATAAATGTACTGGCAGACATCTTTTCTTGGACCCCTGCTGCCTTCTGTTTATACTTTATATGACTGTACTGAAGTGCTCACGCTGCAGATTTCCCCTCTTGCTCAGCCTCTCTATGCAAAGTGCTACCAGCACTCCAAAAACACTGTATCTTTCAAAAAATGCTGGTACCAGCATACTTGGCCATTAACGTTAGCTGCTGTTTTCCTGTTTTATGAAATATATTACAGAGCTGGTCACCCCAAAACTGGCATTGCGGCACAAGTGTGGGCTTATCACTGTGTCTAATAGATCTGTTCAGATGTTGTGAGGCACCCACTAGTCATGATTTGAAGTAGATGACAGGAGCATCATTCAAAGATGCAATATATGCCCAGAATTCTGATATATATAAATGTCCATTCTGTCATCACCTCTGAATCTCAAATACAGGTTTCTGCAGCCATCTGTGAAGGCTGCCGGTTCACTCTCTCACTTGCTCTCCTTCTGGCCTGCCAGCCAGCCACTTGCTCAGCCTCCTGCCAGCCAGCCACTCACTTCCACCTCCCACCCCATCACTCGCTCATTCACATCAAGATTTTACTCACAAAACACTAGTCACAGTTTTATTTTGAAGTTCCTCATTCTGCTGTTAAAAAATAAATCAACCTGCCAACACTGCTTGTGACTATAAACAATTGGCTTTCTCTCTGGGTTCTGTCAGCATTGCTGCTGTCAACAACCCCTTTGTAAAAACAACTCCTTGTTGTAAAAATGGAATTAAACAAATACTGAAACTGTTAGAGTTTGCATTTGGAATGTATTTATTCAGAAACACTTGCTGGCGGGGTTGTAGGGGAAGGGGAAAATCAAGTTCTTGTAGGCAAAGGGACTATTTTTATCAAAACGTAAGCTGAACTAATATTTACAATATAATATATATATATATATTTTTTTTTAATTATTAATGACATTTAAGGAAAAATACCATTTTATAAGAGTAATAAGACACTATGGTGATGTGCATGAGACATTTCTAATGCGCAGCCAGGTGCTGAAGGCACTTGGCCAGTGGCCTCCTGTATTATTATGCCCCTAGCCATGCATTAGAAGTGTATAATGCACACCCTGGAGTGTTTTACTGCTTACTTAGCTTGGTTAGAAAACAGATATTCAATTAAATGTTCACTGTACAACTAAAGTGGATACCCAACAACATGGTCAATAGCATGGATGGTTTGTGTCCCACTAAATTGTGGGAAGGGATAGCCAAGCTGACATGCCACCTTAAGACCCTGATTTTAATTATTTCATTAGTAACCCAAGAAGGGCTTGGTTATAAAAATTGTCTCTTGATTCTGATGTAAAAAACATTTCAGATGGGACTGGAGGGAGTCAGGACATTATAACTTTGTCACTAACACTCCATGTAGCTCCATTTTTGCTTAGGACCTTCACAGATCAGCATGCCAGTCACTGTATTCTAGTCAAGCACCAACCCACCCTCTTTCCTGAGCATGCACATAACAGATGTTCATATAATGCACTCAGTGTACCATCACTATGACAGCCCAATTACATAACAAAGGTACATGGATTTACAGTGTAGCATGTATTTGAGATTAGAAGAGGCAGTATAGCCTGGTGAATAAAGAGCAGAGCTGTAAACCTGGAGACTCAGGTTTGACTCCCACTTCCACCACCATTTATTCACTGTGGAGATACAGAGCAACTCCTAGTATGGCCATAGCCACCTCTTTGCCTGTCTGTCTTTTTCTGTTTAACCTCTCCAAGCTTTCATTAATCTTAACTAGTCTCAGTGAACCTCCCTGTGCTCAATCACTCTCCCTCAGTCTTCTCTCTCTCTCTCTTCCTTTTTGTCTCTACTGAGCCTCCTTGAACTTTCATAACTTTATATAAACTCACTTAAACTCTTTGTACATGTCTAATGGATGTTACAACTTTCATAGTTTTTCATGGGCTATAGGATATTGTAGAATGACAACAGTATGTTGTAAAAGGCATTGCTATAAACCAAAGTCCTTCCTTTCCTTCCTTTCCCTTCCCTCCCCTTCCCTCCCCTTCCTTCCCCATCCCATGGCTTGCCTTGTGGCTTAAACAGAGAGCAAACAAGACAGTGGCGCAGCATGGGATGAGACATGCCTAGAATAGAATGTTAATTTCAGATGAGAACTGAAGCACGGACTGAGTTCAGAAAAACGTATTGCTCATTGTAAAGGGCAAAATGTTGTAAATACTGACTTTTCCAAAACATACAGTTGAACCACAAATCTAGTCCTAACAATAGACCTCATTCCCCGAAGTATACTGCTCATTCCCCTATTTTTGTATTCCTCAAAGAAAACAAGCAAGGTCTACTTTGGGGTTGTTCTATACCCCCACCCAATGCTGTGTACACTGTAGTTGTCTGATTTAATTAACTACTGCTGGACAGTGGAGTACAGACATTTTATCTGACAGAGCACCCTTTGTACCAACTGTATCCTAAAGCAAATTACTATCTAGGAGACAGAGGCAAGACACACAAGAGTGTTGCTGATATTAGTGAGTTGCAACAGCAAAGAGATTGATTAGAAAGAGAAACTACTGAGTAGGTAAGCACAGAGTTGTTAGAAGACTATCACAGGGTCTCTACAATAAGCATTAGATAAGTAGATCTGCACTGTCTTAAAGGGCTGCAGATCCATTTTGTGTCAGCAACTTCTGTTTCTCTATATTAAATGTATGGTTGTGGAATTCAAACCTGTGCCTTCCAGTTCACAATGTTGTTCTCCAACCAGTAGGCTGAAAAGCCTCTGCATGTGTTTAACTATTCAGCAATTCCCAGTGGTCAGAAAACAGCACTGTGGTAGTTCAATCTTCCTTGATATGAATGAGTCTAAGCCTGAATTCAGTATATTGGCCATGTTTACTTCTGTTTTTTGTCATCTAGGGCGCCATTTTCAAAGGGCCATTTCTACTCAAGGAGTTACTGCTGCACACCCATCATTTGCCATAGTTCATCCTCAGGCAACAATTGGGACTTCAGTTAGATTGTAAAGTATTAGATGACTTTTTTGTCATCTATCATACTAACATACTAACATACTATTTGCCAGCAGATTAGGCCTTATGGTCTATCGAGTCTGCTCGAACCTTAGATCCTTAGTTGGGTGCCGAGGTCCTCCCATCCTTTGTGCTCCAGAAACCCCTATCATCCATCCCCACCCTCCTGGGACAGGCCATCATCTGATACATCCACTTTCTGTGTCTGTCCCAACCTCTCTTGAAGCCCTCCACTGTGGATCTCTGAACCAGTTCACCAGGCAGTGCATTCCAAGGGTCTACCACCGTCTCAGTGAAAAACCTCCTCCTCTTTTACCCCCTCACCCTTCCACCTTCTGACTTCAAACCATGCCCTCTGGTGATACCTCCCTGCTTTAGTCTAAAGATCCCCTCCATGTTTACCCTATTTATTCCCTTGAGGTACTTGAAGACCTCAATCATGTCCCCCTGTCTCTCCTCTCCTCTCCTCCAATGAAAACAGGCAGAGCTCCTCAAGTCTGTCCTCATACGTCAAATCCCCTAGCCCTCGTATCATCTTAGTTGCCCTCCTCTGTACCCTCTCCAGGAGCTGTATGTCCCTCTTCAAGTGTGGTCTCCAGTACTGTACACAGTACACAAGGTGTGATCATCTACAGCACTATTTGGCTGTTTGTGGTACAAGTGTTCTACAAAAAAAACCCCTACAAACTGTTTAGAATCTTCATGATTTATACTATTTGATTCAAAACACCTGCATGCTTTGGAGGAGACATGGGTGGTGGGTTGTTGACAACTGGGCTGCCAATGTTTTCCTTTTCTGACCATTGAATCGGGTGCAGCTCAGTCACTTGCATTTCATTTCAGCACTGTCCTCTTCAGCACTTTGCATACCGGCATCATTAATTTCAGCACTAAAACAGATGACAGGTGATTTAGTTCAGTGCTGGTCATGTCAGCGCTTGCCATTGTAACGATTCAAGTAAGATTGTAATTAATTAGTTGACAGGTGATTCAGTTTGCCATTGTACACACAGATCTTAATTAATCCTAATTAATCGCTAAGTCACTAATTAGCCTGTTATTTAACGATGTGCTACAGCTCATGTTCCATACATTACCTCTGTTACCATGAGCTGCACAGTTCATAGTGCCCGAGGGAAGGAGCTGATAATACATCATGAGTATATTTGCTGATCTGACATGGTTATTGCTGGAGGTAAAAAAAAGGTAACTCCACTTTATATTTTAAATAATCCTTATTTTATTCAGACACTAGTGCTCACAATCTTTTTTTTATTTTAGTATACTTTATTATTTTCCTTCATATGCAACATGATAACCACAGTACAGGGATACAGTAAAAATAGTCAAATATAGTCTATCCAGTGTTTAACAGTATCCTTCATTAAATGATTCAACCTAAAACCATCCCTGTCTCCAACACAACCCCTTCCCCTTCATCCCTTCTATACTCCCCCCTAAACTCCCCTCTGCACAACTAAAGAGAACCTTCATAAAGAGAAGACCAGTCCATAGGGAGGAAGAAGAGAATCCCATAAAGATAAAAACTACTTGATTCCCATATTTTGCAGCTACGTCCTGGAATAATTATAGCAAGCTATCCTAAATTCCATAGGGAAAGCAAAGTCTTTAGGGGCTCCCAGGTAGTCTGGTAATATTGTACTCTTTGTCTTACTGAGGCAATATGCTTTTCTACTTGAATGGCAGGCAGAATTTCCCGATACCACTCTAAGACTACAGGAAGAGTATCTTCCTTCCAGTGCCTAAGCATTACTAGTTTAGCTATGGCCTCAATTAGTGTGGTGTGAGCTTGCTGTATCACTGGAGTTCCCCACAGAAATATCGCTAACATACAGGCCTCAGGAATAAATAAAGTATCCAACCCTAGTATTGGATCCAACTTCCACTGGATAGATCTCCAGAAAACCTGTGTATAGGAGCATTCCCATAGCATATGATGGAGAGAGCCCTGAGTTCTCTTACATCTGAAACAAAAAGGGGAAGCTGCAAGACCCGCTTTATGCAATTTAAGTGGTGTAAGATACATATCATGCATAATTTTAAATTGCACGAGATGCAATCTATCTTGTTTAATATATTTATAATTTGTGCACCAAATTTTCTTCCAGAACTCCACTTCAGATTCATTCATTCATTCATTCATTCTTTATTTTTAAAAAGCGCTTTGCTGATAACCAAAGCACCCGTACAATACATAAAACAATAAACAGACCAAATTTAAAACTAACATAAGTCATTAAAAGCTATGCCAAAAAGATGTGTCTTCAAAGCTCCTTTAAAGCTTTGGACAGTCAGGCAATTTCGCACCTGACGAGGTAGAGAATTCCACAGGGTCGGGGCCATAAAGCTAAAAGATCTAGCCCCTGAAGTTTTTAAACGAACCCTGGGAATCTCTAGCAATCCCTCATCAGTGGATCGAAGGGGGCAGGGAGAACAGTAGGGGCACAGGAGCTCTTTCAGGTAAGTAGGTCCCTGATCGTGTAGGGCTTTATAGGTCAGCAAACTGACCTTGAGGGTGATTCGCCAAAACACTGGCAGCCAGTGCAGTCTGTGGAGCACAGGCATTAGATGGCTGGATCTAGAAGATCCAGTCAACAACCTGGCCGCCGCATTCTGCACTAGCTGCAGATGGCGAAGTTCAACCCTCGGCAGCCCCAGGTAAAGGGCATTGCAATAGTCAAGGTGGGAGGTAACGAAAGCGTGGATCAACGTTGGAAGATCCTCTTGCAGAACCAGGTGCTTCACCCGGGCAATGTTCCTCAGATGGAAAAAGGAAGTTTTGACTACCGCTGACACCTGAGATTTAAATGTCAAGCGGTCATCAAATACTATGCCCAGATTCCGCACCTGGTCTGAGGTCATCAGCTGGACGCCCCCAAGCCATAAGCCTGAGGGCACTCCATCTAGCAGACCCGCCTCACAGCGACCCTTGTCCACGACCAACACCTCAGTTTTCTCTGGGTTTAACCGCAGCCAACTCCCATTCATCCAGTCTTGGATCTCAACAAGGCAGTTATTAAATACCGAAAAGGCAGCATCCTGGCCAGGCACAAAAGACATATACAGTTAGGTATCATCTGCATAGCAATGAAAACCCAAACCATATTGTCTAATAATCGCTGCTGATGGCAAAGTCCATCTGCCTGGATTGGTGGTAGTTCAGGTGGATGTTAAAGATCCCATGGCACTTATCGAAAAGAGTAGGGGAATTTCCCCGGTGTCCTGGCCAAATTTCCCTCATTCACTAAAATACCACCAACAGCTTAATCTGGTTCAAGGTCAGCTGGCATTCATCTGTATCCCCCTCCCCCGGGTCGTGCCTGAAAATAGGCAGAATTTGTCTAGTGCACTTACCCGGTCAACAAAAGCTAAATAAATAAATAAAGTAGCAAGGAAAGTTTGTGCACCCAGTAATAACAAACTCCAGTAGGAAGATTATGGCCCATCACTTGAAGCTGCTTGTAAATCTTTGAGACTGGGTGGGCTATTTCTATGCTCTGTAAAACTTGTTGCAGTCCCTCAGTCGAATGATCAGACCAACCTTCCTTTTTATTAAATGCTGCTAGTGCACTTTTGATTTGCAAGTACTTAAAAAAGTCTTTAAAGCTTAGGTGAAAATGCATCTGCAGGATTTGAAAGGGAGCTACCCTATTATTTTGTAACAGGTTAGCCAATGTGCAGTGTTCGAGCTGTGGAAGAAAAGAAGGTGGAATGGGGTGCCTACCAACTAAAACTTGTGGATTGTAAACTAAAGGTTGATGGGGAGACCCATGCCACCTTACGGAGTAATACTGGAGAATTTGATGCAATGCTTTGAGAGACCAGTCTATAGGAGTAGACCTGAGTGATTTATCAAGCTTGGAGAATTTAACATATACAAGAGCAGCCAGGGAGCAGTTAACACTCCTCGCCGCCTTACCTTCAATATTTAGCCATAAAGGAAAATACCTGCCAGTATCAACAAGTAAGTCCGTCTGACACCACAGCGCCATTTTGCTAAGGTGTTGTGTCCCATAATAAGTGAACAAAGAAGGAAGAGCTAATCCCCCCTGCAACTTAGGGGCAGCTAATTTATGAAACGCTCATTTGGGAGGTTTATTCTTCCAGAGAAAGTTGCTACACATTCTCTGCAAGTTCATAAACCATTTTCTGGAGATATAAAAACCCATCATTCCTAACGGGTATAGAAGCCTCGGTAAAACATTCATTTTCAATATATTACTGTGTCCCAATAATGTCATAGGAAGCTCACTCCACCTGTTCAGGTCTGCCTGCACAGTCTGTACTAGCGCAGTCAGATTGTCTTTGAACATGGAAGAGATTCCTCGGGAAATCTTTATCCCCAAATAGGTGAAGGTTCGATACTCCCAGGAAAGGCCCGATTCTAAAATACTGGCTTTAGTAAGTCTACAATTCAAAGGGAACACTTTAGTCTTAGATAAGTTAAGCTTATAAGCTGAGACTTTAGCAAATCTGTTAATTTCCTTCAAAAGAACTGGTAATGAGGTTTCCGGTTCCTCCAGGTGCAGCAGTATATCATATGCATATGCTGATAGAACAAATCTCTCCCCATATAATTGAATTCCTTTTAAAGCTGTGTTGGACACAAGCATCTGAGTTAATGGTTCCAGGGAACAATTAAACAACAAAGGAGATAAGTGGCAACCCTGTCGAGTGCCCTTCTCCAGAGGAAAGGCCTGTGACAGGTGCCCGTTGCACTATACCCTTGCTGTTGGAACCGTATATAGAATTTTAACCCAGGTGAGGAAAGAGGTGGGCATACCAAACTGTTTAAGGGTGGCAAACAAAAAGCGCCAGGAAACCCTGTTGAATGCTTTTTCAGCGTCAAGTGAAACAAGCACTGATGAGATGCCTGATTCTTTGGCCTCTGCATCAGGTGCATAAGTTTACGCATATGGTCTCCAGCTACACGCCCCGCCATGAACCCCACTTGTTCTTTACTAATAATACTACTTAACATAGGGGCAAGCCGATTAGTGAGAATCTTTGCCAATATTTTGACATCCAAATTCAGCAACAAAATTGGCCTATAACTCCCAGGACACAAGGGGTCCTTGTTAGGTTTAGAGATAACTGTAATGGTTGCCTCTAGAAAACTAGGATCATTTATTCCTTTATGGAACCACAAGTTATAGACATCCCTCAACAACGGGGAGAGTAGTGGGAGACAGGCCTTATACAAGTTATTGGGCAGGCTGTCCAGACCGGGGGCCTTGTCTAAGGGGAGCTGAGCAATAGCAGTTTCTACTTCAGTTGGTGTAATTAAAGCGCCCAGCTGATCTGCCATTGCTGGCGGGATTAGGGGGAGATTAGCTAAATGGAGATAATCCTTAATTTCACTATCGGTCACTTGCAGAGGATCATCATCCAAATAGAGATCTTTATAAAAATTCTCAAAGATAGATGCTGTCTCTTAGGAGTGGGAAATAACAGAGCCATCTTGTGGAGATCTCAAACTCAAAATGGCTTTAGCCATTTCAGCTTGCCTTAGCCTACTTGCCAGAAGCTTCCCTGCCCGTTCCCCTGACTCCAGGTATCTCAGCTTGGTATTATGAATGGCCAATTCTGCCTTCTGTGCTATCATACCATAATAAGACACTTGGAGGCAATGTAACTTGGCCCAATCCTCTGATGGCGATAATTTACTAATATTAAGTCCCAACTGTTGTATTTCTTCTAGTATAGAATCCAGCTTCAATTTATTTTCCTGAGCTTGGGTAGATGCTATTCATATAAAGTTACCCCTAATGGCACATTTGAGGGCAGCCCACACTGTGTCAATCCTAGCCACTGTCCCCAGATTCACGTCCATGAATCCCTTGATAAAGGTCTGGGTAGTTGTTAGAATCTCGGGATTCTTAAGCAATTGAGTGCTGAGATGCCACAAGGAGGACCTCCTTGTCGCAGGCCCTAAAATAAAAGATATTCCAACCGGGGAGTGATCAGAAAGTACCCTTGAGTAAATGGGTGCATCAATAATGCTAGGCAGGAAGGAAGAGTTTACTAGGCAGTAATCTATTCTAGAATAAGTACCATGTGGCGGTGAGTAATACGTGAATTGTTTTTCATCTGGATGCAATGTTCGCCACACATCTATTACCCCAGCTCCCATTAGAAGCTCCCTAAAGGCATGCTGCACCGGCCAAAGCCCACATTTTCTACTATCAGAGCGGTCAATATCCACTCTCGGGACTAGATTCCAATCCCCACCTAGAAAGGTTAATAATGGTGGATTGCATACCACCCTTGTCAGCAACTGGGTAAAAAAGGAGGGTGAGTCTATGTTTGGTCCATAAATTGATCCTATTAAGACTGGGACTAAGGCCAATGTGTCCTGTATAATACAATAGCACCCTTCTGGATCAAACCACTCTTGTAATTTACTAAATGGCACGTGCTTGGCTATCAAAATAATAGTGCCTGCCCGTTTAGTGGACTTACCCGAACCATACTCTTGCCCCAACCACCTCCACTTAAAAAAAAGAAATGGAGGAAAAGGAGTGGTCAGAGTGCTCCTGCTGGGGGATTCTACGATCAGGGGTATCAAATGGGATAGGGAGGGAGAAGTCTGGCCAGTTAGAACAAGATGCTTCCCTGGACTAACGGTGCACAGGGCTAAGCACGAGGTATATCAGCTGGCAAAGGACTGTGGGGGTTCCCCAGACATACTGGTCCACCTGGGTACAAATTACATTGAGGGAAATAGTGAGCTAGAGATACAGGCAAGATTCAGGGAGCTCTCCAGGGTCTGTCATGACATAGGATGCACAGTTTCCTTCTCAGAAATCCTGCCAGTGCCAAGGGCTAGTGGGGAACACAAAAGGAAAATTAGGGAGATAAACCAGTGGCTCAGGGAGTGGTGTGAGGCCAGAGGGTATGGGTTGATGGGGGATTGGGGGGAGACCTGGGAGGATAAGGAGCTGTATGCTAGAGATAGACTACATCTCAATTTGGAGGGGAAGGGAATCCTTAAGTTGAAAATAGAGGAGTTCATTGGTGAAAAGTGGGGTTTAAACTTGTGAAGGGGGTGGATGGGAGAAAAGGCTGTCAAGAGGTGCCGATAAAGGGCGGACTCTGTCTCCACCCCTGGGGACCAGGAGGATTGCAGGAAAAGGCCAACTGGCAAAGTGCAGACCAGGAGAAACAGAATCCCCATGGGAACACGAGCAGGGAAATGGAACTATAGGAAAGGGTGGAAGGTAGTCCTGCTAAATGCCAGGAGCTTGGGTAACAAAATGCCTGAGCTCCAGGCGATGTTAACTGAGGGAGCAGTGGATGTGGCAGCTGTCACTGAGACTTGGGCCACTACAAGACATGACTGGGACCTGAACCTGGATGGTTACACTATGTTCAGGAAGGACAGGGGAGGGAAGGGAGGAGGGGTAGCTATGATAGTCAAAAACTGCATTAGCATAGGGGAGAGGAGGTGGAGGGGAACCGTGGAGGCGATTTGGTCACCTTGATAACAAGGGGGCAAGAGAGTAAAAATAGGAGTGGTGTATAGACCCCCTGCCCTGGCGGAGGAGCTGGAGGACAGTCTGGTGGCAGATGTTAGGAGACACTGCAGACTGGGCAGAGGAAAGGTGGTGGTGTTAGGGGACTTAAACATGCCAGGAACAGACTGGGAGACTATGACATCCTCTGTGACCAGGAACAGAGGTTGTTGGATGTCTTTCAAGACGGCTCCTAACTCAGCAGGTGAGGGAACCGACCAGGGAGGATGGGTACTGGATGTGTCCTGGCAGACAGTGACCAGATTGGGGGCCTGGAGGTAAGGGACCCATTGGGGAGTGACCATGCCACGGTCTGGTTCTGCCTGGAACTAGGAGGGTAGAAGGCTGCACAAAGACGGAAGTAACCACTTCAGGGGGCAGATTTTAAGGAAATGGAAGGATCCTAAGGAGCATTTGGATGGATTGGGTCAGACATGGACGCTGATAGTAGGTGGAAATCATCAGAGAGGGGTACGGGATGCTACCAGCACCTGTGCAAGAGTAAGACGAAAATGCAGTAGGGCCCAAAAACCCTGTTGGTGGACCAGGGAGGTCCAGGAGGTGGTCTCTGAGGAAAGAAAGCAGCCTATAAGAAATTCAAGTGCTCAAGGAGTGAAAGGGATCAAGGGATGCAGAGCTGATGGCTAGAAGGGCCACTAGAGTGGTGAGGGCGCTAAGGCAAGGAAGGGCAGAACCTGGCCAGGGAAATTAGGAGAGGGAAAAGGGGTTCTTTAGATACATTGGGGAAAGACGAAGGGTGAAGGGGCAGATTAGCAGGATTAAATCAGGGGAGAGATGGGCACAAGACCCAGGGAGCAGGCTGAGGCACTAAATGAGTACTTCACCTCAGTTTTCACCAGGGAAAATGGGGATGCTGCATCATACATGGGAGGAGACAGAGATAATGAGGAGGGGGGGACCCTTACCGATCGGCAGGTCTGGGGAGATGGGGGGTCACTGGCAGGTGGGGGAGGGCTAAGCAGGGAGAAGAGGTACCAGAAGTGAAATCACAGCAGAGAGAGTGAGGGAAGCCCTCAGCTCCCTTTAAGATGGAGAAAGCACCTGGGCTGGATAAATTACATCCTAGAGTGCTGAAGGAACTTGCAGATGTCCTGGCGAAACCCTGGCAGAGCTTTTCACCATCTCTCTGAGGACAGGGTGGGTGCCCCAAGACTGGAAGGTGCGCATGTAGTGCCTATCCACAAGGGGGATCAAGGAGCTGGCAGGAACTATAGGCCTGTCAGCCTGACATCCGGTGGTGGGCAAGGTGATGGAGGGCATTGTCAAGGAGAGGCTGGGGGACCTGGATAAGTCAGGGTGCCTGGACGATAGACAGCATGGATTCATCCCAGGGAAATCATGTCAGACAAACCTGGTGGAGTTCTATGACTGGGTGACAAGTGCCTTGGACCTGGGTAGACCAGTGGATGTCCTCTTTCTAGACTTCAGCAGGCATTTGACTCTGTTCCTCACGTGGTCCTGTTGGATAAGCTAGGAGAAATGGGGTGGGAAACCAGATGATCAGATGGATAGGTAATTGGCTCCAGAACCGGACCCAGAGGGTCGTAGTTGGTGGGATAGTCTCATCCCCAAGGAGGGTCATTAGTGGGGTCCCACAGGGATCAGTCCTTGGGCCCCTTCTGTTCAACGCCTACGTATCTGACATAAGGACAGGAATCAGGAGTGAGATGAGTCTCTTTGCAGATGACTCGGAACTGGGGGCGGTGGTGGATGGGGAGGAGGGAAGGTGGCCCTGCAGGGGACCTGGAGGCTCTGGAAAGATGGTCTAGAAAGTGGAAGCTGAAGTTCAATGCAGGGAATGCAAGGTACTCCACCTGGGGCCAGAAACCCAGGCCAAGTGTACACCCTGGGGGAAATACTACAAGTCTCAATGGCTGAGAGGGACCTGGGGGTGGTGGTGGATGTCAAGATGAACAACTCTGAGACTTGGGAGGGCAGCAGCCAAGGCCAACAGGATGCTGGGATGCATCACTGGGGGATCACCTCCAGAAGGAGGAAGTGATACTCCTCTGTATAACTGCTTGGTGAGGCCGCACCTGGAGTACTGCATGCAGTTTTGGAGGCCACACTTAAGAGGGACATTAACCTCCTGGAGAGGGTCCAGAGGAGGGCAACAAAATGATTTGGGGCTTGGGGACAGGACCTATGAGGAGAGGCTCGAAGAGCTAAATATATACATTGGAAGAGAGAAGGACCAGGGGACATAATAGAGGTCTTCAGGTACATGAAGAGGGTAAATAGGTGAGGAACAGTCAGGGTGCTTCAAGGAAGGAGGAAGGGGGCCACTAGAGGCATGGGTGGAAGCTGGAGGGGAAGATTCAGGGAGAAAGGAGGAGGTGCTACTTCACTGAGAGGGTGGTGGAGCCATGGAATGCACTACCTAGGGGGCTGGTGGAGGCAGAGACAGTGGAGGGGTTCAAGAGGGGTGGGACAGGATAGGGGAAGGTTCAGGAAGCAAAATCCAATGCAGCAAGAATATCCGGAACTGGGAAGGGAGAAGCCAGAGAAGGCGAGGGGGACAGCAAGGTCAGCACCCAGGATGGGGGCTGACCAAACGAGCAGACACGAAAGACCGTTAGGCCTATTCTGCTGGCATTTTAGTATGTTAGTATGTTAGTATGTTATCTCTGGGCAAGTGTGTTTCCTGAAGACAGGCAATGTCCATTCTTAAATATGCTAGATGATTAATAATTATACTTTTCTGTTTGCTCTGCACCCCTTTTATATTCCAACTCACTAATTTATATGGCCCCCCCCCAAAGACTTCAATAAAGCAGTAGAGAAACTAAGAAGATACAGCGTTTAGATAGCTTAGTACAGAATACCTCCCTTCAAACTGGATGTGCAGAGTTTCCTTAATTCCCCCCCATCCACCTATCACTTTTGCAATACAGTAATAGTAAAGAGATTGCCATCCCCTCTGAAAAAAAGTAGCAAACAACCACCCCTTCCAAATACTATACATACCCATTAACTACCCCCGGTTCTAGTGAAGCCGAACTCCCAATATACAATGCGGCACGTGATTTTCAATCTCACTGCCCAGCCCCAAGTAACTCCCCTGTCCCTCCCCTGATCCACCCTACAACACTCATAAAAAATTCCCTTCCTGCCCTTCATGCCCTGTACAAAGAATTTAGCGCATGCCTTTTCCAACAAACACTGGGCATTGGACAATAAAGCAAAAAAAGCATTTAGCTTTAAGAAAAAGGCAACAACAACGCAGCACATATTCCAGCTGTGAGGAGTAAAGTTCCCAGTTTCAATGCACCATTGACCAATCTGATTTGGCCTCGTAAGCGGTCCTAACTATAAAAATGCTGAACTCTTCAGACCGCCAAATCTTCTCCCCTCCCCTATCCATAAATTACTGTCCATCGGCAACTCTGGATCCTCACTCTTCACAGTCACTAAATAGCGGGATGCCACAGCAAAAATCAGCTGGCGTTAACTCTCTTGCGCCGAGTGGCACAGATCAGTCCTTCCATCCCTCAGGCAACTGCTCACTTGAAGAGATATGGAAAAAGCATGTGCAGCTCTTCCGTATCTTGCTTAGGTGATTCACACACCACCCACTTATCCTTGCATTTGACTTCCAGAGTTGCAGGGTATTTTATCTGGAACAGCACTCCAGCAGCAATCAAACAGGACACCAGAGGATGAAAACTCTGCCTCTTAAGCCAGACTGAGTGGGGCAGGTCCTGGGACACCCTTAATTTACTCCCTTCCCATTGAATCTCTTGCGCTTCCTTAACTTTGTTTAAGATATGCACTTTGTCCATGTAGTTCAGAAGCTTAAAAACCAGCGGTCTGGGGGATGCACCTGGTAATGGGGGGGGGGTGCAGAGAGTGGTTTGCTCTTTCCACAACATATACTCCGTTGTTCGGGGAGGGACCCGCTATTTTCTCACAAAATTTTTGCACAAACAAAACTGGATTAGTACACTCTTGCTTCTCTAGCAACCCGTAGACAATCAAATTGTTGTGCCAACTGCGCCCTTCAAGATCTTCTAACTTATCTTCTAGCTTCTGCATCATCTGCCTTAATGTGGAGGAGTCCAGTTCAGACTTGTCCTTCCACTTCTCCACTGATATCAATCGGACGTCTATATCCCCAATTTGAGTGGAGAGTGAATTTAGATTAGCCCTGATTTGCTGCACATCATTAGAGATGGACACTATGGATTCCTTCAGGGACAGCATAATCTCCATAAATTTGTCTTCGGTCAGCACTGTAGGAGCTGCGGCGGAAAATGTAGCTGTAGCCGCCTGCCCCCTAGGCCTCTTTGCGGCCTTGTCCTTCTCGGGGGAGGGTGGGGGCGTGTGCCATGGAGGAGCCTTCCGCATTTCTGAATCGATTTGTTTCCTCCTCCTATCACCTTCAGAAAGCTTCTTTTCTGCAGCACTTTCAAAATTATGAGCTAGAATTAACGATAGAAAGGCGATATTACAGGATCTATCGGGGAGCAAGGAGAGGATGTGACCTTCAGCTAAGCAGCCATCACGTGACCCCCGAAGTGATCACAATCTGATAAACCCCATTTCTTGTCTAGGAGTTGGTGATGCACTGCAGAAAATTGCCTTGGCCATCTGCACACAGATGTATTTAACTCTTCAGAAATCCTGCTGGGAGAACACAACCATGAAGCAAATCCCAACGCAGCATTCCAAACCCAGTTTCATTCTGAGCTAAAGGGAGAAGTTACAGAATCCATATGTGCCAGTTCTGGGCACATATGATAAACATGCTCATACTGCACTTACTGAATCATCAGGTACAGCCATCCCTACATTTGATTCCATGAGAGCCTCCCTGTTTCGAGCGAGATAGAAGAACTTGCCCCCAATTCCAGTAGAGATCAGCTCGATCCCGTCCAAGCTACCAGATGCATTCATCGCATTCTACATGGGCAACATTTCCTGTTATTCCAGCAGCAGGACAATGATGCAATTTGCTTTTGCACTGATGACAATTTGAGGCTGCTGACTAGGAACTCTGAATGGTACATTGACAGGATTTTCAGTGCCGCACCAGTTCCTTTTGCACAGATGTTTACTATACATGCATTTATCAGCAGTAAGCAAGTCCCTTTAGTATATCTACTGTTGGCAAATAAATCTCAGGAACTATACTGTGATGCATTACAGAAATTAGTTTTCGAAGCAGCTGCCAGAGGATATGACCTTAGCCCTACACTAATCGTTTCAGATTTCGAATCTGGCCTTCTAAGTGCATTACCAAAAGTGTTCCCCGGTGTAAACTCACAAGTGATAATAAAGAAATTAGGTGCACTATCATTCAAATGTCTATATCAAAATGAACCTGCATTTAACCTTGAAGTAAGAAAGTTGCTAGGGTTAGCATTTTTAACCCCACAGATTGTATGACTTGAATTTTAACAGTTTAGTGATACATGCATTAGAAAGATGGCCTGAAGCAAAAATGTTTTATGAATACTTCCATAAACAGTGGCTTGTAGACTGCCCAGGCTATTACTGGAGTGTGTATATGGTTGCCTGTCACACAAACAATGACTTAGAATCGTGGCATAGACGATTTAACCCTAAGGTCGGTAGGTACCATCCTAATTTGTGGCAATTGATAGGGTTCCTAAAGATTGAACAGGCAGTAACAGAGGTCATAATTACTCAGATAATGAAATGTCACGTAGTGGTGAGGAAAAAATTAAAGTATGTGTCCCTGAACAGTAGAATAGCAGCTATAATGAAGAATTATAATGCGGGTAACCGAACAGCTGATGAACTATTAGAGGGAATCCCTAGAAATATCAGGGACTTACAGGATTTAATTCTTAAAGTACTGTACTGTATTCACTTTCATTTTTAAAGTACTGTACCATTAAACGTAAAGCCAAGGAACACTGATGAACTATTAGAGGAAATCGCTAGACGTGTCTTATATATTGAATAAAATATTTTTTTACTGTACTTTCCACATTCGTCTATTAATTGCGCCAGAAAGAGCTGAACTGTTGACACTGACATCAGACGGTACTATACTAAAACAGTGCATAATCAGGTGGTGCTAGTATGATGGTGCTATATTATCCAGCGCTACAGTGTGAAGCGCTGAAGTGGGCTACACCCATTGAATCAGTAGGGAACATTAAGTTTGAAAAGGTAGCATAACTGGAGAATCACAGAGGTAGAAGTACTTAACTATTCACCTTGAGAATCAGTAGGCTTTGCCTGTGGTTCAGTTGGGCAGTAGGTGACACTTGCCATCCCCCATAAAGTGATATTTAGACCATGCATGCCCATGTGCTCCCTGGATGCTTCTTTCTTTTCTTATTTCTTAAGTAGTTGTTTACCCTCTTTCATCTGTCCCTCCTTGTGCCTTGTTTACTTGTTATGTTCTTGCCACTCTGCCTCTTTTCCACCTCTGTTTGCTGCTCTATGTGAGCCTACCACATTCTTTATTTGTTCTGGTTTCCTTGTTGTCCTTTCCCCAGTTTGAATACTGCCATGTTGTACCCATATTTGTGCTCTTCATTTCCTGTTTCATCTATCTCCCAGCTCAGTGCATTCAAGCTCCTCCATCCTACACCTACTGTACCTCTTTATATTACCCATCCCGCTGTCTGCTTTTTGCTTCCTTAGTCAATTCCTCTGACTGATCAGTCATTTGTTACACTACTTTGTTTTTGGTGCCTTGTCTTTGGTGCCGTGCCTCTCTTTCTCTCTCGTTGTCTGTCTAGTAGCATGTGTTCGCTAGTGCAGTATTTCCAGGTGTGTTCACTCTGACCACTACTCTCACTGTTCTGTTGCCTGCGGTCTCATGCAAAGCACACTTTTGTGTGTGTGTGTGTGTGTGTGTGTGGCTACACATAGCAGCCTCTCCTCCTGTCACTGCCCAGTTTCAGTGCCCCCTCCTAGTCCTAGCTAGATACACTTATGCTTCCCTTTGAAGCCCATACATCACTGATTGTTTCCTCTTCTGCTTCTAGCCCTCTTCCATATGCCTTTTCTGCCTCACCTTTGCCTTATTGGCCTCGCTTGTCTTCCTAGTCAGCCACCACTGCAATGGCTGTGGTCTACGTTTTGTGTACTCTTCTGCTCCTTCTGCCTGACCCCCTTCTCAGTTGCTTGCCTTATGCTCGGTTCCTCTTTTTCCTGCTTCACACTGCTGCCCCAGCTGCCCTCAGCCCTGCTGGTCTTGCTCATTCTCTTGACCATCTGCTGCTGCTGTGGCAGTGCCCTGTCTTTGTGTTTGGACCTTTGGGCCTGGACTGAGCACTTAGCCTGCTGCTTCTCCTATTACTACTATGTCCACCAGTTTGCCAAGCAGTTGTCCTTTTTATCCTTTTCAAATTTTTTCAGTTTTAGTGATTTAAGTTTCTCATCCTGCTTTTTCAATTTTATCTTTCAATTTCTTTCTGAATTCCTTGCAGTCCCTATGGTCTTTAAATAGGGTGACTTAGGCTTCTTTTTGCTGTAATTCCTCTTCCCATACAGGTTGCAATGTGTGATTGTCTATAATTACGGACTTTACTGTGGCTACTGACCCCATCAGTTGTGCAGCAGTCCAGTCACTGAAGAAAGACTCCCTTTCTTGCCTTTACCCTGTTCATTTAATTCCCTTGGGTCCCTTGGAATTGTTCCCACTTTTAGATTTGCTTCAAGATAACTTCAGTGCTAGAGGTATCATCTAGCTTTTAAAGCCACTCTCTCTAATTGTAGACAAGCTGGCTTGATAGTGATACTCTCCTCACCCTCTTTGTTATGCTCCTGAATAAAGTTGCTAGCAGTGGTTGGATGACTGCATAACAGAAGGGGTCAGTAGCCCTGGTAAAGTGCATAATTAAATACTATTACACACAGCAACCTGTATTGGAAGAGTAATTACAGCAAAAAGAAGTCTGAGTCACCCTATTTAAAGACCATAGCAATTACAAGGAATCTGAAAAGAAATTAAAAGATAAAATTAAAAAACAGCATGAGAAACTTAAATCACAAAAACTGAAAAAATTTGAAAGGGATAAAAATGACTATCACTCTAGTAAGGATTTAATTTGGCAAAAAATAATCAAAAGCGGAGACATCACAGAAGCAGGTGCTCTGATACCCCTAAATCAATTCAGAAAAAGAGAGGCATGTCCCCTTCCCACTATTCTTCCACTAGTGGCTCCAAACGTGAGAACCAAGATGATTTTTTAGAACAAGAAGAAGGGACACTGGACACTGGCCCGTGCAGGAGTCAGAGAATAGTCAGTTTTCAAAACCCGAAGCAAGCAAGACCCAAACCACAAGTAGGGGTGGCATGAACAGAAAACAGGGAAAGAGAGACACCACTAATAAAGAAACATAGGAATCAGAGGCAGAAATAAATGTTATATAATCTAACAGAAGGTACTCTCAGTGATTCTGAAGTCAGCCTTCTGCAAAAAGGACTCTCTTTTGTGCCCACTAGTGATGTTACCAAGCTTTGACTTATTCACAGATTTCAGATGCTTTACAAAGAATTTAAATCTCAAAGCCGTTTGGTCTAAACATCAAACAATGGGGTACCCTGACTTAAACCCACAACAGCTAAAGGGATTGGAAAACCAGGTTATGACCGTAGGAACTGAGGAACTGCGTTTGGATAGCAGGATGGAGGATTTCCCAAATACTCAAGATCAAGGAATACATCTTCAGGATTTGGACCTTGCAAAATTCAGGGCATCCTCAACCTTTAACCCTACATATAATACTAACGTATTGACTTTTGAGAGAGCTTGTAAGGAGGAATTCCTGAGCCTGATCAATAGAGAAAGAGACCAGCAAAAGTTCAGTGACTTTACCAAGACAGAAAAAGAAGCTTGGGAAGTACTCAAACAAGAAGTTGCTATTACCATCAAAAGAGCAGACAAAGGAGGGACGGTGGTAGTGACGGGCTCCTGTAAGTATGAAACAGAATGCAGAAGCCAGTTAAGCAATGAACAGTTCTACAAACAATTAAAAACTGATCCAACACTGACATTTAAGAAACAAGTAGATGCTTTGCTGTCTAATACACTTGCTGAGGGTATAATTACCAGAACTGCTTTTGATTTCCTTACAGTAGGACACCCCATAAGAGCTTGTTTTTATATCTTACCTAAAGTACACAAAGGGTTGGTTGATCCCCTAGGGTGTCCTATAGTCAAGGTCCCTACTTTTCTGCAGCACACTGGGACCAAGTTCTGTGGCAAGACTACCATTTGCCACAGAACTTCTGCGGCGGTGGTTTGTAATTTCTGTGGCACTAACAAACTACCACATTACAGTGTCAGCTTGTCATCCTGACTTCACTTTTATGGCAGTGGTTACACCAATCAGGATGGGGAAAGCACATTAACACTAGTTCAAAAAATAACAGATTTATAGAAAACATTTTATGCCTAAAAAGGCAAATAAAATGTCTTTCCATTAAGGTTCTAGACAATTGCATAAATGAAATGTGCAAAGTGGGACCTTATGTGATAAATAAGGTATTTCTATACTCATGGTATCTATACCACTCATGAAGACCCCACTGTGTATCAGTTATATATTTATATGCAATCTGTAACATGCATACAAGTGTGTGTGTGTGCGTGTGTGCGTGCATGCATGCGTGTGGTGTATATACAGTATATATATATATATATATATATATATATATATATATAGATATATATATGTATTTTTTTTAATTTCCATGAAATTGTATTTTCATTCATACAGGTCCCTTTGGAAATGGAATAAACAGAATAAAGGAGATATTGCAAAACTCATTTTTCATGCCAACTTGCTTCCCTTGACACACTACATAACACCATCAGGCCATGACATGCATGCAAAACCATTGTGAGATAAAGTTCTCCAGCCCATCACAATGTGTCCCAGTGTGACAGAACACTGCACCATACCTTCCCAGACTTGAAGCAGTGATGTGTTCCCCAATCCTTGTGCTGCCCAGCCAGCCCCAGAGCTCATCTCTGAACCTGAGTTGCTGGCACGGGAACACAACATGCTACCCTGTGGCCCAACAGCTGGCCCTACACACGACATTTCTCCATAACTTTCAGGTGATTCTATCAACCAGTGACAATATGTAATCAATAATCCTGACAAAAATGTGTACAGCACAATTATTTATTTAACAGATCTATTCTTTCACCAGGTCTACACATTATTATATTCCACTTTTCTGGGAATAATTATTTTTCTTAAAAATGACAGGTTAATTCATTTTACCAGTTATTCATTTCAGATGGCATCTCTATAACTTAAAGGCAAAAATAAGTTTGTACAAAGTAAGGTATGGACTTAACAGGTCTATGCTATTGTCAAGGTTTTGTTTAAGTTGGCCCTAGTATTAATGATATAAGACTGAAAATTGTATTAGGCTGTAGTGCAGGTTGAGCAAATATCACTGTGCCTGACATGCTGTGCCACCGCCTCTGGCAGTGAGTGCTGTGGTAGATAAGTGGCTATTCATTTCTGTGGCAGAATGCAGCCATTTCATTAGCTAATGTATAATGTTACAGATTTAATAACATCACATTCTGAGCATAGAGGTGTTTTGGATATAAAAAGAGGGGAAGGGAACCAGGTTCTATGGATAAATGGAAATATTAATAAAGAATCACCAAGAACAGAGAATTCTGTGGTACTGCAGAAGTTCTGCGGTAGGTTGCAAGTTCTGCACAAAATTCTGCGGCCGCAGAATTCTTGGGGCCTTGCCTATAGTATACAGTATAGACAGTCTGTAGGACCCTTTATCACAGTATACTAATGTGCACATAAAGGGTTTGGTTTTAAAGACACATTCTTATCTGAAAGATACAACACAGGTTTTGAGATTACTGGATGAATTACAACTTGAACACGATTGGTGGTTAGACTCTCTTGATATCGAGGCCTTATATACCAATGTACCTCATAGACAAGGGTAGATTTTAACATGATTTACTAGCCCAGAACCTAATGCAAATTGACAAGGGCTAGTGCAGCTAACCCTCTACTTGTCCATCTTGACTAGCGCAGGTCTTCCATGGTTGTTAATGAAGTTAAAAAGTCCCTCTTTGGAAGGCTCTAGACCTCATGCTAATCTCCCTCAGTGTTCCAGATGGTCTGGTATGATTAACAGCTCATTAAGAGCTGTAGTCATTTGGCTGTTCAAAAATGGGAACCCACAAATGACTTGACGTGAGTCATTATCACTACATTGTTAGAATTAGCGTCCAGGCTGTGATCAAGGGTAGAGTGCTGTTAAGTCACTAGCTTCCAGTTTTCTGAACTTTTAATTGTCTGATGATTTGTCCCACATTATTACAAACAGCTCCCCTCATTTCTCTAAATTTTGAGTGTCTGTATCCAACATTTCAGTGACAAAATGCCATGAGGTATACAGGGTCTGCCCTGCAGGTAGTAGGTTTTATCATATCCTTACCATAACTGCTCCCTCTCCCCTCCCAATCTCCCAACCATGTATTTTCCCTGTACACCACTGCAGACCAGACTCTGAAATGACCATAATTATACCCATAGCTGCCCATTTCTGGCAGATGTAGGTGTCCCTAGCTCTTCTTAATGGACCACAGCAGTCAATGCCATGCATGCAATCCCATCATTATACCACCCAGCATGTCCTTTCATCCTAAAAACAATGCTTAGGAGAATGTATGGTACAAAAATAAATCTTAATAAAGTATATTGTTTGAAAGTTTAGAATGGGAATTTCTGGGGTGCATAGGTCCTCCTATATAGAAATAGAAGTGGTATAGCATCATGCATGTGCACTGTTTCCCCTAGGGTGATGAAAGGACAAGTTTGAAAAAGATGTTATTGTTGGGGCAGAGCATGTTAAAATAAATACTTTTTGTGCCTGGTATATCTAAATAAAAATGGCATAATGTTTTCTATTTCCCGAGCCCCCTAGGTTTGTGTAGTCCCCCCCCCAAAAAAAAATCAGAAATCTTGTATCTGCTCATGGCTTACTTGACACTGTATGAAAACTTCTACAAGAGTGGGTTTCCAATTGATCACAGCAAGGAGGCTCAGAGTGTTTTTTTGTGCCTGACTCTGTTAAGTGCCCTGAGGGTTGGGGTGAGAGTAGGGCGAGGGGCATGGTGATGTTGGCTATTGTGTGTTCAGAGCTAGGAGTTCTTGACTAAACATTTGCTATTGTGGAACCCTTTGGTTTGGTGGGGGGGGGACAGAAAGAGGAAGTGAGGGGGTCATGGTGCAAAACAGTGAGGGGGGGTCACATTGTGTGTGACTGCATTGCAGTTTTTATTTTGCAGGGGCAGGAAGCAATGTGGGAGTAGGATAAATGTGCTATAATCTGAGTATTTGTTGACTTGCATTTTTCCCTGTATAAGTGATCAAGATTTACTATTATAATTGTGGACTATTGCAACCATCTGTGGGCTAGGGTAATTTTGAATCCGTTTATCCAACTGGCTAGTGCAAAAAAAGGTTAAGGTTGACCCCTACCCATACAGAAGGAATACGAGCTCTCAGGTATTGGTTGGAGGCTGGTACCAATATTGAGCCTGGATTGGTGGATTTTCTGTGTGAATGTACCTGTCTGACTCTACAGTGTAATGCATTTATGTTTCAGAATTTGTTCTACCTGCACTTTAAGGATACTGCCATGGGGGCAACTTTTGCCCTCAATTACACAAACCTGTTTGTTGGCTACTGGAAAGAAATAAAGGTCTTCAGCCTCGAAGTCAGTACTTTTCACCATAGTACTGACCTTTGGAGGCATTATACAGACTACATACTTATGGTATGGAGAGGCAGTAGGGAGGAGCTGGACAAATTTGTGAGGTGGTTGGAGAGGACTAATACCAACCTCAGATTCACAATCCATGTAGACCTAAAAGAGGTGCATTTCTGAGACTTGGCAATAAGCAAGAAAATTAATGGTTCCATAAAAACAAGCTTATACTGTAAACCTATGGATTGGAACACACTACTGCATGCAACCAGCTGCCACCCTAGGCACATGGTCAATAATATTCCCAAATCCCAGTATCTAAGAGTCACGAGGAACTGCAGTGAGGAGAGTGACTAACATGAAAAAAGGAACATAATGCATAGTAGACTCCAGCTTAGGGGGTACAGGCATGAGATACTGGACCAGGCAGAGTGTGTTGGATTCCGCCAACCAAGAAGGACCACTAGTATAAAAGGAAAAACAGCCACATACAGAACAGCCAGTGAATTTTGTCAGCACCTATAGCTGGCAGTCTTTGGCCATCAGAAGTATTATCACAAAAAACTGGGGAATAATCAAATCAGACACAGTTTTAAGTAATCTTTGCCCAAATGCACCATGCTTCACTTAAAAGAGGGCACACAACTTAGCAGATAGTCTTACACACAGCTTACAGCCTAGCCCTGAAAAACCTAGTACCTGGTTACCTAGTTCACCTAAGGGTAACTACACATGTGGCCATTGCAAATACTGCATAGTAATGGATCAGATGGATCATTTTACAAACTGTGATGCTAGGCAGACATATGACATTAGGAGCTTCAGTAACTGTGACTCTGTAAATGGTGTGTGTATTTAGGCACTAGTAGTTGCAGAGCATTCTATATAGGGATGAACTACTGCACTCTTAGGCCCTGTCCACACTATGCCTCTGTAACGTTACAGAGTGCCCAAACCATTACCGCAATGGTTTGCGTTTACGCCTCTAACATTACAGAAGGCATTTTCGTAACCGTTGTTGAAACCACATATGAGGTGATTTCAACAACGGTTATGAAACCGGTCCCACCTCGGTAACATTACTGGCAGTACTGTGGATGGGTGGTAACGGTCCCCTGCAGGGCCTTTAGCACAGCCCAAGCTGCGTTGTGAGATTGAGCACCGTGGTAATGGTTGCCCGGTTCCCGAGGTGTGGACTGGCTGTAGCGGTCTTGTACCAGCCACCACTGCAGTGTGGACACATTGTACCACTCCCCAGCTGTAACGGTTTCTGTCCATTACGGGGTCTGAGCGGTGTAGTGTGGACAGAGCCTTAAACTCCGCACTGGTGAGCATATAGGGCATTACTTAAAGGAGACGAAAGTAATGCACTGGCTGTCCATGTTAAAAGACAACTTGACCCTGATAGCCACAAGATCATGTTTTGTGGCATTGAAAATATACATGTGGACAAACGGGGGGTGACTCTGAAGCACTGTTACTAAAGAGGAGGATTTATGAATAGTGCAACTGGGGGGGGCAATACTCACCAGGACTAAATGATAGTCTTGATGTCACACAACTGATTAAAAGAAAGAAGAAAGCCTGTTATTGACAACTTGTTTTCCATTGTGACATGTTTTCAAATTCCTTTCTCTCTGTTTTGCTCTTTTTTGTCTTCCAGATTGCAGCATGTGGCACACATGTTACATTTAATGAGCAGAAGAAATCAGCCTGCCATGGGGAGGGGGAAAGTAAACTGCTTCATTTTAGTGTAGCCATTAAATGGTTCAAAAAGTTAATATTTTAACTAAGCATGATTATTGAATCTGTGCTTGTTGAATGAAAGCTCAGTTTCATTAGATTCACCGAACTGATATACATGATTTGATTAAGTCATGTCTACTCTCGTTGAGAAAATTTCTATACATGTTCGCTAATTGCTTGTGAATAACTGATGCACAGCACCCATAGTAATTAAGTATAGTATGATCAACCATGAACCTGTTTTTAAATACCCAAGCTGGCTAACCTCCTGTGTCCCTTTGACAAAACCAAGTGAGAGAAGCCAGTCAGGGATATTTGTGCACCACAAGATTTTTGTGTACTAATAAAAGTGTTTTGAGTGATCCTGAAACCTGGTGCCAGTAATTCCTTTTTGCTGACCAACCAGATAACTGCCTAACTCCATGAAAGCTGCCATTTCCCTTATCCTAAACTGGGTAAGGACTCAATGGCATGTGGCAGTTATTGACCCATATCACTGATCTGTGCAGACTGTAAAATCTTCACTAAGATGATGGCTGTGTGGCTCCAAGGTATCCTCCCAGATTTAATAGACTGAGATCTGGTAGCTTCATTCCCCAGAGAAAGGGTTTTGGCAACACTAGGAGACTGCCGAACATTGTATGGAAGGTGCTCCATCCAAGCCTATGGACATTCCTAGTGTCATTGAATGCAGAGAAAGTATTTGACAGGCTGGAGTGGGGATTTCTATTCTATTCTATACTATACCCTATAAGCCTTTGGCATAAGAGAGATTTTCATCCACTGGGTGCAGATGCTGTACCAAGGGGCTTAGGGCAAAGTAGTCACCAACCCCAAAGAGTCATCTACCTTTCCCTTGGGAAGGGGCACCAGACGGAATTGCCCCTGCACCCTGCCCTTGTTTGTGTTAGCTCTGGCACCTCTACTTCAGGCCATCAGATTGTGAGGCAACAACCATATAGTGAGATGGGTGGTGAGCAAAAAGTCCTAGTATATGCAGATGACATCCTGCTCATGCTGACACACTTGAAGGCATCAGTCATGATGGTTCTGGTGCTCTTGGAAGAGTACAGACACCTTTCAGGCTACAAAATTAATGTGGCCAAATCCCACCTGATGGCCTCTGGTCCACCAGCATGAGCCCTGGCAAAGTTCTTATGGGGCTTACCCCCAGTTCAAGATCACATCAAATACTGTGGTGTCAAATTCACCTGGACCCCTGAAGATCTTGGTAGACTCAACTCAGCCCCTCTGTACACAGCCATAGATCAGAACTTGGTCAGGTGGGACAAGTTACATCTAATACACTGTGGGAGAGCACACATATATAAAATGATGGCAGCCCCCAAGGATCTTGTATGTTCTAGTCAACCTTCCCATTAGGCTATAGACAGATGTCTTAAAAACACACACAAGAAAATGCTAGCTTTCCTTTGGAGCACATGCCCCAAGAAGCTTAGTTTTCAGAAACATATGCTGGCACAGAATAAACAGGGTCTCTACCTGCTAGACTTTGGCACAGAAACGTGAAGCACATTTGCTTCTACAATTTGCACAGGCAGCACCTAAGGGCCAACAGGCTTCTCTACACAATTAGGCAGACTGTGAAGAGGACACTTTAGAGACAACTTAGAGAGCACAAAAAGTCTAGGGGACCTACCGAGAAATCTTCAGAACCACCCAACCATATCAGTTATGGGCAGCGCTAAGAAGTTGGCCAAACTGACTAACTGGAATCCTGCGTATTCCTACAACTTCTCCCTATAGAGAAATAAACATCTTATAATAGATAGGAAGCCTATGGCACAGGGGCACAGGGCCTTCAATGGTGTGCAATGCTTCAGCCAGTTGATAGACCCAGAAAAGAGGCATCTTAGATCATTCACTCAGCTGCAAATGGAGTACTCACTTAGCAAGCAGCAGCACTGGCAGTTTCGTCTACTGAGACATTCCCTAAGTAAACTGATTGGCCAGTCACTGAAGTTGCACAGCACAAATGGGATAGAGGTCTTCTTATACCCACATAAAGGTGGCATGCCAAAATGCAGCAATATCTATAGAAGTCTAATGAGTCTCCAATTGGACCCCACTGAACCCAGATGGCACCAGCAACTGGGCTATGAGGTAACACGGCAGATGTAAAGCAGATGCTGGGCCAAACTCCACACAGCCTCCAGGGACACATGCAACATCTTTACAGTTTAAGATACTGTAGCAGTGGCATAGGACACCACACAAATTGCACAGGTGGGGCTTGGTGACTACAGTTAAGTGCTGGAGGTGTTGGGTGAGTGTAAGCATCACCACACACCTGCTGTGAAATGTTGCAAGATGCATCAGTGCTGGCAAGGTGTTATAGGGATGTGGGATTTCAAATCACAGAAACTGGCAGACAAAACGTAAGGTGCATAAGAAACGCATAAGAGCATTTGTCATTTTATTTTAACTCAAAATAATAAGGCAAAATACAGACAATAAAGAAATCTGAGGTTAGCATTTCTCAATTTAGCATGGCTTAGCGTCAGCCTCCCTGCTGAGCACCTTGAAGGTCTTACATTTTCCCTTGCCATAAAGCAACTGACCTTCCTATCTCCAAAGTCACCCTGGTGGTGGACTTCACACAGTTTTAGGCATGACATCACAGTCAGGTGAACAGGTACTTAAGCTGTTTCTCTATTTTTCTGTCTCTAAATTTATAACATCAGTCAGGATGACCCAGGAGCATAAACACTTCTGGATTAACTGTAACATCAGGCAGGTAATGTGGTAACAACAGAAATCTTGTACAACTAAAACAGCCATGAATAACTAATTAGGGTATAATAAGCTGTAGCCCCGCCCAGTCTGCTGGGAGTGACAGCATTGAGTCATATATAACAGGGCATTAGAGGGCGCTACCTCCCCAATAGGAACACATTCCTTCAGCTGCTGGCTTCAGGTAAGCCTTACACTGGTCTATGAGTTGGGTACAAATAAGCAGATGTCTCCCACAAGATTTATAATAACGTAGTTGGAAGTTTGATTGTTTTAAATTAAGTATAAAATGTTCAGAAGCCTTGCTCCTTTTCCCTGCTAAGAGCACAGCTACAATATATATGGCTCTTGTACCTCTTTTTATTAACATAAAAAAGAAAATATCGTATTTGTATGCCACAACCAACACCTCAGTTTTTTCGGAATTCAACTTCAGCAAGCTGGAAGTCATCTGTTCCTGGATCTCAGCAAGGCAGTTGTTAAACACAGACACTGCACTCTCCTGTTTGGGCACAAAAGACAAGTGGAGCTGGGTATCATCTGCATAGCAGTGAAACCCAGCCCATGCCATCTTACAATGTCCCCCAACGGCAGCATATACACCGTGAACAACATGGGGGACAGCACCAAGCCCTGTGGCACCCCACATGGCAGAGAGAGTGATCCTGAGGAATAAACCCCGGTCTCCACCCTCTGAGATCTGTTAGTAAGAAAAGAATGGAACCATCTGAGGACTGTACCAGACAGGCCACAGATGAACCGCAAATGCTTGAGCAGCACCCCATGGTCCACGGTGTTGAACGCTGCAGAGTGAGCAAGAAGAACCAAGATAGAATGGCTCTTCTGATCTCTCGCTATTAGGAGATCATTGAGCACCCGTACAAGGGTGGTCTCTGTGCTGTGCTTCTTCCGAAATCCTGACTGTAGAGGATCATAGAACTCATGGATGGTTAAGTGATTCTCCAGCTTCAGCACAACCACTTTCTCAATAACTTTCCCCACAAAGGGAAGGTTAGAGTCTGGTCTGTAGTTGGCAGGACAATCCAGGTCGAGCAAAATTTTTTTTATGAGGGGTGTAACCACCGCCTCCTTCAGTGACTCTGGAAACTCACTCGACTGCAATAAGCACCAGACTATCTCTGCAAGGACTGGGCAGATGACATCAACACACCCCACTAAGAGGAGGTTTGGACCCTGATCCAAACTACAGCAGGTCGACTGCATATTCTGGACAATCTGAATGATCTCTACGAGCTCCAAATGGTCAAAGTCGCACCAACCAGACCATGGAGTAGTAACCTCCAACTGACCACCACCACACCCATTAGAGTGCACTGCATGGATCTCAGGTCTGATGTTAGCAATCTTGTCAGCAAAGAATAGAGCAAACTCATCACAGGTTTCCTGTGAAAACACTTTCTGAACCTGGAGTCAGGCTGGATTGGACAGTCTGTCCACAGTTCGAAAGAGATGAGCTGTTCGATTCTGTGCTGTGGCAATCTCGCTGGACAGGAACTCTGCCTTCTTACATGAGATTGCTGATTGATAAACCCTATAATGATCCATCAATCTAAGCCTGTCAGCTTCAAGGCAAAATTTCCGACAGGAACAGTTTATCCTTTGGCCCACTCACCTCAACTCCCTCAAGGCCTCGTCAAACCATGGGGACCAAGGGTGAAGGGTGAGGGGACAAACTCAGACAGCAGCAATGGCATCCAGAGCCTGTCACAGCCTTGTTATAGGCTTGTGCCAGGTTCTCAGGACCCATGCTTGCACTAGGAAATCATGATAGGTCAAGTACCACCATTAGACCATCTGGGGTCACACCCCTTAAAGGGGGGTACCAGATCATCTCCAGAGGAGCAGACCTACTGGGGAGAGCCTGGAAATTGAACCTTACAGTGTGATGGTCTGACCACCCAACAGGTTCCACTACTAAGCTGGAGATCTCCATCCCCAGTAGGAAGACCAGGTCCAATGAATGGCCATGATTGTGTGTCGCAGAGGTAACCACCTGTGTGAGACCCAGCAAACTCATAAGCTGAAAGAAGTCCTGCCCAAACTTCATTGTTGACCCAGGAATTGAAGTCACCCAGAACCATCAATCTGGGCAACTCAACACCATGTCAACAATGAAATCCACAACTTCCTGCAGGAATTGCTTCTCGCCCCCGGGTGGACGGTATACGAGAAAAATCCTGCATCCCACACCTGCGACCACTGTACACTCAAAAGACCTGGTCTCCCCCACCAGTACAACTTCAAGGTCCAATTCCAATCTAAAACAGACTGCTACACCCCCGTTCTGCGATCCAAGATCGGGCGGTATATCACCGAGAACCCAGCCAGGACAGCTGACTCCAAAATGGGGCCAGAATTTTCATCCAGCCGGGTCTTTGTGATGCACGCCAGGTCTGCTGACCCAACAAGATCGGCAATAATAGCTGTCTTATTCTTAATGGACCTGGTATTGCACAACACTGCCCAAGTAGGATGAGACAAGGCTGGCCAAGTCACCTGCCCACTAAATGTGGAGCTCTTGGGTATGGGTACCAGGCACGGAAGACCATGTTCTGGATCCATTTCACCCCAGAGCATCTCCTAGTCCCCACTACCCGAATACAGCCACCCTACTCCCCTCCTCCTCCTCCTTCTCCAGGTCCTGCCCCCCCTCTCCTCCTACTCACTATCCCCAAGGTCCAGCAACATCTATAGACAGGTGCCAGCAAAGGAGTACAGTTAAAGGGGCAAAGGCCCTGGAGCTCAGAGAAGGAGTAACGCCTGACTGGGAAAACCTGCTGCTGACACAATCTGGCAGTAGCCAGAGCACAAACCCCACTACAAACTAACTAAACAATACCAAATGAATAACAAGCTTAAAAACTCAATCCCCTAACAATAAAATCCCCTAAAACCCCAATAAATTACAAATATTCCCTAGTCGAGAGGTGAGGTAGAGAAATTAATTCTTCAGAGTAGATATTGTATGTTGGCACTTAGCTGAGGTTCTCGCCACCAGCCAAATCAATTGTTTTAGCCCACTGAAGCTGAACTTACAATCCAGCAATACACTGACAATAGAGAGAATAGTGAGTAATTTCTGGAGGGACTCTCACACCATCTAACCAAGTTTTAGGCAGCAAATTTCTACCACTGAACCAGATAGGGGGTAGTTCATCCTTGCAAGTCACCAATTAGCCGATGTATTCTCCAGTTCAGAAAACTTTGGCTTGCTAATGGACCCTCCTAATCACTACCACTGAGATAGATGACCCCACAGGATACAGGAACTCAACAGCATGGATCCTCCAGCCCCCAACCCCAAGAGTCCCAAGGACAGTCCGGGGCCCACTCCCCTTTAGTCAAAGACCCAGGTATCCCCACCCAGAGGTCAACCCAATCCCCACAGCAGCCACCAGGCAAGTCCCACAAGCCACACCACTTCAATTTCCACTTGCCTGACCAAGATGATAATCGAACACTGAAAGGGCATCCTACATACCAAGCAGCACCCAGCTATAGACAGGAGGTGAAAAACAGCCCGGAACACCAAAGGGCTAAGGGATCTGCACCTATGGCTGTCCTCCAACAGCCCCATGACATCAACTCACCTCAGCCACTGAAGCCCCCGCTCTCCAGTTGGCTACCCCACTGACTATACCCTCAAGCCTCCCTGGATCAGAACCCCCCCCAACCATCACTGAGAACCCCCAGCAAGGCAAGTCAGTAATCCCCAAAATCAAGATGCACACAACTGAGGTCCATGAAGCACCAACAAATAACTCATGACCTGAAAGTCCTTGGATATTCTGGCTCCTCTCAGTCTGAAGACAGTCTTCCCTTGCCTGGTAAAACTCCCGATAAAACACCCCTTCATCCGGTAATCAGTGCAAAACTGGGAAAGACAAACACCTGTCTCATGATCCCATACAACTTGCTGTCTTAATGAAAATACCTTGCAGCAGAGTAAAGCCGCAAAGCCGGCAACTTTGGGGAGCGCTCTCAGCAACAGTAGTGCTTCCTAGTTAAAGCCTAGGACAAAATGTAAAAATGAAGCGGAACATAGCTGTATGGACTCTGCTAAAGATCTTAAAAAGCCAGCCTCTCACTCTGAACTCTACCTCTACCACATAATCGGAGCACAGCAGTAATTCACAAAAAAAGTCCCACTGCCTTCAATAAGCCAGAACAACAGAACCTCAAATGGTAAAAATACCCCAAAAATGAGAGAGAGAGAGACTTACTAATCTACCTCACTTCTTTAGCCCTAACTAATCTAATACCTAAATGATAAAAACTCAAAACCAAAATAAACAATAAACAAATAATAAAACAAACAAGCAGGTGAATGCTCTGGCTAGCTCACAACTGCCGTCATCTTGCCTTCCTCTTGCAGAGCCACACCGTGCGCAATGCGCATTTCTCTGGAGCGCATTTTTGCTCCCAATTTATTCACCGTATGAGTGGTGCACTGGGCGGTGGCCTCAAACAAGAGGGAGAGAGAGCACACAGAGCAGTTTACTTTCAGCAGGAAGTGGCAGATACATTTTCTTATCTGGCACTGTGCCAGCCCTTCGCTCCTGCCTTCCAAGCATACAAGTGAGGGACAGAGAGAGAGTGAGGGAGAGAGTGAGAGGGCATGCTGTCTTGTATTATTTCTTAAATATCTTTCTGCTCTTTCATTTTTCTTTAGACCCCTCAGGGTCTCTTCCATTAGAAGGGGCTCCAGAAAGTACTCTAAGGAGTATACAGAGCAGCAACAAATGAAAGGAAAAAGTACTGTATTGCCATCCTGGATCAATCCTGATTCAATTCAGGATTTGCTCCATTTGGCATTGGAGCAGCTTTTACTTTTAAAAATGTAGTAGCTTTTACTTTTAAAAATGGAGCAACTCTTCAGCTGCACATATATTCCCCATGGTTTGGCTGTCAAAATTATTTGTACTTTCTTAAAGCTAGCAGCTGGGAGTCTTCCCTTGACTACGGAGCACTTCAGGTAGAAAAGGGAAGCTTTCTACTGCTCCGTTTGCCTCCCCGACTGGCTGGTATTGCTTCTCAACCTGTACGTAAGCCAGTCAGTCAGGTAGGAGTCTATTTGCTTTTAAGCTATTTACAGAGCTGCTGTCTTATAAAGTATTTTAACTACTTTCAGCAGCACTGTATACTACAAAGACCTTCTAGCCATCTCAAAGGTCATAAGGTTATTTTACAGTGTGCATAACTACCCCGTGTAAGCTTTATACCCTCAATTATACATAGCTAAGGTTTGCACATCAAGTCTTAAGCAAACCATATGCACTTTGCACTTTATTCATAAGCACTAAATTGAGACCTTCACCTTCATCTCCCTACCAGGGTACACACCAAGACAGGAGCCACCCTGTCACACAAGGCATGCAGGAAATATGCAGAGACAAATTGGGCACCCAGGTCAAACTGACAGCACCAGTGATGATGATTAGCATTAGTAGCCTGCTCCCCTAGAGGATAGACTCCCTCTGGCACACAGCAACTGGATGCTAGGAGTCATAGTAATTGCTAAATGAATAGACTTAAGACACTGGGGGGAGCAATTGTTGCCAGAGAGAGTACATTATGCTCTAGCAGACAGATTAGAGAAGTGCAAGACCATATAGGGGGCCTTCCTAATTTCAATCTACTGTAAAATCTCAGTAGGCTATTATATGCCATGGTATTTACATCAAGCAAGGCTGGAGCAGAGGCTGGATTTACAGCCTCCAGCACCCCTCCCGCCTGCCAGGGAGCTGGAACCAGCAGCAGTGGTGCAGACTCACACTCCTGATTCTTTGACCTAAGCAGGTATCTCACCCAAGTATACCTCAACCAAATTATTTATGGTAATCATAAAAAAGGAGCCACCATAATGGATTGCAAAGTCGATGAGATAGAGGTACAAGTCCAACTTCTTGCATCTGGGTGGAAATGTCTTGCATGCAATTTCATGATAAATACTGAAAGCTGAAATAAATTCTGACACAGTTACAATAATTTCTTCAGTAGGTGAGGATCTTTGGCTTTGACAACCACAGATACAGTATATCTGCACAGGAAACCATCATGTTCTCAATTATTTCATGGCATGATATGAGAAGGATTGCAGAATGTCCTTCCTATTGTGATTTAGAACCAGGTGTGTAGGACAGGCTGTACTTTAATAAGAACTGGCAGTACCTGCCAAGGTGGTGGTTGGAAAAGAGAGGCTGAAACCCACTGAAGAACTTCAAGAAGGAGACATCATTGACAAAGGAGTCACAAGAATTGCTGTGGTAGCAGGTTGTGGTATTATGGGAGGACTTTGGAGGGGCCTGGAAGTGTCTGTGAGGGCCCTGAATCTTCGGATCCTGATGGTCTAGTTTCCAAAGCTGTGATCCTGGAATCCAAGTATAATATGGTCATACTGATCTGGAGAAGCAATTTACACACTTTAGAAAATGGGGAAGTAGTGGGAGTTAGATCTGGAAGTGAAGATTCTGCAGGAGTAGCAGGATGGAGATTGGCTGAAATAGCAGCAATGTAAACGTTGAAAACATCCTGCTTCTTGATGGATGCAGAAAATGGGACCTTCTCAAATTTTGGAGTGCATCCACAAGCTTAGGAACTGTCCATCCTTCAATTCAGTGTTGGGATTTGGCAGCAACTTTTCTATGGATGCCCTGGAGAAGGTCTGTATATTTGTGATCCTAGGGATCGGAGGGTCCATCAGTGGTTAGAAAAATGGAAGCTCTATGAAATGAAAAGAAAAGAAATAGGAGAAGTTTGGGGTGTTAAGACTGTCATAAGGAGGTGACCGCTAAGGATGGATGACCCCTGGCACCCCAAGCAATGCTTGAAGTTGGGACCCATGTCCAGGTATAGGATATGTTAGGCACATCGCTGCACAGTAGTGCTTCTAAAAAAACATTGCTTTACCATTATGTCACTTATTCCAGGAGCTGTTAGTCTGAGGTACAGATTGGTTGTACATCTTAGGGTATTGTAGAAGGTCTGGTGGGACAGTGATACCATGGAGAGCTAGAGCTGGCTAACTGTTGCAGAAGGAATGGCTGAAAGGACAAGATAACCTGTTAGAAATGAAGAGGTGAGTGGAGAAAAGGAAATACAAAACATAACACACCTGAGAGCAGGAGCAAGGGGCAGAAAATGATCCAGGAGGCTTAAACTGCAGGGACTGGAATCTAACCAGAGGAAGATCACAGGACACCAGCAAAAGAAAAAAAGAAGCTTGCCACAGAAGAAGTTCAGGACACTAGCAGGAGCCAAAGGACCAGCAGGGAGCAGACTGACATGGCCAAAAAACACTGTCCAGCAGAAGAACAAAGCAGGAGCCACAGGAGGCAGGAGCAGGTGCCACTCGCAGAACCAAGGATCAAGGGACAGGATTAAGGGAGAGGAGGATGGACCAGGGAGCACCGGACCAGACAGCAAGCACACATAGTGGGAACCAGGCAAGGCAAACAGAAGCAGTGGCATAGTTATGCAAAGAGCAGCAGAGGATCGAACGTGCAAGAGAAGAAAAGGTGGTGGGTCACAGCAGAAGGTGGAGACGCACTAAAACAGAAGTAGAACAGTGGAGCCATGTGGGGATGGAGCGGAGCAGAAAGGGGAGAAGGAAAAAAGGAACAAGAAAGGTGGAGCCATGGAGCTGAGAGAGACAGCAACAACAAAGGGGGGGGATGGAACAAAGCAGAAGGGGTGAACAGGAAAGGCAAAAGGGATCAGCAAAGCTAAGGGGGAAAGCAACAGCAAAGAGAGAAACCTCACAAACGGACAACAATCAGAGCAGAGAGACGTAGAACAGGGAGCCAAGCAGCATGGAGGTATGTTGAGTGACACACAGTAGCCAAGAGAATTGTGAATGAGTGTGGCTTAAGTAGGCAGGGCAGAGGAGTTTGTCAGCTGCTCATCAAACCACAGTCTTAAAGAGCAGCTGACGCCTTCAGGAGAACTTTAACAAAACACAATATGTAGACACAGTTCAGCTTGTATTTCACATTAGTTCTGTATTCCTCCTCCCCATTATTTATTACTGGTGTAATCTGCATAAAAACAAGATCTCTGCTGCTGAAGAGTTCATCTATTCATGTTGCTTTCTCCCTACCTGATGCCATAATGCACTCCTTGTGACATCACAGTTAATCCAATGCAACAGACTGTGATGTCACAACACAGGATTATGACTTGAAGCAGGGAGTAGGCTAAAGAGGCAGATGAACTCTTAAGGTATAAAGATCATTTATTCATGCAAATTTCCTCAGTAATACATAATGGGAAGAGAAATATGTAGAATATATATGCAATGCAAGCTATATTGTACCTAAAATCATGTTTTCAAAATTTTCTTTGAGGCGTCAGCAGCTTTTTAACCTTCAAATTGTACCCTGGAGACTTTCTCTTTAATAGGTCAGTGTACTGCTTAGGTCCTAACCTTCTTCCATACTTCTCCATCCCTGATGGCCTAACTTTGTGCCTTTATGTGTTGCCCTCAACCAGCCACTGCCTGACCTCACTTCAAGGGAATCCTTCTTAGGTCCAATCAAGCAATTAGGTGTACCCCTGGGGTTCCTGTCTCTCCCTGGCATAGCTTTAACTTTCCCACACCAGGGTTATTGGTGAGGTTTTTCAATAAACTGTTTCATTTCCTGGGTAGGTGTGTCCAAGGATTGAGTCCCATGTCTGGCCATGCCAGGCACCAGGTGTAATTCACTATCCTTGCCATGACTGCAAGGTATGGACCTATTGTCACTCTTTGCTTGGGAGTGGTCAATCCTCCAGTCCTAGGTGGGAGCACACATAGGAATCACTATGTCAGGATCCCAAGCTGTATACAGCCAGCCAGGTGATCTGCCTTCTTGCCTTCCCTCACCGAGCACACAGTGGACCCTGGAAGACCCTACTCAGCAGGCATGAGTACTACTAGACTTCCATCTAGCCATCCACTCACTCTGAGAGATGGAGCTGGCTCCTCTCTGTTGAGAAAAGCTCCCAGTCCCTGACACCTGTCTTTAATTCTCTTCAGGGTTGCTAAACCCTTATACCTGCTCAGTTCTCCTTCCAACCACCAACTTCACTAAGGTTGCCATGCTGATCCTTTTTTAATAACTCCTAGACTCCTCCTCCACCCTCCATTCAGTTGATGTGATGCCATTCACCATTCACAAATAGCACAGCTAGTAACAAACCACTGCCCCATTTTTCAGGGGAGAGGGCTGTTACACATACTATGCTATCATACTAGCTTATGCCCTCTTTTTATTTACAGTATTTTGTTTTGCCAGGAAGATGGACTGGATCCAAAGACTCATTTTCAGCCAATCCTGAGGAACGAGGGTAACACAATACTAACACAAGCAAAGATCCTTAACTCATTTGTGCCTGGGTGGCCATGTGGTATCTAAGTTAATCAATGGAAAGAGCAAACTTCAAAAAGTGATCCAGGAAGTATTAATACAATAAATATAAAACACAAATAAAATAGCAAACTGATATACATCCTTATCATAGTACCTATCAAAACATTTGCCTCCTTATCATACTCGTTATACTACCTACCCATACTTCATCCTTAGTGCTGTGTGGAATGCAGAATTCTGCAGGCAAAATTAGCACGGAATGGCCATTCTGCAGGTGGGAATTCTGCTAGAATTTCACTGGTTTTTCAGTGGAATTCTGCCTACTGTGATCCATGGAATAATATTCTGTGGAAAAGCAGCAGAAAACATTGAGATCCGTGGAATAATATTCCACAGAACATCATTTTTTCCACAGAAAACTGTTCCAGAACTATTTTCTAAAGCAGAATTTCACCATTTCATTTGTGGTAAAATTCAGCATATTTTGGCAGAATTTTGAAAATTCCACAAAATTTTGTTCCACTGGAATTTGAAAATTCCACACATCACTATTCATCCTCCCTGGCATCCTTTCATATCTACAACATTATAACCTACTCTACCTTCTGCCCCTAAAGAGCCATCTTCCCTGGGCTTTGCCCCTCAAGGGCTTGGCTCCAGCATGCATCTCGGAGCCTTGTCTCAGAGAAGGTTATCTTGGCAGCCAGGCCTGAAACAGCAGTATGTAGTCTTCCTTCTCCTTGAGATTCTTATATAATTCCTTTGTTCCTTTGTCTTTGACACAGGTCTCCTAGTACTACAGCTTCAAAACAGGAACTGCACCAATAAGCTTGTGTATTATATAAATTCCTACCTGTAGTTTTTTATATACATGCTTAGTATAGAGTCTCATTGTTGCATTCTGTACATGTTTTTTTATCTTTTGCTATGTCATATTTATTAAACTGCAATCTGTAATTTTAAAGGGGAACTGCCAGCAATAGCACTTAGTGTGCAAAAAAAAGCATTTTTTTTTGTTTACCGATTACTGCAGTGTAATAAATTGTATCAGGCTAATTTCATTGACTTGTAAGCTGACATTTCTTGTTACCAGCAATGCTAGACTCCTCTGCAGTTGACATCAGAAGAGGGTTGCAGCACTTGGAGATTCAGTAGCCTGTAGTGAATGTCAGTGATTTTTGTAAACTGTAATCTTCTGTTTGCTGGTCTGCTGTTCTCCTGTTCTCCTGGGGCTAGGTACAGTCACAGAGGACTGTACTAGCCCCCATGAGCAAAGTAGGATGAGCAAACATGTAAGCAATAATACCCAACAGTGTGGGCGGTATTGGGAAATACCGGACTGCCCAGGGGCGTAATGAGGCCCGACGCCGCAGGCGGAGGGCCTTATAGCCCCTGGAAGGTCCGGTATTTCCCAATACCGTCCACCCTGGAGGGTATTATTGCACTTAGAAAATGGGCACTGTGAAGTAAATAAATAAATTTAAAAAATTGCCCCTAAAAATTAGTTTAAAATAAGTTTTGTCATAAAATAGTTCCTCCGCCTGCTTTAGAATGCTGTGGCTTCTTTTGTTTTTAAGCCGTGGAAGTGATCTTATAAATGGTTAGCCAGCAAGTGTCCTACAGAGTATACCCTTTCTGATCTTTGACTTGGTTGCTTTACTTTTTTCTTGCTATACCTCTCCCGACAGCATCATCATGACTCTGAACAAACTGAAGAACCTGGACCAAAGATGTGGCAGCATGCCCTTTTCCATGAACCAACAACACCTTTACAGACGCAGCATGGCAGCACTGTGTTTACCTGCCCGGTGGGGATTTCTCGTACTTGATCCACTGCACATCCTATAACCCAGATCAGCAGCACCGAGACAGCTGGGCATCAGATTCCTCTGACTTAATCATCTCGTCCAGCGACTCCAACAGCAATGTTTACACGGAGATCTGAACATGGTTCCTCTGGTACGAGGAGGTAGTTTTGCTTTCTGTTTGGCAAGTGGGGCTGCCGTTAAGGGGAGTGGTGTGTGTTGGACTATTGGTTAACACACCACGTGCTACTGCCACTATTTAAAATGTTGTACATTTTTTCTAATGTTGTTAAATATATGAAATGTAATTGAGAGCGCCTCAAGTGCATTTTCTAGTGAAGTTAACCATTGGGGGGGCGCTGCTGTCTCTCTGGGGTTAGCGGTCTTGCGGTGACTGAACTTACACTAACATTGCAAGAGCTATGCTGATATATTTTGCATTATGTAGTACAAAAAAGGGGCTCTGGAATGTCTGCAACGTTTCCTAATGCAGCACAACCTATATCCTTCCACCGAGTGGAGTTGAATCACATCTCTCCATGTCCTCTCCATTCAGTACAGTGCAGTTCCTTCACCCCTGCCCTGCTGTACTATTATCTTGCTCCCAACCCTGCTGCATTCTGTGATTTATTATCACTATACAGTGAGTTCTTTTTAGATGCAGTAAACTTTGTTGAGTGTTCTGATCTATCGGTGGAAAATCATACTGAAAGTCGAGTACTTTCACGATTTATTTTTTTAAAGCTCAGATCTTGGCTTCATGGATAGCCCTGACTGGCCACTAACAGTAACACAGCTGGTGCCCCTCCCCCACTGCTTCCTGATCAGCCTCCCAAAATCCCTGCCAGCAACATAGTAGTATCTTCTGAATAAATAAATATATGAAAAAAAATAGAGAGCAGCTGTGAGCCAGATTCACATTCACTTGCAGCCACTATAATAAGTTATGACACAGAGAAGCAAGAAAGAGCACATAAATTCTCCCTACTACAGCACACACACACACACACACGCGCGCGTGCGCGCGCGCGCGCCGGCTTTCACCTAAAGCAATAATGTAGCAGACACTGTAAAGCTAATTCAGCTTCACTGCATATAGACTGTCACAATCCAGATAAGAAGTTCTAATACGTAGTTCAACATACTACCTAGACAAAATACTCATCTCATAGGAAACTGCAAAAACATATAGAGTTACAATGAGGATTATTGACATACACATTAGCTGTTGAATGACAGCCACATATGCTATTGCTTTCATGGTAAAGCAAAGACATTCATATCTGCACAGCCTGATAAAAGGATAACATTCTTTCATACAAACAAGTGAAAATAAAACTAGCCAAATAGGAAAAAGCTAGCATAATTCTCATTCCTTGTTTATGGTTAATAATGAGAATTAAATAGGCTAGCACAGTAATGCGAAGATGTTCATAGAGATTTTGGTCTAGTTGTGAGTTTGATATTGTTAATCCCATAATAGCCAGTACTCTTAATTTGAATCACAGCATTAACTGCAATATATGACATAAGCTACAGAAAGTTTTTTCCTTTTTGTAACTGTCAAAACTGCAGCAGGACAGAATGAAGCAAATAATCACTTTCTCACAAATGGTGGATGGCAAACAAAAACAAACAAACAAAAGATAAAAACAAATTGATGGCTTGAGTTATTGAACTAGGAACCATGGCTGTAGTGCTGAGAATTAAAGACCAAAATCAGTGCTGCCAAACATACCTCAGGTGTCTGAGGAAGGGTTCACACTTGAAACTCACCATGTTACATGTCTGTCAGGCTTTGTCGGGCAAAATTGGTATTGATTAGTTCATCAGCATGAGTTTTGGTCTGTAATTCCCAGCATTATAGCTACAGTACATACCTCACAAAGTCAAGCCATGTGGCTGGTTGTTTTACTGCCCACAGTTTGTGAGACAGTGATCAATATGTGTAGTACTCAGCGGAATGTTTTACTGACAGGATATTTGGTTCGAGAATGTCCAGACACCTCATGTTCCTGGTTTCTTTACTATTCACAGTTTTGAACTAGAAGGTGTAGCTTTTGAACCAGAATGTAATTTTGCTAAATACTTTTGAACTGCATTATCGAGCACTTTATTTCTGAGATATTGCTAAATATGCACTGCTAATAATTTCCACTGTCCGCTTGTTTGCACCAACTACTACTGTGCTTTACAATTGAAGCCTGTTCTGGCTACATTAATTTCTATGAGGAGCTTTTGAAGACCTCAGGGTGTTACTACACATGATTCCAAAGTGTTATATTATGTGAATATTTGGGAATTTATACTGTTACAGTGGTACCGCATAGTTATTCTCTACTTATTTTACTGTTTTTGAAATGTTCCTAAACCCGCATATACAAATGTACATTGAGAATAAGCACATAGATATTAGGTAAAGAATGACATCAAAGTGCTGGCAATGTTTGTCTCTGTCAAGTAAAAATGGACTTATACTGTGTACTGCAGTAGATCCATCATCAATAATATTTTTTTGTAGCTGTATTTGCTCTGACCAGATTTTGCTTTTTGAAGCAGTGTCTGAGGTCCTTTTCCAGTCATAATAAATAATCCTTAGCCTGCAGTTATGGTGACCTAGACCTTAGTTCCACAGAGGCTTCATCCTTGGGGGGGGTGTCCTCTCCTCCATGATAAAGACCATAATAATAATTATTAATTACATACTTTCTGCTGGGAGTTGAAGCTGGATGGGTGTCCTGCATTTGTCATAGTAGCATTATTACCAGGACTGATAAACAGGTCTGCATCGCTTTACTCCAAGCTGAATCTCTTCACTTTTTGTGGGAAGTAAATGTCCACATTCATTACATTCATGTGTCTCTTTCAGCCTTGTTCCCTAAAAGTGCCTTTGGTCTAAGGGTACATCATCCCTGTGGCACCTCTAGGGGTAGTACCCTCCTCAAATGAGTTCTAGTGCTTTCATGACAACTTAAAAGGTGTGTAGTCCCTTTAGCAGGGACAGAGACAGTGTACACCAAATCTACAATCTGATATATGTTACACAAGCCTACAAACATATTACCCCACAGCGATTCCACCATGCCGCAGTGACAGGAATTCTGTTGATGGCCGTTACAGTGATGGCACAATGCTGACAGCCAGCATTGTGCCATGCAGGACACGTGTTTTTTTTATTGGGGGGCTCTGCCCCCCACACCCCCTGCACTATAGACTTCCAACTCCGAGTTGGAGTTGTTTCTGGAGGGGGAAAACACCCCGGAGATTGTGGCATCAGTAACACAGTGGACCAGTACAGCGAGCAGCCGATTCTGTCGCTGAACTGGTCTTTGCTGTGTTACTATCATTGTAGCAATGGTATACACCCCACAGCAACTGTACAGTGTCAGGTTCTCAAATGTCACAAGACTGCATGACACGACTGTCTCAATATTCTTAGTGATGACTGTTCATTGTGTTTGGATACACTAGGCAATTGAAGGCATTTAAGCAATTAACAAGAGATTGCTCCATCCGTTCTTGCCAGTTCCTCAGTGAATATCCTGATTGATATAACTAGACAAGAAGAAACCTGATACTGGGTACCACTGTACTCAGTATCTGCCATCCTAACCTGTACATAGAGAATAATGCATATGTATGGAGTTGATATGGAGTTTTTTACACACCCAAGTTGTGTGATAATATATAAACCTCGAGAGCGAAGCTGAGGAGGTTTGTCATCACAACGAGGAGTGTAAAAAACAATTTCTACTCCATACATAATTTTTATTTTTATAATAACTGGTGATACTAAAACAATTCAATAGAACAATTAACAGTAAGAGAGAAGCAAGGCAAAATGCTCTAATTTCCTTACTAGTAGGCGCCCCCACGCTATTCAAGGAATGACATCACATAGCGTGCTAGTGTGGGGCATACCTAATGAAAGATGTAACGTTTTGTTATCATTTGAATCTATTTACTCTGGAATGCGAGTACTACAGGCTTCTTGGCACAAGGCTGTAAAGGTCATATCAACCCGTGGGTTGATACGACTTTTTTCGTATCAACCTGCGGGTTGATATGATTTTTTACAGTACTCGAAAATGGGTTAATAACAAGGATCACCAGTTATTATAGTATCTTAGTACTTACAAATTATTTCTTCAGAATTCAAAAAAATGGAAGGAGTCAAAACTTCATCTTCAAATTTTGTTCACCTTTATTCTTAATTTTCTATAGCCCTGACGTTTTGCATGTGAAATGCGTTGTCAAAGGGCTTCCTGTAATTATAAACATATTTTATTTTACTCCAAATATCTTTTTGACAAAATGTCTTCATTTATGTACTTCATTAATTAATTTGAAACATTACCAGTGAATCTTGTTGGATTGTATCATGTCTCCTAAAAGTGCAATGCTACTTGCCATAACAATTCAGCTTTACTTCTGTAACACAGAATGAGAAGTAAAAAAGTGAAAAAATAAAAATAAAAACCAAAGCAAAATCTCAGATTTTTCCTTTTGTTCCTTCTATGTATTGCAGTTGATACACCATTTTGCTAACAGACCAGCTGGTTCATAAGGGCAACATCAGTCATGTTATTGCCACTTAAATGCTTGACAGAGAGAGGAACCATTACCCACTGCACTCAGAACACTTTGTACTTACAAATTATCCCTGTGGTGTTGCCTAAGCAATCATACATAAGTAGCCTTGCTGGTCCATTCAATCAGAGGGCTTAGTGCATGGTTTGGTCGAGCAATTAGTGTTGCTCACTATGCTGTCATCAAGCAGTACATCGACCACACATATCCAAGCATCCTCTGTATAGTCATTTCTTTGCTGCCACCATCCTCCCCCTTCCTTCTCTGGTGGTTCCTCTCTTTCCTAAAATAATTCCTCATCCTTGCTCCATAAGGTGGGCTTGTCCCTGTGGCACCTCTATTGGTGTAGTAGTAGTATAGCTTTTATTCATGAAATCATGAACAGGGATAAAAAAACTCAATTCAGCATAGCTCATTTACATTCACACATTGTTTCATAAAAGTAAGGTAAGAATCATAAAAGTTGTATAACTCTACAGTACATAAACACAGAGATACAATTACTCAGATTAAGTTCATTAGCTCGATATAATAAGTTAAGGATTCAGTTGTATACTTGACAGGAATATGGCAAATAAATGTAAACATAGGGACACATAGTACATACTGAATAACTAGACTAAAAATACAGATTACATCCATGAGTTGCAGAAGATCATTAATGTAAATACCTCATCTATATCAAGTATGGGCTTTACGACAAGGCAATAACTATCTGAATACAAAAATCAAATGGCTGCCCCAACACCAATGTTCCCAGGTCAGGTAACCTCACCTGAGCAGCAAGGTAGTGGTGAGACCACTTGTTCTACCATCCAGCTATTTATGTGGCTTGGTCTAATGAGGACTTCAGCCCCCAGAGAGCTACAGGGATGGTATTCCAGAGTACTACCCCTCTGTCGGGAATCAAGGTCCTACCAGTCTCCAAGTTAAAATTCTGAACACAATATTCTAGGCCCATTGCAGATCTCAGACCTTGTTTTGGGGGTCTAATCTTGAACAAATCCAAAACATAGTTGGGTAACTTCCACTTCCAAACTTTAAGCATGAACTGCAGAAACATAGACTTTGATGGCAGATAAGAACCATTTGGTCCACCCAGTTTGCCCATTTCCTTACATATTTGATAAGCTGCAGATCCTAGTTTACTGTCTAGGAAATGTGGAATGGCTGTCCTTGTTGTGTCAGGTGTAAGTTCTTTCTGTCCCATGGTCTGAGCCAATTCAATCTTCTGTATAAGTCACATTGGTGGGTTGTTCATGAAGCATCAAGGATGTAGTGAGCCAGTCTGTTATACATGACATCCAACCTGTCAAGCTGCTTCCCTGATGCCCCTGCATACAGTAGGTCACCATAGTCCAAAACTGGGGCAATCATAGTGTTAATAATCCTCAGATGCACTTCTGGTGCCATACTATATTTTAAATTATAGAACACCCCTAATTTTCTATTAATTTATTTATTTAGTATTTAATTATCGGGTAAGTGCTCTAGACAAATAAGTTGCCTATTTTTGGTCACAACCCGGGAGAGTTACAGGCATAGGTAAAAGCATATCACATCACAGTGATTACTATTATATAATATAGACTTGGGTCAAACACATTACAGTATAGACAGGCACGGTGATACCTACTGTACAGGAGAAATTGGTAATTACACTAGGCTATCCATAGATACAGGGGAATACACAATATAGTTTCAAGGAGATAGACCATACGGTATAAGTAAATAGAGAAACTATTACAGACAGTCTCACGGTGGGATACCTCATAGTCTGTCCTTGCCTGTGATTTAAAAGTGGGTGAGAGTAATAAATGCCTAAATATGAGCTGAAGGGACATGCAAAGGAAGCCTAACTAGGTGTCCTCCCAGGGGTTGAGTCACAAGTGCACCTATCAGAGACCAGGAGGCAGGCATGGAGTTCATTTGTAAAGATCAGGTGTGTAGTGGAGTGCCTCACAGTTGAAGGCAGGGAGTTCCATAGCTTTGGGGCAGACACCACAAATGCCTGCTCACCCATCCTAGCGGTGTATTTGGGTGTATTAAGGAGCAACTTTTTGGTAGATCTCAGCAGGCATGTCTGATGGGCTGGTTTCATCAAGCATGCAAGAGACACTGGTGTTCCAGTTTGGATGATACTGTCAATTGTGCATCCTGTTGTATAGACTCGGTAAGAGGTGGGAGAGAGCCAGCCCAGACTGGAGTAAAGTACGTAACAATGGGTGTGTGTAGATACTGATAGTGCGAAGTGACAGATACTACTATAACAGGTGTCCCACTTCTGTAATAGTCTCTTGTTTGCATATTTTTGGAAGTGATTTCATAAGTTAGACTGGGTCACAGTACCCCCTGCACCATGACTAATTTTGCCTTAGAGTTTAAGGATGCTCTGACTTTGTAGGCCAGTCCCAGCTTCATATTGACTGCCACCAAATCCAGGAGTGAGCCATCTGAGCCATGCATGGCCAGTGTTGCAGAGCTGGCTTTGAGTCTTGGTGCTGATCCAAACAGCATTGGCACCGTTTTTGGGGTATTCAGAAGAAGTTTGTTTTGAACTAGCCACTAGAGATGCAGCGAATTTAAAATCCACCGGCAAAGTGAACGTGAAGTGGCCACTTCGCGTTATCATAGCCCTACATGAAGTGGCCATTGGAAAGTGCTCACTTTGCCTTGTCATTATGACTTCATGTTGTAATACTGCCTTAACATGAAATAAGGCAGAATGACAACAATAGGACAGCCCCCCCCCACACATCACATGGCTTACAGTACTGTAAGTCACATGCTTTAGCCAGGCAGGAAGGAAGTGAGCCATACAAGCAGATAATTTAACTTTCTCCTTTGCAGAGGTAGAAGGAGGAAGCGTTTTGTGAGGAGAGGAGAGTTTGGATTGTTATTAGTTTGTATCATGAGCAAATAACAGAAAACCAAACAGCTTTTTTAAAAGCTAAATCTTTAGGTGTTTTTTCAGTTCTTTGTTGTGACCAAGTTCTTTGTTTTATAAGCTTTGTTTTGTGTGTGTGTGTGTGTGTGTGTGTGTGTGTGTGTGTGTGTGTGTGTGAGACTGTGTGTGTGTGTGCATGTGTGTGAAGAAATTGATCATTGTGTGATGCATCAGAGAGGGAAGGAGTGAGTTTTGCGATGGACCAGGGAGAGTCTGTGGCCCGTGGCCATGGGCAGAGGTGAGTGCGCATGCATGGGGGTCTTAGGGTGTCGTTGGACAACTCCTGACTGTTTGGTCCTGCCTCTCCCCCTCCAGAAGCAGCAGCACCACCAGTGCCACTGGCACATCCACCAACTCCACCACCACCTCCAACAGTAGCAGCTGCAGGGGCTCCAGCAGCACCACCTCCACAGCAGCAGGTGGAGCCCCAGGTGCTTGACAGTGCTCCCAGCACTACATATGCCCCTCCTGTGCCTGGTCCCCCTGCAGCTCCCCAGTTTGGCAGTTTTTTTACTGTGTGGGGGGGCAGCACCATTGTGGTGTGCCAGCTATGTGGTGTGCATTTGTGCCGTGGCCCCCGGGGGACACATCTGGGGACTGGTGGCCAGCACACACATATGGTGAACCACCACAAGGTAGAGTGGCAAGCTGCCACTGAACGGGCCAGGCCTCCACCTGCTGACCCTTCTGTGGTAGTGGCAGAGGGTGCTGCTGGTGTTGTGCCTTACCGCTGCAGCAGGGGGAAGGCCACAGCAGTAGCTGCTCCATCACTACCCCCACCACTGCCATCAGCACCACCCTCACCACCACCACTACCTGGTTTTCCACCCACATCAGTGGACCCCCCCCACAGTGCCTGTAAAGCAGGCAGGCATTGCACTGTTGTGGGCTGCACTAGAGTAAAGTAATGAGAGGGTGGGTGCTGTCCAGCAGCAGATGGCAAGCAACACCAGCTGCAGATAGTGTCGATGCTCCATCTGCTGCTGCAACATCATGGGATTCCCACATTAACTTATTTTTTTCTGGCCCCACCCCAACTGCTGTAGTGTTTTGTGTTTTTTGTTCTGTTTAAAACAGACAGTCATACATGCTCCTTATTGCCCTGTTGTTATAATTCGGTGCCTCAGTAATGTTTTCCTTCTGTTGTGGAGTGGTTGTGGAAAAGCTGGTGTGAGCAGTGCAAGTATGATGTGCTAAATTGCATGTGTGCAGTCAGTGTTGTTTCCTGAGTGCGTGTGTGTGTGTGTGTGTGTGTGTGTGTGTGTGACATCAGACATTGTGCAGCTTCTTGCAACATATATTGCTGACTTGTTGTAGTATTTATGGTATAAAGAATAGCGAGCAGAATAATGTATAGTTTATTGTCACCATCATTATCAGCGGACTAAGTGATACAATACTTTTTTAGAGGTGTCAGGTCAGAGTGCACCTTAGTCACATACTGCACACATGACTTTAGAAGAGCATGTATTTTTTGTGCTATGACCTCTGCTAAATCATGTGTGCACCATGAGTGACTGAGGTGCACAGTGACCTGATACCTCTGAAAAAATATCATATTACTTACTCCATTGGTGCTGATGGTACAAATAAAATATACATCATATATTCTTTCTTATCTTTATTCTTGAGATACTGCAACAAGTGACACCATATATATGTTTACATGAAGCTGGACAATGTATGCACACACAGAAAAGAACACTGACAGCACACATGCAGTTTAGCACAACATACTTGCACTGTTCAGTCATGCTTTTTGTGAAACACTTCAAATCATGATTCCCGACACAAAGTAAACATTACTGAGGCTCCATAAATATTTCATTTTTTGAAATAGACATTAAAGAGATTCACCAAGTCACAGCATTGCACCCAATATATGAGTGCCTTACTTCCAGGGAAATATTTCTTGCTCCACATGTCCTTACATAGTGCAATACTTTTCTGGCAAAAATGCCCATGATTTCATTAAACCGGGTCATAGAGGACATCCCGTTCTGAAGATCCACCCAAGTTATGCCCCCCCATGCTCAGCGACGTTATGATATGATGCCAGGGAGAGCGCGGGGGTGCGCTCCATTATACTGAATGGCTGGCAGCTTTCTGGATGTTTTTTTATGTTATAGAGGTCAGTTTGTGGTAAAACGTGGGCATGTTTTGACTAACAAGAGTCTTGTTAGTGGAAACGTGCCCACGTTTCACCACAAACTGACCATTATAACATAAAGAAACATTCAGAAAGCTGCCAGCCATTCAGTATAATAGAGCATGCCCCCACACTCTTCCTGGCATCACATCATAATGTTGCAGAGCGTGGGGGTGGAACTTGGGTGGCTCTTCAGAATGGGAAGTCCTCCATGACCCTGTTTAACAAAATTATGGGTGTTTTTGCCAGAAAAGCATTGCACTATGTCAGGACATGTGGAGCAAGAATGATTCCCCTGGAGGTAAGGCATCCGTATATTGAGTGGAATACCATAGCTATGTAACTTGGTGAATCTCTTTAAAGCAGCAGTGCAACATTCTGGTGAAAATTTTACCCTATACTTTTTTATGCTATTTTACATTGCCACTTTACTTACATCCTGACTTGTATGATACTATTCTTTCCAGTATTTGAGTCTGCTTTACTACTTTTTTCATGTCTGAAATAATAAAAGGAGCACTCCTTTTAATACAGTGTGGACCAGGTCTTCGTCAGTATTTTCTGCTGCTTTTCTCCTTCAGTTGTTATACATTAATGTTCTGTTGTAAAATTAACAATTATGCAGCAGGCACTGTTTTATGACCTCGCAGAACAATATTTATTCAAAAACAGCTGCAAATAGTGATAAAAACCTTGTCAGAACAATATTAAAAGGTGTGCTCCTTTTTTTTCAGACATGAGAAAAAGTAGAAAAGCAGACACAAATTGTGAAAAGAAGGGTATCATACAAGTCAGGAGGTAACTAGTGGCTGGCAATGTAAAATAGCATAAAAAAGTATAGGTCAAAATTGTCACCACATTGTTGCAATGCTGCTTTAATTTATATTTTAAGTATGACATTATGTGCTCACAATCACAGCACACAAAATGCATCTGTCTTGAGTCCAGAAAATTGACAAGTGCTAAGGAAGTGAAATGAGAGCGTTACCCCACATGCAAAGCCCCCAGAATTTATTGCACAGTCACTCATGCATGCAGTGGTCTCACAGAGTCCCCAGAAATTTTATGCATTCCCAAAATGCATCTGTTTTGTGTCCAGAAAATTGACAAGTGCTAAGGAAGTGAAATGGAATTATTACACCACATGCAAAGTCCCCCAGATTTTATTGCACAGTTACTCATGTGCGCAGTGGTCACACAGAGTCCCCAGAATTTTTCTGCATCCCCAAAATGCATCTGTCTTGTGCCAGAAAATTGACAAGTGCTAAGGAAGTGAAATGGGAGTGTTACACCACATGCAAAGTCCCATCAGAAATGATGACCATGAGAGAACTGTTGCTGGTCCAAAGTGTGCTGCGATTCCTGCAAATATATATATATATATATATATTTTTGTATTTTCTAGGTGGTTGGTTGACATATATAGACATGTACTCATTGTATTGTTTTGTATCACAGGTCACAGATACTGTTGGTGTGCACATTCCAGTGCTTGATGAGAACTTTTTGCATTGAAATTGGAAATGGAATACTCTCAAGCCAATGAAGGTAAGTATTTTTTTAGGGGGGAAGCATATTTGCAGGTAGGTCTCATTAATGGTTTCTTATTTGGTTACTTCTTTAAAGATTTCATCTGCATCCTTCTCCAGTCTGGTAATGATGGTCATGGTCATCGATTGAAATGACTTCTGCTTGTTGCATGTCTGCCCCAGCCCGGGGGGGGGACCTGATGTTGAAGACGTTCTTTGGATAAGGCAACTATGCCATAACAAAGCATCTGGAAGTTTCCTAAAAAAAGACATGAAGGACTTATTACAACTTGATTGCAGCAGTAACACATTATGTTTAAGCCATGGCTGTTCCACGGGTATCTGGATTGACACAGCTAGCAAGCTGTCCCACTGCAATCAGCAGATCACAACTTAATTTAGTACCAGGCTGTGTAACAAATACACTGTGTCAGTGTCCCTGGTTCTCAACTCAAGTTACATTTCAAAACCTCATCTTGTCAAGTAACACAGCCTGTATCCACCTTTTTCAACACTGTCATGGCTGCACAGCTGCAGGTTTGGAATACAGTGCATGATATGTTGCAGAAATAGTTTTTTGTGACGTACACATGTTATCTACTTTATGAATTCTCAGTCAGATTTGTTGTACTCTTTTAAAAAAAAAATGAACAGATGAAATAAAATATACATACTTACCAGTATGGATTTGAAATGGATATTCCATAGTTTCCTGTGTATGGTACTGCTGTTGTACCATCGATACCAATTTTCAATGAAGGAGAGTCATTTGTTGTTAACCTGTGAAAAAACAAAATAAGTTTACCGTATGTGTTTAACCACTGCAGCTCAGAAAAGCAACAGAAAACAAAACACGCAGTTAAAGGAAGTTGAATAGTGTAAAAAACATTAGTACACATACTCACTTTATAGTTTAATGTTAAGAAGCCTTGTGCCTGTGGTTGATGGATGTGGTCTCCTGTTCAACTCCCTCTACCTTGGCATTGTCAGAGTAATGGGAAAATATTGTGAGAATGACACTGATGGTGGTTGCTGGTGGTCATAGCTGCAGCACATCATGACATTCCCTTTGACATCTTCCTGCATCTGGTGGTGGTGACAGTGGTTAACAGTGGTCCTATGGTGGTGGTACAGGGGGCACACAAAGTAATTCCCTGTGGTGGCAGTGGCTATCAGTGGTCTTATGGTGGTGGTCCAGGGGGGCACACAAAGTTATTCCCTGTGGTGGCAGTGGCTATCAGCGGTCTTATGGTGGTGGTCCAGAGGGGCACAGAAAGTCATTCCCTGTGATGGCAGGGGCTAATAGCAGTTTTATGGTGGTGGTCCAAGGGGGCACAGAAAGTCATTACCTGTGGTGGCAGTAGCTATCAGCAGTCTTATGGTGGTGGTCTGGGGGGGCACACAAAATCATTCCCTGTGGTGGCAGTGGCTATCAGTGGTCTTATGGTGGTGGTGGTCCGGGGGGCACAGAAAGTAATTCCCTGTGGTGGCAGTGGCTATCAGCAGTCTTATGGTGGTGGTACAGGGGCCAGGATATATTGTGCTGTCTGTTACAAATGTGACGTGACATATGGAATTTGAGTCACACTCTAAGTGGGACACTCATTGAACCATATGAAAAAGAAAACATGTATCGTACAACAAATGTGACAGACTTTTAACAACTTCAGTTAAAACCTGCCAACATTAACCTCATCATCATCCTCATAAAGAAAGTTGCCCTCACAGTCATTGATGTCTGAAGTCTGACCACTGGGAAATTCTTTCTCCATTGTGTCATCATCTACATCAGTGGTAAGCCATTTCATGCTGCCACTGCCAGTGCCACCAGGATGGTCCATTTCTACATCACCAAAACCATGACTAGGCCAGGGTATGAATACTGAGGTTGCAGTCTGTGCTGGTATGTGCCTCTCATAAATTTTTATGAATGTTAGCAAACTGACATTTGCAGGAGAGAGGTTTGTCCGATGATCCTAACTATTGCACCTGCTGAGCTGAATACCCTCTCGACACTTACACTGGAGGGTGGGCATGTCAGGTACTTCAGTGCCACTGCAGTCAGCTCTAGCCATTCACTGACCTTTCCACTCCAGTATAAAAGAGGATCATCAGTTATTGACAGATGCCTGTTTTCAGACAAATATGACTCAACCATTCTCTGTGCTGCACTAAGTCCAGTGGTTGATGCATCATCCTGTTCTCTGGAATCATTTATTTTACAAATCACCACTTGGGACAAAGCCTCCCAAAGTGGGTTGATGACAACCGCTTTGGATAACAGACCACCTGGAACTGCAGTCTCCTTCCCCTTACAGGATATACTTAATTCTTCCAGGTGCACCTTCAGCCTGATTATGTTGCTGAGGTTTGTTGACCTTGGCACATGACTTCTGTGCCCCATGAACCAAGCGCACCAGTTGCTCACTAACATTTTTTACCTGTTCAGGCCCTCCCTCTAGTACTGATGCAATTCCACGTTTGTATCCTGGGTCCAGCATTGTTGCTATTGCAAAGTTGTCACTATGCTGAATGCTCAAGATGTGACAATTCTGGTCGAATACTGTCAGCATGTGTTTCAGTAACATACTGCTAGCACTGTCTCCGGCAACATCAAGGCTATGCTGTACATTCACCAATGTCTGCCTCAGCACCCACAGCAGTGGAATTGTTTGGCTCATGGAGGCAGACTCAACACTCACTGCCTGTGTGGCATGTTCAAAAGGCCGCAAAATTGTTATTACAGAGTCCATGAGGCGCCACTGTTCAGTCGTCATAGACGTGGAGGCCTCGGAACTGTCACGGCTAGTGTGCATTGCAAAATATTCTGAGATGGCTTTGTATTGTTCATACAACCTCTCTGCCATGTATAAAGTGGAGTTCCACCAGGTGACAACTTCCAGCTTCAAGCGGTGCTGAGGGAGGCTGTTTCGGATTTGCAACTGACGAAGTCGGTCACGGGCCTTTGCAGATCATGAAAAGTGAGAACAGATATGGCGTGCAACTGTCAGCATTTCCTTTACAACAGGGTGCTGCAGAAACTCCTGCACCACAAGATTTAAGCAGTGGACCATGCACAGAACATGAAAAAAGCCTCCATTCGTGATGCATTTCACCACATTTGACCCATTGTCTCTTGCTACAAACTCAGCTCTCAGGGACAGGGGGTTCAGCCACTTGTCAATTTCAGTCAGTACCACGTCCAACATGTTTTCAGCAATGTGTGAACAGGTCACATTGCTCATAGCAATCGTTGCTTGCTGTTGCATGCTGTCAAATTCCTGGAAGATTGCTACCATGACACTCCACCTTACTGCACTGATTATTCATACTACCAACAGCACAAACAACCCCCGACACCTGCGCCCAGTGTGCAGTTATACACAATTATGAACATGCCACTTGTCCACATATCCATGCTTAGATGGATGAATGGAGAGGAGGAATGTTGAAGGGCATGTCTTACTGAGTCGGACACAGTTCGGTACAACTCGGGGACAGCATGGGTCGAAAAGTATGTCCTGGATGGGATTTTTTATTATTTTGAACAGGCACATGCAGCAAATCGCTGGAACCCAGAATTCTCAAAGGAGAAGGGCAAAAGATCAATTGTCAGCATTTCAGCTACAGCAGCATTAAGCTCACGTGGAAGGGGATAACATGCTCGTTATGGTTGATGACGAGGGTGAACACCCCACTGTGGTATTAGCTGCCATCTTGTGCTGGGTCCACAGTGCCATGTGCCTGTTCTTAAGATGTGTATGCTGTCCTCCTGTGCCCAGATGGCTCCCATTTTTACCTTGACTCACATGCACATGGCAAACCTGGCAGATTGCAACTGGCGTCATTTGCATCTTGCACAAAAATTCCAAACAAGGGATTGTGATGCTTTACTTTTAACATGTCCCTGATGCCTTGTTGGACTCCATTCTTTTTAAGCCATGAAGTGGGGGGCTATGTGATTTTTGGGCAGGACACACTTGGACTGCAACTGACCACTATGATTACCTATCATTATTATTGGGTCATCATCATCATCATCACCATCAACTGAAACTGGTAAATCACAAGTTTTTATGGGGGGGGGGGATAATGCAAACAGACCCAGACACAGCCACCTTGAATTTCTTTTTCTCTGGTTCCCAACTGGGATCAATTACATCATCATCATATTCATCAGTATCACCCACATCCACATCTTCTGCTTTTTGGATGCTGGCATGTGGACTGCATGTTGCAACCACAGCAACATCATCATCATCAGATTCTTCATCATCATCAACACCACCATCACCTGATATTTTTTCACCGCACTGTGAATCATTGCATGGAAAATGTGTGACCTGAACAGCAGTGGAAGAAATATCACTTTGTATGCTATAGTTGACATGATTATCATGTTCAGTTACTGGGATGTTACTGGGAAGTATGGCATCATCTACACTGCCACTCACTCGCACTGCTTCACACTTCACTATATTTTTGGACATGGTAAATGGGTCAGAAGTGGAACTTGAGGCAGCAATGCTCATACCACCACCAGCAACTGCACTAACATGACTGGCTGGGACAACATCATCTCCTCCAACTATGAGTGAGGCTACTGATTGTGCTGTAAAAAACATTGCAGGAGAAGTACCTTTCCTCACATCAGCAATGCACTTCTGTATCTGTGTACTATCACGCCCACAGACAATCTTACCACTGGCAGCAGTTCCATGGCGAGAAACAGCTTTGCTTGCACGTCTCTTTGTGGGCATTTTGGGGGATCAACAGCAATATTCTAAACAAATTTAGATTTTGGAACGTTCACTCTGGGTAGGGGGATGCTGGATGTGAAGAAAAAAAAACAACTGTGGCTTCAGCAACAGATACAGTTGCAAATTCACAAGTTCAACAACACCTTAACTAACCAGTGGTGCTGAAGTCACAAACAATCCAATCTGGAAAAGAATTCCTTTTGCTGTTGGGGGTGGGAGCAGTGACTGCAGATTTTTATGGCAATGCAAGCAGCAAAACAAAGAAAAGATACCACAATGGCAGTACAAAATCATGCAGCTGCAGTGGATAGCAGGTTCACAGTGCTGTGCCTGCAATTATACTGTGGCACAACAAAAGGTGTATTATTTGATGTCACACACTGCACACACACTCACACACACACAATTTGTCTACAAGTAATGTGTAGCAAATTGAAAACTTCAGTAATATACCATGTATTATAAACAACCTGAAATTATGAACTGCTGCACCAGATCCACACAACACACAACACACAATCAGCAAACCATTTCAGCAATTACTGACAATATTACTGTGTGTACATTAACACAATCTGTTATATAACAAAAATATACCCAAAAAACAAAGAACTTCCTATTTCTCCATCTTAAATCTACCTACACCACAGATAAGCCCCTCCCCCAAAGGACACTTTCACTGTTTCTTACTGCACAGATTCAATGTTGTACATTAACATTCACAATCCACACACTAACAATAAACGCTAGATGATATGATATGAGCACAGGAGGGTTTCCTACAATCAATGAACTAAAGTTTGAGCAAAATAAATTACTCAAAAAGGCTTTTTTAACAGCTTTTAGAAGGTTTGAATCACAGACAGCTCTCAGAGCACACTGTCTCCTTCAGCTTCCTACTCACACTATCCTGAACTGATGCTGTGTAGCACAATATAGAGCCCATGTGACCTGAAATCCCATGAATCACTGCAAAATTTGCCTTTGGAGCTTAAAAACAAGGCAAAGTACATTGTTTTCAATGCTTTTCGCCTTTACAATTGGTGGAGTAGTGGTCTGGGGAGGAGGAGTAATGTGAAGTCAGTGTTTCAATGGACTTTGCGTTACCCATTATAACTCGAATTACTCCACTTCACATTGTGGAGTACTCTGCAAATCGGCCTTCACTCCATGAATCACTTCTCAGAGCGAGTTGCGCTCACTTCGCCCACCACTACTAGCCACTCACGTAGACAGGTAAAGTTTGACTCAAGTGTGGTATTAATGGAGATGATGTCCTTGGCACTAGTGTATAACACCATATCATCCATGTATAAGATGGTAGAGGTAGTGCTTGACATTTGAGGCAGCCTATTCACAAACACTGAGAAAAGTAGCAGTCTGAGAATTGAGTCTTGTGGTACACCAATGCTGGTAGGAGAGAAATCAGATTTGCAATTATCAATCAGAACAAATTGTGTTCACCCAGATAGGTACAGTAACTGCTGAACCATGTTGAGGAGCCTGGGGAGAATAAAGTGTGGCTTGCGTATCTAGTAGCAACGAGTGATTCACCAGGTCGAACACTTCAGTTAAATCAATGAAAATCGCTCAAGTGTATAGACCTTTATCCATCGATAGCTAAATGCCATTAGTGAGTTTGATGAGCACCATGGCCATACTATGCCCCTTCCAGAAGCCATGTTGGGCACGGTTGAGAAGATTGTTTTGTTGAATGTAGTTTGTGACCTGGTCGGTTATTAGTTTTTCAAAAATTTTGTTTAGTGCTGATAATATTGCAATTGGGCAATAGTTGTTCATGTCTTTTGTGACCCCTTTCTTATGGATTGGAACACCTCGCACTATCCTCCAGACAGATGGTACTACCCGCATACTGATGGAAAGGTTGTAGATATTGGCAACTGGTGCCGCTATAACAGGGGCCACTAGTTTAAGTAATCTTGGTAGTAACCCTTCTGATCCTGCTGATCCAGGCTTAGGTAGTTTCCTCAAAGGTCTCAGAAGTCTCAATGTCCCATTTTAGCAAGCTATCTAGTCAGATTCCTAAGTATTTGTGCTTAGTAACCTGCCTTACATTGATCCCTACTCTAGAGGGTTCCTGTATCTTTATGGAACCTGGAGAGGGTGGTAGTACATGCAGTAGAGACAAAGAGAGAGATTGAGTACACAAAATCTACACTATATACTGCATCACCTCAATCACCCTAGTACAATGTACTCTGTACCAGCCATTGTAACCTACCTCAGTACTTGGCTATCCTCCCATTGTTGCATAAGCACTTCTACATACACTGTAGAGCCTGATGGTTCATTGAACTTGCTTCTTTTATTTTCAGCCTTATTTGTTTGTGTTGGGGGGCTTTGCCCACATAGCCATGGTAGTTTACACCAATGGTTCAGTACAAAATGGGGGTGGGTGAATTCAGGGCCCACCAATGTAATCAAATTAATGAACACACACAGAGCATGAACAAAAGTATTAATGACTTCTGGGCCCACAATTCTCCAGTTATGCCTGAGAAGTCTGTGAGACTGTTCCTCTTGATGTCAGAACATGAAATCATGAATCTGGTTTACAGAAAGTATTTTGTTTCACTTGATCAGGTGAATTTCAAAGTACTAGGGATTGATATATGACTATTTTATTTTTTATTATCAGTTTATTGATAACCCAGTAAGATGAACTGTGACAAAGGTCCCTTTTTCAGCCTTGACCCGCAACAAGTATAAGACATTACAGAAACTGGTGCCCACATTTGTGCAGTTACAGTAAGTGCATTACATAGGATTACAACCTTTTTATTTGTTTATTGGTAACCACTGGAACAGTTATTCTCTTCTTAAAAGTATACCTTGAAAACATAAAATGTTTACTTGCAATGTTAGTCAGCGAGTAGGAATTATTTTACTTATTTATAAAATATTTTACCAGGAACTAAGATTGGAGGGAGGAAGATATAGAGGCAAACTGAGGAGATGATTCTTCATGGAGAGGTTGGTGGAGGCCTGAAACAAACTACCAGAGGAGGTAGTGGGGGGCGAAACTGTGGAAGGATTCAAGAGGGCATGGGACAGACATATGGGGTTGGTAAGTGGGGGGGAAGAGGAGGGCCCATGGAAAAGGAGATGAGTAGGGGCAGAAAGGGGCAGACTCGATGAGCCATTGGGGTCCTTTTCTGCAGTCTGATTTCTATGATTCTATGATTCTAACTCCCAACTGAGATGACACATCTCATTTACAATGGTATCCTGGATGTGGAATTATTCTCAAGTTACACAACATAATTATATTACACATATCATATAGTAAATGAAACATAAAACTCACTGATGCAAAACAGGGGCAATACCTTTTATTTAACTAACAGGAGCTTATTACACTAACTTTTGAAATCCCACACTGTAGCTCTCATCCTCAGGTGATGTGTAAACCTTGATACAGTATCTCTATATTCTGAGAGGCTTTGTTAAAGTACTTGAATTGCCTGTGAAATCTGCTTTTCAGTTGTGTAAGAGTGATGTGTTTATTTGGAAATCACATACAGTAATTACAGTATTTATCTTTCTCCTGGTGTGATCACTATCTACTGTGTTTCCTCATCGATAAAACTGTCACTTTCATAAGAAAGTTTTTTATTAGTTATAAAAGGAGACTGTGGGAGGTAACATTTGTAGCACTATTCAGAACTCATGAATGTGAACCAAAAACAGACATGAGGATTACTGTAACTGACCCCTGACCATCAGGTTCTGAGGAGCCCTCCACCCTGGGATGGGGCCGTCCAGAGTCCACTGATACTGATAAAGGGTAAAGGGCATGAGATCTGTGGGGCACCTATTGCACACTGACACAATGATGTTACTGTCCACACTGGAATAGAGTCAAGCAGCATGGCATACAGTTGCAACAAAAGACATGGTCAGACAGTTCCTTAAATTTCTATGACATCGCTAGAGAAATTTCCTTCATACCTGTAGTGCCACAATAGGGTCACCAGAGAACCTCTTTTTAGAAGTATTGCAAAATATCTTGAAATATCTGACCATGTCTTTTACTGCAACTGTTTTTATTCAAGCAACTGACATCACCTTCCTGGAAATGTGTTAGAGGTAAAATCCCTATCCACAGTGGAGGGAGTTGAACTTCTCTGGCTTCTGGTGACTGAGGTAGGCAGTAGAAAACTCAGGATAGTAGTGATCCTCAGGCTACCAATCCAGGCAGCAGAGACAGGCATAGTACTTGAGAGAGAAATAAAGCAGCAGGCCTTCATAGATTCATACTCATGGGAGATTTTAAGTTTCCAGACATAGGGAAATTCCAGAAGCTAGGAGTCTAAAGAGTCAGAGACTTGTGGATGTTACACAGGACCACTCTCTAAACTAACGAGTGAGGGAGGCTACCAGGGGAGTGAAACTCTTCGACTCATTATGCCACACTAGGGCATTATTAGTGAAGCCAATGTGGAGGGTCCCATAGGTCAGAGTAACCATAATTCTGTAAGATTTAACCATTTCCAGGAGATGCTGTGGCTTAACTTCTACATCATCATCCCTGGTTTTAGAAAACTGAACTTTGCTAGAATGGGAGAGTTAAGTATTGGTAGAGTAAAGAACATAGATGATAACAAGGGGGTGGACAACAAATGGAGTGTCATGAAACAGGCATTACTAGGGGCTTACCAGGAGTGCTCTGTGTTCATTAGTAAAACAAATAAACACAAAAAGCTTGTTTGGCTTGATAATCAGCTTAGAAAAACAATCTGGGAAAAAAGAGGGCTTTTAGAAACTACAATGGGAATCAATCAGAGGCCAACAGAGAGTGGTATAGGGAAAACATGGAGAACAACAAACTGATAAGAAAGGCAAATGCTAACACCAAACTAAGAAAAGCAAAGTGGGGTAGGTAAAATAATAAGACCTTCTTCATGTACAGTATGTCAGAGAAAAGAGATGAATAAAGGATGACATAGAAGAAGGGATGACTATCAATGGAGTAAGGGTGGAGGATGACATGGGGATGCAAATGTTCTAAATGAGTACTTTAGCTCGGTGTTTACAATGGAGGTTGCAGGCCCTATATCCTCCAATGCGATTAAATTTGAGGGACCTGAAGGACAGAATCTGGAAAAAGGCAAACTATCCAAGGGCAGAGTATCCAAAGGGCTGCATAATCTAAATTCTAACAATGCCCTAGGGCCAGACAAGATGCACCCAATGGTACTCAGGGAGACAAGCACTGTCAGCACCTCTGACAGCCCTCTTCAGTGAGTCTCTCATGTAACCCAGATGCCATGTGCCAATGAGCCACTACCCCTGCCTTGTGTACACAGTCAAGTATGAGGGGCTTGGGCTCTTTTCGGAGTGGTCTGGGAGTTAATTTCCAAATGATTTCACAATAAGTGTGATGCCTCCACCCAGAGTAAGGTTTTGTGGACCAATTGGTAATTTGGATACAGTCCCCTGGGATGCTGTTTCTACCCATCTCGCTTCCCAAGCACCCCACACACAGAAATACACTTTACCTTGCAGTTCGATACCAACTATGTAATTAGAGGAGATCTCTAATAATATGCTCATTGACACACTTGTAGGGAAAAGAAAAACACAGCTTTATTTACCATAGGGGTAGGAATAGGGAAGGAATATCTGGAACAGGAATGTACACAAAATTAGGCATTCGATTATTTGGCGGAAATGCAATGCAGGGATATACCCAATGAGCAATGAAACATAACATTTAAACAGTGAGAAGTGAAAACAGTGCCCAACCTCCCAGCAGCATGCAACAAGGAATACAAACCCCCCGTCTTGTCTAGTCCTATGCTGAGGTATCCCAGACTGGTGAAGACCTGTTGTTACCATGTGTTGGCCAACATTGGTAGTGCACTTAAACATTGCAAATAAAAACTTTATTTGTAGCCAGCTATGACAATTGTTAAACACTTTCCCCAAGATTTTGTGCAGGGCAGCACTGCTTATTCACGGTTTGGTGGACAGTCTGGGTGACACAAACAGGCTGGAGATGGAGGTTTACTGAGATCAGTCTTGAACTGCACTGTGCTGGTGTTGGGGGTGGTTGGTGGTGCACCACATCAGCAGGAAGCAGGAAACAGAAACGCTGGTTGCAGGGATGAAAGAATGCTGGTCTTCACCTGTCAAGCCTTTCCAAACTTCACCCTGGATGGCCTTTGTAAGCGGTGTTCACTTGACAGGCCTCTGTCTTCTTCTCTCTGGTGGTCCCCAGGTTGGTTGGGGGGGGTGACAGGAAGCTTCAGTCACCCTGCTGGCTTCAACAAGAACTTCAGTCACCCCGCTGGCCAATAGCAGCAGCCAAAGGGCGAAAAACACTGGGTGTTCTCCACAAGAACAAACAGTCTCTAGCTTTCTTTTGTCAGTCAGCCACCTGAACATCTCTGCTGGCAGACAGAACACTTCTGGATGCAATATTCAATAGGCAGGAGATACCAAGGCAGGATGATCCCCACAGGAACAACAGTTTCTGATAAACATTTCAGCCAGAAGCTACTGAAATTCACTCAACAGACAGGCTTAGCTGATAAACCTGTCAAAACCAGCAAAGCAGGCAAAGTTTGTCTTCTACTTGAAGGTTGGTAAAACCTCTTTTTTTCAGAAAAATCATTCCTCCATTCTGGAGACAGAGTCAGGAGCCCCTCTGACAGGCTTGAGGGCTCCCCTTCAACTGCTACAGAACCCTCCTTCATTCTCAAGCGCTTGAGGAGAGCTGTAACAGTTGTGTATCTTTCTTTGGGCAAATGACAGCCTCTGATTGGCTGATAGGGCTGTCCATCATGTTACTCGACACCTGATTGGTCCTTGTTTGAGCGCCCAGCATATTGTATACTTCCCTCTCCCCAAAAAAAAATCTCTCAGTCCTCAGTAGCTTCTGTGAAAGCTGATTGGCTGGCAAAGGTCACAAGGTCTCCAAACACGGCTGCTGGCAAAACAATTAATAGGCAGTCTCATCTTTGAAAGTACATTGCCAGCAAACAATATTGTTTTATTTTACTTGTCCACAGGACTTAATAGCCCGTACTGTACCCTGTAATCTGCTTGGCAGGATGAAGTTTGTGGCTGCCACCATTTAGCCATTTTGTAGTCCTGTCCTAGGCAGCTAGTAGACTCCATACATTGGTGGCTGTGAAGTACATTTCGCTGCTGGGCTCATTGGCATGCACTTATTAGCTCTTTTAAAATAATACATTTGCGGCTCCTCTGGTTCCTCCCTCATGTCTCCAGACCATGATTAGCTGATTCGGGGTCCAGGATCATGGGAGGAAGCTCTGTTTTGCCGCAGGAGTGGCTTGAAACAATAGAGCACTACCACACATTCGCGATCCCTCTGACTTGCACTTTATGGTGAGGCCACCCAGCAGGTCGTGTCTTTGCTCCTTCGGCCCTCTCCTTTTAAGGAAACACATTGCGGGGGCCGGTAAGAGGTTCAGGAGATGCACAGGATATGGGCTGGTGGTGGTGATGCAGCGGGAGTCCCTGGGGGCAGCAAGATTAGCCCCACACTTTTTTTGTGGTGGGGTTACACTCATAACAAGCATAGTGCCAAAAGACTGGAGGGTAGCAAAGTTATCCTTGCAAAAAGTGAGGACAAACAGGATCCTGTGAATTACAGATAGCTTAGTCTTTTATCTACTGTGAGTAAGATCCTGGAGGCAGTAATAAAGGAACAGATTGCCAATTTCCTAAAGAACAAGGGGATGTTGTACACAAATCAGCATGGGTTCAAAAGTGGCAGATAAGGCTAGACAAACTTGAACTTTTTCACATAGTAGGCTGGTAAAGAAGCTTGACCACACTGGTGTTGGTCCAGAAGTAGTCAGATGGGTACAAAACTGGTTACATGGCAGAACCCAGAAGGTACAGGTTAATGGAATGCAATCGATGGAAGGCAGGGCGACCAGCGGGGTGCCTCAGGGTTCAGTGCTTGGGTCTCTGCTCTTCAATGTTTTTATTGAAGACATCACTGATGGACTGGAAGGGAAGGTGTGTCTCTTCACAGATGACACTAAGATATGTAACAGGGTGGACACCTCAGAAGGAGGGAGTGAGATGGAGGCTGACCTCAAGAAACTAGACGAATGGTCTGGAATGTGGCAGCTGAGTTTTAATGCCAAAAAGTGCAAGGTCATGCACATAGGAAAGAAAAATCCAAGAAAGGAGTATTACCTAGGAGGCAAAAGACTGGCGGCCTCAAACCAGGAACGAGATCTGGGAATCATAATCTCAGATGACTTGAATGTTAGTAAGCAGTGTGAGAAGGCAACATTGAAGGCCAACAGAATGCTGGACTGCATTGGGAGGGGAATCTTGAGCAGGAGGAGAGAAGTGGTACTACCACTGTATAGAACGCTGGTGAGGCCTCACCTGGAATACGGAGTCCAGTTCTGGAGGCCTCACTTCAGGAAGGAAATTGACTGGGTGGAAACAGTACAGAGAAAGGCAATAAAATTGCTTCAGGGTCTGCAGAACATATCCTACAAAGGAAGACTTAGGGAACTGAATATGTAATCCCTACATCAGAGAAGAGAGAGAGGGGACATGATTGAAACATTCAAGTACAAAAAAGACATTAACAAGGTACAGGCACAGGAACTTTTTCACTTCAAGAAGGGCTCCAGGACCAGGGGACATGACCTCAGGCTGCAAGAAGGGAGGTTCTCTACCAACACCAGGAAGCTTTTCTTCACAGAAAGAGTGGTGGACACCTGGAACAGCCTGCCCCAAGAGGTTGTGGGGGTCAACCCTGTGGGGGGATTCAAGAATGCATGGGATAGACACAAGATAGCCCTGACTACAAAGGGCAACTAGAGTGTCAAAATAGGTCTAAAACAAATGGGCAGACTAGATGGACCTAGCAGTCTCCTTCTGCCATCAACTTCTATGTTCCTATGTTTCAACATGGTGACACAATCTGTCCACCAGTGCCAGGCAGTTGATATCATCTATATTTTGATTTCTGTAAAGCTTTTGACTCCACATGGGAGACTTGTAAGGAAGGTAGGTGACCTGGGTTTAGGAGAGGGATTCACTAAATGGATTGGGAAATAGACTGGTTATTGGGAAGGACACAGAGGGTATTCCTCAGTGGCAACTTCTCAGGAGTGAAGGAAATGACCAGTGGGGTATCACAGAGGTCAATTTTCATGGCTAGTTCTTCTCAATTTGTACATCAGTGACATTAGGGTAGGGCTTCGGGAGAAGTAGGTATTTTTTTTTGAGGACAGTACCATGTTCAGTGGGAAAGTGAATGTGATTAATTATTTGAAGAGGAGTGTGGAGAGATTGGAAATGTGGTGTGGCATTTGGCAACTAAAGTTCAATGCCAAAAAAAATGCAGAATGATGCATGTTGGGTACAAATCCACAAATGGAGTACTGGATGAATGGGGTAGAGGTGAAACACTCTGCAGAGTGAAGTAATACTTAGTAATAGCCTAAAATCCTCTTCCAAGTAAAGCAAAGTGCATGGAAAGGTAAATAGGATGCTGGGTTGCATCAAGGATGGTCTCATTAGTTACAGAAGGGAGGGTCTCCCATTTCTTTGTGTCTGTTAAACTGTGCCATGTAAGATTTCCTTTCTGACAAAGCTACTGTGGTTGAACTAGTCATTGTGCCACAGTAGTTATAGGAGTGCAAGAGTACAACAATGAGAGTGAGTGCACTGAAGTCAATACACACCAAATGCTGATTATGTACTATGAATCTCTGGTAGTCAAACATTTAGTACACATAGAGGTAGCTTACCAAAGAAGGACTTTGTAAGAGGAGCAGTGTGTAGGATCCACAAAAGGATGTGAGATGAGAAGAAGTATCTAAAGCCTCTGACCCTGTGCAAGAACAGCTGCATGCAAGGATGTGCATACCTATAATGCCTTGCATTAGGTTTGTGATTTTAAAATACATGCATGAGGGCCGGCCCAGTAGCACAGATGGCTGAGGCACTGGATGCCTTACCTCATGCTACGCCGGCGAACTGGGTTCAGGAATGACCTCGGTTCATCAAAGTGCCAGCATGGGGAGGGAGGGAGAAGCAGGATCGAGCAGCCCTACAGCAGCTTTCCTCTCCTGGGGGAGGTGGTTGCCTTCCCATAGTCCCGCTGCCACTGGTGGAGGTCCAGTGTCAGTGCAGGAAGAGGGGGTGACACGAAGGAAGGACGTCTTGAAGCACGGCATGCGCATGCCTCCACATGTGCATGCATGCTAGAAATGGGGGAGGGAGAAAATGGGGCTAAAAAGCTTAAAATATATTTTGAAAAAAAAATATATGCACGTGATTTGGAAAGATGCACAGAAACCAAACAAACTGAATATTTCTTCTCTCCTAGCATCCTTACATGGTTTCATCACACTGCTCCTTTTGCAATTTGCCTCTTTTCTATGTTAACTTCTAGCGTAAGAAACATTTGATTTCCTCTGGGGCTGACCTAGCACTTGCCTGAGACAATGACTGAACTTCACTGATCCAGATGCAAATGCTTTGATACCTTTTATTGGACCAGCATAGATGTTACAAAAAGGAAAGAGTCTAAGCTTTCAGACCAACTTTTTGTAACATCTATGTTGGTCCAATAAGAGGTATCAAATCATTTGCTTCTGAATGTGTTCTTACAACTCTTACAGAAATATAGGTGTGCTGTGTACATGCAGAATGTATGCCACATGCTTAATTGTGCAATGTTTGCATGCAGTTCACATATGCAAAGTGATCCTAAGTGAACCAAATCTAAAAAGCAAATCAGGTTTGTATGCTGCAAGCTTGACGTGCGCAGCAGGTAAGCTGGTGTGAATATCTTCTAAAAATTATATCAGGTTCGCGTACTGCACGCTTGACATGAGTGCAACAGTTAAGCTGGTATGAACATCATTTAAACATCACATCAGGTTCACATGCTGCATGCTTGCCATAGAAACATAAAAACATAGAGTTTGATGGCAGATAACAACTGCTTGGCGCACCTAGTCTGCCCATTTCCCTACCTAATGGATAAGCTGTAGATCCTAGTTAACCAACAGCCTACTTCCTCCTACCCCCCCACTAGAATTGCCTTATGTCTGTCCCATGCATTCTTGAATTCCCCCACTGTTTTTTACTCCATGATCTCCTCAGGAAGGCTGTGTCATGCATCCACAACCCTCTCCGTGAAAAAAATACTTCCTCACATTACCTCTGAGCCATCCTCCCTGTGTGCAGCAGCTAAGCTGGTACAAATCTCATCTAAAAAAACACATCCATTTATATTTCTTATACTGTTACTAGCCATTAGAGTCATTAAAATACATTTTTATTTGGATTCTCATAAAAATTAGGTGAACTCATTAATTCTGATCATTTTGCAAGCTGTTTAATAGCTTTTGATTTTTGTCACTAAATCAACATTAATTTGTAAAGTATTGTTTGCTTACTGCATTAAATGCTTTGGATATAGCCAGTCAACATCCCACATTCCAGTTGTATGAAGAGGGGCCTCTGTGTTGTGAAGCTTATCCTTTTTGTTTTGGACCATGCAAATCCTTTATGCATATTTAGTGCTACGAATGTATTTCTCCATGACTGTTTCATCTCACTTACTTTCCCTTTGTTATTCTGTATTGAGCATATACACTATGGCCATGCTCAGCACTCTTTGTGCTGAGTAGGGTTTTGGAAACATGCACCATACCTCACATTTTGTCACTGAAATGAGGGACATGGACACTCAAAATGAGGGACAATGAGGGACACTAACCCATATGATGATCAGGACACCTCATGGAACATGGAGATACAGTACCTCAGAACGCAATGGAAACTATTGCATTAACACCTGAGAATAAATTTCTACCATTACTCAGCAGTGCCATTTAGATAGGCCAGAGGCAGTAGCCCCCACCCCCTCATGTTTGTGCCTAAGTTGTTCTTATGGTGTGGCAATAATGGCATTAAATTTGGATTTAATCTATTGCACAATAAATGCCCACCTGGCCTGTGTGTGCTCACACTGCAGGTACTCTCAAGACTCAACTGTGTCTGTATTGTGTTGTCAACTGTCTCCACCTATTAGCGGCAGCACAGTCACATGTGATGTGGATGAGCTCCAGCCAAGAAAGAGCACATGAGTCTTGCAAGTGTGACACCGTCTTTCTCGCCACAGAGTAGACAGACCGCACACTGCAGCTTGGAGGAGTCAGTGAGCACTGAATTCTCAATAGCAGTGTCGTGGCAGCATATTTTTGTTGGTCTGCTCTTAGTGAGTCTCCATCTCCCCTGGTGGCTGAAGGGGCAGAGGATGAGCTAGAAGCTAACTCAAGACTAGGCTACCTACTTCGTCTACTAGATTTGCCATGCATAAAAAACAGAACAAAGCCCTATGGCAGCAAACTATTCTTAGCAGCAGTGGTGACAGCAGAGTGGGTGGCCTTCATAGGCCTTGATCAGTGCAGTGTGGCAGCAGACACAGCAGCAACTAAGCAAGAAGCAAGCAACCCAGGTTGGGTGGGTTTGGTTGGTGAGGTGACTTGGTCACGGAACACGTTGGGGACCTGTGATGGTTGGTTCTAGCATCCAGCTTCTGGGGGAAGGAGAGATGGGGAGCAGACTGAAAACTGGGCTTGTGGCACATTGTGCCAGGTTGCAGGTTCTGGCCACATGGTCGGGTAAGTAAAAGTAAATCATTTTTTTTACGGGGGATTGGGGAAGGAGGAAGGACTGAAATAGTGATGTGTTTTTCATGTTTCCTCACCTTTGGGCAGCTTCATGGTCCATAGGGGATGGGTATTGATAGAATGGAGTCAGGGAGAAAAATTGGGACACATTTCTTTTTGTGGGGGCAGAACTTCAGCCAGCAAAAAAATTGGTTAGTAACTGGGTGGGTTTAAGCCCAAATCTGATGCACTGCTCTGGGGTATATACAGATGAATCTTACACATTTGAATTTTTCCTGATTTGCATATCACTTTTCAGTAAAAACAAATAAGTTGTACCTTTTTGAGATGTTACATTATAGAGCTGTTCCTTGCATTCATGGACAGTTAAGCAGTATTCTATGCACAGACTATTGGAACCCCATTATAGTCAGGGTTATCCCACCCCCTGTAAGGCTGACCTCCACGTCCCCATGCTCAGGCACATTATGACAAGGGGCAAAGGGGACTGCAGGGGTGTGCACCATTGAAATGAATGGGGGTATTTTTTATTACTATTTTATACATTATTGATGGAGAGTTGGAGATTAATGAAGGCTACCGCTCACCTAACAAGGGCCTTGTTTGTAGAATAATGGCCTTCATTATTCTCCAACTTGCCATCATAACGTATAAAATAGTAGTAAAAAATAACTCCATTCATTTCAGTGGGGTATGCCCCAGCACTCTGACCTATGGACATCATCTCTTAAAGAATCCTGCCTCTGCTCCCTAGTACTCAAGTAGACTTTTTACTTATATCTATACTTGGTGGGTTGTCTATAGCAGCATGGCCATACTGCTTCAGTGTGTATGCATGATGGGGGGGTTCTGGCTATGTGGGTGTGTGTCAAGTTATTGCTACTTTGTGTTTGCACCTTAAAGTCTGTTTGCATGGAAGCATTCAAAACTAGGGAGAGAAAATAGTAGGAGTACAAGCCAGACAGAAATAATTAAGTGGTTTTGTGGGTAAGTTTGTGTATTGGGGTGGGAAAACCACATGTGTTTCCATTGGTATGTGTGCTACAGTTCAACTGTGAAACTGAGATGAGTAAGAGAAGAAAACTGAAAAGCATAACAGTGGCTTCAAGCATGCTGCATGCGTGCAGATGTAGAGAGATTCAGTATGTATTGAAGTACAAGCAAACCATATGTGTGCGGACAGTATGGCTTAGTGGATTAAGACACTGAAGTGCAGACCAAGAGACTTGGAGGCATGAAGACGTGAGTTTGAATCTCATCAACCCCCACTTGTGTATGGTGTGATCCTGAGCAAGTCACTTAACTTTTACTTGTGCAGTTATCAATGACCACTTGCTTTTTGCACGCATGCCACATGCATGCAGTCTTTCCCAATTTAACATAAAAATCATGGTTTCCACAGTTGCTTGCTGCAGGCATGCCATATGCATGCAATCGGTTCCAATTTAACATTTAAATCATACTTACAGCACACATATTGTTTGGGTAGTTTTATGTGTGCAGCATGAAAACATTTCATATAATTATTTTAGTAAGGGAAGGACCAATATGGCAACTAATCCATTTCTGTATGAACTTCACTGACAGACAGTTTAGTGCTTCACAGAGAAACCTCTTGGATATGCAGCCTGGGGGCAAGGGAATGGCCAGGTTTGAATGTGAGTTTTGCTTTAGCCCAGTTCCTGAAATAAATACAGATGGAGGGGGCAGGCATGTCAATCTGGGCCATTATGGGTCATTATGAGTCTGTTGTGGTTCTAGAATACTAATTATTTTCCTTTTTGTATTCAGTTACAGGGTTTACTTGTCATGGATAGGTGTAGCATTGGACATTAATTTATTTCTGTAAAAATGAACTGTGATTTAAACCCCCCAGTTTTTTTCTAGTGCATCAGTATATTTACTAAACATATTTATTTATTGAAAGTTGATAACTGGGAAAGGCATACTGAGCCAAAGCTCATTTCCAGATGTAACCTAGGAAAGGGAACCAGAAAGACAAGCACAGGGGTTGCATACAGACCCCCATGTCAGGGGGAAGGAATGGACAAGAATATGATAGAAGGCATTCTTAGAATGGCAGAGAAAGGGGAGATACTGTTGATGGGGGACCTGAATATGCCAGATGTTAACTGGAGCACATTTGCTGCAGCCACATCCAAGAGCAGGGCCATTCTCGATGCCCTACAGGTGGCATGCCTCAGACAGCTAGTTTTGGAACCCACTCATGAGTGATCTGGGAACAAGTGACCACCAAACAGTGTGGTTCACGATAAACTCAGCTACAGAGTCAAGCCATACAAAGTGAGGGTACTGGACTTCAGGAGGGCTGACTTTGGCAAGATGGGAGAGTGCCTTAGAAAAGCACTAGCAAACAGGCTAGAAGGATGGGTGGAGCAACAATGGGGAAACATCAAAACTGCCATCACAGAGGCAACAAGCCTTTGTGTGAAGCAAATAAACAAATCAAAATGAAAGAAAAAGCCACTATGTTTCTCAAAAGAGGTGGCGGGGAAGGTCAGGGAGAAGAAAATAACATTCGGGACGTATAAGGAAACACAGAAGGAGCAGGACAGAGAGCTGTACCAGTTAAGGCAGAAGGAAGCAGGGAAGGAAGTCAGAATAGCAAAGGCCCAAACTGAGGAAAAGATAGCCAACTCGGTTAAGAAGGGGGATAAAACCTTTTATGGGTACATCAGGCAGCGTAGAAAGACAAAGGGAGGGACAGTGTGGCTGAATAGAATGGACGGTGGGTAGGCAGAGAGGGACAGTGAAAAAGCAGTGATACTGAACAAATATTTCTGCTCAGTATTCACAAAAGAGGAGTAGGGGGAAGTGCTTGATCCAGTTAATAGAAGCACTCTGGATAGGAGTCAATCCCAGTCCTTTCACAGAAGAAAGGGTTCTGAAAGAAATCCTAAAACTGAAGGTGGACAAAGCAATGGGGCCTGTGGTATTCACCCCAGAATTCTAAAAGAATTAAGGGGAGAACTAGTGACACCACTGACTACCATTTTTAACAAATCATGGCAGGATAGTGTGGTACCTGAGGACTGGAGGAAGGCAGATGTGATTCCCCTTCACAAAAGTGAGACCAAGACAGAGGCAGGAAACTACAGACCAGTCAGTTTGACCTCTGTGGTAGGGAAAGTGATGGAATCACTTCTGAAGGAAAGAACTGTTGAGTACCTAAGGGCCAGTGGGGCACAGGACCCAAGGCAGCATGGGTTCACAGCAGGAAGGTCATGTCAGATTAATCTAATTGATTTATTTGACTGGGTGACCAAAGTAGTAGACCAGGGAGGGGCTGTGGACATGGCCTACCTAGACTTTAGCAAGGCATTAGACACAGTCCCACACAAAAATTAATAGTCAATTTAACTAGCCTGGGAGTGGGTCCCAGGGTGGTAGCCTGGGTAAAACATTGGCTGGACAACAGGACACAGAAGGTAATTGTAAATGGAGTCCACTCTGAAGAAAGAGGGGTTACTAGTGGGGTACCGCAGGGTTTAGTACTGCATCCAGTCCTTTTTGATGTTTTTATAAGTGACATTGCAGAGGGACTGAAAGGAAAAGTATGACTCTTTGCAGATGACACAAAGATCTGCAACAGGGTTCATACACAAGTAGGCATGGAAAGGATGAGAAGGGACTTGGCAAGGTTGGAGGAATGGTCAGAAGTATGGCAGCTTGGATTCAATGCAAAGAAGTGCAACATAATGCACCTGGGAAACAAAAACCCAGGGGAAGATTACACAATGGGGGGAATGTAGTAACAACAACAAAAATGGAAAGGGACCTGGGGGTTCATATCAGATGATCTTAAGGTTAGCAAGCAATGTGAGAAGGCAGTAGGGAGGGCTGGGGGGATGCTGGGATGTATAGAGAGAGGCATCACCAGCAGAAAACAAGAAGTTGTTATCCCTCTGTACAGACAGTTGGTGAGACCCCATGTGGAGTACTGCATCCAGTTCTGAGACCCCATCTCCATAAGGACATAGACAGGTTTGAGGCAGTCAGAGAGGGCAATCAAAATGGTGCAGGGTCTGCAAGAGAAGCCATACGAGGAGAGACTAAAGGAGCTTAATATGTATACCCTTGAGGAAGGGGGCATGATAGAAACTTTAAGTACCTCAGTGGAATCAACAAATTCCAAGAGGTAGCATCTTTCATAAAGAGATGTGCAAGAACAAGGGGACACAATTTGAAGATGGGGGCTGTTCAGGGGCAATGTGAGAAGTATTTTTCACTGAGAGGTGGTGGGACGCATGGAACAGCCTACTGAGGAGGTTGTGGGGTCTAAAACTGTGGGAGAATTCAAGAATGCATGGGACAGACATAAGGCAATTTTTGTGGGGGGTAGAAAGAAATAAGCTGTTGGTTAACTAGGATCTGCAGCTTATCCTGTAGGTAGGGAAATGGGCAGACTAGGTGGGCCAAGTGGTCCTTATCTGCTGTCAAAGTCTATGTTTCTATGTTTCTATGTTACGTGCAATGGTAAAGTGCAGTCTGTGCAAAGAAAACAGTATATAGGCAGGTATGAGCTGCTAAAGCAAAATAAAGCATAAGGAACAGACATAAACTTCAGTATATTTATCTTTTATACTTAAGTATAAAATATGGGACTGCATTTTAATATGGGAATATATTTATATCCTTTTGTGTATATTAGGCTGTGCACATGGCTGATTTTTGATATTTGTATTTGTGTCTTTGGTATTTGTATTTGTAGTTGTATCTGCATTTGTATTTGCTTGCATAGTAGCATCTGCAAAATAGGTTATTTTACATTTCAGACTTGTTAATTGTTGCTAAGGATGACACCAGACCAAAGGTTTGAGAGGTTTCAATAAAATATGCAGAGTTACCAAGAAAAATAGGCATTTGTGTTATGAACAGTAGTAGTCATCGGTGTGCCACATCAGCCAAGGTCTAATACTACTTTATAGGTATCCCATTAACAGGGTGCAGGAAAGACGGCTCTGTAATGTGGGTGCCCGCACCAGTGCATGACTCATGTGAGCATTCGGGAGTTTGGGGCATGGTGTAGTGTGCACATCACCTCCCTGATACAGGGCAGGTGGAGGTGATTATGTATATATTTTGAGGGGGTGGGGGTGGGGGGCAGAGCCCCAAGCAGGAGCAAGTTGGACTGTAAAGGTCCATGCAGTATGCGCAGTGTGTGTTGTTCGCCAGCATTGACTGCAGTGTTTTTCCTGATGGCCTTTTGACTGCACTCTCATTTACCGCACTGCGGTTATTTTCACGCTAACATGGGTGAACCCACTTTATATGATCTTAACACAAATGCAAATATTTAAGAGTGATATTTGTAGTTGCAAAAAGTGCAATATTTGTGTGTATTTGTCACAGATAGTATTTGTTTTGCACAGCCCTAGTGTGCATATATGTAGGTTTTGTATAGGGGTACTGTAGAACTCAGTACAGTGTGGGATAGAGGTATACAATTTTTACTGTACTGTTTAAATGCTTTGTATTTAAGTGATACCTTTCCCAAGGCAGTCCCCCTTTAAGAAACAGCCATGTGACTCAAAACACATCAGGTGACTTGCTAGCCTGGGGTCAGCTTTTGTCTTTCCTGTGGTTCAGTCAGTAAATTGTTGAATTTCACACTTTATATTAATCAGCCGCTTGCTGGTGAGTGCCTGATTCATTTATGCTTTGCATAGCAGCGGGGAATTTCGTCATCTGGGAAAGGTACAGGGGGGAATATGAGGGAAATATTTGACAGATAATTTGACTGTTGGGAGTGCAGGGTGCAGAAATTATTCTTTATTTTTATGTACTTTTTTCTTTGTCTGTGAGTGAAAACTAAGTGAAGCAGGCTGCTTCAGTGAGACATAATGTCTCTCAGTGAGGATGAGGAGGAGGAGGGTATCTCAATGTTTGGGCTATGCGATATGCGTGTGTGTGTGTGCATGTAGAAAACAAAAGAAAAAGAACTGGATAAGAAAGGGATGCAGGGTGGAGGAAAGGAGCAGGAAACCACCATGACAATTCCTCCAAGTACCAGTTCTGTAAGCAGTGTGTGTGTATCAGGGGTGTAGTGAGATAATAAATGTATGTACACCATGGTCATATTTGTTGCCTCATTTGGCACTAAACACAAGTTATGTACACCATAGTTCGGTCTGTTGCTCCCACTTATACACTGGTCAGTACAGTTATCATGCATTGTGCCTTATAGTGCCCCACATAACTTCCCCAGAGCTTGTTAATATATTGTTCCTAGGATGCAAAGACAATCTCGGTGGTTAACCATTTTAGTTTTTATTCCAAAAATGAAATTAGAGAAAGGATTGGCTGGTCTTGTACTGTATTTGGTGAAACAATGGTGCAGTGTCATTGTACAGCCTTGCTGCTGCCCCTTAAAATAAAATTGTACACCATGGAGTATGTCTTCTTACACCCATGGTGTGTGTGTGGGGGAGGGGTTCTTGTCATGGGGCCGGATTACTTTTGAGAAAAAAGGACAAGGGCTGAGGTTTTGATAGTATTGCCAAATAAACTATCGTTTAGTCCCCAGAAGTCCACTGATTCCACTTCCACTGCAAACAACTTTCCCAGCTGGTTGTCCAGTGCTACTGGTGATGAAACCACCCTGAGCAAGCCAGAAGTACCACAATCTCACTCTCTCCCTCATGTTCTCGAATCATGCTTTCTCAACATGTTTTCCATCATGTACGAGACAGTATGAACACAGATGGTAACACTTTTGAAAATGGCATAGGGAGGGGTGCTGACTTCAGTAATGAATAAGCAATCCTTTGTATGGCCACTTCCATGGTGAGTCTTCTTGAATGCCAACCATTCCATTATTTATGATCTTCTACAGCAACCCATCATAGCAAGGCTACTGCTGGTGGTGGTGGTAGTTGTAGAAGTACTGATGATGGGGGCAATAATTATTTATTTTATTTTTATTTACTTTTTGTTGATTGGGTGGGGTGCATTAGGAATACATTTGCCTATTTTCAGGCACAGCCCAGGAGGATACAAAGGTAGGATTTTAGAATACTCAGGGATATCAGTAACAGCACCAGGAGTAGTACAGTACACACAATTGGATGACACAGGCATTAACATAAAGTACAAGGATACATACTGTGCAAGTAACAAATAAAACAGAGTTCAAGGAGATTTAAATACTTTGCTGTAAGCATATGTGATTTTGCAAAATATCACGGCTAAGGTAAGAGCAGTGGGGACAAGTAGGAGTAAGTAGAAGAGTACAGACAAGGGAATCATTAAGTGCAATGTGTTGTCAGTTAAGAGTAGGAGGAATAGTGCAGGGGTCTGTGGATCTATGAATACAGATCCAGCATATTTGCATTTATCAAGAGAGGTGCAGTATGTACACTATTAGTAAGGGTGAGCAAAGCAGCAGTAGTACTGTGTTTTTTGCAAAAGCCATGCTGGGCTGGGTAAAGAAGGTCATAGTCTCCTAGGTAGGAGTTAAGTTGGACAGCAATAATTTTCTCGAGTACCTCACTCAGAACTGGTAGGATGGCGATCAGCTTATAACTGGTTATCAGTTTGTGGTTCCTTTCTTTGAATACTGGCACAATGGTGCCCATGCACTAATGGGTGGGAATTACATGCCTGAGGTGCATAATCCACCTGCGCAGCTCTGCACCTGCAGGCAGGTGCTCACCGGAAGCATGAACGACCGCTGGCCACTTGTCCGTGGCCCCACCCCCCGGCGTGCAGGTTTCATGCAGGGCAGACAGGGGCAGAGCTGTGGTCCCAGGCGGGTGGCCAATTGAATGGCCTGCATGGGACCCAGAGTGGATCCCCTGTGCAGGATGGCGCGGCACCAGGGTTGAGTATTGAGCACAGGGAATGGAGCCACAGAAGTACCCACAGACTATGCAGGTGGCCGGCAGTGACAGAACAGCACCCCCATGCCTGCCCCGGAGGCATCCCCCACTGACAGGAGCACTGCTGCTCCCCACCCCAGCATGGGGCAGCACCCACCCCAGACCCCCTATGCCTGCCTGCTGTCCATGTACAATGTGGAGCCCCAACCCCAGCAGTGAGCCTCCCCTGCACACAGTGGGGCAGCAGCCCCAGGACAGCAGTACCGCTGACCACAAACATCCATGACCCCCCCACTGCACTGACCACACCATACCAGGTCCTGGCAGTCGATGCTGCAGCCATGGTCAGCTGGCAGCAATGTCCGACGGACACCGCCCCGCCACCTGCACAGGGACAGGGCATACAAGTGCAGGGGGAGGTCTCTGTGCAGCCAGGATGTGGGGGCTCCTTGTGTTGGGATGCGGGTGCCCAGATAAGGTTGTCAAGCCAGGGGGACCCTGTGGGTGCGTGGGTAAGGCCTCATATGGCCGTTATGGCAGAGTCTCCCCTGGTGTATCCTTTCCACCTCTGTACCCCCCTGTGTATTGTACTGCATGCGTTAGTGCATGATGCGTAGTGTTGACATGTCCCAACCCATGCCTGGCGCATAGCTGTCTGCATGGCCGGGAGATCGGGTGCCTTAGGGCTGTGCGCCCGTTTGATGGATCTGGCATGGGGGCGCAATGGGTGCAGAGTGACTACACGCCGCACATACGCGGTGCATAGCCACTCTGCCCCTTAATGTATAGGGGCCCATTATTTGCCATTTTCAAGGTGGACGGAACAATGTTGAGTGAGAGGGAGAGATTAAGGATTCTGGTTAGAGGAACTGCCAGCTCCCAAGCTGCAATTTTAAGGAGCTTTGGGTCAATGCCATGAAAGCCAGTGGATCTGGACTCAGGGATCTGTGTAAGAAGCATATGGGCCTCTGTAGTGTTGACTTGTTTAAAGAGGAAGGGAGGATGCTGCCCTGGGGGGGGGATGAGGGAGAGGTTGGATTTCCAAGGGGAGTGTTGAGGACTTCAGTGAAAGCTGTGAGATCACAGAATAGCTTGTTAAAGGCACTGGATATGGTATGGTGGTTATTGCAGCTGACCTTTTCAGTCTCGAAATCAGGAGAGGTTGAGGGGCTGTCGTGGCCAAGGGAATGTTTGAGGTGGTTCCAGTGTTGCCGTGGGTTGTTGTTAGAGGAAGCTAACTTGAGTTTGATAAAAGTTACTGTTTCTCTACCAGATAACTTGTTTACAGTTGTTCCTAAGGGCTCTATGGGTGGTCCAGTTAGAGCTCGAGTTGGAAGTCTTGAAGAGCCCAGCATCTGTCTCTCTCTTTCAGAAGATATAGAAGAGGGCATGTGAGCCATTTAGTTTTCTGGCCACAGACTCTCCTGGAGGTGATGGGAGCATGCTTTTCCCAAAGTCTACAGAATACTGTACTGAAGTAAGAGACAGACTGGTCAACGTCAGAGGTAACCCATAAATATGATCAGTCAAGGTTTGACAGTTCAGATTTAAACTGGGTGAGGTCCAGGTGAGAGACGTCATGGAAACTAATTATAGGTGGGGTGTTAGGTATTTTGGCATCCCAGATGCAGAACACTGGTGATTGATCACTTATGGAGTCAGGAAGGATGCCGGAGCAAGTGATCTTATCGACTTTAAGGACTAGGACCCAGTCTATAAGGGTGGGAGTTTGACCATTCTTTGAGAGCCTAGTGGGTTAGGAAATTATCTGGGTGATGAGCATCTTATTTAGGGATTGTTCTACAGCTGCTTTGTTACAATTGAGCAAGTTGATATTAAAGTCCCAGAGAGCAACAAAATCATTGTTGCTCACGCTGGGGCCAACAGCATCCATGAGTGAGGGTGAAGCCTTGTTGGCTAGTGGCTGGGGGAAGGTATACGCAAAAGATGTGCAATTTTTTGGAATTACCTAATATTAATATACATGGCACAATTCAAGGGATGTTCCAGTGGGAAGTAAGGAGAGGTTTGGAGTAGATAAAATCAGATGAGACTTAAAATACAGTAAATTGTAGTACCCCCTCCCCATTTGGGGGAGAGCCTATCACACCTAGTGAAGCTATATCCTGCAATACCACAGAGGTTAGTGGGTATTGAAGCTTTGAGCCAAGTTTCAGATATACACAGAATGTCAGGTTGGTAATAGGAAGTCCATGCGGTAAGTTTGTTCAGATTATGTGGGAGACTTCTGACTTTCAGGTTGACTATTTTAAGCCCCTTAGCACCTTGCTGGGGGAGAATGAGGGAGTAGCAGATATGGGAGCCCCAGGGTTTGGTTCAATATCTCCAGTGACAAGTAATAGTAGATACATCTGAAGAGCTAGGGCAATTAGTTTTGAGCAGTTCATTTTTGGGGGAGGGTACCAGCAAGATTTTCTGAGGTATTATGGCATCTGGAACCAATGTTTATGGCCGTATAGGCCAAGAGTATGTAAGGGCCATTGTGCATGTGCTAGGTTAATAAACATGGTGAAGTCTGAGAAGGGGGTGGGGACAGGCATGGAAGGTGTAAATAAAGGCATAATGTCAGTGATAAGTAATAGGCAAAGTGAGTTGGTAGGGAGACAAGAACAGACAGGGAGAAAAGAGGGTAATGTGGTGGAGCCATTATTATAGGGGGTGGAGGCACAGAGTAGGAAAGGGATAGTGAAGAAGGTTAAGGAGTTACAAAATAATTAACTGATATAGCGCAGAGACTAATAGAGACTGAGAAAGGAGATTATAGTATAGGGCCTAGCTTGAAGAGATAAAGATAGTATGACAGAGACTTGGTGACTGAATACAACAGAATATTGAAGCAGCCACCTGTTCAATAACGATAGGGTGTGTGGCTTCCGGTGAAGCCAGCTCTAATGGCAGATTGAATCAGTGAGGGCTCCTCTGGACTGAAGTCTGAATCTGCCCACATCCCCCTCCTAAACTGGATCAATGGTCCAAAAAAAGAGATTGGAAGAGATTATGGCATCCACGCAACAGCAGCTAAAAGAGTTTGCTGTGGACACCACAAAAAAGTTGGATAAAGATAAAACCTTGTCACCTGTCAGACATGGGCCTTGCTTTACCCAGATGCTCAGCCTCCTCAAGTTCTGAATCTGTGGCGGATAGCAGTTCTGAAGGGGCAGAAGCCTTTAGTATTACATCTAAAAAGATTTTCAAAGAACTGTGCCATTTAGGGGACACTTTAACAAAAATTCAATCGGAGCTCTTGGAGGTTTGTTCCGAGCAGCAGGAGCAAAGACAGAAAATTACTGACCTTGAGCAATCGGCCTCCGAGACTTTTCAGACCCTGGATGTACACAATGGGGTGATCCTTCAGCTTCATGACAGAGAGGTTTGGTTACAACAAAAGCTGAAGGCCTGGAAAACCGTTCTCACAGGGTTAATATCAGAATTCATGGACTGCAAGAGAGAACGGAGTCCGGAGATATGGTGGCTTACATGGAGAGCTTTCTGAAATAAATTTTGATTCTGGAGGAAGATTATTAACTAAATTTTATCTGTGCCCACCGATTATTATCCGCCAGACCCGCCCACCCTAAAACACTCCCATGCTCAATTATAGTGGCCTTCTTAGACTACTGAACTAAATCAGAAATCAATTGGAGAGCATGGGCAAAGAAAGAGATTATATTCAGGGACACCTGTTTGTTTTTTGAGCATGATTGTGCACCAATAACAATGGATAGACACAGACAATTACTTCCAATCCTAAAGCAATTATGGGCCAAAGGAGTGAAAGTTCGGTTGGACTATCCAGAGACTCTGCACATAATTACAGATTTGGGCACGCACTCATTCCCAACTATCTCTGAGGAGGCCAAATTCCTGCAACAATGGGATATCTTAGTAACTGAGCTGCTTGATGCTGAAACTATAAAGGCTTTGGAGTTTAGGCATTGGCATACCGTCAGGGGCCAGAGGGGTAGGCGAGGACTGAGCACAAGTCGACCTGAAGAGGAACAACTGTCGGAGCAGCTAGAGACAGCACGAATCTTGAAGTCACCTCCTAAAAGCCCTCTTCCAACAAGAAAATCTCGAGGCAAAAGGAGGAACCCTGCTAACAAGACTGTTACAAATCCCTCTTCCAAAGGAGACACCTGAGACTTTGGACTAAATCTCACAAAGCTGAGGGTAACTAAAGCTGATACTAAGACTCAGACTTTGCTGGAGTAAACCCACTAGTAAGACTATCCCTATTACTTCATGTTGGCATTTAGTGTAATTAGTTATTTAGACTCTTCCAATTATTTCATTTATTATCTCAGCCAGACACCCTTTAGAGGACACTATTGCTGGGTATTATAACTACCTGTTGTGTTGGGTCTGGACTGAGGTCCTTGGAGCCTCTCTATGTTGGCCAGAGACTTTTTTTTTATTTGTTCACATACTGATATTACTGGCTAAGTGGGGCAATGACTCAATGCTAAGTGCCTTTCTTTAATTTTGCAGATGCAAAGAGACATGCCAATTGAATATACAATATAATTTCATGCTAAGGGATAGTGGGTAAACTTAAGGTATACCCACCAGCTCCCTGGAGTTGGGGGGGGGGCAATAGCAAGTCTGGTACAGATCTCTGTTCTATGGTCTAATTGTTTTGGTTAAGTCTGTTTAGGACCAGTTACAATGTAGTGCATTTCAAATTTATGTGTCGGAGGGGTGGGATGGAGGTGGGAGAGACAGCTGGGGAGAGAGGGGAGTTAATTGGTTCTATCACAGTTTGATCCAGCCAGAGTCTGGGGCATTCCACCTTGTGCTGCAGCATACTGAGAAGTGGCAGCTTGGTGCTCCTAAGAGGGCTGCACCATCTGTCACCACTTGCAACCAGAAGGGGTCAGGTGGCACTTTTGGAAGCCAAGCCCCTATTTTGGCTTTTCCCTTGCTAAAGAGGTGCATTAAATTCAGAGTATGGTTGAAGTTTTTATTTTTTGTTATAATGTTAATGCCTGAATACTAATAGGGGGACTGGGTGGCGAGCATGGTGGGGGTGGGGGTGGGGGGATGGAGGACTTCTTCGTTTGATGCCTTTAAGAAAACTTTTGGAATCTAGATCTATTTCAACATGGCTGAGTTGCAGATCCTCTTGTATAATGTGAAAGGCCTAAATGGGCTGTATTTTACAAGAATTAGGGAAACATAAGGTGGATTTCACCTTTATCCAGGAGACCCACCTCAAGAAACCTGAACATATGAAATTAAAATGGGGATGGATGGGGAGGTTTATGCAGCAGAGTGGGACAAGCACCCTCACAGGAGAGGAACCACAATTTTGGTGATAAAGAATACCCCCTCCAAGTTACAGAGGTGCAGGCTGACCCAAAAGGTTGGTTTGTTAAGGTTCAACCTAAGTTATTTGATACCTAATGTGTCTTTTTTTGTTTATATTCCCCTAATGAAGAGAAGGCCAATAAGTCTTTTCTTAGACAGGTTTTACTTAACATGATCACGGATCCAGAGGCCTCATACATTATTGGGGGGATTTTAATAGAGTGGTATCTGCAAACTGGGATAGGACGGGGAGGGGGAGGGACTCCTCTACCCCTGATGATCCTAGGGGAAGATTTTTGAGGAGGCTTCTTGATGAGACAGGTTTGATGGATGCCTGGCGAGAGTGCCACCCAGTACAGAGAGATTCTTCCTTTTTTCACACCATCATAGGAGTTACTCCTGCATAGACGTGTTCTATCTCCCCATAGAAAGGAGGTCCCTAATCAAGGAGTGCTCTATCCACCCTATGACATGGTCAGACCAGTCCCCGGTCTACTTACATCTGCAGTTAACCCTGTAGTCAGAAATTCTAACTGGCATCTGAACATTGGTCTATTAAATTCAGAGGATATTACAAAAGAGATAGTTAAGGATATTTAATTTTACCTAGATACCAATGATTCAAAATCCGTCCCCCCCACAGTGAGATGGGATGCCCTCAAAGCTTATTTGAGGGGCTGTTTTGTCTCCCACAGCTCCCAGCAGAAAAAGGAAAGACTGAATTCTCAGCTTAGCCTTGAAGAGGAGCTTCAGGAAGCAGAATTCATACACAAGATAACCTTTAGACCCCCATGATAAAAATATATGGCAGACCAAAACAATCTGTCCTTGAGAACGTCCTAGTTCTGCAAACGGAGGGAGCTATGTCAAGAGTTAATCATAAATTTTATGACCAAGGTAATAGGACAGGAAAGTTACTGGCCTGCACCCTAAGAAAACAGGTAAGCAGTAGGGCAGTTTTGGGGGTGAAAGATCCTGAACAGGGAGACAGGCTAGTGTCAGACTCACCCCTCATTGCCCAGATATTTCCTGGCTACCATAAACAATTATACAGACAGGAGGAGGTTGACCACATAGAGACATTAACCGAGGATTTCCTGTCCCCGTTGGTCCTTCCAGAATCTAATGCGGCAGAGGGAGACCTCCTGGGGAGCCCAATTTCGAGGCAGGAGATTCTTTATAAGATTAAATAGTTGAAGGTGGGGAAGTCTCTGAGCCTAGACAGCCTACCCTTAGAATGCTACCAATCTTTTCAAAAAGATCTATGAACACCTCTGCAGGCCTGTTTCCATCACATTCAGGAGGAATGAGAGATACCAGACTCCTGGCATTATGCACAGATCTACATTTTGCACAAGGAGGGAAAAGATTCCACACTTTGCAACTCATATCATTTGATCTCCCTCCTTAATGTAGATTTAAAAATATTCATGGGGATCCTGGCAAACCACTTGCAAAAGGAGGTTCCATACCTAATAAACCCCAACCAGACAGTCTTCATTTTGGGACGTTACATCCAAGGCAATAATAGGAGACTGCTAAATATTATCTCTGTGCAGAAAGGACAGAGGACATTCCAATTAGTCTTCTCCATGGATGTTGAAAATGTTTCAATAGGGTGAATTGGCACTTTCTACAAAAATCAATGGAGAAAGTGAAATTTGGCCCTAAATTTCGAAAGGTAATTCTAAACTTATACTCATCCCCCAAGGCACAAGTTTGGGTGAACAGGATTAATTCAGGACAGTTTCCCATCCAGAGAGGAACTAGACAGGGCTGCCCCTTGTCCCCATTGCTTTTAACACTTTTTCTAGAGCCACTGGTTGCTGCGGATCACCTGGATTAGTTGATAGAGGGGGTGATGGCGGAGGGCCTAGAACAGAAGGTAACTTTATATGCTGATGACGCTATCTTTTTTCTGCAATACCTGGAAGCTTTTATAGGTACAGAATTTGACTGGCAACAGGAACTTCCTGTTTGGGAGCAGGAAGTGAGTGATCACAGAGCCACCAAGGACCCACCATCCTAGAAGGAAAAGAGTAGCTCTCCGTCCCCCCCAGCTGCTGGAGATCTGACTCTGAGCAAGTAAGGAGACTACTGAGAAATATAGGAACTTCTTGTCTCAGAACAGGAAGATCAAGAGCTTAAAGGGCACAGAGGCAGTAAGTAAGTAGGGAGGAAAAAAAATAAATAAACAAAGGGAAGAATAAGTATTCCAAACAACAGTTAAGAGGCCAGAAATAAGACATGATAGGAGTGGTGCACTGCAGTAGCTGTGGAGCAGCAGTCTTCCGGGAGATGTTCTGGTGGATGCAGTGTTGTCCCATCTGCAGGCACCTCTCTTGGCTGAGGGAGCAGGTTGCTCATCTCGAGGCTGAGTTGGCCAGGATTTGGGGGACCTCCTCTCCCACCCAGGGACCACCAGGGCCACTGCCATTGCTTCAGAGGTTGCCAAGAAAGAGGAGTGGTTGGACAACAGTGGACTCAGGGAGGGTGAGGGTGGCAGAACAGAAGTGCATCCCTCCAGTTGTACCTCTCCACAATTCATATGCTGTTCTGGCAAAGTGCGGTTCCTCGATGGAAGCACCCACAGTGGAGACCAAGGAGGATGCTGGAAACCTCCACTAGGAGACCCACAGGATTATGGCATGGGACCCCACAGGGGAAGGAAAGAACTCCTAGTGGGGGACTCTATTGTTGGGGGGGTAGAACTTGGGAAGGAAGGGGAGAGGGAGGTAAGGTGCCTGCCTGGCACTGTGACTTGGAGGGACAGGGAGCAAATTCTCAGGATCGCTGGAGAAGCTGCACGGGGAGGGAGTTGGATGTCATTGTCCACCTAGGGACAAATGACCTGGCTGAGAAAGGGATCAGAGCAGTGCAGGAACAGTTTGTGGAGTTGGGGAGGGGCCTTAGACAAGTAGCACGCATGGTAACCTGTCTATGGCATGGATGAGGCTAAGGTGCTCCACACCATGGGATTCATTCAGTGGTTGAAAAACTGCTGTAGAGCTCAGGAATTTGGCTTCATTTGGGACTGGGGGTCAACCTGGAGTGATGCAGGCCTATACTGGTATGATGGTCTGCATCTGTCCAGAAGGGAAACCAGGATCCTAGGCGATAGGTTTACTTGCTTCATTGGCAAGTATTTAAACTAGCCAAGCGGGGAGGCACTGGAAAGGAGCAGAAATATCCTAGCCAACCCCTCAAAAATCAGGGTAGTAAGTGAGGTAAACACCAAGATAGAGATGTCGACAGGGAGAAGGGCTGGAGTAAATGGAGAAAATGACAAAGGCAATTAGGACAGGGACGGGGCAAAAAGGGGTAAGGCCATCAAGAAATGGAGCATAATGGGTACCAATGTCTGTAGTCTGGGCAACAAGCTCCCTGAACTGGTGGCCTTGATGGAGGAGGGATGCCTGGATATCATAGCAGTCACAGAAACATGGTACACAGAGAACCATGACTGGGATGTTAACATACCAGGGTACACAACCTACAGGAGAGACAGGGAGGGTAGAAGAGGGGGAGGAGTTGCTTTCTATGTAAGCAAAGGGATAAAAGCAATGGAACAAAAGAGTAAACAGGGAGGAGAGGAGGCACTGTGGGTCACCTTAGAGAGACTGGAAATGGCACCACAATCAGCACAGGGGTTGTATACAGACCCCCCATGTCAGGGGGAAGAGGGAATGGACAAGGATATGATAGAAGGCATCCTTAGAATGGCAGAGAAAGGGGAGATACTGTTGATGGGGGACCTGAATATGCCAGATGTTAACTGGAGCACCTTTGCTGCAGCCACATCCAAGAGCAGGGCCATTCTCGATGCCCTACAGGTGGCATACCTCAGACAGCTAGTTTTGGAACCCATTCATGAGGGAGCCATCTTAGACCTCATACTTTCAAATGGGGACAGTGAGAGGATCTCAGATCTAGAAGTGGGTAGCCATCTGGGAACAAGTGACCACTAAACAGTGTGGTTCGTGATAAACTCAGCTACAGAGTCAAGCCATACAAAAGTGAGGGTACTGGACTTCAGGAGTGCTGACTTTGGCAAGATGGGATAGTGCCTTAGAAAAGCACTAGCAAACAGGCTAGATGGAGGGGTGGAGCAACAATGGGGAAACATCAAAACTGCCATCACAGAGGCAACAAGCCTTTGTGTGAAGCAAATAAACAGATCAAAATGAAAGAAAAAGCAACCATGGTTCTCAAAAGAGGTGGCAGGAAAGGTTAGAGAGAAAAAGATAGCATTTCGGAAGTATACGGAAACACAGAAGAAGCAGGACAGAGAACTGTACCAGTTAAGGCAGAAGGAAGCAGGGAGGGAAGTCAGAATAGCAAAGGCCCAAACTGAGGAAAAGATAGCCAACTCGGTTAAGAAGGGGGATAAAACCTTTTATAGGTGCATCAGGGAGTGTAGAAAGACAAAGGTAGGGATAGTGAGGCTGAATAGAAAGCACAGTGGGTGAGCAGAGAGGGACAATGAAAAAGCAGGGATACTGAATGAATACTTCTGCTCAGTATTCACAAAAGAGGAGGAGGGGGAGGTGCCTAATCCAATTAACAGAAGCACTCTGGATAGGGGGGTCGATCACAGTCCTTTCACAGAAGAAAGGGTTCTGAAAGCATTCCTAAAACTGAAGGTGGACAAAGCAATGGGGCCTGATGGAATTCACCCCAGAATTTTAAAAGAATTAAGGGGAGAACTAGTGACACCACTGACTACCCTTTTTAACAAATCATGGGAGGATGGTGTGGTACCTGAGGACTGGAGGAAGGTGGATGTGATTCCCCTTTACAAAAGTGGGAGCAAGACAGAGGTAGGAAACTACAGACCTGTCAGTTTGACCTCTGTGGTAGGGTAAGTGATGGAATCACTTCTGAAGGAACGAATTGCTGAGTACTTAGAGGCCAGTGGAGCACAGGACCCAAGGCAGCATGGGTTCACAGCAGGAAGGTCATGTCAGATGAATCTAATTGATTTTTTTGACTGGGTGACCAAAGTAGTAGACCAGGGAGAGGCTGTGGACATGGCCTACCTAGACTTTAGCAAGGTATTTGACACAGTCCCACACAAAAGATTAACAATCAAATTGACCAGCCTGGGAGTGGGTCCCAGGGTGGTAGCCTGGGTAAAACATTGGCTGGACAACAGGACACAGAAGGTAATTGTAAATGGAGTCCACTCTGAAGAAAGAGGGGTTACTAGTGGGGTACCGCAAGGTTCAGTACTGGGTCCAGTCCTTTTTAATGTCTTTATAAGTGACATTGCAGAGGGACTGGAAAGGAAAAGTATGCCTCTTTGCAGATGACACAAAGATTGGCAACAGGGTTGATACAGAAGGAGGAGTGGAAAGGATGAGAAGGGACTTGGCAAGGTTGGAGGAATGGTCAGAAGTATGGCAGCTTGGATTCAATGCAAAGAAGTGCAAAATAATGCACCTGGGAAAGAAAAACCCAGGGGAAGATTACACGATCTGGGGGGGGGGGGGAGTAACAACAACAAAAATAGAAAGAGACCTGGGGGTAATCATATCAGATGACATTAAGGTTAGCAAGCAATGTGAGATGGCAGTAGGGAGGGTTGGGGTATACTGGGATGTATAGGGAGAGGCATCACCAACAGAAAACAGTAAGTTGTTATCCCTCTGTACAGACGGTTAGTGAGACCCCATCTAAAGTATTGAGTCCAGTTCTGGAGACCCCATCTCCGTAAGGACATAGGATGGAGGCAATCCAGAGGAGGGCAACTAAAATGGTGCAGGGTCTGCAAGAGAAGCCATATGAGGAGAGACTAAAGGAGCTTAATATGTTTACCCTTGAGGAAAGGAGGGAGAGGGGGAACATGATAGAAACGTTTAAGTACCTCAGTGGAATCAACAAAGTCCAAGAGGGTAGCATCTTTCAGAAAAAGAGATGTGCAAGAACAAGGGGACACAATTTGAAGATAGAGGGAGGACGGCTCAGGGGCAATGTGAGGAAGTATTTTTTCACAGAAAGAGTGGTGTACGCATGGAACAGCCTTCCTGAGGAGGTTGTGGGGTCAAAATCTGTGGGAGAATTCAAGAATGTATGGGACAGACATAAGGCAATTCTTGTGGGGGGGGTAGGAAGAAATAGGCTGTTGGTTAACTAGGATCTGCAGCTTATCCTGTAGGTAGGGAAATGGGCAGACTAGGTGGGCCAAGCAGTCCTTATCTGCCATCAAAGTCTATGTTTCTATGTTTCTATGCTTCCTTACCAGACTTCTACATGTCCTAGAAAACTTTGGTAAAATATCAGGCTACAAGTTTAATTTTGATAAATCTGAAGCCTTGATGCTCAGTGGCTTGTGTCCGCCAGGTTTAAATCCTCTTTTCCTTTCTCATGGGCCAGAAACAACCATATCTGTTATCTGGGGGTCCAGATCTCTACTGCTCTAAATAGATTGTTTGACATTAATTATAAAAAACTCTGGAACGAGCTGCAGAAGGAGATGGCCAGATGGATCCTGCAGCCACTGTCTCTGAGTGGCAGAATAGCCTCTGTTAAGATGAACCTGCTCCCACGCTGCCTCTTTCTCTTTTCCAATTTGCACTTACCCATTCCTCCTGGTTATTGGACAATAATAGATGCTGAGCTCAGAAGATTTATATGGAGGGGTGGCAACAACCCAGGATTGCCATGAGGATCCTGCAGAGGCCGCGAGAGAGTGGAGGACTAGGTATGCTGGATCTCCATCAGTACTACTTGGCCAGCCAAATGGTGGTGGTCTGCATGTGGGCTAAGCAGCGCCATGCCCCAGGATGGTATGATATAGAGGATGGGGGAGCCCCCCAACCCCGCTTCACTGTGGTCCCAGATGGACTGGCTGGTCCCTTCCAGAACACCCTGGTAAACCCATGGGTCAAACACATGTTGAGGACATTGGGTCAAGTGAAATGTAAGCTAGACTCAGATTCTTCATTGGGCCCTCTATCTCTGATTCGTTAACACTCTTTGTTCTTTCCCCCTAGATTAGACCAGGGATGTGCCTTCTGGGAGTCTAGGGGTCTTACTGACTTTGCACAACTCCTAGAAAGGGGAACTTGTATGACCTTTCACCAGGTGAAGGTCAAGTTTCAGTTAAGAAATATTGATTTTTTTTTAGATTTCTACTAGTTCAACATTTCATGAAAAGTGCAGATCATGAGGCCACACTTAACAGGCCTAGATCCTCTTGGGAGGACTTTATCTATGGAGTGGTCACCTTGAAGAGGAAAGGTGAGATGCATATCAGAGATTTATCATATGCTGGAGGAGGTGGGCTCTGATCCTGTAAGGATAAAAGAGGCCTGGGTGAGGTAGCTAGGTGATGCAGTCCTAGAAAGGGATTGGGAGAGGCACCTCCAATTGGGGTGGAAAGTTACATCCTCCCCTAGTTGAAGGGAATTTTTCTGGAAAATTTTCGTCCAATACTTTCATACACCAATGGTGACATGCCACTTTAACTCCTCCTACACAGTACGATGTTGACGAAACTGCGGTGGTTTTGGTTCCCATTCCCACATTTTTTGGGCCTGCCCAATGATACAAACTTTCTGGTCAGCAGTGAAGGAGGTGGTGGGGCAAATTTTGCAAACAGACATTCCTGATACCTTCACTGAGTTGGTAATAGGCAACCCTGTGATTCTAGGGTTCTCAAACCCCCTAAGGAAATTGACCCTGACCTTCCTTGTGGCTGCTTTAAAATGCATAACATCCCACTGGCTGAGCCCTATCCCGTCGACCCTCCAAGAATGGAAGAACAGAATGTTGCATATCCTTACCATGGAGAGGCTTACAGCAAGGCTTTATCTATGGAAAAAATATTTCTAGAGGTCTGGGACCCCGGTTCAGGTGGGAGACAGGAGGAGTCCCTGCAGGCCCCACTGGCCAGGATTCCTAATGCTCCCCAAATGGCTAAAATCCAAAATGAGCTTCTTGTCAGAGCAGTCAGTGAGCTGGATCCCTCCTCAATAGCGTAATCATTTTCACATGTGAACTTAGACCTCCTCACGTCCCCCTGGGCTTTCTTCTGCCTGGGTGGCATGGGGACGAATGTTAAATTGCCTTCCCCTCAATGGAAGTAGAATCTATAGCCTCCCATGTCCCATACAACCCCTCTTGCTTGCTTGTTTCAGTTTTAATTGTGTCCAGGCTATTAGGGTTAGTTTTTCTGTGTTTTTCTAGTAGATAATATTGTTTAAATGGTTTGGAAGCTTAATACAACTACTGTACACTGCAGAGTATGCACCTGCTATTTCTATTGGTAAAAACTTGCTCAAATGTACTGTTTTATTTTGTAGTGCTATGTTGTATGAATTGTAATGATTATATTCTTTGGTTTTGAATAAAGCTGAATTTAAAAGAAATAATGATAGGGTACCTAGGATGTGTACATCGTATGGATTAAGTGATGGTGGTGGAGAAATGAGTGGTGACATCACCACTGCTTTATGTGAGTCATCACAGCAGTTAAAATCTAAAAAGTAAAAAGGCTGGCCTGTCTGCACAGTACTAGCTGCTTTTTTCCCCATTAGTCTGTCCCTCCTCAAGATGCTGGGGGTTTTATGTGATAAGGGTGCCCCAATGGGCGAACACAGAAAGCAGAACACAGAAAGGGCGATGGGGGAATCAGGACAAGCAGTGGAGAGAGTGCAAGCAAGAGGCAGAGGCTGCAAGGATGCATTGCACTGTGCATCTATGCTATGGGATGACATGCAATGGGCGAACCAACTGAGACGACAGAAAGAGAGCCTGTGTACATGTGCACCAAGACATGAGCGCCCTGTGGTGGGTGTGGGGACGGTGCAAGCAGCACATGACAGCGTGGGTGTGGAACATTGCCCAGTCATGGTGGGGGCTTCCATGGGCCTGCTGATGAGGGGGCTCTGCTGTGGTGGTGTGCTGGGCAAGGGGGGCAGTGTTCTTTGTCATTGTGTTGTGTGTGGCCCTATGTCGGGTACTGTCTGCCATGCCCCTCACTGCCAGTTGTATGAGCCTTCCCATGCCTCAGTTAGCAGGGTTTCGCCTTTCCTGCTGCCCGCACCCAGGTCTCACTTCCATGCCACAGGGGCTTTGTGCACTCGCGGGATGGACTGTAGCCACTCCGGATCTCTTCCTTATGGAGCCGCAGCTACAGTCGCTATTATACTGCCAGTCTGCTGCATTGGGCGGTCACCGTTTAGGTAGGGGCTCTTTCAGTAGCGCCCACCCCTACCGCACCATTGATTAAGCGCTCTTCTTGGCTGCTACCGATGTGGGGCCATGATTGCACAGTAGCACACAAAGGGCATGCACATTGAAAACCCTCGTGTATTTCCCCTCCCACTGCCATCCATGACTGACTTGCACCACTCTGCCATCCAAATCTGATGTTTCTACGTCGACAGGGAGATGATGGCTTTCCTCCCACAGGGTGAAAGTGTCCTTTAGGATGCTCACTACTCTTCCCCTGACTGGCCCCCCACAAACCAAGCTCAATCCCAAATCCAGCTCACCAACATCATGAGCAATAGCCCAACTGCTGGTGTTTAGTGTGTTTAACTGGTGGGTAAACTATCACTCTTCATTTTTCTTCTGGGTAACAAAATGCAAAAATTATGTGAAAAAATGTTCCACCTTTCACAAACTTGGAAGAAGGTAAACTGTGGTGCTATGCATAGCTCTATTTGCTATTAAAGGGTATCATTAATTTCAGTTTTTTTAATTCTTTGGTGACCGGAAAAGCCTCATTTGGCACAAAGTCTGTCTTTGGTGACAACCCAGGAGCACTGGAAGGTTAATTGATTGGCTCATGGTCACACATTATGCAAGTGAAATCTTGTGGGAATCAAACTCAGATCTGCTGGATGTATCAAGCTCACTCACATCTCATTACTCTAACCTCTTGGCTATACTGCCAGCTCAATTAACAACTATTCTTCCACTTATTTTTAATATAATTTTTATTACAAACCAAGGTAGTTACGCTAGCATCAGTGCAAGCATTGTCACATCCTACCAGAAATAAATCACTATAGACAGCCTCTTAATGAATATAGTCTTGGTCCATCTATATGGTATCTTTTTCATGTAGTATGAGGGTATAAAACTTGTTTTCTGAGTTTACCATGTAATATTCTACAATGTATTTTGAATGCATGCTGCATTTTTTACAGTCCTAGATACTTAGTCTCGTCTGGTCCTGGCTTGTTGTCATCAAATTCAAGGTAACAAGCTTCTCTGGCTCTGGTCCAGCCATATCTGAGGGGCTCCAACAACCACTTCTTGTTGCCAAAACAAACCTTCACAATGTGTCTGACCTTTCCACAGTCCCATAGTGCTAAATCTGGAATCTGAACCTCTCTATGGGTCATAAGTAATTCCTCCACTGTGAAAACATGGTTTTTCCTTCTTATCCTTCTGCTTGAAAACATGAGCAGTAGCATGTTTCCCACTGATTTGGGAGGTATTCATCAGCTAAATTGAGAAAAGGTCATACCCAAACGTACTGCTCATCCACTATGTGCCTGTTCAGCAGCTGATCTTGGAACATCCTACTGTGGATGATGCATACTAATCCGTGTCAAAGGCATCCACTAAAAATAATCCACTACTCCAGGCACTCTCACACTTCCTGACCTAAAGCCATTCACTCCCATAATGGACTTACCTTCAAACTAATTAGGCAGGCATTTAATAGTTTCCAGCACATCTTGTAGCCTTGGGTACTCCTTTGTGCAGATTATAAAGATAATTGTTTGAATTAGTGTATGTGTATGTGAATTGGCTATGGTACAATCTGAGTTGTAACATGGCAAGCAGATTGTAGTATCGCTTGAGACATTTTCTTGTCAGCATACCCCCTAAACACACACACACACACGCACACATACTCTTGCACTCCCATGATGCTTTGTGCTGGATTTGAGGATTCTGACTGTACTGTATGTGTGTTTACAGAAGCCACGCTTATTAGAAAGAGTCTGCCTTCTTGTATCATTTATGCAACCCACGTGATATTCTTCCTCTTTCTTGCCAGTATTTAAATTACTTCCACTCTTTTCACCCACATTGACAATAGAAAAGCATTAAAATGTATCTGCTTTTATACTTCCATTGATTTGAAGTAATGGTAGATGCCCATGATATATGAGATTCAGCCTGTGATAAGAAGAAGTCATCAGAAACTTGGAAGTAGTTCTTGATAAAAGTCTGACATTATGTCCCAGCTAAGGAGTGGGACAGGAGTAAGACCTGTGTCTTACGTGTTGGCAGGAATCAGCCGGTAACAGCAAGCATACAGGGAACTCTGCCAGTCCAGTAAGGTAGACTATCTGTGTGTTGAATGCTGCCTTTTTAAAAGGGTGTACTGTCAGTGAGATAGGAGTAAACTACGATGTAGGACAAGGAGGGTAAGACCTGCAAAGGTCAAGCTAAGGGCAACTGAAACACACAGTAGGGTAGGAAGAGAGGCAACGTCCTATCTAGGGTAGGGGGAGAAAATGAGTATAGGAAGCCAACTATTCTAAATACCAAGGGACCAAAAAAAGGAATTGAAGGAAAACCTTATCTAGGTTAAGGGATCAAACACAAATTAAGAAAGGGAAAGGAAAAGGGAAGCCAAGTGGGGATTATTGAAAAAGGAAGTCTAAAGGCAAGGGAAAGGCAGGGAAGCAAAAAGTCTGGAGGAAAAACAAATCATCATGTATGGGAGTGGTGCAGTCTAGACACATTCTGGATACTGAGGTGTTGCCCCATATCCAGGCACCTCTCTGGATTGAGATCAGAGGTTGAAGGACTTTGGAAGAAATACAAGGCATAATCTGCCTCACCCAGGGATCACATAGTTTGCTGTCACTCCCTCAAAGAATACCAGTAAGGAGGCAGAGTGGATGGACTTGGTGGGCTCCAGGGAAGTGGGGGAGGAAGAAGAAAGTGCACCCCTCAGGCCATACAGTTGTGCAATTCCTTTGCCATTTTAGTAGAATGGGAAAGCCAAGAAAAGGCATCTGAGGCAGGAGTAAGAAAGGAGGTGGGGGTCGTCAATGGAGCAGACCCCAAGAAGGGTGGGAGATTCTCCTGGCCAAGTAGGAGGCAGTTGCGGGTGGAGGACTTCATATTCGGGGATTGAGTTGGGGGCAGGAGAAGGGTGGGGCCGTATAGTACAGTGCATTCCAGGCACTTTGGCAGGCAAGACTGGAGGGTGTCTCTTTGAGATCACCAGGGAAGAAGGGGTAGGGAAGGAGCGGAATGTTGTTATCCACTTGGGGATGAACAATCTGGCAAGCTGTAGGGGTAGTGCAGGACAAGTTGAGGGAGCTGGGGGAGGAGCCTGAAGCAGGTAGCTTGCACCGTGGCCTTCACTGAAGTGGTACCTGTGCACAGTTGGAGGAAGGATAGGGAACTCCGTTCCAGGTCTTTTAATGAATTACTGAAGGCATGGTGCAGGGAGGAGGGTTTTGGCTACTTTGGGGACTGTGGTCACACCTGGGGGATGGAGGTCTGTTCAAGGGAGACAGCCTCCATCTATCCAGGAAGGGAATGGCAATCCTGGGTGGAAGGTTTAAATGCTACTTTGATGGGCCTTCAAACTAACCAAGGGGAGGCAGAAAGACTGAGGAAGGCAGAGATTGCACCCCAGAGACTGATGCAACAGGGAAAGTTACCCAAGGAGGAGAAATTTCCCAGAGGTTGATTGAATCAATGAGAAAGGTGGAACAAACAGGTCTGGAGAAGGAACTTCAGATGGAAACGAGGGGAAGGAGAGAAGACATGAAGACAACATAACAAGGGAGGGCAGGGCCATGATAACAGAGGGAGTGAAGGGGGGGGGAGAAGGAAGGGGAGGTAGGTTAGAGGGAGAGAGGGAAGAAGAGAATGGAGAGCCATGTCAATGCAAGGAGTCTGGGAAGCAAAATTCCTGGTCTTAAGGCAATCATTGTGGAAGCAGACCTGGATCTGATGGCTATAATGGAATCATGGTGCATGGTAATCACAGCTGGGAAGTGATCATCCCAGGCTACACCAGGTTTTGGATGGACAGGTCAGAGAGGAAAAGTATAGGGGTTGTTTTATATGTCAAGGAGGGTATAAGAGCCATTGAGATACATGGGCAACAGGAGGACAATGAAGCACTGGAGGTACTAAGGGTCAGCCTAGAGATGGGAAAGGGGCCGTTATTCATACATGGGTGGTGTACAGGTCTCCGACACAGGAGGAGGATTTAGACAGAGCCCTGGGGGAAGCCATCAGCAAAATGGTCAGCAAGTGGGAAGTTTTGATTATGAGGACTTTAATGTGCTGAATGTAGATTGGGGCATTCTCACTGCAGCTATGTCAAGATGCAAGGCCATCCTCTACTCCATATAAGAGGCATTTCTCAGGCAACTGGTTTTGGGACACACTAGGTATAAGGCAATGCTGGACCTGGTACTTACAAACAGAGACAGCATTGCTGACACCACAGTGGATAGTCCCCTCGGCACAAGTGATCACCATACTGTGTGGTTTGGCATATGGATAGGACAGGAAAAAAACACACTAAGATGAAGGTCCTATACAACAGAAGGGCAGATTTTAAAGAAATGGGAAACTGCTTCAGAAGTGGGGGAAAGCAAAGCGGGAGTAGAGGCTCGATGGAGAAAAACTAAGGAGGGTATAGTCCAGGCAACAGCATGCTGTCTGAAGAAAGTGAGCAAGAGAAAGAGGAAGAAGAAGCTGCTATGGTACTTTAAGGAGGTGGCAAAAGAAAACAGCATTTAGAAAGTACAAGGAGACCCAGAAGAATGACGACAGGGAGGTATATCTTTATTTTTTAATTTAAAATGTTGTTAACCAGGTAAACAGCACTGACCACATGGCCCTTTTACAGGCTCAACCCAGAATTAAGTAAAAAACATGCATTAAATCCATAATACAGATAAAAGATAAAAAACGTGCCAGTACAAATATACTCTACACATAATATACAGAGTCCCAAAAAGGCATGCTAGTGGAAATATACACTCACATAAAGTACTCAGTCATAAGATATACAAAAATAATGTTCACACTTAAAGTAGACAGTACAATATAAGCAATAGAAAGAGACTCTGGCTCTAATTCAGACAATCAGAGCATCCATCCTGTTTCAAGAGCATATCATTTCAAGTGTTATTTACATTTATACTGTGCATCATCTTTAATAAAAATTTTAAAGATGTCTGAAAATCGTGTCTTTTTTAAATTTCTCATACTATCTGGGAGTGTGTTCCGTGTTTTTATGGCTACTTGTTTGAAAGCTTTCTGTTTCTTTACAGATTTACAAGATGGAATAATTAGTGTAATAGTATCTTGTAATTCTTAAAGCTCTATTTATTATTTTCTGTTCAAAAAAGGCTAGCATTGGGCTGTCCGATGCACAGTGTAAAGTGTTAAATACAAAACATGACATCTGGAGTCTGTCTTTCTGTTCCACTGACAAACAATCCAGTTTTTTGTACATACTTGCAGTGATGTTCCCTTTGTTTTGCCCTAAGGGCAAATCTGCAAATGGTGTGGTACAGGCAAATCCTTTGTTTTTTAATTTTTCTGATAACCCCCACCACACACACACACACACACACACACACATTAAATTCCCATATTCCAATACTGGAATAAGACAAGTTTGAGCTATGGTGTGTCTTGTTTCATTTGACAAAAAATCCTTAACTGCATATAATGCACCTATTTTTTGATGCAGTTATTTTCTTACATTAACATTATCCACATGTGATACAAAATTCAATTGACTATCCAGGACTACTCCTAGAAATCTAAATTCTGTTACCATTTCCCATTTAGTTCTATCTGCAGTGTGAATTTCAAATGGTTCTATTATTGTTTTTAGTTTATGACTTGTACAAAATAACATCCTTTTTGGTTTTTTATTCAAGAAGAGATGATTTATTTGAAACCATTTTGTCATTTTTTCAAATTCACACTCCACATTTCATTTTAAATTTATCAAATTGTTATCTGCAGTATATATAACTGCATCATCTGTGTACAACACCATGTGTGAGTTTGTACAGATGGTAGGCAATTCACTGATGTAAAGTGAAAATAGCACAAGTCCCAATATTGAGCCCTATGGTACCCCACAGAGAACATCCATTAAGTCTGATAACACACTAGTTGCCCGAACATGTTGCTTCCTGCCAGTTAAATAACTGTGCAACCAGTTCACTATGGGGTTCCCAAAGCCAATACTGGACAATTTTGTTTCTAATAAAGGGTGGTCCTCAAGATCAAAGGACTTGGTCAGGCCCACGAATACTGCTCCTGTATATAAACCTTCCTCTATATTCTCTTGCAGATCATTCATGAACCTCACCAAGGCTGTCATCATGCCACACCGCCTCCGAAAACCATGCTGAGAATTTGTAAGTTTATTGTACTTCTCCAAATATTCCATAATCTATGAGAGTAAAAGTCCTTTATGAGTCTTTCCAATCAGGGATAATAATGAGATAGGGCTATAATTACTTGTGTTGTTTGTTTGGCCTCCCTTAAATATTAGTGATACATATGCCCTTTTCCAAATATCAGGTACAGTTTGGGTTGTTACAGATTTGATATACAATATTTGCAGGGGATAGACAAGTTATTCAGCCACATATGTCAGTATTTAAGCCTCAACACGGTCAGGACCAGGCTCTTTGTGTTCATCTAATATTTTAAGACTTTTTAATACATCTAACTTTGTGATATGTTTGAAGTAAAACTTTACAGTTGTGCTAATGTTTTCGGGATTTTTTTTTTGCTGTTGTGTATCATCCTTAAAATTATTCAAATATTTGGACAAATCTATAAACTTTTCATGTAAATGACTTACTATTTCCTTGTTATCAGTTATTTCCTTATCTTCTTTTAGTAGGCTATTTATAATGTTCTTCTTTTTTGGTGCAAGTAAGTTATTTACACTTTTCCAGAATTTCTTTTTATCTTGAAAACCCGACTTTTGCTCATTATTGTAAAACTCTACTTTTGCCCTTATTATCTTCTGTTTACATATATTTCTTAATTGTCTGAATAAGTTTCAATCACTTTCTAACTTTGTCTTTTTATAACATGCTCCCTGTCCTTAATAAGTTTCATTAATGTACCATTTATCCATGTATTATTTATGCCTCTTACCCTTTTCTTTTTCAAAGGGGCTCTGTTGTCAATTATTGCATTTAGATTTTTTAGAAATAAATCTACAGCAGTGTTTACATCATTAGTGTCTCTCAACATATTCCAGTTAGCTTCCGCTAAATCTTTTTTTTATTAATTACCTTTTCATTAGTTAGTGCCCTAGCCTCCACTATCCTACCTTTCCCTTTTGGCCTTTTATTACCCCAAATATAGTATATGGGTAGATGATCGCTAAGTGCATTAGATAATACTCCTACAGCTCTATTATTTCTTATGTTATTTGCCAGCAGCCAGTCCAGTAATGTAAGTGTTTTTGTTTTATTGTCCCTTCTTTTATTAATTGGATTAGGTGTACCTTTTGCAATCATTTTTTTGTATTTATTAACTTTGTTTCTCAACCAATTTAAATTCAGGTCACTCATCAGAATCAGTTTCTTACTCTTACAATTATCTAATAACTCTATTAACTCCTCCAGACCATGAATATTTGATTTTGGGGGTTTATAAATACATTCCACCATCAACTTTTTTGTATTTCCCAGTACCAATTCAAAAAGCAAATTTTGACACCCTGAACCCAATTCTATTGTTTCTACTTCTCTAAATGTAAGTGAATCATTAATGTAGATTATTATTCCTCCCCATTTTTATTTGTTCTATCCTTTCTAATAGTATTGTATCCTTCTATGTAGATTAGATTACTGTTTATTTTCTGTTTCAGCCAGAATTCAGTGATCATTGCAATGTCTGGGTCATATGAGGAGATCCAGGCCTCCAGTTCATGTTTTTAATTTTTTTGGAAGCAAACTACAGAGCCGACCTGACAGCACAGTGGCAAGGCATCCACTAGCAGTGCTGACATCCTGGGTTCGGTGACAGACTTGGGAGTCAGAGGGCCAGCCAGGGGAGAAAGTTTGAGCATCCCAAGGACTGCTCTCCTTCTCTGGGGGAGGGGGAAGAGTGTCCAGCACCATGCAGACCTCTGGTGGAGGCTGAGGGTACCATCGCAGCTGGCACCACATGCTTGGGGGTGCGGTGGATGCTGGCACATTGCACGTCCCTGCCCCCAGGGATCCATAATGCAAAAATATGCCAGGCCCATTGATGACGGCCCACATCTCTGCCACTGCTCCTGTAGTGAACAATGTCCACTGGTGGGGTCCCGCTCCTGTTTCCCCACCCTGGGGCATAAACCAGGGTCATGAGATGGTGTTTCTTTGGGAGGGGTACCCACGTGGTGGCCCCATCCAGGGGGGCAAGCCTAGTCAGGAGATGGTGGCGAGCAGAGCAGAGGGCTGGAATCTCCAGTCTGGGGGAGGGAGCCTCGGCAAAAAATAAAGGAAGCAAATTACAGATATTTAAATGGCAAAACAAAGGGAGGTAGAAAGGAGGGTGAAGGCAGCTAAAGCACTTACAGAGGAGAGGATAGCTAAGGAGGTTAAAAATGTGGGCAAGACTATCCTCAGATACGTGGGGGAAATGAGGAAGACAAGGGGAGGGTTAGTGAGAATCAGGAGGGCAGGGAGGACTGCGTAGTGGAAGATCAAGAGAAAGTGGAAATAATAAATGATTACTTCTGCTTGGTCTTTATGGTAGAGGGTGGGTGGGGAAAGATCAGTATGCTGCAGTAAGCACTGGAGTGGTCGACACAAGTCCATTCTCAATAGAGTGGGTCCAGAAGGGATTGGTAGCCTTAAAGGAGAACAAGGTGATGGGGTCACATAGGAGACAGCCAGGGGTCCTAAAGGAATTGAGCAGAGTGCTGCCCCCACGGTAGCACTTTTTAGCACCTCAGTGGAGATGGGGGAAGTTCCAGAGTACCAGAGGAGGGCTGATGTGGTCCCTCTGCACAAAAGCAGCATTAGGGAGGATGCTAGCAGCATTGTCCAGTCAGTCTCACATCACATCAGTGGTGTAGGGGACATTAATGGAGACACTATTGAAGGAGAGGCTTGTGGAGCACCTGAAGGCAAAAGGGCTGCAGGACCACTGGCATCATAGTTTTGGGCTGGAGGTCACGTTAAACTACTCTCATAGATTTCTTTGACTGGGTTATCAGGGAAGTGGATCAAGGGAGATCAGTGGACGTGGACTATCTGGACTTCAGTGCAGCTTTCAGTACTGTGCTGCACAGGAGTCTAGTTAAGCAAATAAGCAAGCTGTGGGTGGGAGAGAAAGTGACAAACTGGGTATCAAACTTGTTAAGGGATATGAGGCAAAGGTTGGTGGTAAACAGTAGTCACTCAGACAATAGGAGAGCAACTAGTGGGGTGCCAAAGGGTTTGGTGCTGGGACTGGACCTCTTCAGTGTCTTCATAAGTAACATTGCAGAGGAGCTTAAGGGTAATATGTGTCTCTTTGCGGATAATAGCAAATGGCAACAGTTCTGGGAGCGAAAGTTCTTTAAATTTGATGGACTGCATCTGACTAAAGAGGGAGTCAGTGCATTGGGGCAGAAGTTTGACGTCTTTGCAGAATATTTAAACTATCAAATGGGGAGAGGGGTGCAGCACCCCATACGTTGAATGGGAAGAACACCCCTCCCCCCTCAGCTAGTGGTCAAACAGGAACTCAGCATGTTTGCCGTTCATTTGCATCACCAGGTAAGAAAAAAGGTTCGTCTCCCCATACGACGCACAGGGGTAATGCCAAACTTCACCCAACAACTAACACACCAAAATCTGGCCAATGGAAAATCATGTACACAAATGCTCACAGCCTGGGAAATAAGATCCCAGACCTGCAGGCAATAATGTCAGAGGCTAAACTGGGCATAGTAGCAATTAGTGAGACGTGGTTTACAAGTAACCACACTTGGGAGACTTCAGTACCTGGCTATGTATTGTTAGAAGAGACCGAGTGCAAAAGGGGGAGGAGTGGCCTCTATGTTAATGAAAATATCAAAGCTACAGAAATTCAGAATACACATAAGGAGCCAGAAGAACTGTGGGTCACTCTGGAAACAGGAAATGGGACAGCCATAAGAACTGGGGTTGTCTACAGGCCCCCAGACCAGAGGAGGACATAGACACATTACTGTTAGAAGATATACAAAACATGACAGCTAAAGGGAGGTTCTGATAATGGGAGACTTCAACATGCGGATACAGATTGGTCAATACCAGCAGGAACATCTGCCAGAACTAGACTCATAGTGGATTCCCTGCAGGGGAGGGCCTCAAACAACTGGTACAGCAACCCACAAGAGACAGGGCTATCCTAGATCTAGTACTGACTAACAAAGAGGGATCACAGATCTCCAGGTAGAAGGTCACCTGGGGCCAGTGACCATCACATGGTATGGTTCAATTTGGCTACTACATCTAAATCATCCCATTCCAAGGCAAAAATATGGGACTTCAGAGGAGCTGACTTTGATAAGATGGCCAACAGAGTTAAGCTAGCCCTGGCAAAAAGAAACACAAGGTGAGGGGTACAGGCAAAGTGGGCAAGCATTAGGATGCAATACTTGAAGCAACATCCCATTGTGTTAGACAGAAAGGAAGTGAAAAGAAGAAGGAAACCACTTTGGTTCTCAAATACAGTAGCAGAAAAGGTCAGAGCCAAAAGGCTGGCCTTCAGGAAATATAAGGAACACAGCGGGATGAAGATAGGGAGGCATACCAAACTGCCCTAAGGGAAGCAGGTAAGGCAGTAAGGCAGGCAAAGTCCCAAACTGAGGAAACACTGCTAACAGACAGTAAAAGGTGACAAGACTTCCTATAGATACATTAGTGAAAGGAGAAAGTCCAGAGGGGTATTGCTAAGCTTAATGGAGAAAAGGGAGCATGTGAGGAGGAGGACCCTGTAAAGGCATCTATCCTAAATAGATACTTTTGCTCAGTATTTACTGAAGAGAAGGTAGGGCAGGGCCACAGCTCAGCATCATGGACACAGGGGGGAAGGAGGTGAGCACTACTCCCTTCACAAAAGAAAGGGTCCTACAAGAGCTTGCTAAGCTCAGGGTGGATAAGGCAATGGGACCTGATGGCCTACATCCCAGGGTACTTAGGGAGCTAAAGGAGGAACTAGCAGAGCCATTAGCAGAATTGTTTAGTGAGTCTCTGAGCACAGGAGAGGTCCCAGAAGACTGGAGAAGGGCTCATGTGATCCGCTCCACAAAAGTGGTAGCAGGGAGGAGGCGGGGAACTACAGACCGGTCAGTCTTACCTCAGTAGTGGGCAAGATTATGGAGGCATTCCTTAAGGAAAGGATAGTGCAACACCTGGAATCCATAGGGGCACAGGATCCAAGACAGCATGGGTTTACAAAAGGAAGGTCCTGTCAAACTAATCTCATAGATTTCTTTGACTGGGTAACCAGAGTGGTGGACCAAGGAGGAGCAGTTGATGTCGTCTACCTTGACTTCAGCAAAGCTTTTGACACTGTTCCACATAGAAGATTGATAAATAAGCTGGGTAGGCTCAGGGTGGGTCAGAAGTTGGTCAACTGGGTGGCAAACTGGTTGACGGGCAGAAAACAGAGAGTGGTGGTAAATGGTATACAGTCAGAAGAGATGCAAGTCACAAGTGGGGTACCTCAGGGATCAGTTCTGGGGCCAGTCCTCTTCAACATCTTCATTAGTGACCTTGCAGATGGACTAGAGGGCAAGGCTTGTCTGTTTGCAGATGACACCAAGATCTGCAACAGAGTAGATGATCCAGATGGGGTGGGCAGAATGAGAAGAGATCTGGATAAACTAGCAGAATGGTCAGAAAAGTGGCAACTGGGATTTAATGCAAAGAAGTGCAAAATCATGCACATAGGGAAGAGAAACCCTGAAGCCACCTATAGGCTGGGAGGGAGTTGCTAGCAGCCACAAAGGAAGAAAGAGACTTGGGCATCATCATCACTGATGACCTAAAATCATCAAAGCAGACCTCTAAAGCAGTAGGTAAGGCTAGGGGGTGTTAGGGTGTATTAGTAGGGTATCACAAGTCGTAGAGGGTAATAATCCTCTGTACAAGACATAGTTAGGCCCATCTGGGTACTCGTGCAGTATTGGAGGCTACACCTTCACAGGACATTAACCAAATTGAGGCAGTCCAGAGAAGGCAACCAAAATGGTGCAGGGACTGCATCAGAAGACATATGAGGACAGATTAACAGAGCTCAATATGTATACCCTGAGCAAAAGGAGGAAGAGAGGTGATATGATCGAGGCATTCAAACACCTTAAGGGCATAAACAAGGTGAAAAGAGTCTAACAAGTTTAAATATAAGAAAAATAGCAGGACAAGAGGATACAGCATGAGATTAGAGGGGGCCAATTAAGGGGAATGTGAAATTATTTTTCACAGAAAGGGTGGTGGATGCATAGAATGGCTTACCACAGGAAGTGGTGGCTATGAATACAGTGCAGGGCTTCAAACAGGCATGGGATAGGCATAAGGGGAGCAATACAAATGACTATGAATAGATGGGCCACTGACAGAGCAAAGGTCGATGGCACATTTATAAGGTAGAAAAAGAAATGGGCAGACTGGATGGGCCTTGCGGTCCTTATCTGCTGTCAACTTCTATGTTTCTATGTTTAATACAAAAATCTGCAACAGGGTTGACACTCATGAAGGGGTGGAGAGAATGCAAAAGGATCTTAGGAAACTAGAGGACTAATCTGGGGTGGCATCTGAGCTTATGTGCCAAAAAGTACAAGATCATGCACTTAGGGCAGTGGAACCCAGGGGCTGTGTATAAGATGAGGGCAGTGGAGCTTACAGTCACCAAGCAAGAAAGAGTCCTAGAGGTCATCATACCTAATGACCTCAAGATTGCTGGGCAGTGTGGCAAAGTAGAGGGAAAGGCTAACAAGATGCTTTGGTGCATTGGGAGAGGGATTTCTAGCAGGAGGAGGGAGGGAGGGAGGTGGTGCTGCTGTTGTATATATTAATGGTGAGGCCCCACCTGGAGTACTGTGACCAGTTCTGGAGGCTACCTCTCTGCAAGGACATTGAAAGGGTGGAGGCAGTACAGAGGAGGACAAGTCAAAATGGTGAGGGGTTGGATGAGAAGCAATACAAGGAAAGGCTGCAGGAACTCAACATGTACTCCCTGGAAGAGAAGAGAGTGAGGGGACATTATTGAAACCTTGAAATACCTCACAGGAGTGAACAAGGTGCATGTGGAGGGTCTATTTTAGAGAAAGGAAGGCACTAGAACAAGGGGGCATGCAATTAAGCTAAGAGGGAGAACATTTAGGAGAGATGTGTGGAAATACTTCTTCACAGAAAGGGTGGTTGATGACTGTAACAGCCTGCCAGAGGAGATAGTTGGGGCAAAGACTATGGGGAGCTTCAACCATGCATATTATAGGCAGAGGGGCATATTAAGTAAAGGAAAAGGGAGGGGGAGTGACACCTATGACCAACTAAGGTCAGTGGTAATGGAATAGGTAGGGACAGGGGGCAGACTAGATGGACCAAAAATTCCTTTTCTGCTGACAAAATATATGTTTCTATGTTTCTATGACTGTGGACTCACAGGTGTTGGCTGTAGGTAGGGGCTGCTCAGTATCAGATTTCACCCCTTTCTTGAAGCATCCTTCTTAGTTCAATTATTTCTGCTCACTGCAAGTACATTACATATTTTATGTCTGGTTCTATGCACCCAGTGAGCTTACACAATAAAAGATATCTTTCTGGTATGGGATTAATTTTGAGTTAGGCTTTACATTTGTGAGTACTGTATCCCTTGATGAACATCCAACTCTTGAATCCCAGACACTGGCCTCAGTTAGGGGTTACTGTTTACAATAGTGAGGCTGCACCAGGGTATAACACTGGTGCTGATCTGTCTTGCTTAGTGCTTCAGGCACTGTAGTGGCCATAGCTGATCCTTGCAGTTGATGAAAAATGCAACAGCTCACCTCCTGACATCCTTTTTCCATAAAGCTTTTTCCCCCCTCAGGTTGCAGGTGGGCTTTTCAGCCCCTGCCTTCCTCTCCTGCCATTAACCACTTTCTGTGGGACTCACCCACCAGAGAATCACCCATGGATTGCCCCCCATGGTGGGGCCAGGGATGGAAGGCCATCCTCCTCACCCCAGAGACATATATCCAGATGGTTGACCAGGGGCACCAAGTGGTAGACTGGGCATGAGCAGGTGAGTAAGGCTTCATATGCCTGCTCCCACTTTTTGATGTTCTGATCCCTTTCCTGACTGGAAGTGTTCAATGACGCTAGGAGTGCATGTGTGTGGAAATACAGCAGCCACTGCTGACCATCTCCAGATGAGTCATTCCCACTGCTGTGCTACCATGCCTCTGCAATGTTGGAGTGGTGTGACTGATTACCCACTCCTCAGGAGAGAGCAGCAGTCAACCAGATGCTCAATCCTCTCCTGACCCAAACCTGGGTCACCATCATGGTGAGGGATGTATCCAGTTCCTTAACCCTCCTTGCCACTGTGCTGCCCCCACCACCTGATATACCTGTGGAGATCAGAGCACATAACACTAGTGCTCCTAATTTTAGTTCTGTGTGTCTTACTAGGAGAAAAAAAGAACAGTTTTTTGGCAAAGATCAGGCAGGTTCCCAGTACACACTTACCTCACAACTGTAAACCATAGAAAAGTTCCCAGGACAAACACATGGCACATGATTATAAGCAACAGCAAGGCTCCTGGGACAAACACATGCCACACAATTATAAACAAAAGACAGCATCACTGAAAAATAAGTTTCTGTTGGCCTTAGCCAACCCTTGTTTTACATGCAATGCTAATGCACAGGATGCCATTTTGATCTTGGCAGTGCCATGTGGAAGAGCATTGCACACTCACACAGATCTCACATTGGGATCAGGGGATTTTGGGAGTGGGTTGAAGCATATTACATGAGGCAAGACAGGAGCAACCTGGCCTAATACTGTATATAAAAAAGGTGTAATTGGAGCAGAAACTGAGGACAGGCAGGTTGACAGAGACAAGGGGACAAAAATTGGAAGGCTGGTTATGGGCAGGCATGTGATGATACAGAAGTGGGTATTGAATGGAATGTTTTAAAAAAATAATGAACAAAAATGACTATAGTAAATGCAAAACTCAATTCAATAATAATGGATGGGAGTATTAGGGGAAAGCCAAGCTGCCATAGCAAGGCCCTACTGTGAACCCGGGAATGCAATCATAACAGAATACGATTAATTTTCTTTCTGATTTTCTTTTTTCTTTTCACAGAGTGCTGTCCCATAAGCATAGTGAGATAGCAAGAGAGGGGCAGGTTGTCTGTGTTTATTTTCTTTCAGCTGGTGACCAGGATATGATACCAGGAACAAGGAAAGTGTTGGAGAAGAAGTGTATGGCAGCATTTGAAAAACAGTCCAAGGCACTGGCACAAGCTAGACATATGACCGAGTGGGAGGTTTGTTGTCTGAACTTGAGTGGGGGAGTTTGGGAACCAAGCAGAAGATAGGCCGTCAGGGCTTCTGGTGCAGCCTACCCCTCCTATGGTGCCATTCCCAGCTGAACAACCTACAGGGGCTGGGGTGACAGCCATCCACAGGTAGGCAAGGTGCAAGAGAAGAAGGAGAAGGTGGTACTATGGCAGACAGTTGCTAAGAAGGTGTTGGTCAAGAGTACAACTACTAGGCAGGCAATGCCAACCACAAGGCTGTGAAGGGCACCAGCTGCACTGTCCAGCACAGTTCAAGCTAGGACCAATTTTGGGGAGTGGAATTCAGAGCAGATGAGGAAGTTCCTGAAAAGGACTTTTGAAGGGGTCAGCCTGGGAAAGGAGGTATCACCAAAAAGGTTGAGGAGCAGCACTGGGGGAGATGCCACCTTGTCAGACAATCCCAGGGATAGTATGGGGGGGGGCCAGGCACAGGTGCTGCTAGGACAGGTAATGTCTGGCTGGGCATTGACAGTAAGGAAGCCAACAAGGACCCCAGCACCATCCCCTCTCCCATCAGAACTCCCCCAGGATGGGTGATAATGGGTGTACAGTGGGGGGGAAGTGTCACGGACAATGGGAGCCCCTGCACAGCCCTATAGCCTTCCAGCAGCAATGGATCTTATAAATCTGTAACTGGTACACCAGACTAGAGGTGGGGAGATGATGGGTGGGCAGTTGGCATTGGAACAGAGTCTTGACAGGCTCCTGGCATACCTGGAGGGGAATACCTGAGGTGGAAGAGGCTCCCTGCTCTAGCCTCCAGTACTGGTATCCTTCCTGTGGATAGTGGTGGAATGCTTGGCCTGGATATAATGGTCCATCTGATGGCCTGCACCCCAGTTTTGCCTTCTCCCTCACTGTTATCTGTGCCCCCTGCAAATAAGGTGGGGTTCTTGGGACAGTTAGGGTGTTCCCATCCAGGACCAACTTCATCCACAACTGACTTCATTATCCTTGGGGAACCTATTGGATCATTCTTGACTGAGAAAGTGAGGTAATAGATTTTGGGGGGTGGACTATGTGGAATATATTTTTGCTGCTTAACCAGCCCAGGGAACCTGAGAAGGAGAAGGAGATAAAGGACAAGGATGATAGGGTAGAGGTCAAAGGGATGGTGCAAATCCACCGCACATGTGAGAATTGGGGGGAGGTGGCATTTGTCATCTTCATAGGTACAATTCAACAAGTGACCTGGAGAAAACCCACAGGCTTTGGAAGTATTGCAGCAGGATAATAGCCATGCATGCATGCTAATAAGCCAGAGTACAAGTGGCTGGAATATGACGAGGAGTTTGGTCGGCAGAACAATGGTGACCCGACTAAGCACTGGGGGGTTTTAGGCATTATCTTGCTGTGGGCAATTGAACACTGGGGGGGTGCAGCACACTGACAGTAGTTTTCCAGTCAGGAAGGCCCCTTCCCCCAAGGGAGGGGGAAGGATTTTCTGTCCTGAAGCATGGCATGGTATGGGTTCTGCTACAGCTATAATCAAAGTGGGTGTAAAATGGAGTGGTGCAGGTTTAAGTATGAATGCATGGCCTGCAGGCAGCCCCATCCATTAACGCAGTGTAAGCCAGGTGATGCCACCCCAAACCATTTTGGAAGTGGTGCAACCAGCCTCCCAATGCCAATAAGGTTGGAGCGAATTAGGCCTTGGTTGTACCATTACCCAGACCATGGGCCCTGATGGAATAGTTTTCAGCAGGTTTTCAAATCCTGTATGTGAGCCACCACTGGAGATAATAAGGCTGAAAACCTTATATCTGCCAGGGCCCACCCAGATGTGGTCAGGAAGAAGTTAGTCAAGGAGCTAAGATTAGGGATGATTAGTGGCCCCTTTCCATCTCTGCCCTCACCATCATAGTTGGAATCTTCAATTGGGCTGGTCCTCGAAAAGACCGCAGTGGAGTTCATACCCAGAAAGGGATTCTGTCAATGATTATACTGACTCATCTTTCATGGTGGTGTTATATGCGCTGTTTGCCAGGTCAGCAGAAGTGGTAACAGCAGCAGGAAAGGGGGCATTTCTGGCAACAGTGGACACTGAGTCAGCTTTCTGGCTATTGCCAGTGCATGAAGATGATAGGGAGTTATAAGGGATAAATCTGAGGTGCAGTACAACATGGACAAGTGTATGCCCATGGGGTGCATAGTAGTATGTGTGGTGTTAGAGAGTTTCAGTACATTTTTACAGTGTGTGGTAATAAACAAGGTGGGGCAAACAAAAGTGGCTTATTATTTGCATGACTTCTTGTTCACTGAAAAGGCAGGCATGGGGGAGTGTAGACACTTACTGCACATTTTTACAACTGTGGGTGGAGCTAACAGGACTATTACAAGTACAAAAGGAGTGATGTCATGTTTTCTGTCCATGGTAGTCTCCTCCACCTTACCCTCCTCCAAGCAATGTTTTCTGCCCTCAAATAAATATGCTTTCATGTTAGTCAATGGTTGCAGGGTACTATTTTATTTCTTAAATGGGTGGTACAAGAGCTGGAACCTGAGTAGTGGGAGGTAGCATTACATTTTTTTGGGGGGAGTAAGATCCACCTCCACCTCCACCCCAAACTTTTTTCTGATTCATGTGGGAGGGGCATGAGATAGCTCTAGCATGCTGTAACAAGATACAGATATAGTTTGGGACACAGACATGCCTGTGCAATGGAGTGCAGAACAGAACAGAAGATATTTAATGCCTTCAAATTGTCTTAAAAATCCTTTGGAACAAATGATTATCAGAGCCACCTGGGGCCTCAGAAGGAGACCTAGACACATGTTCTAATTTACAGTAAGAGCCACATGTTTTTCTTAAACATTATATATATGTATATATACTTTATGTATAATTTGCCTTCAGTAATTTCAAAACTTTGAAAGCATTCACACACACACACACACACACACACACACACACACACACACACACACCCCAAGCAGAACATAGCTGGATAAGGTTCAAGTATTTAGGAAACTTGTCATACTTACCCAGAGTCTAGCAATGTGAATCCTGGCTGTGGCTATAGGTGTTTACAACTGAATGATTATGACCACATTTGCTTCACTTCCACATAGGTAGGCATCTGTGTCTAATTTCTGTTTGACTTACTGTAGGTTACACATAGGATCTTTGATTTCAAGTATTTGCTAACTTGTAAATGTAGGTATCAGCATTCTGTTAGTAGTTAGTGCTGATTGTGGTCTGTGATGAGATCATTTTTTTTTTACAAATGAAGTGCATGATAGGAAGCTGAAAACAGACTTTGATGATAAAGTGTGTTTTTTCTTTTAAGTTTGAGATGTATTAGAAAACATTGAACAAGAAAACAATTGGTGATTTTAATTCTGATTAGAGCTGACATAAAGAAAATCTTAACTATTTTTTCTTTTCTCATGGACAATAGAAATAGGATGTCAGCATTCACTCCATTAAACCTGTTTTTCAGGTTTTTTATAGCATCTTGAAAAAGGTCATCTTCCCAGAATGCAATATGTCACGGGGAAGGGTTGAAATTGTTTTAATCATGAAGCATTGGTGTTACTAATGCATTCAGAAATACAATTTTTAATTGTCTTTACAGTTAAACATGCAGTTTCCTGTCAGGGCACATTTTGTTGGGGGTTCAAATTATTTTAAAGATGGGCATGGTACTTGGTAAATACAGACTTTGATGATAAAGTGTATTTTTTCTTTCAAGTTTGAGAAGTATGTATTATATATAAGTGTAACCGTGTTGTAAATGGTTAAGTAGGCAGTGGTTTAAGGCTCTGAGCTACAAACCTGGAGACCTGGGTTTGACTCCCACAACCCCCACTTGTATACTGTGTGACCCTGTGCAAATCACTTAACTTCCTTGTGCTCCCAGGTCACACCTGTAAACAAGCTTTCAGCCTAGCGTATCTCTCCTGGTAAAAAAAAAAATGCCTAGAATTATTTTTTTTAATATAGTTGAATTTATATGTGGTAAGTATGTAGGGTATGATGTTTTGAATGTGGCAGTAGGATTTAGCATTTGCACTGCTTTAAAATCATTTCATAGTATTTTATACTTTCTTAAAAAGATACTCCACATTTGTGTGGGGGCTGTGGGATTCAAACCTAGGTCTTCAGATTTGCAGAGAAGAGCCTTAAACCACTATGCTATACTGCTTCCCTAGTTATGGCAGTCATCTGTTTTATGGTTCATGGTGTTTGTGTAGTAAGCATACTAACATACAAATATGCCAGCAGAATAGGCCTAGTGGGCTTTCATGTCTGATCCTTTGATCAGTCCCACCCTGGGAGCTGACCTTGCTGCCCCCCTTCCCACCCTCTCGGGCTTCTCCCTTCCCTGTCCAGGGGAGAACTAGCTAACTGGGGTTTCTGTAAGACAACAGCTACTAAATAGCTCTAATTCACTATTTTTATTCTCTGTGCAAATTCATTTTTCCTGACCATGGATATACTAAAACAAAAATTTCTCAACAAAATGTTTTTAAATAAAGAGTTTAACTCACAGCAGCAGCAGAAGAAGCATGTTGGCAATAAAAGCTTAGTGGCGTGGATGTAGAGGCACCAGTATTTGAGCAAGACTTTGGTAGATGATTAATTGTGACTGAAACTTCAACCTTCAATAGCTTGGCAGAAGACACCAGGAGAAAGGACTGCTGTGTGACTGGACTTCTCTGCTGGGACTAAAGAAGAAGAACTTTTGTACTTGGACCTTTAACTTAGGGTAAAAAAAAAACTAACAAAACAAAAAAAAAAGAGTGTGTTTGTCTGGGTTAACTGAACTGAATGGGTATCTGAACAGTTTTCTAGGTGTAAATCTCAGGTGATTGAAAGGACTTAATAGCTGTGAGGTTTAAATTACTTGTAGAAAGATCTAGTAAATAGAAGGAGTGGCTTAGCTAGAAGGAAGCTACATTTAAAGACTACCTTAGAAAGATTCTGCTAATAGCTTGGCAGAAGACACCAGGAGAAAGGACTGCTGTGTGACTGAACTTCTCTACTGGGACTATATTGCCCTCCTTCCCTCCCCTCCACCCCCCCACCCAAAGCTAGTCCTATTTTTATAGGCACAGGATTTTACTGACAACAGGAACTTCCTGTTTGGGAGCAGGAAGTGAGTGATCACAGAACCACCAAAGACCCACCATCCTAGAAGGGCAAGAGTAGCTCTCCGGCACCCTCTAGCTGCTGGAGGTCTGCCTCCGAGCAAGTAAGTGGTCTACTGAGAAATATAGGATGTTCTTGTCTCAGAATAGGACAATCAGGAGCTTAAAGGGCACACAGGCAGAAAGTAAGGAGGGAGAGAAAAAAAACAGAGGAAAGAGTAAGGATTGCAAACAGTTACGGGGCCAGACATATGACATGATTGGAGAGGTGCAGTGCAGTGGCTGTGGAGCAGCAGTCTTCCGGGAGACATTCTGGAGGATGCGGTGTTGTCCCATCTGCAGGCACCTCTCTGGGCTGAGGGAGGAGGTTGCTCATCTCCAGGCTGAGCTGGCCAGGATTTGTGGGACCTCCTCTTCCATCCAGGGACCACCAGTGCCACTGCCCATTGCCTCAGAGGTTGCCAAGAAAGAGGAGAGTGGTTGGACCACAGTGGGCTCAGGAGGGTGAGGGATAATTGGAACAGAGGTGCATCCCTCTAGTTGTACCTCTCCACAGATTCCTATGCCATTCTGGCAAAGTGTGGTTCCTCTATGGAGGTACCATCAGTGGAGACCAAGGAGGATGCTTGGAACCTCCACAAAGGAGACCCACAGGAGGGTGGCAGGGGACTTTGCAGGGGAAGGAAACAACTCCTGGTGGGGGACTCCATTGTTAGGAAGGTAGAACTGGGAGAGGAAGGGGAGAGAGAGGTAAGGTGCCTGCCTGGTGCCATGGCTTGGAGGGACAGGGAGCGAATCCTCAGGATTGCTGGAGCAGCTGCACAGGGGAGGAAGCTGGATGTCATTGTCCACCTAGGGACAAATGACCTGGCTAAGAAAGGGATTAGAGAAGTGCAGGAAGAGTTTGTGGAATTGGGGAGGGGCCTTAGTCAAGTAGCACGCACGGTAACCTTCTCAGAGGTGCTGCCCATCTATGGCATAGGAGAGGCTAGGGTGTTCTACACCATGAGATTCAATCAGTGGTTGAAAAACTGGTGTGAAGCTCAGGAATTTGGCTTCATTGGGGACTGGGGGTCCACCAGGAGTGATGCAAGTCTATACTGGCATGATGGGCTGCATCTGTCCGGGAGGGGAACCAGGATTCTAGGTGATAGGTTTAAATGCTTCATTGGCAAGCTTTTAAACTAGCCAAGGGGGGAGGCACTGGAAAGGAGCAGGGAAATCCTAGCCCCCCCAAATAATCATGGTAGTAAGCACGGCAAACACCAACATAGAGGTGTTGATAGGGAGAAGGGCAGGGGTAAATGGAGAAAGTGACAAAGGCAAGAAGGACAGGGATGGGGCAAAATGGAGTAAGGCCATCAGGAAATGGAGGGTAATGAGTACCAATGCCCATAGTCTGGGCAGAAAGCTCCCTGAGCTGGTGGCCTTGATGGAAGAGGGATGCCTGGATATCATAGCAGTCACAGAAACATGGTACACAGAGAACCATGACTGGGATGTTAACATACCAGGGTACATAACCTACAGGAGAGACAGGTAGGGGAGAAGGGGGGAGGAGTAGCTCTCTATGTAAAGGAAGAGATAAAAGCAACTGAACAAAAGGGTAAACACGGAGGAGAGGAGGCACTGTGGGTCACCTTGGAGACTGGAAATGGCACCACAATCCGCACAGGGGTTGTGTACAAACCCCCATGTCAGGGGGAGGGAATGGACAAGGATATGATAGAAGGCATTCTTAGAATGGCAGAGAAAGGGGAGATACTGTTGATGGGAGACCTGAATATGCCAAATATTAACTGGAGCACATTTGCTGCAGCCACATCCAAGAGCAGGGCCATTCTTGATGCCCTACAGGTGGCAGGCCTTAGACAGCTAGTTTTGGAACCCACTCGTGAGGGAGTAATCTTAAACCTCATACTCTCAAATGGTGGCAGTGAGAGGATCTCAGATCTAGAAGTGGGTTGCTATCTGGGGACAAGTGACCATAAAACAGTGTGGTTCACGTTAAACTCAGCTACAGAGTCAAGCCATACAAAAGTGAGGGTACTGGACTTTAGGAGGGCCGACTTTGGCAATATGGGAGAGTGCCTCAGAAAAGCACTAGCAAACAGGCTAGAAGGAGGTGTGGAGCAACAATGCAGAAACCTCAAAACTGCCTTCACAGAGGCAACAAGCCTTTGTGTGAAGCAAATAAACAAATCAAAATGAAAGAAAAAGCCACTATGGTTCTCAAAAGAGGTGGCTGTGAAAGTCAGGAAGAAAAAGCTAGCATTCCGGAAGTATAAGGAAACACAGAAGGAGCAGGACAGACAGCTGTACCAGTTAAGGCAGAAGGAAGCAGGGAAGGAAGTCAGAATAGCAAAGGCCCAAACTGAGGAAAAGATAGCCAACTCAGTTAAGAAGGAGAATAAAACCTTTTATAGGTACATCAGCGAGCGTAGAAAGACAAAGGGAGGGATAGTGAAGCTGAATACAGTGAACGGTGGGTGGGCAGAGGGGGACAGTGAAAAAGCAGGGATACTGAATGAATATTTCTGCTCAGTATTCACAAAAGAGAAGGGGGAAATGCCTAATCCAATTAACAGAAGCACTCTTGTTAGGGGGTTTATCCCAGTCCTTTCACAGAAGAAAGAGGTTCTGCAAGAACTCCTAAAACTGAAGGTGAACAAGCAATGGATCCTGATGGAATTCACCCAGAATTCTAAAAGAATTAAAGGAGTAACTAGTGAAACCACTGGCTACTCTTTTTAATAAATCATGGGAGGATGGTGTGGTACCCAGGACTGGAGGAAGGCAGATGTGATTCCCTTCACAAAAGTGGGACCAAGACAGAGGCAGGAAACTACAGACCTGTCAGTCTGACCTCTGTGGTAGGAAAGTGATGGAGTCACTTCTGAAGGAAAGAATAGTTCAGTACCTAGAGGCCAGTGGAGCACAGGACCCAAGGCAGCATGGGTTCTGGCGGGAAGGTGATGTCAGGCGATCTAATAGATTTCTTTGACTGGGTGACCAAAGTAGTAGACCAGGGAGGGCTGTGGACATGGCCTACTAGACTTCCAAGGCATTTGACAAGTCCCACACAAAAGATTACTAGTCAATTTAACCAGCCTGGGAGTGGGTCCCAGGGTGGTAGCCTGGGTAAAATATTGGCTGCACAACAGGACACAGAAGGTAATTGTAAATGGAGTCCACTCTGAAGAAAGAGGGGTTACTAGTGGGCTACCGCAGGTTTCAGTATTGGGTCCAGTACTTTTTAATGTCTTCATCAGTGACATTGCAGAGGGACTGGAAGGAAAAGTATGCCTTTTCGCAGATTACACAAAGATCTGCAACAGGGTTGATACACAAGGCGTGGAAAGGATGAAAAGGGACTTGGCAAGGTTGGAGGAATGGTCGAAGTATGGTAGCTTGATTCAATGCAAAGAAGTGCAAAATAATGCACCTGAGAAACAAGAACCCAAGGGAAGAATACACAATGGGTGGGGAGGTAGTAACAACAAAAAGGAAAGGGACCTGGGAGTAATCATATCAGATGACCTTAAGGTTAGCAAGCAATGTGAGAAGGCAGTAAGGAGGGCTGAGGGGTATACTGGGATGTATGGGAGAGCATCAGCGGCAGAAAACAGGAAGTTGTTATCCCTCTGTACAGACAGTTGGTGAGACCCCATCTGGAGTACTGTGTCAGTTCTGGAGACCCTATCTCCACAAGGACATAGACAGGATATAGGTAGTCCAGGAGGCAACTAAAATGGTGCAGGGTCTGCAAGAGAAGCCGTATGAGGAGAGACTAAAGGAGCTTAATATGTATACCCTTGAGGAAAGAAGGAAAGGGGACATGATGAGAGAAACTTTAAGTACCTCAGTGGAATCAACAAGTCCAAGAGGGTAGCATCTTTCAGAAAAAGAGACTTGCAAGAACAAGGGGACACAATTTAAAGATAGAAGGAGGGCAGTTCAGGGCAATGTGAGGTAGTATTATTTCACAGAGAGGGTAGTGGATGCATGGAACAGCCTTCCTCAGGAGGATGTGTGGTCTAAAACTGTGGGAGAATTCAAGAATGCATGGGACAGACATAAGGCAATTCTTGTGAGGGGTAGGAAGAAATAGGCTGTTGGTTAACTAGGATCTGCGGCCTATCCTGTAGGTAGAGAAATGGGCAGACTAGATGGGCCAAGCGGTCCTTATCTGCCATCAAAGTCTATGTTTCTATGTTTCTATGTTTCAATGGGTTAGACTCTGCGGCCATCTGTACAGTATATCACTAAGCCATATGCAGTGTGGTATGGGTAAAACCCGGATCACCAGACCAGGACCAGTCCTGTCAAATCTGCACTGGGCACAGCTTGTGCAAATATTGCTGATCCAGTGGATCAAATAAATATGTGCAAATAAATAAATACTCAGCTCTGCCTCGTGCTTCAACCCACCCTAGGAATGATGTTGTAGTAGTACACCCTGTCATTACCTTATTGCGTAAATATGCCCTTTCTCAATGTACTATACTTTGATTCAGTTAGTGTATGCAACAGCCTTCATATGAACACTCTGGGCTTCTATTTGCTTTAGCTATTGTATATTGTTTGAATTGCTTTGGTCTTCTTGATGTGGTGCCTGTATGCCTAAACTATGTAATCTGTTTATCTACTGTTACCCATGTATCTCAAGAAAATGATTATTATAACTGTCTACTCTCTGAGCCATTGTTTTTGAACTTGTTAACTGTGCTGTCTTTGTATTAGTTTCAACGAGGTGCCATAGTAAATGAGTCTCTGACTCAAAGGTTTGTAAATCTAATATTTTTAAAATAAATAAATAAATGTTTATGTTTAAGCCCATGAAACACCCTTATCTAGTTAATGCATTCACAGTCATAGTGGCTCTGCCAGAGCTTGTTAGGAAGTGTGTGCAGAAGTCAGGGTTCTATTTGTAAAGGCTAAGATGGAAGGTCCATGAACATACAATCATTTCTTGGCATAGCGACTGATACTTGGGCCCTGGTTTTTTGTTTCCCCGAGCACAAGGTGTGGGCCTTGCTGGACTTGCTGGTCAACATGCTGGGAGCATGCAAAAATCACTCTGCAAGAGATGCAACATTTTGCTGGAGCACCTTAGTTTTGCGTGCAAGAAAATCCTGATTGGAAGAAGGTTTCTGCATTGAATGGTGAAGGTGGGATGGGCTGCCATGAACCACATCATTGACTCATGGTGATGGAGGAGTTGAAGGAAGATTTGGTGGCATGAATGACCTTTTTTTAGCTGTTATCATGGCATGCTAATCTGGCCAACTTCTACCACCAACCAGGAACTGGAACTGTAAATGGATGTATCAGGGGCTAGGATTTGGGGCATATTTCCATGGGGCATTGTGCACCAAACAGTGGCCACTCAGTTGGTGGGATACTGGATAGACAAAGAAGTTTACCTTACTGGTATACTTCCTTATAATAGTGGCATTATGTGCGGGGGGAGATCAGTTGAAGGACAGACAGGTTATTTTCAGGTCAGATAACATGGGTGTCATACACACGATGAACAGACAGCTTTAGGCAAAAGGCCCAAAGGGAGATTTGCTGTGAGTTTTTGTTTTTACAAAATGCCTTCTGTTAAACATCCACTTTAGGCTGTTACATGTGCCTGGAGTAGATAACAACATCGCTGATGTGCTTTCTCATGTACAGTGGTGGAGGTTCTGGGAGCTGTCACCCGAAGCAGAGAAGTACCCCAGGGCAATCCCTGCATTCTTCTGGGAACTGGAAAGCCAGAAGCCTGGGAGTTAATTAGGAATGTCTTAGTCCCAGGCATGAGGGCCACATATAAAAGGGTGGGTTGAAGGGTTCTTGAATGCCAAGAGGGAACAGAGGTGGGAGAACAAATGACCTATACTGGTGAAACAGCTATGCCTGTATGTCCCGCAGAAAAAAACAGGACAGGCTCACACTTGCAGTGGTGGGTCAGCATCTGGCAAGGATAACATCATTCTCCAAGGTAAATGGGTTTGAGTACCACACGTAAGCATTTTGGCTTTGCAAGCTGATGGAAGGATGGTTGAGAGGGTTAAGTAAGTAGGTTGATCACCGATAGCTGATTAGCCTCAGCCTAATTGAACAGATTTGGGGTGCATTGGAGAAGTATGTTCACGCAGATATATTACTCTTCAGATTGATATTTTTTGTGGCTTACTGCGGTGTCTTCAGGGTATCAGAGCTGGTGCAGCCAAATAAAGCACCTGTAACCCCCCCCCCCCGTCCTGGGGGGTTTAGCTGTATGCCCCCTTTGGGGCTGCCATTTTCCTAGGTTTGTTCCATCCCCATTTCTTTTTTTTCCCTAGGTCCTGGCTGTGCCCCCTGTAAATCCACTGTGGTCCCTGGGTGCATCTGCGATTCCCCAGTCAGCTCCCGCATATATTTTTGGAGCTGTGGGGCTAGAGTAGCAGAATTGTGGAGCTGCCACCCATAGTTGCATTCTGGTGCAGGGAAGGCACTCCACTCATGTGCAGAAGCGCATTTTTATTTGGCCATTTCAGCAGCCATTTGGGCTGTCTCTCCAGTGGTCCTGGTGCCAGGACTAAGTAAAAGGGGTACCAGGATCACCAGCTGGACTGGAGAGGTGGCCGGAGAGCAAGGAGAGTCAAATTTGTGAGCGCCAATCACGTTTGAGGGATCGATAACCGCCTCATGAATAATAATGAGGTGGGCAATGAATATTAATGAGCCAGGAGCCTGTCTAGTGCTGGGGCACAGTGTTTAGTGCTAGTGAAAGGCTGAAAATGAAATACAATGTTTAAATGTTAAAGGGAGAGTAAAAGGGAAAATATAGAGCTACAGCTCTAAGAGATGATTAAATAAATGAGATATTTCTGCAACTGCAACAAAGTGAGGGAGTTGGGGCAGTAATGAATTTCAGTGGGACTATGAGTAGCTGCCTGGGAACCATCTAAAATGGCAGCAGTGACAAGCAATGGGAGGAACAAAAGTGTAAAAGGGTACAGTCGCTTAATAGGGCACAATGGTGGCTACCTATGTGTGGGGAAGCAATTTAATAAGAATAAATGGTTTGGCCACAGGAATGCTTTAAACTTGGGACGCTTGTGTAATCTGTGATGGGGCTGTTTATCTAGTAGCCATGCTTGACAGGCATGTGACATCAGCCAACCAATCACAGGGCCAGGACTTGCCAAGAGGATTCTGGGGCTTCTGAACAGACACTTGGGGGATAATACCAGGGGTTATTGTCTGGCACTTTTGAACAGCCAATGAGGCATCAAGGAAGTCTCATACATATTCATTTTCTTTGAGGACAGTGGCTCCAGTCAATGGGGAGCTGCCAAAAAGCTCCCAAAAGGAAAAAAAACTTTGAGATTCTGGGTCAGTCTGGGGAGAGACCCTTCACAGAGAGGGGGGCTCCAGCTCCTGTGAGAAAATGGGGCTACAAGGCTGGGAGAGGACATTGCCTGGGGGCTGCCAGCAATCTGTCCCCTGGGGCTGGTCATGCTTTCCCCCATTGAGAGTGGAAAAAGAAGAGAATTAAGTGAGCAGCTTTGCCGAAAGAGAGAGAAAGCTGCAGGTTCCTAGAAGACTCTGCTATAGCAGAAAGATGCAACACAATGGTGAGATGGAGAAAAAGGTTATGTCTTGAGCCTGGAAAAAGATAAAGGTTGTGTGCTGAGCTTGGAAAAGGACAAAGGTTGTGTCTTGAGTCTGGAAAAAATATAAAGGCTGTGTTTGAGCCTGGAAAAAGATGGGTACTTTCGTCTGCACCTGATCGGTGAGACAAGTGAGAGGAGAGATGTGCTGAGAGAATTGTGGAGAGCCTCTTCAGATCAGAGATTGTTCTGCACCTGTCCGGTGAAAGGAAAGGGGACTTCTTGTAACTCAAAAGCTGAAAGAGTAAGTTTTGGAACTGTATGTGAGCCAGAACAAGAGTGCTGCTATGTTCCAAATTAAGAGACTATGGAAGTAGAAGGACTGGCGGGTGCCTGTTGGGCAGGGTGCCTGCTGTCTGCTCCTGAGATGCAGAGGGAGGTGAACTGTTGTGGTGGCCCTGGGTTTTCAGACTCTCTGCCCCCTGGGGTCTGGGAGACTGGGAGGGTAACAGAGACTGCTTGGCTACACACCGTGGTGGGTTATGAAGAAACCGAGCAAAATGATCTAAAGGTTGCATCCGAAGCTTAGAGCCAGGTGGGGAACTCTTTAACCCCCATCAAGTGGAGTTGGCTGGCTGCAGGAGGCCACAGATCTTGTACTGAAGTGCTAGGACACTCTGACCTGTGAGGGAGCCGGGCCTTGGGGCCACTCCCAGGTCTTGGTCTCTTGCGGCTGGCAGGCCTTGCGTATGTGCTCTGCAACAGGCCTCAATAGGTGAAGGAGGCAAGCTGCAAGATCTCCAATCAAGCCTGAAGATCCAGTTGCAGCATTTTTGTCCCTGCAAGCATTGTGCCCATTTCTGCATGTGCTGTTTCCATCAACCCCAGGACTTCAGTCAAGCTGTGCTACCCGGGGACTTATTCTGTGGAGCCGTGGTGTTAGGCATGGGTCCCAACCACACACATGCACCAATGACATCCTTATTGTTTATTATATTTCTGCTGTATTGCACTAACATATAGATGAGGGATATCCACCATAAAAGCATCAGATAGCAGGGGTTTGGCTTGCTATATCATATTATATACATATATGTGTATCCATTTTACTTATGTTTCCTTATGCTTGCTGTTATATTTACTTAGAATTATAGTCATTGCAATTGCTTACAATCATTTATTCATTTAATGTATGCTTTTTACTCATCTTTACCAAAATATTATTCTACTATAGCAATGCCATCTAGCTGGTCGGTAACACTGCTGCTGTCTCATACTATCTTATAATTGATCTCGTCTATGTGCCACGTGTATTTCTGTATATTCTGCAGTTTCCTCATTTCTAAGCTTATTGCTGACAATGCATTTCCTTTGTCTTCACTTTTTACTTTTACTTGTATAAACATAACGCCCAAGAAAGCCACCTTATTATTACTTTTTAGCCAATAACATTTCTAGAACTGTGCCTCTTATCAGTAGTATAATAATTGCTGCTTAGACTCTCCCGCAGAGAGAAAAGATGAACTTGTGAGTCTGGGGTGGCAAGTCCTAGCTCCCCTCTGATAGTATCACTTGCACTTGCTTGAGTATTGCATGTAATGAACCTGTTTTTTTTTACGTGATATATGTCTACTTGTGACTGATGTTCTTTGTCTCAGCCAAACACCAAACAAGAACCTGATAGTGAGATTTCTCACTCCTGCAGTGGGTGATGGTGGGAGTTGCCCTGCAGCCTCCTGGGGATGTACTGTATATAGTTATTTCTCAAGTGTGCTCACTGGCATGGGAAGCCAGTAAAGTGGGTCAAGGAGGGAAATGTGGGGGTTGTTTGGTTCATCGGTTGTCCCGGCATCGGCTGACCGGCTGTACCTCAGGCCTGCAACTTGCCATCTGGGTACCCAGGGACAGAACTCGGGGCATCATTCTGAAACTGATACCAGTGGGTCTGGTTTCTGGGAATTCCTGCAGCAGTTAGCTAGATAGATAGTGTGGAGGCTGCATTAACTAAATGTGAGTGTGAATAATAAAAAGAAGAAATGTAAGTGTTTGAAATGCTAAATCTCTAAATGCAGATTCAAAGATTAAAAATGTTTGCATAACCTCCATTCCACTTACCCCATCCTAACCCTCCCCGTGTAAATAAATTATAAAGTTACTGTTTCAGAAAAGAGCTGGCTCAAAAGTCTGATTTTAGTGAGCATGTTATTAGATGAAATGGATGCTGAAATGTTGTATAGGGGATGTTCAATCCTGGTAAGTCCATGGCTGGGGTAACAGTTTTTGGGAGGTGGGTTGGTACGACATCCCAGGGGGTTGTACTGATCGATATCAGACCCATTAAATCTACTCTGGGTGGAGGCACTGCCATGTTATTTGTAACTTTGGGAAAGGGCCCTCGTGTTGACAGCTTGTGGGAACCCAGGCCCCTTAACCTGTATCCTAGGTAGCAGGCAGGGGTAGTGGCCCTCTTCAGGATGGCGCCAGAGAGGGGCTACACACCTCTGACAGTGGTGGTCTTGACCTTTGAGAATGTGGCCGTGACCATGGAGGGGGTATTTTTGGTGATCCATGAGAGTAAGATGGACCATTTGGCATGTGGGTGTTGCTGTAACCTGCAGGCACCCTTGGGAGCCACTTAGAATGTAGTAAATGAACTGCAGAAATACATAGGTCAGAGACTGGTGCGGGTTCTTTTGTCACAAAAGCAGAACCCCTCTGATGGTGTTTCAGTTCAGATAGGTCCTTAGCAGAGTCATGAGAAGCTAGGGGTTGAACCTGGTGGAATTTATTATGCATTCGTTTCGAACTGGGGCAACCACAAATTCAAGAGCAGAGCAGTAGGATGGTCAGACACTCAGATGAAGGCGCTGGAAGGATCGAGATCACAGGCCTTCGAAGGGTACATATGTTCTCATCTGCTGTAACTAGCTTTCTTTAATTCAAAGGTGGTACACCACAATTAAGGCAAGTGTGGTTCGTTCTGTGGGCACTATTTTATCCATTGGGCAAACAGACAGGTACAGCAGATATTGGGAGATGCTAACCTATTTCAGGATCCATGAAAATAACCAGTGCAATGGATGGGGCACCAAGGAAGCAGATAGAATGACTTTTTACCATGGGTTGTGGTAGAGGCCATGCAGCAAGACCTTTCTGGGGTGCTGGTCATCCATTTGGGTGGTAGTGACTTGGGGCTGGTGAATCCGCCAAGTTTGAGTTTTCAGATGAAGGATGACCTTCATTATTTATGGCAGTGTAGACTGGGTGTGGTTTTGGTTTGGTCCCACACAGTGCAACATCAGAAGTGTTGGCTTATAAAGGACCCTGATATGATTGAGAAGACTCACGGGGAGGTCATCATGTTGAAGCACACCTCCATGGGGTCAATAGATGGTAAGGTATTATAATAACATGATGAGACTGTGACCAAGTTGCCACATCTGTATGCTAAGGATAGGGATTGCCCACAGTAGGTATGGATAGGTTCTAAGCAGCTATACAGTGTGGTTTGGAGAACTGCTAGTGTGGCTTGCTTTGTGGGAATGACTATCATCATTCTGTGGTGGCACTATAGTTTTGCAGTTAGAGTACAAAGGAGAAAGTGGTGAGAATCTGTCACTGATAGAGATGGGTTCCTCTCAAGGCTGGCAGGAGGTGAGGCCCCTGATGATGGGGAGCCTATGGGACCAGTCGGGAAGACTGTATACTTAGGTTTTGGCCTGCATATGTAGTGCCCTCTGAAGGGGAGGGGTACATGACACACTGCTCTGGAGCCATCCCTCAGGCCTCAGAAGCCATAGTCCCTCTGGAGGTGGTGCCACCCTTTTGAAGGATGGTAGTTCTGCCCAGTGGAGTCCACTGGGGTTAGGCAGATGGACCAGGGCAGGTTAGGGTGCCAAAAAGAGGCTTGTAGACACTACCGAGCTGCGCATGTCACGCTATCAATTGTTATGATTAATAACAATAAATACATGGCTATGGACATTTTTCCCAAAGCACTGTGTATGTCTCTTCTGTTCAGGTAAAGGGGATAAGGGACTTAATCAAATAATGAGCAGATATGATATGATCAAATCAGATCTGATCTGATGTGATCTGATATATGATGAGTGATATGATATAAGGTCATATCATATCATATCATATCATATCATATCATATCATATCATATAAATTTATGTGATCCTTTAATATAATTTGATATCATATTATAGCTGATTACATTACTGTATCATATATTACAGTGTATAATATATCATATTACATCAGATTATATTATCTGCTCATATACCATATATTTTATCAAATGTTATAAAAACGTTGGAAAAATCCTGGTCTCTGGTCTAGAGCCAGACACAAGGCATTGAATGTTTTTGAACTATTGACCAGTTTCAAACCAAAACTGGTGAACAGTTCAGTTTGAAGTTGAGCACTATTTCACTAAACTGAGCAATAGTCTTTTGAACTATTGCCCAGTCAAACTCTCAGTCACCCTCCACCAGCCCCCCCCCATCCACCCTGGTCAAAGCTGCTCAGTTAACTAACACTTCTCCAATTCCCTCCCTCACCCCCTACTTCAATAATGTGTAGCGACATGTTTTATTTTTTTTAACTTTGTATTATCAAAAAATGCTGCCAAATCTAATATAGTATTCAATGACAGATTCACCAGTTTTAAACCAGTGGAGCATAAGTAAAGGTAACCACAGCAACACTCAAGCTTCAAGGTTTCCACAGTGGTAGTTTCTGTGTTTTTTTAATTATTTATTTATTTATTTTCCTCTATATTGAACCTCTCTAGGATTTTTCATGGCCTTTCTCTCTTTCTTCCATTGCCACTGGACTATAGCTCTGTCAGCAGTGCAGGAGAGGGAGAGTGCTGGCAGCATGGGAGAGGGAGAGCAAAGAACTCCCTGCACCACCATGTGGGCTGAAAAAAGTAGCTGAAGCAATCTCCCCCACCACACACTGCTAAAATGGCAGGCAGGGAGAGATAGAAACTCCCTGGTGAACAATAGATCTCTTGTGTACATTCTCTTGCAACCACCCACTTGCACTAACAGCAGAGCGGAGAGAGTGAATGTGATACATGGCCTTAACTTTGTCAACTCCACCATGCAAAGCTGCACAACCACCCCCTGTTGCTCCCTCTTGCTCTCTCCCATTGCTTGAATGCTGTTCCCAGTAGATGGGGAACAGTGAAACACTGTATGCTGTGCCAAATGACACTGGTTAGATGAAGAAGTGATGTTTCACCTACAAGTTACCATCCCTCAGACTCATATCAACATTACACAGATACATCTATATATTTTTTATGTCACCAAGGTACGTTCATTAATTATTTTTTACAAGTACTTTTTTTCTGAGACAACATTAGAGACATAAGGTTTTATAAAACATATGCTGATTGGTGTCATTTTGGACTATAGTAGGAAAATCTTGACTCCGAGGGTGAACTATTGCCTTTCTGTAGTCATATTGCACTTAGTCTTTGGGTTTGGGCAATATATTGTCAGGCAAGAGTTTCTCACTCTGGGTCAATATTTTCCCACTATAGCTCTCAATTCCAGTCAATATTTGTATAATATTTTTACCTCATATATAGTGTTATAAAACAGTGTATTATTTTACCATGAATCGTATATTATGCCAGGTTTTCTCAGATAATATTATCTGCTTATATATTGTATTATATTATTATGTTTTCTCTGTATATGAATAAAGCCAAATTTAAGAATAACAATTAATAATAATGACATAAGATTAAAAAAATTAAAGTCTACCAATTTAGAAAACAACACATGTTCTTCATAATTCTCCTCATTTATCATGAACCATGTTTTCCATGTCAAGCATCACAGTGGCATGTTGGTAACACCACCGTCTTCCCTGCCTGCACACAGTATAGAGATGATACATTAGAATTGGTATCCTTCATTATAGAGGTGGTACTATGCACCATTGGTGTGGACAATTGCCTGTCTGTCATGAGTAACTATACATAGCACTATTTATCATCATCTTCCCAGTTCATCATGTATTTACTGTGAATAACATAACACCAGCTGCCAGTGCCAGTGCCAGTGCCAGCACAGCCACCTGTATACTATGGGCATGGACATGTGCCTGTCCACCTTGAGGCGTTATACATAATGCTTCTTATTATCATCTTCATGATTCATGTTCATTCAAATATCATATTTTATTGTCAAATAAATAAAAAATACATTTAAAGTATTAAAAAAATGTTATTACCTAGGGGCCGGCCCAGTGGCACTGAGGGTTGATGCTACATTTCACGCTACATTGGTAACCCAGGTTCAGGGGTGGACCCGGGTCTTTGGGTATCAGATGGGGGGAGGAGGATAGAGCATCCCAATGGATGCTCTCCTCCTCCAATAGGGTAGGTTACCAGGTATTTATCCTCTGCTCTTCCGCTGTTGGAAGCATGGATGGGGGTGCATACGGCTCTATGAAAGTCAAGGGAGGAAGGATGCTGTTAAGAGCTTGACATCAGCATGGGGAGAAAAATTGGGACAAAATGAATAAACCCATGGTCTAAATGAGCACAATGAAGCCAGGAGATCCTGATGGGACCTGGAGGATGGAGTTTGAGGGGATATAAGGCCCCCTCCGAAGGACTGAAGAGCCGGGCAAGTAAAAAAAAAATCTTATTACAATCATCTGTGCTAATAAATTTATTATTACTAATATCACAAATATCACAGAGTCATGTTCCACAGTGCTCCTCTGCCAGTAGCTGCAGAAGAATAAGAACCAGTTTCCTGGCACTCATTCTACAACTTACTGAGGATCAGTGATGGCTGTTGATCTTCAACCATTTCTTATTGTAGAAAACAGTGGCTTTTGAAAACTCTTGCATGAAGAAGTAAAGCACAACTACAATATTTCTTCAGGCTTCACACTGTCTAAGCATGTCAGGCTCAGGCACTGTACTGTATGCGGTGGTTTAGTAATTCGTAAACAACCCTTCCCATAGCCCATCCCACTGTGAGTCCACTTGAGTTTCACACATGCCATTATTTGTGCTCATCTACAGCAACCCACTGAGGCATACTATTATACTAACATACAACTGTTTTTCTTGACATGTGAATAAAAATGCATAATAAACATGCATTAAAATAGAAAACACAGAAGTTTCTTATTTAAAATTGTGGTAATGGAGAGACGCACATTGAACGGAAGCTCACTTTCAGGTGTAACCCAGGGGAAAAAGAACAAGAGGGTGGCAACACATAAACAGCCAGAGTACAATATACAGTATATATATTTATACAATAGGGGTGAGATGATATCCCATACTTTATTTCAGCATAAAACCACCACCATGAGATTAACTGAGCAGAGTGTAATCCAAAATAAAACCACTGTGTTTACCTCATCACAAAATAAACCACTCTAGCTACCTCATTAGCCACCTGCTGCTCTCTTCTTCACTTTTCCCTTGAGGTGCATTCCAGCATTACATTTATTTACTTATTGAAATGTTTCACCAGGAGAGCACACTGAATAACAAGTTGCTCATCTCATGGTGCGACCTGGGGGAAGAGGTTACATAGGGTTGTGAAGGATGATCAGTTACAATAGTATGTGGGTAGTACAAATGATACAACATTGTAAGATTGTGCAACAGTTGGAACATAAGGTATTGTACAATAAACAGTAGTGGAACATTGGGTAAATTACATGTCCAAAATCATACAAAAGAACATATGAACATACAAAACAGTAATAATGCGATAGGACCATTTATAGTGCATATGTGTACCAGGAACAGGCTCAAGGTAGTACACAAGTGCTGTTGGAGTAAAAAGGATGGGGTTAAGCTGTGCACACTGGTGACCCAGAAGAGCAGGAGGTGAAGAGAAGGGGGGGAGAGGCAAGGACTGAATATGAGGAGAAGGGTAGCCATTTCCTGATCTCCTCCTTCAGGATGTTGAGAACCCTGCCAGGAGGGGTCATAGTAGGAAGGCAGAAACTGGGGATAGGTATTAAGGTGGGTTAAAACAGGAACAGCTGAGAGAAAGATAATTGTGTAGGGCAGAGGTAAGGGAGTAGTTGGAGGAGGAGTGACATATTTCAGGGGGAGGGAATTCCAGATTTTAAGGAAACAATGGGAAAAAACAGTCTGACCGATGAGGGTGGATCGGCGAGGGACTGTCAAGGTGAGGGCATCATTTGATCTGAGAGGGTGGGTGGGGGAAGGTAGAGTGTAGAGAGAGGATGAGAGATAGGAGAGGAGCCCCCCAAACCAGAATTTGGAGGTTAGTTTGGCACAGTGAGAGATGCTTCTGTGAGATAGTGGAAGGAAGATTAGAGAGCGATAGAGTTCACAGTGGTGGGAGTGGGCAGAGGAGTTGATAGCAAAGTGGCAGAACGAGTTAAAGAGAGTGTCCAACTTTGTCAGGGAAGATTTGGGAGCAGCACCATAGACTACATCACAGTAGTCAAAGATGGGGAGTATCATCTTCCGGACAATTTCATGCCTCGCAGTCAGCCGGATGCTACTATGATTCCTGTACAGAACACCAAGCTTGGAGTACAGTTTCTTCTGAATAGCATTGATATGCACAGAGAAGTTGTGGTGCTGGTCCAGCCAAACTCCCCAATATCAAAATGAGGAGGTGTCCACCAAGATGGCTCCATCAAGGGTGTAGAAGGTGGGTAGGGCCGGGAGCCTAGACAGTCTCTGCCTGGTGTCAAAGGTCATTGATACTGTCTTCTTGGTGTTAAGAAAAAGTTGATGAGAAGTAAACCAGAGCTGAACTTGGTTGAAGTCATGCTGTAAGCTGGTTTGCAAAGCAGCAGGGTTTTTGCTGGAACTGTACAAAACAGTATTGTCAGCATACATGTGGATAGAAGAGGATGAGCAGGCTGTGGGAAGATCATTAAGGAAAATGAAGAAGAGTAGGAGACCAAGGAATGAGCCCTGAGGGACACCAGTGTTGATGGGGAGTGGAGGGGAGATGGAATCAAGAATTCTCACCGACTGGGTCCTGCCAATGAAGTAGGATTTAAGCCAGTTGGTGACTGACGGAGCAAGGCCAGTTGAGAAAAGTGAATCAAGAAGCAGGGGATGTGAAACAGTGTTGAAAGCCTTGGCTAGGTCGACAAAGATGGCCAAGGTGATCAAGTCATCATCCATCCCTGAAAGGATGTAGTCAGTATGCCTGAGGAGGGCTGGAGGTGGTTGTTGAGTGGTTCTTCCGAAAACCAGATTGGAAGGGGTGAAGAAGGAGGAATCAGAGAGGAAGGGTGATAGTTGAGAGAGAACTAAATGTTCTTGAAGTTTGGCAGGGGTAGGAAGGAGGAAAATGGTGTGATAGTTGCCAGGAGTGGATGTGTCACCACCCTTGGGGAGAGGAAGGACCACAGTGTGTTTCCAGGATGAGGATACCTGGGCAGAAATAAAGGACAGGTTAAGGATTAGGGAGATAGGATAAACAATTGCAGGAGCAGAAAGGTGGAGAAGTTTAGGATTGAGCTCTTCTGGTGAGGAGCCTTTAGAGGGGTCGAGGGATAGGAGAGCATTAAGAGCTTCATCAGGGGAGATAGTAGAAAAGGAAAATGGGGTGGGGTAGGCACTGGTTGAGGTGAAGGGCTGCAGTTAATGGGGTGAGGGAATTTAGAAGATTTCACACAGAAAGGAGAAGATAAACTCTAAACACAGCATATTCACACAGAAAGGAGCAGAGTACTACACAAAGCACAGAAAAATACAGCAGTTACCATTTTAAACCAAACTAAAATGGCAAAATGTTTTTCAATTCAGCAGAAGAGATTTCTAAATGAGAACTACCAGTAAAAATAACACAAACTGCACACTAAGAAACAACAAAAAACATAGAAAATTAGTAGAATACAACATGCCATCTAACCCTATTGTATAAACATCATACATGATGTGCAGTCTTGTGCTATGGAAAATATTTTCACTCCTGCAGAGTGACCTCTGGATACTCTCACTTGTGGCTTCACCACTTATGTGTATTCAGAGGTCACTGTGCAGGAGTGAAAATATTTTCCTTATCACAGTCCTGCCCATCATGCATCCCATACATATATATATAAATATAAATAGATATATATATATGGAGATGTGTCAAGCCAGGATGAAGGGCAGAAATGCCTCAAAATATATCAGAGAATACTGCAATTTACTGCAGGGGCCATTATAAGGTGTAGATATAGATAGACACAGACAGACAGATAGATAGATAGGGCTGTTCAAGTAATAAAAATAGGTAATAAATTAACAAAGATAAAATTGGCAAATAATGCGCAACATTTTTTGAGACTAAAATAGACTGGGCAGGCCAAATGTAAAGGAGAAAACTATGGGAGGCAGGAAAGGAAGGAAAGATTGTAGGGGGATGAAGTGAAGGTTGCTGTAAGCATTTGGAAATTCATCTGGAAATGGAGGGGTGAGAAAAACGTGGTGCTCAGAAGTAGGCAAGTTAAAAATGTGTGGTGAAAGAGAGTCTCACCCCGGCTGCTGGGAGGAAGAAGGACAGGAGCAAGAGGTAGGAAGGTATTGGTAGAGGATATGTTTTAGAGAATGCAGAGAAGGATAAGAATGAAGAGAGCTTGGAAGGGACTTCCAGTGGGATGGGAGATGGTAAGAGAAGGCTGCCTGCCCCAAGTTT